>JAOTQQ010000012.1:44387826-44427247 GCA_026546715.1 Gallinago undulata
TCAGTGTTAAAAGAATTTCTAGGGGGTGTGTGTTTATTTTTGTTCCAGAAGTCCTTGCAGGAAACCTAATGAACTTGTCATCCTTCTGGGATGCATGTACCTGCTCAGCTCCCGAGCGAGCACCGTGCAGGATGATCCCTCCTGCCTG
This sequence comes from Gallinago undulata, assembly GCA_026546715.1. Classification (NCBI taxonomy): domain Eukaryota; kingdom Metazoa; phylum Chordata; class Aves; order Charadriiformes; family Scolopacidae; genus Gallinago; species Gallinago undulata. The sequence continues at coordinate 44,387,975 of JAOTQQ010000012.1, forward strand.
CTCTGTAGTTAGTGTCCACTGAAGACCTTATTATGTCCTGATGATGAGAGATCATCCAGCAGTGCTCATCCCCACAGCCTGGGGTAACTCAGCAGAGCAAACCAGCGCTTCCCTTGCCTGCAGGAGACCCAGGGCTGCACCGGCACCACTGCCTTTTGTGGGTGGCAGCTGTGTACAGAAAGACTACAACGACAGGGCATGTAGAGACATCTTTGTTCAACAAAACCTAGCAGTCGCTGGCAATCAGTGAATTAGGAAACTTCATAAGACCAGGGTCTGCAGCCAGATCCTCATGTTTAATAGCTGCCAGGAGGCCCAGTTTCCACAAATTTGTCATAATCCCTTTTTTGACCCATTTGTAATTCTGGTCTTTGCAACATCCTGCGGTGATGGTTGGGTCTTTATTTGTTTTAAACCTGATGTCTGGACATGTCATTGGATGGCCGATTCCCTTCCTGCCAAAGCCACTTGGCTTCACTTCATTTCTTCAAAGAGGGCTCTGATGCAGCACCATAAATCATTATGTCCGGAAAATATCCTTTGTATCCCATAGTATCATTTCAAAGCTCTGGGCTGTGTGTGGTCTTTTAAATACAAAATGTACGCCTAAAAAAATGAAGGCTATTTTTTTTTTCACCCAAGTGGTCTGGAAAGGAGCAGATTGTCCTTGGACTGTTTGCAGAAGCTGGAGTTCAGCAGCTGTCATTTGCTTGGCTTCTCCCCACCTCCAGGACTGATGATATCCTGAAAGGCAGGAGGGGAATGAGGTTCAGAAGGGCTGGGGCAAGTGGGGCAAGATTTTGAAATTGCTAGCAGGGACGTTTTTACATCCAAAAGATCTCTCTTCTCCCATCTCTTAAATTTATTGTGCTAATTTGTTATTTCCTTTGACCAGAGGCCAACAAACAGCAAGAGATACATATATATTTTGCAGTACAAAAGTGAAGAGTGGTTTCCAGTGCAGGGCAGACACAGTCTTGGAGCATTATTAAAATAGCTAGATTCACCCTATGTGATAGAAGGGGGAGAATCAATAGCTGCAATCAGCTATTCAGAAACAATTCATTTCCAAAGCTAAGAAGAAAAAAAAGGCCAAAAAAAGGAAAGAAAAAGCAAAATGTCCACCCTTTAAAAAAGAAAGTGAAAAGGAATCTGAGCAAGTTTAAATTTGGTGAGCATTTTTAGAGGTCTGAAGTGCTACAGGTTGGTTAAGGATGGAGGAAACCGTGGTTCATTGCCCAGAGATTTCAGTAAACGAGTGAAATTCACTGAACTGTGTGCTCCTGAACCGGTTGAAGAATTAAGAGCCTGATCCTATGCTACTTGGAGGCAGTGGGACTTTTGACTTGGTCAGGCAAGAGTCAGCCCTAAATAAAGGGTTTAGGTCCCCCCAAAAGCAGGTGTGCTGTCCTGTTAGGGTATGGGCAAAGCACCTCTGTCTAATGAAGTGGATCCTGTTGTCCTGGCAAGAAGTCAGAGCTCATTTCTGCAGGGGATACCCCTTCCCTTGCTTCAGGAGAGCGGTTTCCCAGCAGCTGCAGCCATGCGGAATATGGCTTTGCAGCTGGCACAAAAGTCTTATGCTCTTCCAGTCTCACAGAGGAGCGCCACATCTGCTACAACCAATCTAGTACAGAGAATTCACATTTTATTTGTGCCTAACTCACTGGCTGCACACCCTTTAAAACCACTGAAGGGGGCCACAAAGTTTGCCCTTGTGTGGATGGAGTACAGCAGGGAGAGCAGCTCAGAGAGGCCAGGCAGGGAATGCTGTAGCTGCCTGGCTTTTCCAAAAAGGAACAAATTCTTTTGCTCTGATATGCCACGCTGGATCCTGACGGTAGCGGGCTATTAATAGCAGCAGGTCACTCTAGGAGAATGCGTGAGGAGGGTGAAGCTTATAGCGTAGGATTCTGCACATCGAGGGACGCAGCAGTTGGTTAGCCAGAAGCTGGCTTCATCTGGATCTCTCTCTCTTGATCTCAGAAGCTTTATCCTCACAAATATGTGCGCTTGGAGGAGTCTGTACCAGCGGTTTCAGTCGCTTTGGGACTTCATCCTCGAGTTGCACAAAACTGCAGACATGTACCATGCAAAACTGCCTTTAGTGATTTGTTAAACCAAGAAAGAAAAAAAAAAAGAAACATCACCATCCTGACATCTAGCCTGGTACTTGAGTTTGTCCTGAAGACAAACAAATATGTACACTTGCCTCTAAATCAAAGAATCTAAGTTAATTTTGTTGTTGAGCTATTTCTTATGCCGAGGATAACACACCAGAGGCTTTCCCACCCTTGTGTGGTGGCGTCATGACTGTGGACTGAGTTTATAGAACTGGATCTTTATTGTGTGTATCCCTGCTCCGGTAATATCTAGATTAGCATTTGAGGTGGCAAGCCATATAATTCATAAAAGCCAAATTATACAGCATTATAGTCTCACCAAAATGGACTCCCCTGTATAATGGTAGAGTAGCATAGATGGGCGTTAAAAGTGAATATGACTCTCTGGTAGTTAAAGAAAGAAAAAGCCCCCCTCTACTGTTTGTTTAATAGCAGCGGCTCTGGAAATGACATTAGTTCTGCTTCTGTCCTTAAGGGTAAAAGGAGAGGCACATGTGACTCTTTGGTCTTTCAATTAAAATGAACTTTATTGCAAAACGTTTGTTCTTTTGTTGTCTTGCCAGCTGGGTGGCTTCAGGAGCTTGAATAATACATGTGCAGCATTGTACAGTAATTGTTCCCCATCCTCAAAAATTCACAGATTATGAATTCATAGATTGTTTGTGCAGCTGACGGTGGCTTTGGGCTTCTCCGTGGTTAGAAAAGGACTGAACCCTGTGCAAACTGCATGTACATGGCTTCAGTGAATCCAGATTTAATATTTATCGTTAGCTTGAGCTGGCAAAAAAATATATCAACCCCAAGCCTACCACAAAGGGGAGATCTGGGATGAAGCCCGGATTCCTCCTGGCTACGCTGAGATAAAGGGAAATCTAACTGAGGTGCCTAGTTCAAGAGCACGACCTAAGTCATTGCAAGGAAGACCACTCCAGAAGGCAATGAGAAGGGGACAAGTCACCCTGCAGGACCTCTTTATCTGGCTTGGGGGAAGACAAATAGAGCTCATAGGATGACCGGTCAGTAATGCAAAGTTCAGGTAATGGTCTGAGTGGATGTGCTCCCAAGCCCGTGTGCCTGCAAGTGGCCAGGTCCTGCCGGGGATGGCTCTAGAGCTAGTGAAGTGTCAGAGTAGCTGCTGTTGTGTTTGTAGGGCTGCTCAAGCCTGGGAGGAAGCGTGGCCTTGCAGCTGGAGCTGAGAAGGAAGGAGAGAGAAAGCAGTGAGGTAAAGGCAGAGAAGCAATAGGGCATGCTGAAGGTGAGGAAGGGAAGGAGAAAAGACAAGGAGAAAAGAAGCTCAAAAGGATGTAACACTGTGGTGAGAGCACTTTCTAATGGCGTATGTATCTGCAAGCCCGCTCTGAGCAGCGCTTTGTGCCTCTCTCAGCAGAATGCATTGGTGCTCCAGTTCCTCACTGCTGAGTGGCTCTAATGAATGCTCCTCTGTAGTCTCCTAAACACTTCCCATGGCTTAAGCAGAGTGCGCTAACATATTTGTAAAGGTTTGCTTAGCAATGAAGAGATCTGCCTTAACTTCAAAATACATCAGTGGCATGTAGCCTCAGGACCCCCTGTATCTTAAACGAATCCCTGGTGGCAAGCCAGATTTAACTGTACACAAAAGCAATGTTGTTTTTCCTATTTTTTAGGGCACAGGCTTTACATTCAGCTCCAGGAGTTGCAGCCATCTACAGCACATGGCCCTGATGTGAGCTGGAAATGAACAAAGGCGTTCCCTTCACAGGTGCATCCGTCCCCGCGCATCGCATCGTGGGTGCAGGCATCAGCCTCAGCACTGAAAAGCATTTATATTTGATTACTCTTCCTTTAAAAGGTTGTCACTCTCAGAGAGAATGTCGGTGCCTCAGGGCACAAGGAAAGGATTGTTTTGGTTGTTTTGTACTGAGTGGCTCATCGGGGTACTCCTCTTCAGTTTCCCATTTGAGGGCTCTCTGCCCTTCTGCTTTGCCCTCGAGGTCTTTCATCAGACCTCACTGGTAGAGGTGTGATAGTGGAGTGTATTAGGGCCATCTTTCAGAAGGTTTGAAAATGGACAGAGTATTTCTCTCTCTAAAACAATTAATTTATGCTTGCAGTGAGATCCAAGACCTGGCAGGTATTTGTGATATGAAAATTGGAAATGAAAGTCTCAATCCTAAATCTCATTCTGGCCATATGAACACAGGAGCTCCTTTAGGATGGACTTTGCAACTGAAGGAATAAGTTTTGCATGGAGAAACAAATCCCTGCTGCCTCCAAGCACCAGGGATGAGGGAGGCATGAGAGGGAATAGCGCTGGAGGACCCACAGCCTGTCTGCTCTTGGCTGCTTGACAGCCCTCAAGGGTTACTGCATCTGGAGTGTGGTTTGGAGCAACCCCAGGTCACATCTTGAGCGAGGAGCTCCGGGAATCTCCTCTGCAGTTCCCTCACATCTTTGGTGCTCAGATCTGGATCCCAGAGGTTTGAGGCTTTGAAGAAACCATTGCCCGTGTCCAACCACATAAATCCACAAGGTTACCGAAGTTATGAAAGCTGCTGCTGAGTATCTGCGATGGGAGGTGGTTGCTTCAGAGTGAGGATTTGCAGAGTCGCTGAGGAAAACTTAACCTGAATTAACTCAGTGTGTGAATTGGAAGTGGATTAGCAATGCCATGTAAAAGGATGGATTCCTTAGATTCTTCTCTTCAGAATTAAAATGGTCCCAATTTGTTTCAACATAATTATGAAAGAGAATGTCTTACAGGCCTTTAATGAGATATAATTTACTGACCGTAAAAGTTAGTCTGGGTTAATTTTTTGTGTGTCTCCCAGCAGGGGTGGGATTGGAATACAGTCCTGAAATTTTTTTAGTAGGAAACTTGTATTGTCTTTACTAGGGATTTTAGTAACTGATTCTGATAACTGTGGTAATCTGTTTTTATTATGATTATACTATTTTTAATCTTGGGATATAAAAGCTCTGAATAAGCAATTAACTAATCCTCACCATGTCCCTGTGAGGTTGGTAAAGGCCTTGTAACAATCACTTTGTTCGTGCTGTACTATATCTGCTTTTAGTGTGGAATACAGCAACGCAAAGCAGCGCTACAAGATATGGGAGGGAAGATGAATATCAAATCTTACTGAGTGCATGGGAGGAATTAAGCAAGGAAAAAATGTTATTACCCAATTTAGAATTTGGTCAAGCCACCGTGATGCACTTGCGAGGAAATGCCAGGGGAGCTTTAGCAATCAGGGCGTCTGCTTTATGTCTCACCAAATCCACAGCACGTAGAACAGTGCCACACACAGTGCGCTGTGGTGGGGAGCGGCTTAATAGCAGGGTGTAAATATCGAGGATTAAAAATAATTTATCTGATTTCCTTTTCTTTGGAAATAGGATTTATCTATTTAAATTATGTTTCTTCAGAAAGAAAAAAAAAAAAAAAAGAAAAAAAGATAAAGGAGACGAGAAAACCAAAACCTCTGAGATGATGACTGCTTTCTGAAGACTGACTCTCCACTCCATTTCCATAGCCTGCTCCACCAGTGCTGCAGTGCAAAGTGGTACTCCTCACTGTCCCTTCTCCACGTGAGCAGCTGCTTTCTTTTCCTCAGCAGAGAGTTTATCTTCTACTCAATGCTAAGTCTCATGTTTCTCTTACTTCTTTAAGTGAGAGCAAGGACTGTGCTTTTGTTCTGCTCCTTTTCCTGTGCCTTTTTGCTGATCTTCTCTGCATGTATCTGAAAGGTCAGGAAAACAAATCAATACGGAAAAGGACCTCCTGCCCCTTTTAACCTAACTTGTAGGAGGATGGGAAGGTAAATCGCCAGTTACATGAAAGGGAATTTTAAATATGCTTGAAAAAAGCACCGTGGGAGTGAGGGTTTGGAAGGACAGGTGTCAACAAGACCAGTCTCTGCAGTTCACAGGGTGTCTTTATGAACTTGTGGTCTTCTCCTCCATGATAGCATATATGGGCAGATACATAGAGCTGAAAGGCATCCCATGAAAGAGGCACTGTAACAGGGAACGACCCTCTCATTTCAGCTTCACTGACCGTGAAGGTTTCTGCAAGGGAGACCTTGGTGCACTGGGAGCTGGACAGAGACTCACCGGGAGATTTGAGGTGAGCAAATGCTGACTGCTCTCTTGTACGGGCTGGGTGTGAGTTAGTACTTTCTGGTTACCATGTCCATCTTCTGGAGATAACCACTGAGGCAGGAGCGAAGCTTCGTATCTGCACAGCAACTGGGCTCCTGCTGTACCTTCACTAGAGCACTGGGGCCTACAGTTGAGTCTTTGTATAATCTCAACCCTGGATACTACAGCCAAATTTACTAATCGTGGCCTCTATTCCCAACATCTAGCCTCAAGCATTCAGCTTGAGTCCTTCCCTGTTACGGGAATTCCTCTCTTGCAGTCCAGTGTGACTCAGAGAGTGACACTGAACAGCTCAGCATCGCTCTGAGGGGACAGAATGGTCACCCATCTGTAACTCACCTGGGAGCATTTGCAGACCTTTCGAGGTTTCGTTGCTCAAAACATCACACAGTGATGTTTCACGTGAACTTCTACTCACCTTTATCTCTCAGTGGAGACAGCAGTGCTGAAGCAGTAATCCCCCCGGGGGACTCCTTGCCTAATGTGTGCTCTGAGTGGTCAAGATATGCTGCTTACCTTCTCCCCAACCACAAAATGTGGCTTACTAAGACTTGAGCGATGAAAATCAAGAGTGACGGGCTGTAATGAAGTAGACTGGTGACAGAAAAGCTGGGTGATTAACATGTAAAAGTTAATTGTTGCAAACATTATACGTGGAATGAGCTATTTCGTGCAGAGATGAGCCTGGCAATTTGTTGGGATATGGCAGGGTACAGTGAGTGCTGTGAGGCTTATGTGGTGTGCTTCAGACCTCAGGCAGGCATTTATTCTCCTGATCAGGTAACTCTGCGGGCAGTTGCCCCCATCACCCCCTGCTTGTGGAGCTTGCACCATGAGCTGAAGCACTTGTGCTGTGATGCAGCCCTGAGCATCCCACCACTCAGTCATAATAGCAAGCACAATGAAAAATCGTCTTCATCTTTCCTCTTCTGCCATTTTGACTCAGACGCTGCTGAAAATTTGGCACCAGATTCCAGATGTTCTTGCCTACCGGACTTTACTCACAAGTGCCCTTCAGAAAAATTCTATCAAGAACAACCTGCAAGGCAAGATGTTGTAAAATGGGGCTGAAATCATGCGCAAGGTGAGCCTGCAGAATTGGTCTGTGATTCTGATAACTCTGGTGTTTTGTTTTAAGGCTTTAGCTTAAGCCAGCAACAGGATATTCGATGTGTATTTGTGTCTGCATATCACCATTGTATTTTCAGTGCCCACAAAGTCACACATACAATTAGACAGAGCAAGCTGTCACTGTCTGTAGGTTTGCATTTAGGAAACAGATGTGCCTGTATCTTGCAGTGTCCTCAGATCTTTTGAAGAGATGAACTGCAAAGATGGAGAACAGAAATCACTTAAAAAGTGAATCTCCAATAGTCCGTTAAAAAATCATGAGTGAATGGTAGACATTTATTCCAAAATCCTTCTATGTGGTAGTTTTTGGTCTGCAGTGTAAGAATTGCACTTGCTTATATGATAACAGAGAATTCTGACATTTTTATGGGTGTCCAATAAAACTAATAAGTGAACATCAGCTATTTTCTTCTGTGAAGTCCTTCAAATGGTGAGACCCATGCAGCACCACAGTGCCTTTGGATTAGATGCCTCCTTCATGGAGCAGAATTGATAAAGCTCTGGGTAGCTTATTGGAGGGTATGGTAAAGGCCTTTCATGGGTGACTGGCCTTTTAAATTCCTAAAAAAACCCAAAGGTTTCCAAAACACACCTAGCCATCACTGAGACATTTGTTCATACATAGTCATGTATTTGCTTACATAGGAGAGGTAAACTAAAACCCCTTTTTCGAGCTCTCTTTTCCTGGCAGACTGTTGGGGTATAGATAATGGTAGGATGTAGATTGGAGTCATCCACAGTTCTAGGTTTAATTTTGCAAAACATTAATCTTCCACTCGAACTTTCCAAAGAGCATCTCTAGATTACCTCTTGTGCTGGCAGGGGTGAGGGCTGCCAAGATGTGTGAAGGGGACTTCTATAACCATAGGACTGCTGTCGTGCTGGGTGGTCTGTTGCTTCAGTCCAGCATCAAACAGCGTGTCAGGGGGAAAAGGGTGCAGGCTGGAGAAACCATAGCTCCATCAGCTCCACTGCTGAATTTTCATTTGTGGCTAAGCCGGTGTCCTTGGGAAACACTAAAATCCCAAGAGGTAATGTGGGACAGTGCTTAGCTTCTCTAATATGTGAGCAATGTTGGATACTACCTAGTAGCAAGTAATAGTAGTAGTAGTAGCAGCAGCAGCAGAAGCAGCAGCAGCAGTAGTAGTAATAATAATATTTTAAAAATGCTCTCCATGTCCAATTGGTGTCCTTCATTCTGGGTTGGAACTACAGAAAGCAGCATCTAGTTTTTGTGGTTTTCCTGTCCTAGGTTTCCAAGGGCTGTTTGTAAGTCTTCCTGAGGCAGTAGCTTGAATCCCTGAAAGGAGAAATTACCTTTATTTGTTCTGATGCAACCTCTCTGACGAATCCAAGACCTCCCCTAAAATGCCCTTGGTGTGTCTTCTGGACAGTGGAGAGTTGGTAAAAGGTAGTGAGGAGTGGAGGAGACTCTGCAGAAGACAAGTGCTTCAATCACAGTGTTGAATTGCTTCATGTGGTTGTAGGGCTTTATCCCTCTGGAAGGGCCAGAGCCTGACAGTGGAGAGAATGTGTTGCTCCCAATTAAACCACGTCTGCCTCTGCTATCATTACTCCCCATAATTGGTGTCATGGCCTTGTTGCTAATTTTTCCTCCTTATTTTATTATAATATGGGCCCCTTTTTGTCTGCAGGCAAAGGCAGGCAGCGAGCTTCCCAGCGATGGCAGCAGGCGACAGTCTTCACTGTGGGGAGCAGAGCTGTCAGTTTGGGAACACGACTGCAGGAAACAGGAGGCCAGTCTCCTTATCTACCTCAGCTTCACTCAGGCTGAGTTGAGCCCACCAAAGTCTTAGAGGTCTGAGTGGGTCACAGGGACTCTGAACAAAGCAGCCATGAAGACATCTGGGAGGAACGTGCATGGTGACCCAGCAGTGCCAAGGACTGGCTAACTCCAGAAAATTATGCCGAACGCATGGGAATGAGGCACTAGTGTGATTAGATTTGGGTTTACAAACTCCAGCCACCGTCAACAGGAGCAGCCATGGAAACAACCAGGAGGGCCCTGCTGCACAGGATGTCTATGGCAGGGAAGCCTAGCCCTCTTGCAAGAGATGGTGGAGCCGGAGTGTGTCACCACCAGAGGTGTTGACCCAGCATAGCCTGGTCCCCAGAGGCACGTCCACTTTCACCAGCAGCCCAGTAGTGCTCACTCACTGGCCCTCTGTCAGAAGCCAGGAAGGACTGGGAGCTGGATACACGTGAAGTGATTTGAAGTACCTGGGATGCTGCTCTCTGCTCTCAAGCAGAGAAAACACACTGCTGCTAAAGCCCGTGTTGGGTCCATACATAACTTACCGCTGGAAGAAAGCCCAGCAGTTCTGCTGGTCAGTGATTTCTTTAGAGCTGGGAGAAAAGCTTGAGTCAGGCTTAGAGGTTTCTGTTTTATAACTATAACCTTGATTTGTTCTGTCTTCATATGAAAAACAAAATTTGTCACTCATAAATTACTTTCTTGGGGGAAAGAGTCTTACTCTCAGACAAGCAGTCCCATTAAAACTTTAAGATGAAAAAAAAAGGTGTTTTGTAAATTAAACTGCTTTGGAAGCCAGGTTGTTAATCGCTTCACTTGATTTTGGTATCCCTCTTCTTGAAACCTGAAGACACACCAATAATGGTGGTGATTCTAGCTTTTAAAATAATGGTGGTGATTCTAGCTTTTAAAACACCTGCTAGCAACTTTATTTGAGAATGCAAGTTCCCCCATCTCAGTTAAGTTCAGACTTTGGCAGTTGCTTTCCATTCACGCCGGCAAATGCAGGAGCAGAATGGGATCCTGATAATTAAAATCCCTGGAAGGCATTCCATGCTCTCCGTGACTTAAGGGAAGGCTGTAAACACTGCATCCAGTACCCCTCGTTACACTGGCTCAGAAACAAAGTTGACATTGCAGGGTGTGAAGCCATTAATTTTCAGCTGAGGCACTGAGGGCTAAATTTTACTCTGACACTGGAAAAATGAGGCAGCTCTGGATTTACATGGGTGAGGTTATGTTCTGTCTGAGACCTTTGTAGTTTAATAAATTGGTGAAGCTGTTGGAAGAATAAATTTTGAGGGAATGGGATTATTTCCCCTTAATTCTGAAACTTGGGCTGAGAAAAAAAATACAGCAAGACATTCCTAATACTGTAGAATAACCCAAGGAGATGGGACACGCTTCTCACTTCGGTGCTACACAGAAAAGAAACAAAGGCAGCTCCCAAGAATACTACTTTTTGCGTAAACCAATCCCTTGAAAAAGAGATACAATGAATCGATAAATACAAAACAAAATTCTTCAGGAAAGAGGAGAGAGTTAGAGCTAATGGCAGTGTTTCCCAGCCCCTGGTCTGGCGTTTGAGAACATTTGAGTTGTGGCATTTCAGCAATCAAGTAATATCATCACAAAGATGTGGCGTGACAGGTCTCTATCACACACAAGCTGTGTGTGTTGGCCACATAAACACGCTTACCACGTGTCTCACCATAGATGCTGGTGCAGGGGTGCCAGTTTTTCTCTCCTCAACAGTAAAGCAATATTAATGCCACCAAAAAAAAACACACGAACCTTACGAGTCAGTCAAAAGAGGTTTTGTGTGGAGTACCTGCTACTTGTTTTGTTTGACTTGTTTGGGTTTTGTTTTTAATTTTAATTTGTATTCCTGTTCCAACATGGCTTGCAGAAGTTGCCTAGAAACCATCTCGCGTCAGCTCGCTCATCCAAGACTCACGGCTCCCCATATGCAGGCAGAGAGATAAGCTCAACTTCCTAATTTTTGAAGAAATGCAATTAACCGCCCCCCTCGGCCCCGCCTCCCCCCTCCCGTGGATATGATATCCGAGAACTCAGGGTAAAAGAAAAATAATACATCACTGAGTCAGAAAAGTCTGGCAGGCTCATCGCGTGGTCATGTGCATATGGAGAAGGTGCTCTTGAGGCAGTGGCAGAGCCCCCATTTTTCCCCACTAGAAGGTCCAGCAGGCTTCTGGTGGACTCTCCACTGCTTCTGGTGACACACAGCAGCCTTAGACTTAGCTCGACTGGGCTTTACGCTCTGGCCAGTTATTTCCTTAGCTGTGTATCCTGTCCGGAATCTCCTGTCAGCTCTCCCTGTCTCCTGTAGTAGCTGTGACCCACTGCTCTTCTGCAGCCAGTATGAGGGGTACGTGTTGGTCAGTCAGCAAATTGATGGGACTTCTTTTGTTCTTCCAGGGTAGAACCACCTTATGACTGGTAAATCCAGAGAAGCTGGGAAAACTAAATGCAGATCTGATGATGGAAACAGGGTCATGCCACCGGAGCTCACGAAATAAAGGGTTTGTCTGGGCAATGGCTGGACTAGAGGAATTTGGCTTTTGAACAAAAACCCGAAGGTTTTATTAGACTCTCTGGAAAAATACAAAACCAGAAAAAATAATTTTGGGTTGACCTGTAACATTTTATTTGGAAAATATTTATTTTGGGGTGCCTAGCCTTTTCACTTGTAACTTGGGATGCTTTTTAAATGAAAAATGCCATCTCAGAAAGTAGTGTTGAAAGGCATTAAAAAACTTCTTAAGTTGAAAATTAATGTTTCAACACTGAAAAAAAAATTACTCCCTTTGTGAGACTTGAAACAATTAAATTTGGATTGAATTTCCCAATATGCTGCTCTTCCCAAAACTGCAGTTTCTGGCAAGGTTTGCTACGCCTTGACCATTTTTTATGTGTATGCAGATAATAAGTAAAGGTTTTAAGGAGAAATGTGAACATCTGCACAGTAGGAGGACCTGGATTGCAACTTCCAAACATAATTCACTACCAATTTTAGCCTGTCCTTCCTCACTCCTTCCTCTCTTTCTTAACACCCCTCTCCTGCTGTTGTTGCTTTTTTGAAGGGATGCTTTATCCTGTTCCCCATGAAATGGACTTTGTGTTGCATGAAGTGGCTTGCATAGAGGAGTTTATTGAAAAAAACAACCAAACAACAAAAGCTACACTGTGCTGCGCTGCTGATGGGGTGAAGATGGGCAGGGGTGGAGGCCTGAGGTCCTCGGGGCCAAGAGCTCCTCACTCACAGCTCAGGCAGCAGAGGCAGTAGCCTCCAAGCTGACATCTGGATTGCATGGTCCAACATTGCTCAAAGCAGCAGCCTTCTGGTGTAAATGGCTATTGACCAACTGACTGACCTTCCTGTTTTAAGCCAGCTTCTCTGCTGGCCAAGTCTGGATTTATTAGCACGGGGATGGTACACAAAGCTTTCATTAGAGGTGCTGGTTGAGATGGTATGGCCGAGGATTTCTGAAAGCCTGGGGAGATCAGGTGGTTTGGAATGGAAAGGGTGAGTGCCTGGGCATGGTATGGATTATTTATATCAGCTCTGATCCTAGTAGGACTAAGACAGCTTTATGCATTAGGAATCAGTGTTCATCTGTCACTCTCAGAAACTACGGGTGGATTTTGACCACTGCCAATTAATAACATCCACTCGCTTCTCCATGTGCACCCAAACCACAAAGGGCTGGCTTCCACCAGCTCCAGAGTTTGTGGGCAGCCCTTCATGAAGATGGCACAGATGGCCTTTCTTGTTTGATGCCCCAGGGAACATGCTGTACTGGACTCTCTGTGTGAATCTGAAGAAACGTAAGAGATCCTTTGTTCGTACTTTCCTCTCCCCCGAGAATGAAAAGAGCTACATGAGTGTGTCGCTGTGGTGTCTGGATCTGTACTGGCAGGTACCGATTGTTCCCACCTTTCACAGGGTGACACCTGAGCTCTGAGAGGCACACAGGATTTACTGGCATGGTAGGGGTCAGGCAGCAAGACACTGCTGTTTCGAAGAGGGATGCTAAATCTGATCACTGATTTAAATGCAAACATTGGTCCTGGCAATGCAAGGCATCCTGTAAGCCTTGAACACTGACCTAAGGAAATATTTCTAATAAAGATAACTAATTTCCTGTAAATTAGTACACATCACAAGCTTTTATCTGAAATCGTGCAGAATATTGCTGTTCTGATGATCTAACCGACTGAAGATGACTTCTAATTGCAGGGGCAATGGTGCCACTCTCACGGAGTAAATGTTCAATTCCTCAGGTCCCAAGTAATTCAAAGGCAAAGTCCTTTAAGGTGGAATGTCTGTTTCAGCAATTCAAGGATAAAAAGCAGAGGGGGGGACGTTTGAAAGAAATCTTTGCATGTTACTGCAAGAATGACACAGGTTAAATCTGCCAAACAGTCCTAACTTTGCCCTGCTAAGGAAATTTAAATCTGTAAGCAAAAAAAAAAATACTATTCTGGAGTAGTAAAAGCTCAATTCCCTTCTTGTGTGGTGGTGTGGCCCCAGCCTAAGCTGTGGTAGCCCCTCTGCAAGTCACCGCCAGCAGAAGGGGGCTCTCACTAGTCTAGGGGCTGATCCACATTTGAAAGGGCTGTAATGTGGTTCCGAGCACAAACAGAGCAAGGCTTTAGGGATCTCCTCACCCCCAAGTTAGTGCAACGAGTTGCAAATGTTCTTTATTTCGCCTGTATAGCCAGTTATTTTTGGCAGTCTAGAATGCTTGCTTCAGACAGTAGGTTGGGCAGCGAAGCAGAGCAATGTGCTTGACTTAAAAGTGTTTTGAGTTACACCAGTGCAAAATGGCTGAGGCCAATGGCAATATAGGTCTTAATTTTCATTTGATTTGCATGAGTGACTACAGCAGCTGACATCCTGAAAGTTCCTGTTGTATTGGTGGCAATCCCAAGCCCAGGACCTTGTCTGTCTTGAGCTAGACAAAAGCAAGGTGTTCAGTTTAGTTGTCTCAAGTAACTCTCTAGTTAGTGCAGATCTATCAGGTGAGTTGCTTCTGGAGACACCTGTCCCAAGGTAAGTCGGAAGGGATGAACCACCTCTTGGATGTGTCGCATTCTCCTTCCATTGCTCCATGGAGAAAACCTAGGCAGCTAATTTAGAGTGGGTGCAGGTGGAGGTAATACACCACAGGGATGGAGTGCCCTTTGGTGGCCACCATGCTCATTGCATAGGCAATGGCACATTATCACCCAGTGTTGCAGAGAGAGCTGGAAGTTTTTCAAATATTGGTGTGCAAATGTTCCCAGGCAGCTGTGGAAATGACTGATGTGTTGAGTGGACGTTGGCAGTAGACTATATAATCTCCTCACTTATACAAACCATTACCAGCTTGGCTTAGTTACAAGCTAATGTCTTCAAATACAGCCTGGGCACCCAAGCATTTCATTTTTAACTGTACAAGAACATTGAACGGGGGACTGGCAGAAGTGCTAAGTATCACAGAGACCCAGTCTTTATTTTTAATTGTGTTAAAAATGCATTTAATTGATATTGTTGTAAATCTCCTGAAAATTCTTTTCATGCTCCAAGTGCTGCGAGTTTTTAAAAGCACGAATGCATTAAGCACAGGTAAGGAGGTCGAGTTCCAGCTGAGGGAGGGAGCTGGTACCTGAACACCAAGATTCGGTACTTCCCTACTACAAATAGCTGTCCCTCACGGCTGTTTTCTCTGTGTTCTTTGGTTTCCTTCTAGTTATGTCCTATCTGTCCTCGTTTATCCAGGCTATATTAGTGCCTCCTGTAGAACTTAATCAAATTTTCAAGGCAGAGTTGAGCCCTCAACGAAGAGGGTTCTCCTCAAGGGTTTCCTTGAGAAGAACCAATAAACACAAGAGCCACACAACTGAGATGGGAGGCTAATTGCAGTCATTGAAATTCGGCACTCTCCGCTTTTTTAGAAGTGGAGGAAAAGGCATTATGTTCCAGAAACGTGGTAAAACTAGTGCCGTTTTGGTTTGATAGTGCTGTAGGATATTTGTATACCCAAACCAGTCCTCTGCTACTGAATCTCTGGATGCCAGGGCCGTTAGGTCGTGCTGCTATAGTTTCTAAATAAGCAGTCAGCTAATGATGTTCTTTGGTATGAATTCACATGTGCCTTTTGCTGTGTCTTGCAGCTTCTCCTGCAGCGTTAGTTAAAAGTTGCTTTATTCTCTTGTTTTGTTCACATGGAACACTCCGGTTACTATCAAAGTAGTAAAGTTCACAGAGACCACAGTGCAAAACTCAAGAGCTAAAAATAAGTAACAGGCCAAATGCTGAAGACATTGGCCGCTATTTCCACTGAAGTCAACTGCGGCTCGGCCTCAGTTCTCGCCCATGTGTCTCTACAGGAACACTTGTATCCAGCTTAATGATCATAAATTGTGCAGTCGAATTTGAATTTAATAAACATTCAGGAATGTGCTTCGCAAAGCTCTGACTAAACACCACGTCCTCCTACACCGTGCTGTTTTGGCATCTGTCTCCTCTGTCTCCCAGCCCCACGAAAGCACCTGAGTAAGGTGTCTGTCTGCTTGGACTCAGCAACCTATCCATAAATCCCTAGCTGTCATTCCTCTGCTGAAAGCTGTCAAGGGGCTGCTAGAGGAAAAATTATCCCTAGCTTCAGCCTTGCCTTCTGTCTAGACATATTCTCCGTACCTGGCAATGCTGTGGAAGCAAGGAGGTACACTGGGGTGTTCACTGATGCTGCATCTGGGAATCACGATAAGTAGAAAATGTCTGAGAGCTGAAACTCAGCTTCCAGCCCCTAAGTGCTCGAGAGCAGCACAGCACCTGCAGCCTCGGAAGCTGGGCTGAAAGATAAGTGAATTTTTACATACGCTGTTTAAGGTTGTTACCGGCTTCTTCATGACTGGAGATAGTTTAGGTAGTGAAATAAAATGCAGGCGGCCAGGCTGTAACAAACAGTGGGGTCAGATACAGTGGTCGGGGTAAACTGGGGTGGGTGGATTGAGCTGCAGCATCTGGGAGCAGGGGAGGAGATAGCAAACACACAGCCGCGGGCTGAAGCCTGCGCCGAGTGATGTCTGCACTTAGATGAAACATATTCCTTAGCAATATCAGGGCTGCTGTTGTGGACTCTAAATGGGATTCTGTGATGAGCCCGATCTTTGATGGTATTGGATTAACATCACTGCTCATTCCAGCTTATTATGTGTCCTGCAGTACCTGTCATGTCTCTCTGCCATCTACAGCAAATAATGACTCCGGCAATTATGAAGGCTTTGTGTGCCTGCAGATCAGAAATGCTATCTCGCAAAGGGCAGACTTTCCCCATCTCAGCACTGCAAATTCTTCCTTCATGTAGTGATTTGGCCCTTTTTGTCTCCCCTTCCCCCTGCACCCGCTACTTTGTGAAACAGCAGAAGCTTTACAGAAGAGAAAAAACCAAGAGGCAGTTTTACCTCCTAGCTTTCCTATTTTTCTGCCCGACCCTCCTCTTTCTCTCTGGAGCTGGAACAGAATTTGGTATCAAACACACGAGTCCTTCTTTACTCAGGGTCTGATCGAAAGTCTGCTAAAATCAATGGAAAAAATCCCACGGGCTTTGCTGTTCTCTAGATTATTTCCAGCTCCCATCTGCCTCTGACCCTCTGGCTGTATGGGCATGCAGGGTGGCTGTGGGAGCTCAGAGGGGGGGATTTTCGGTGAAGCCTCTCACAAAGGGGAGCCTTGTCTCCCTGTGCGAAGCGTGAGGCTCTTGAGTTTTCCACTTGGTCCAAATCTGCAGTTCATCTGCTTTCCCATGCTCGTGCTCGCATCGTAACACGCCACCGGCCAGGCACAGGGCTGAGTGCGAGGCAGTCAGGAGTGTGTTTTTTCTTGCTCTCCCTTTTTTCCCTCTCATCTTTGGTTGCTCCCTGGTCCCTTTGCCCTCCCCACCTCAAGCCTGCCGTCCTGGAGCAGCAGCAATCCACTGCCCTGTCTCCAGCACGTCCTCCATCTCTGCTGACACCTGAGATGGCTGTCAGGTTAATACTCCTTGCCATGGTTGTGAAATCCAGACCAGAGCTTGCTTTGCCATGATGTCCAGATGTGCCTTCCACCATCCCTGCCACATGGCTGACCGCATCTTCACCAAATAATCCTGAAACCACAGATGGAGGCAGAACAAGAGGGGCACGTGGGGAGGGTCTGCTTGGAAAAAAAAAGCATTGGAGGTGATGCTTTACATTTGACACATATGGCTTCAGCATGGAAGCTTTGGTTTGGCAAAAATATGGAAATAATAATAGTGCTTTTGATCTTCAAAGTGCTCTTCATTCACTAAGTAATGAGTATAATGTTAGGCTTAAAAATTGGTCATACTCTGAAAGTACATTTGGTAGCAAAGACCAAGGGTCATGCTCTCTGCTACTGTAATGCATTTGAACCATCAGCGCCAATTTCATGTGTGAAAACTAGGGACCAAAGTCTGTTCTAAGGGTACATCTTAGTCAATGGGAACTGCATGTCCGTTAATGAGAGCGGAATCAGACCCTAATTACTTTCAGGCTTGCCACATATATTCTTCCATTTTAACACAATTACTGGCAACATCTGCCCTCGCATGTGAACAGGCCTGAGCTTTGTGATATATGAATTGGATATTGGTCCTAATATGAGGTTTAATATCCCAAATTTTCTTGCCTTGATTTCTGTGGGATCTGTTGCAGGGGGAGGGAAAATGACCCAAAAGTACCCAGCCAGTTTCTGTTGTGTAATATCAGGGCACACACCCCGGCACAGGCACAAGGTCAGCTGCAGCTTCGTGGGTGCCCTGGGGGAGGCAGGAATGACCCTGGGGTGATGAGTCCTTGGTTCTCCCGTGCAGTCAGGGGTCTAGCAGGAACGGGATGCAGGAGCTTCACTGTTGGTCGTGGATCATGCTACCACGATTCTGGAAGGATGGGATCCTAGCCTAAGACTGGTGCGGGAGGGATGGGGGGCTTTCTCTAGGAGCAAGAGCAGAGGCACAGCCTCGCCAGGTAAATGTGAAGCAAGCTAATGTTAAAGGTATCAAATTATTCAGGACTGAGTAATTCAGCTCTGCAAAGTCCAAGGGCCCTGTCTGGTATCGGTGGTGGAGGCAGGCATAAGCTGGCCCATGGCAAGCAGGGCCGAGCTGCAGGCACCGATTCCTAATTCTCTTGGGTGAGAGACAGATCAGTGTTGTGTTTGTGTTTTCAAGATTAAGTATCTCAAATCATAAATGTCAATAGAATTATGAAGCACATTGAAAGCTTCCAAGTTATTTAAAATTAAATAACAAGCCTGTAAAGTAGCCAAGCCAAGTGCTGCTCAGATCCGTTCGACCTTTGCAGGAGGCAAAGGAAGCTCTCAATTTCTTTGTTCAATCACTTCATTAAATTCCAATTCCTCTTAAAAGCTTGGCAGTCCTTATCCTCTCCCACTTACTTCTAATACAAGTCCCCTTTGGCTGTGTTGAGATTTCTCATGCTTCCCATGCTTGCCCGCCTTCCTATATCCCAGAGCCTCAAGGCAGTGGCCCTAGTAAAGGCAGCTGGTGGTAGTTTTGCTAGAAATTGACTTGTCCTTGTGTCGTCACTGCACTAGGCTGGCATGTGGCTGGATCAGGAGCAGGAGAAATGCTGCTCTGGCTTTTTGTGGGATTTGTGATGGGACACATGCTGCACACTATTAGGCAGCAACGCCTTTGGGGGAGATGAAAGCGTCTTGGCCAACCCTTGTCCTCAGCAAGGTGGCCCGCTTGGTGTGGAAATAACTTGAAGTGAGAGGCAGGGCAGTCATGCCAGTGGAGGTACGTGGTAAAGATGATGCTTCTGACCTCACAGATTCTCGGATTAGACAGAGTTGGAAGGGACCTCTATAGATCATCCACTCCCCTGCTAAAGCAGGGCTGCCCAGAGCACATCACTCAGGACTGCATCCAGGCAGGGCTTGAAGATCTCCAGAGAAGGGGACTCCATGACCTCTCTCGGCATCCTGTCCCAGGGCTCTGGCACCCTCACCATAAAGGAGTTTTTCCTCATATTTGAGTGGAACTTCTCATGTTCCAGCTTACGCCCGTTCCCCCTCGTCCTTTCGTTGGAAACCACTGCAAAGAGTCCGGCTCCATCATCCTTCAAGGAACTTGTAAACATAGATAAGGTCTCCCCTCAGTCTTTTTGAAGCTAAAAAGCCCCAGCCTTTCCTCGTACAGGAGATGCTCCAATCCCTTAATCACCCAGAGCCATGTAAATAAACCATATGTCCTGAAGGATGCCATTTTTCTCTTCCTAAGAGAAGTTCTGGTTGCAGCTGAAGTTGCCTTATGCATTGATTTGTGCTGGAAGCAGCTGGTATGGGCAGTGGGCTTTATGGCCTCTAATGTGCTCTCGTTTCTGCTGGTCTGTCCCACCAGCACATGACTGTGGTGCCTGGGCTTATTTTCTTTTATAGTCTCTTTCTAGCCTCTCACTGAGATTTCCTGTCTCGGGGGATCTCGCTTAGGCTGGATGGATTACTGAAATGTTCTTGGTCCAGCTCCAATTCCGGCTTAATTTATCTCTAGCCTTTAGGGTGTCTGACTGGAAGAGCTACCCCAGAGATGAATGAATTCCTACTGAAGGAGGCACGGGAGCTCACACGCAGCACAAGAGTCAGGTTCCCATGTGCAAGGCTCACCACCAATACTGTTGCAGAAGGAGCTTGCTCACAGCATCTGCCTGAAGGGCTCTTGCCACCAGCAGGGCTGGTCCTCCTAGGAACGGAGAGTGTGGTTTTGAGCATTCCATGAAGCAAGCAGGAGGGTGTAGGCTGTGTAGCTCTTTTCCCATGGGCTTCCACACCACATCAGTACTACACCTTGCTTTGGATACTGTTAGTGAAGAGAAAGCAGATCTGGAGAGCGGAAGTTTTCAAATCCTCAGCAGGCAACGTGAGGGAGAGTGTCATGTCTGGACTGGTGCTGGGTACCCACCTGCTTTGCTATGCCAGTCCTTGCTAATCCACCTCTGGGTACAATTCCTAGGCAATGACCCTTGGGAAGGGCCTGTGGCAATTGGCATGGGAGGATACATGCAGTTCTCCTATAGAAATCACAACATAAGTTGTGGGGCTTACAGCTCTCTCCATTAAGACAGGAGTTCCTAATGGCTCTGGGCAGCTCTTTTGCAATGGCCAGTGAACTCAGACACCTTTGAAAGGCTGGGCATGAGGCTGACTTGGCAAGCTGCTCCCAGGGCTGGTGCCTGAGGCATGGGTTTTGTCCAGTTCATGTCTCAACATGGTACCTGGCTCTCAGCAGTTCAGTGCAAGCTGCACATCCCTCGAGGTTTGCCTGTCAGGTCCCGAAAGTCTTTCAAAAACTAAAGCTCTGTGACTTGAATGCGTTCTGAGATTAACCCGAGGTTTCTACCAAACCTTTCACCTCTTCTCCATGCCCTCATATCTGTGTTAAATATGTTTAAACGTTTCCCAGTGCCAAACAAAAGTTAAATATGACGTCAAGGGCTATGCTCCCGATACTCTGGACATTCTATTCCATCATGACAAAGGAGAACATATTTCATTGGCTTATAATGTGTGGCCCACAATGTACATTTCAGTAGCCTAAATTTGACCAGTTGGGACCAGTAGTGCAAGTACAACTACCCTGGTCTCTGCAGTATTCCTGAGAGGTGATGCTTTAGTTAGCTTAGCACGTCTAGAAAAAACCCTTGTGATTCCCCTGCAGGGAGGTTGTGTACGAACCATAGTAACTGCTGAAAGAAGCGGTCCCAAGACTGTTCCAAATGGCTGATCTAGTGACATGAAAGTGTTGTCGTTTACACGCTCTGGAGAGCTTCAGGATGCAAGGAAGATGGATGGCTATTCTTCTTGTGCCTGCTTAAACAATATATTTGATCCTGTCACCTGTCCTGTGTGAACTGCCTTCTTTAGAAGTCAGTATTAATGATGCAGATCAAATCCAGATGCTGTCACTTATTCCGCTTGCTCCAACAGTCTTTGTTAAAGAAGAAAAAAAAAAAAGAAAAAAAAAGAGTCTTTTTGACCTTAAAAAGTGGAGGCAATATTACTTTTGTAAAACTGTTAGGAGAGGTTCTAAGGACTAGAAAAGTGCTTCGTTGGAAGAATGTATTAGTAAATGCTACTTGATCACAGGGACACATTGGCATCACTTGTTCTCAGAGTGATCTGGCCTTGCTTCATGGTCTTTAAGGACCCTTAAAGAAAGCACTGCTTGTCTATACAATGGACGTGTCTCTAGCAGACAGTGCTCAAGGCCCATTACCACCTTCCCCCTCTTCTTCCCACAGTCTAGCCCCACCTCAAATGAATAGTCTCTTCACCAGATTTTCTCATCTGGAACTGAAGCAGAGATTTGAACTAAGCTGTCCAACTCCTCAGGCGCCTGGGCTGCCCACCACGTCTGCCCAGCCGGGTGTTAAGTACCTCTCTAGTGCCAGGCCAAAGATCTGCCCAGCGCTGTGTCCTGCTTCCAGCAGTGGCCAGGCGTGGGTGCCTGGAGAAGAGTTCAGGCTCCCAAGCACGTATTTCCTGAGTGTGCTCTCAGCCTTTAGTATCTTCAGAGATTTTCTGAGCCCAATGCAGTTTCTATGTATTAGTAACCCTGAAGGTATTTATCTTCCATGAACTTGCCTGCTCTCCCTCTGAATCCCTGTTCCAGCTGTTGGTCCAGGTTACTTATTCTCTCCTGTCCATCCCCAGCTGACTGTCATAACTTTCTGCCCGTATCCTTGTCATCAGTTCCTGCTGCTGTGTAACTTTACCGTGTCTGCGTAACTTTCTGTCGACTGTGTGATGATTTAAGGTCTGGGAAATTTAAAAAAAAATATTTTTAATAGTAGTATGTTCTTAGGTTTTTTTTTATTATTATTTTTATTGTTATGCTGGAGAGTTTAGCAGTTTGAGTTTGGAAATAATCGGTCAAACCGCTCAAGCTGTGTAAAAGAGTAAGTGTGATAACTACGGTGAGTGTGGGGAAGGCTGGGACGGTGAAGTGCTTGGGAGCAGTAACCTTTTCACCTCAGTCGGCGGCAGCTGGGACAGTTTGCCCTCAGTCTGCCTGTCTCCGGCTTGCTGAATGTTCAAATACTCCATGCAGAGTGAGCTGTCTGAATTTACAAATACCTTTGGCCACCCTGAAACTGCCTTTTTTTTTTTTTTTTTAATTTTATTTCCAGTAATAAATGATTCGCCAGCCAAAAATATCCCAAGCACCTATCCCAACAGCACCAGTTGCTGCTGGGTCTTGGAGTTTACAGCAGACCTGGTAACTGGCAGTTTCTCTTACAGTGGAGGAGGCTGTGGACAGGTACGTTTGCCCAGGCAGGGTGTGCTTTCCACCGGGGCATGGCTGATCAAGCCTGGGCTGCCCACTTCTGCCCAGCCCAGGGCGAACTCTTCCTTCTCTTGCCTTCTCCTTCCTTCTCCTGCAGGAACTGGAGCCCCCCGCCCTGCTGCAGGGCTGATATTAGCAAAGGGGCACATCTCGCAAAAACAATCGGGAGGCTGAAAGTTGTTTGCCCAGAGTGTTTGCCAAATAGTTACAGATACAGAAGGGGGTTTGTTTAAAAAAGGACCTTGCTTGCAAACAAACTGTGAGCGGCAAAGGCTGAAATCTCTGAAATTGATTTGCGACCAATGACTTGGTCGGTTCTATGAGCCTCTGTCTCACTCTTGCACAGAAGGGAGTCACTCTGTTCCAGAGCAAACAGAGCAGCCCACAGCACTCCCTGGTTGCCAGGCTGGAAGAATGCGGTACATCTTCTGTGAGGATTTGCTCTGACTTAAAAATATACTCGCTTTATCTGCGTTCACACCTCTCTTGTGCGTTCGTGAGCTGTGAACACTCAAACAGTCAAGATTTACTCCTCTGGATACCTACCGAAAGCAAAATTAAACTTCATTATTTGCAAATGGAATAATAGCTTCTAGCGTGGGATCCTGTTTTCGGAAGGCCCTGCCAGGTCTCTTGAACAAAGGCTGTGAAATGAGCCAGACATGGGTGTGCCAGTCTTCTGTAAATAAAAACATGCATGTACCTAAGTCGGTCTAACAAGTACTCAGACAGAATTAACCATAAGATCCCTATCTTGCCAACAAATCTGCAGAGCAGCCTAAGTTTGGGAGTTTGGGTTGGTTTCGCTTTATTTTGTGTTTTGTTTTTTAAAGTAGCATTGCCTCAGGCAAAGGTCTGTGTGACCCGGAGAGGAAAAGCTGAAAATGGTCTGTACAAAATTTGTAGTCACGGCTTATCTGCCTCCTGTCCCTCCGCAGTGAAAGCCACCAAGGACCTTTGCAAAACCTTCTCCTGATTACAAGATTTGTGCTTATCCAGGCAGGAAACTAACACTGCCATGGGACTTGGGTGGCCCATTTCTACTGGAGAGGACCTTTTCAACAAGCTGTGGGCAGCCCTTTCCTAAAAGTGGAACAAATATCAGTAATTTCAAATAAACCTGAGAGGCTGCAGTCTATCAGAGGCTGATGCATGACGAGTGTCTGGTCTTGTTGGGCTGCCAGCTCATGTTGAGCTTCTCATCCACCAACACCCCAAGTCCTTCTCCTCAGTGTTGCTCTCAATGCATTCTCTGCCCAACCTGTGTTTGTGCTTGGGATTGCCCAGGTTCAGTATATATTGCACATCTTTAACGTCTCTTATCATGAGACACCTCTAGTCACATGAAAAAGATCTAATAAGAATTTACTGTGTATATTGAAGCTGCAGTAGTTTGCTGTGGGGCGTTTTGGCTCAGTGCTAAAAGGTTTCTGAGGCATCCTCAGGCAGGGAGGGGGAAGAGAAGTGGGGGAGGGAACGAGGGGGAGCAAAATGGTTAGTCATTTTTAATGCTTCACCTACTTTTAACAAAATTGGGATAGCAGTTCACAAGTCTAGGAAAAGGCATGGCTTTAGCCTGAGGGCTCTACCTGCTGCATTTGAGATCTCCTGCAAATAATAGTAATCTCCAAGCATTTCAAGAAACCTGCACAAATTGTTTATATCATGCAAAATGTTAGGCAGCCTAAATACAGGAGTAGCAGCCTGGATGATCGTGCCTCAAAACTGCTTTTTATGCCTGTTTCTTAACCAACATTTATGTGCTCCCAAAGTGTTCTCCTCCCCCTGCTTTGCCTTATAGTAATGTGGTCTGTCTGTCAGTTCTAGGGAACCTGCTTGCCCCTTGCGCACCATAAAAAATGTCTAATTTGGTGGCCCCGGTGACATGTGTCCAAATGTCGTGTTCCTTGACAAGGTAAGGTCAGGGCAGGAAGTTTTCTTGGAAGTCAAGGCTGGCTTGGCATGGCTGAACATCGGGGTAGCCATGGAGACCTGCTCTCAAAGCTGGTGAGACCCTCGAGCGCTGCTACCTGTGTCCAACGGGGAGAGGGTGAGCAGGAAAGATCAGTGCTGATGGTGATCAGTGAACCACCTGGAGGAGATGGGAGTGTCTTCTCAACTCCAAGCTCACTGTTCCCATTGCTGCCTACAATCCCACAGCCACACAGGCCAAGCTCTCAAACGTGCTTAAGCCTTTTCCCAGTCCCACGCTGTTTCTCACACGGACTTTGGGGACTGGTGTGACTATGCTACCAGCTGGCTTAGCAACAGTAATCCCCAAACCAGCTCCACTTGGAAACTCTGAGCCCAAACCATGGCTTAGTGAAGAGCCAGAAGCATGGACGGAAAGTACTCAGGGAAAGGAGTCCAGTGTTTGTCACCTCACAGAGCTGAAGAGTGTCTCGTGAGGAGTAGCTTCTCCTAGGGATCATGAAAAGCATCACACAGGGCTTCAGGACAGAGTAGCACTTTAGCTTCCCACGCAGTATTCATTTCCATCTGTAGAAAGCCCCTCAGAATTACTGGGAAATGTTGAGTGTGGGGGGTTTTGCCTGAAGAAGCACTGAGGTGGGAAACTCGCCAGGTGATGTGTAGTTCACTGGTAACATCTAGAGAGTAAGAGAACTTCCCAGCAGCTTGGCCAAAGGGCAGCTGAACAGCACAGAGGTGATCAAAACGCCGGGCCAGCAAGCACACGTTGGAGCAACCCGTGCAAAAGGCAAACCAGAAAAGTGCATCACTTCAGGAAGACAGGGTGGCCAGCAAAAATCAAGGATGAGGCAAAAGGAACCCAAAAAGGGCAGCAAAAGAGAAGGAGAAACCAAGATTTACCCGCATTACAACAGAAGAGACAAGAAAAAGACAGGGGGAAAATGAGTAGGATCTCAGGGAGAGTGACAAAACTTTATTTCCTCCCCCATTCTGTGGGTGAAGTCCCCTAGAACTAGACCTTAACTCACCTCTTACTGCCCTGTAGCTTGTTGACCACGGCAAACCCCTCCTTGCTTTTCTCAAGATATGATTCATATCCATTTTGAGCCACGTGGAATTCCAGTGCATTTCTAGACCTACGGTCTTATTATCTCTGGTCTTTTTCCATCCTTTCGCTGACAGAAAGTCCACGCTTCACATCTTGAAGTCCAGCTGCCTGGAAAACTATCAGCAAATAAACATTGGAGGAAATATTGGGGGGAAAAAAAAAACCAACAAGAAACCCCATCCCATGTCTAGCAATTGGGCTTGTTGCCTCCAGGCAGGTGCAGGCTGCGTGTGAGCGGCAGCCATTCACTCAGCAGGAGCTGACGGCAGGGGGAAGGCTGAGTGATGTGATGGGTCTGGGGCCAGGGAAGCATCGCCTCTGGATGCCAAGTAGACGGCTGAATTTTAGACTCTGCTAATTTTAGTTCAGCATGATGTGCTTCACTGAGCTCTCCTCCTGGTGCTCCGAATGCTGTCACTCAGGTTAATCATAATTCTTTACAAGACTTAAAACTCTTGGATACACAAGAATCTGACTTTAGCTTTTTTTTTTTCTCCTTAAGATGAGGTTTTCCTGTGTGCTCTGACCTTACCATGAATGCGTGTTAGACCAATACCAGTAATGAACCCGCTGTTCCGTATTCTCTCTCCTCCTCATGGTGTTTTTCAACCTATTTTACATGTAAAACACTTCATAATATGCAGCCGAGTGTTTAAGCATTCCGTTCCCTTCCTCCACCCGCCCCTCCTTTCCTGCGGCGGGCTGCAGATCGCTGCCTGGCAGCGGGCAGAGGGAGGTGGGCAGCGAGGTGAATTGTGTTCCTGGGAGACTAACTCCTTTCAAGCAATTCTTTCTCCAAGGTGACCGGTGTGCGCTGGTACCACGTCTCGGCTGAAAGCGTGGCAGTTTCTGACAGGGCAGTCGCCTGACCCCTGAACAAAGCCACGCTCCAGTCCCCTGGCAGGATTGCTGCAGAGAGCCGGGGGCAGCTATGACTCCACAAACGTCCTCTGTCTTCTTTAAATCCTACAACTTTTTCTGGGTTCGGCTTCCTACGCGCTGGCGGCGGCGAGCAGGGAGAGGGGTCTGCCTGAAAATTGCTCGGGTGTGAAAACGAGGGACCGGTTGAAACCTGGTTCAAAGATAGACCCAGGCTAATGGAGCTTCATTGAATGGCCGGGTTGCCATGCAAGGTCCAGTTTGTGTAGGCTGTGATGAAACCTGGTTACCACCAGACAAGCGCTCAGTGCTTCGCGTAATGACAATTGGCACTTTGCAGCAATTTCTAAAACAGACGCAACTGCAGCTGCCGTGGGAAGGCTGAAGCCATCTGTTCCTCCCCGCAGCTGATGGCCCCTTCCCGTAGCCCTCCTCATCCTCACCCCTGGCCCCGCTGTGTACAGCTGGGAGCACCTGTGGCGGTGGGGTGGGAGGTGATGGGATTTGTCACACTTTGGCTGTTGGGGCTGGAACTGGTGCAGGGAACCTGGGGCTGCAGTTCCATGCACATCTAGGATCTCAAACTCCAGAATCATATATTTTAAGTGGGACTTGACATACAGTGGTAGTGGAGTGTGGGAATTTTGTGTCATTGCAAGTCTTATCTGCTTGCCCTGTGTCCATTCAAAGCTGAGCACTTTGCTTTGGGTTTCTGGTTTCAGTCTGTCAGGCTCTATGAACTTGCTTTGATTCAAATTTACAAAGCCGTGCCTAGAGAAGGCGATGTCATATTCCCTTTTTTTTCCCCTTTTCCTCTAGCAGTACCTGCTCAGCATACTGCAACCAGGGGGTCGGCTGGAGTGTAACACTAGTCTTGCCCCACGAAAGCCTGTCGAGGTCTGGTCCATGCAGACCAACATTGCTCTACAGTAGTTCCCCTCTGAACACTTCTGCTCTGGAAGATGAGTATGTATAAAGGCAGCTTTTCTTTTCTACAATGGTGAAGGGGCTTTGCATTCAACACTGGGTTTATTCTGTCATCATTTTCCTGCAAAGACAAATTTTGAATTTGTAGAGAGTTCCAAAACGGATCCTTGGGATCTGACTGCAAGGAAGGCTGGGGAAAGGTGCTGGTGTTTATGCCATCCCTCCCACTGCCCTACTGCGCTCCCCTTGTTCCTGGAGTAGTCTCTGCTGCAGGATTGAGGCAAGAGAGGATTTGATTCCCCTCAGAGATACATTCCCAGCTTGAATTAATATCCAAGTTGCAAGTAAAGACCTGTGGAGATCAGGTGCACTGAGCTGGTAGAGTTTTTCTGCAAATATGAGGCAAACACGAGCCCTAGCCTCACAAGTTTAGCAACTCTAAATTTCAAGGCTGGCCCACTTATCCCCCAAAAAATAGGTCTTGTGGTAAAGTTCTCCTTCTGGTTATGAAAGCATCTATATGACATAAATTTGTTTTTCTACCTGGGCAGAATTACCACTTGTGCCAAGGGGGTTCCTGCCTACATGGGGGAGGAAAGCGGGGAGCCACCACGCAGCGCGGCAAGTGGAGCCTTCCTGCAATGCCTTTGTCAGTGATGTGTTTCTGGGAGCTGGTCCAGGGCTGTTTCAGAGCATCAGTATAATTTTACTGTTATTTCTCGGGTGGAGTTTTGATCCATGAACCTTTATTTTTGGAAACAACCGTTTCCCAGAGCACTGTCCCCGTCCTCATGATGAAGGGCTCTGCAGTACATCCTTTGGTTCTCTGAAACACGGCACGCTTCACAGACCTAAAGCCTTTCCTAGCTGATTGATGGCAACTCATTTGATGCAAGGTGTAGGTCTAAAACTATGAATATATTGAGCCGTGGTACAATATATTTCTTCTTCTCGGGGGTGCTTATCGTACACCTCTCTCACTTAAAATGGAGGGAGCAATTGTGTTTTATCACCTGTTTGCAAAAAGTCATTATCAAAGGCTAAAAAATTTATAGGCAGCACCTCTGAAATCTGATGTCTCCACACACTATGTTTTTATTATGGGCTTTATGGCCTTGATGGTGGAAGCAGAGTCCTCTCCGGCCGGGCAAAGGTATCGCACTATCAAGGTATGGACAGAAAGTAAATTAGTGTGAACTGCGAGTGTGCCAGCAGCTCCGGAGCACCTGCCCCTGTGCATCCTGCCACCGATGCTACCCGTGGGGCCGATCACCCCTCTTTCAGCAGAGGAGGGTTGAGGCAGTTGGTCAGACACGGGCTGTGTGGTCCAGGGATGGCTGTGGCCAACGGAAAGTGGGAAGAGATACCAGGGAAGAGATGTGAGCGAGCATGCAGGGAAGGAATGGCTTTAGTGTGAACCTCCTGCTGCCCTCCTGAGTGTGGTCCTCACGCTGCCACACAAGCCTCTCTCTTGCAAGCGAAGAAAATAATGGATTGTCTGCTTTCCAGCTAGTGTAATCAGCTTTGACTTCCATGGGCTTAAATTTGGAAGAGGTTTCAAGCAGTCTCTTCTGTCATATTACATCTAACGGACACCACACACTGGGATCCTCATGGTCATGGAGCCTGAAGGAATGAAATTAGTACTGTCTGGCTAATCCAGGGCTCCTTTTGAACATCACCCATCTCAAAAGCTGAATTTTGGTTATGTTGGCAGGGACAAGGCTGGGATCGCTTTCTGGGTTCAATTTTAATATTTTTTATCAAAAGTTGACTGGCTAGCTGAGGGTCTCTTTTAATTTGTCAAGATCTACAGCAAATATGTCACAAATAGGGAATTTTTTGCCACATTATCCCATATTTAATAGGGCGTGAACCCTTCAAATTGCAATATACATCTATAGTCAGTAGCTTAATTTGTATTAAGCACATATTGCGTTGTTAGCAAATAGTGACAAGCTACACGGTGACTATAAAAGGTTCTGTGCAACCGAGGATGTTTCCATATAGGAAATAGAAATAACACAATACAATAAATAGTTTTTGGGCAGCCATCGCCAGAAGTGACTCCTCCAAGTGATCAGGCTTCGACACCGTGCAGGAATTATATTTTCAAGTAGATCACCCAGCCTGTTAAATCCACACCAGTCTTATGCAGAGGCTCACTTCCAGCTCCTGCAGCCACTTCAGCATTCCCATTTCCTTTGCTCTCTGTGACCGTAACCATAGAACCTACTACAACACTTGGAGAAATATAATCTTTGGCATCGAGTACATTTTCTCCACCCATATGCACGTGCGCTTTTGAAGAAGCAAACAGAAAATCCACGTAACTCTGGCGTCCGTGGCCAGGAAAAGCCATGACCGGAGCGAATTAAGAAAGAAGAATTAAAAAAAAATAAAAATAGAAGGTATAGAGGGGAAAAGCATTAATTTGGGAAGTGACAGCTCTGCCTCCAGGAGCCAGCACTGCACTCTGCCAAGCTGCGCTGTGCCATCCTGGCAGCACAGATTGGCTGCTAAGGCAGAAATGGGTCGGGGAACAAGCCCTGCTCCAAAGATGCTCAAAACAGCACCTGAGCGGGGCTCCAGCAGCACGTGGGGCTTCTGCTGGCCATTACGGGAGAGAGGAGTTTTAATGGAAAGGACCACAAATAGCTACTATGAACGGCCTCGGGCTAAATGGCTCACCCAAGCTATTTTGGCAAATACTTAGGAATGACAAATATATTCACCCATCAGGGCTGGCTCAGCAAATAGGCTGGATTAATGATAATGACTGCAGTGAATAATTCAACTGGATCTCTCGGTAGTCTGAGAGTGAGTCGTAGGAGCAGAGAAAATAAAATTGGATGGTTCCTTGGGTGCTGGATGGCAGGGAAAGAAAGAGAAGGAGGCATGTAATGGAGAAAAAACCTATCCGACAGCTGGGGCACCCAGCTGGCAGTGGAGACACAGGTCCACCACCTTCTTGCTTGGAGTTGGGCAGAGTGGCGTTCAAACTGTGGAGCTGCTGTTGGGCCTTTTGCAGGAAAAGCCATGCAGAGAAGGAGAACAAGCTGGAGAAGTCAGGTGTTTCATGAAGTCCGTGTAGCTGGTACCCTCACTCCGTCTGAATGGGCACAGTGGCACTGTGACCAAATGCTTCCGTACCTATTTCCCCTTCCTTTCCCTTCCCAGCAGCTCTATCCCTTCTGGCCCAGAGCTGTCCCCTGTCCATCCCCAGGAGGGCCACTGAGATTCAGTGGGTTTTGCCCAGGCACGGGGATCTGCTCGTGCAGAAAACATGGCAGGACTCAGGGCTAAGCTTGTTAACATGGTCCTGGGAGTGAGTGCTAGGGAGGGAGAAGAAGGGGGTGAAGCTTCCACTGTGTGCATAAAACTGCTCCTTGCAGCAGATTTAGCATTGGCAGCACATCCCTTTTCACCCCATCCCTGTCTCTACGCTGTGGGGCTGGTTGACACACCAGTCTAGAAAAGCTCTCCTTTCAGCTTCATCTTTTATTGCCGCATAAGGAGATTTTAGATTAATTTCAGTTAATCAGGCTCTTCTGCTGCTTCCGGGTGCCTAAAATGTGAAGGACTCACAAAAAGAGTCATGTAGGTCATCTCCTGTGGTTTCTGCTCTTTCTTCTGGCATCACATTTTGGGGATGCCCGCGTACTCTGGCTGCATAGGGCCTCTTTTAAAAAGGCTTCTGCCTGCAGAGGTTTGGATCTCTTTTGCTTGCAGACACCTTCCTGATGGGGTCTGCTAGCTAATTGGGGTAGATAATGAGGATGGCAGAATGGATTTATGAATGGCCAGGTTACTGGTTATGTTCCTTTAATCACAGATCCTGGCCTCACATTGAGTACGGGAGCTCAGCCCTTCAGCACGGGCTACCACAAGCTTTAAAGATGAGGAGGGCAAACTGTGACCGTTCCCACCTGAGAATCAGGAACAGGAATGGGCAGAGGGAGCAAACTGCTCCTTCCCATGCAGTGCTGCAGGTCCTGCATTCACTGATGGATGCATATCCCACCAGGATGCCTGACCAGGCAGCCAGGGGAGGTCGGGGTGCTCTGCCTCTTCCCCTTAAAGGTCCAGGACGGAACCGATGCTGCTGAAACTTGCTCCTGAAGGATTCCCCTGCAAACCCCCGTACCAGGGGACTTGCCTGGGGCACTTTGGTTTCTCTCCAATGGCACCCAGGAGAGGTGGTTCAGAGATCCCGGAGGGTTGCGTGGGCATCATTTGTTCTCCATCCCCTCTTGCTGGGGACGCAGCTTGGTGGGGACGACAGGGTGAGATGGACTCTGAGCCTAGGAGATGCGGCATGACTGCTGGAAAGGGCTGAAACCTGCTGGTCCTGGGGCTGAGTGGTCCTGACGCCGGGGCAGCCCGTGCACAGAGCAAAGCCTGTGTGCAGCATGGGGAACTGCGAGTGAACTCTTGCAAAAATAATAATGATTAAAGAAAAAAAAAACAACAACCAACAGTCGGGCCTGTATTTCACATTTCTCTCTGCCCTTCCAGCAACCCTTCCTTGAAAAGTTTATGTCTACATTACAAGAAGCGGTCGCATTTTCACCCAGCCAAGTCCTCTCCTCGCTGTTTTCCACAGCTGAGCTGGCCCTTGCTCAGCCCCGGCCATGCGGGGCCTCTCGCGGACAGAGCCGTGTTTGTCTCCGAGGCATGTTGAACTTGGCAGGTACCGTATGTCTAACTCCAATTTAAACCACCACCTTTCCGAAGGAAAAAGAGTCTGCGGTACACAACGGCGGCTGCTGCAAGGAAAATCTGCCTGGCGGGCTGGAAAACCCAGGCAGGGTCGTTAACAACCGTTCCTCTATCTTTTCACACAGATTTACTCCCTGGGCTCGGGGATGCTGACCAAGCTGCCGTTTTTTTTTCCAATTGAAACAGGCTGAAATGGGGCAACTTGATTGCAATCAACTCAAGTGGAGTAATGTGTGTTAAACCAGGCAGAAATACAGCCTTAGAAGAAAAACACAGACCAGGCTCCTTCCCTCTTGCAAACAACTGTCTGGGGTGCATGCAGGTCTGGGATTGAGCCTGCTGTGCTCCTCTGTGGCCTGATCCTTTCCTGTGGCTTCATCATTTCCCATGACCTGCAGCAGAGCTAATACCTGGTGGTATGTTTCTGTGGAGCCTGGCCTGGGTGGTTTTTTTTTCTCCTTTGGCTAGTGGGAAGCACAAGCTGGTTGCGGATGTGGGGCTCGATGTAAGGTGGTGGATGGTGGGTCTCCGCAGGGCTCCGTGGTAGAGGTCCTATCCTGGAGGGTCTCAGTTAGCTTGCTGGTGGGAAAGGGGAAAGCTGGTCATCTCGCATGGGGAAGAGACATCTCCCTTTGAAAGGGCAGCTCTCAGGAGGAGCAACCCCTACGGGAAACCTCCCTTGGCTAGTGGGACACGTCGTGTCTGCTGGCAGTGGGGGAGACAACGTGGGGTGTTTGTGGGCACCAAAGCCTACCTGCACACCACTGTGGAGCACAATTGTTCTCCATTGCGGTTTCCACCACCTCATTAAGGTTGCCATCAATAATACAGTGTTTCTTGTGCGGCTGAGAGCAGAAAGGGCGGTCGCACGGGAGCTGACTCACTCTGACTCATGTCTCCTGAGAACAGGGGGTCATTCAGGTTGATCTCAGCACTCCACATGCCCAGAGACCCCCGGAGAGAGCGGGGGCATCCCCTCTCTGCTCTCCATCACCTGCAAAGCTGGCGTGTTCTGGCGGAAGGAAAAGCCCTTTCGAGGACCGGGCTGAAGCAAAGGATGAGGGATCCTGGTCTGTGCCACCAATTTTCTTGGTCATCCCCCCGAGTGGCATTTCCCCACTGGAGTGCCAGTACCCCCACTGCAGCGGGGGTGCTCTGGGTGCCCTGGGTCAGACAGGCTGCCCCAGGGAGTCAGGTCTCTCTGGATACTGTAGGACAGCATCTAGTCAGGAGAAATGCAGCTCCACCATTTTTTCTAGGTTGTTGTGTTTTGTTGTTTTTTTAACTTGCCCTTTTGGGAAGAGCAGAGAGACGAGGCAGAACAGGCTCCCAGGGAATAAAGTTTAGTTTCCTACCCTTTATCATTTGATGGTGTGAATCCCGGGGCTGATCTTTGCTCAGGAAGAGCAGAAAATTATTATACTTGGTTTCTTAGGCAAGGGGGGCTTTGGGGAAAGGGGGACAGAGCAGGGCCTGTCTGGCTGCTGGAGAGTTGACTGTGCTGTGTGCCAGGGCTTCCACAGGTACAGCCTGGGCTGGGGGCAGCACCAGTGAAACTCAGTGTTCATCTCTCCCTGACCCCTGAGATAACGCTTCAGCTTGCAGGGATCTTCACCTTTATTTTCTCTTTGCTTTTGTTTCTCTCCCAGGATGAAAGGGTGAATACAGGAGGGTTGACTGAAGGTAAAAGATCCAAAGCAGCCTGTCTTGCCATCTTTCTGGCAGGTGCCATGATGCAGAGCCCACCAGGTGGGCATAGGTGGGCTTAGGGAAGGATGAGGGAGGAAGAAGAGTTTTCTGAAATGCTTGTCTCCAGGCAGTCTAGACCCAAATTCAAATTTTCTAGTGAAAAAAAAAAAAAAAGAAAAGAAAAAAAAAAAAGATCGGACACTGGCAGTCTGCCTAAACGTGTTTTTTATGGGAACTGTTAAGTTCTGGAACAGGGCAGCAATCGTGATGGAGCAATAAACAAAATGTTAAAGTCAATGAGAACGATTGAGGCTGTCTTTGTGGTTGTACATTGATGATGCTTTCCAGATTCGGTTACCTTTTCCTGTTAGTGGTATGCTTCTCCCTCTCTATTTTTTTTTTGTGTGTGTGCCCACTTCCTATTTTCTATTTGCCCTCTTCCCAATCTATTCCTTCCACTGTTGCTCTAAACCTTCATCCATCCCAACTTTTCTTGATCCCCAAAGGTCTTTTCAGGTCAAATACCTGTTTTCAAAAGCCTACAAGAGGTTTTCATGCCCTTCTCTGAGGTTGTGTTTTTTTTTCCTCGGCCCACTCTGCAGATGGGGGACCACCACTATCCCAAAGCACGACTGGATCCAGTAGATTAGTTCTGATCTCAGGTGCCATTGGTGGCTGTGATGGATTTGCCTGTCGGTCCCGTCTCTATTAAATGATTGATTATCGCTTTCCAGTACCCGATCCCATTGAACTCATGCAGCAGCACCAAGTCTAGGGCAAGTTGGGGCCAATAAACCCCCAAGGCACAGCAGTAGGGCAGCAGTGATAGCAGCTCTCCAGTGAAAGGTGTGAAGCCTCTGTCTCCCTCATCTCATCCGGATGCCTGGTGTGGTTCTCAGAAGAAATGTTGCTAACACGAGCCCTTGTGCGTTGCTGCCTTGGATGTGTAGCAAGACCCTGTTATCAAGGTCCCCTCTTCTGGATGGCAACCAGGGCTCTGGTGCACAAAATTAAAAATCCTGTGGCAGCTTATTTCCCATTAGGAGGGGGGGGAAATCACCCTAGCAGATCTGTTGAATTAAGCAGGTGTGTTATTAATATAAAATGTGGCTTGTCCTCTGTCTCATCCCTCTCTGTGTCCATTTATGCTGTTTACCTGCACTTTTGGTTTCATGTGCCATAGCTGAAAATTGTGTGCTTTTTCTTTTCCATGTGCAGCCCCCATGGAAATGTGCATTGGCAAAGCTGCTGTGGGGAGGCAGGAGATCCCGGCAAGGGGACAACCAAGCTCTTTTCACTGCAGGGGCAGGGAGGCAATTTTGGGATGGGCAGTGTGAGGAGCCCAGTTCTGCTGGAGCGATCAGCACTTGCATATGCAAGAATGCTGAAAACCATAGGATCAAACTCAACCTCAAGAATTAAGATCCGGGCGTCTACGTACTACATGCCTTCAAAATCATGTGATTAAATGTGTTTTCATTTGCCTTCTGGTTCTCAAGCTTTTTGTGCCAGCATTTTTAAAGCTTTCTCGAAAACTGAGAGGAAGAAACTTCATTTTCTTGGTAGATAGTTGAGCTTCTTGTGTAAAGATTTGGGGAGTCAGGGCTTTCAGAGGAAAAGAAAGTGTTGTCGTACTCGCAGTGTAGCTGTGGCACCTTGCAGCATTTGTCTCATGGCTTCCTCAGCAACCTCTTCCAAATTCAGGAAGACAGATGAGTGTTAATTCAACTTTTCAAAAGAAACAATATTTATTTCGGCTAGAAATACTAAAACTTAAGTCTCCAAATTCCTTACTGGAGTTTTGCAGCAGGAGATGGATTCAACAGCAACTGAACGGTTCCCTAAGAGTCATAGCTCTGCCTTAGCATATAGATATCTTTCCGATTTCAGAGAGTAAATATTGCTCTGTGGTGCTGCAAATTATGCTACTGGGGAGGCTGGCACTAATGCAAATCTGCTGTGAAGCTATATGCTTCCTGCTCACTCTGAGCATTAAATTATTCCCACCATCAAAAAAGATGGCTTAATCTTTATTTACAGAGTTGTTCTTATCAACAATGTACTTCCCTGGCAAGAAAGTTTCTTCCAAGAGTTGAAAATACACATAACCCCATAAAGGGTTTAAAATGTATCCTAATACCATTTAGTGAATGCTGCTTAATGAGAACTCCCACGTAGTGCTTTGCAATTAATGGTGATGCTGCTGTTTAGAAAAAAAAATAGGGGAGGGAGGCTCAGAGTACAAAGTACAGTCATGTCCTGCGTGGAAACATGATGCACAGGTACAGACACTATCAGTTATCTTTCATCTCAGTGTCTCCTGACCACGAAGGAGTCCTGCTCCTCTCCTAGTGTGTTTTTTGAGTGGTACCCGGTGCTGTAGGGGAGCCCGGGGGCTGTGCTGCTGAGCCGCAGTGCGTGTTCCTCTTCCCCGCATGGAGCAGTGGTGGGAGACACAGAATGTGTGCTAGGCATCCCCCAGCTCTTCCTCGCTGCACTGCTTCCATCCTGGGTTCGTTGGGCGCCTGCTCAAAGGCTCCTGAAACCGAGGATGCTGCTTTGGGCAGAGCCAGGGAGGGCACCGGCTGATGCAGAATCCCTGAGTCATGTCCCGAATTCCCCTCTGCAGCAAGGCCGCAGGGTAACCTTGAGCTGCGCTCCTCTCGGTGCAGAAGACACAGCAGGGCACAACCCTGGGCTTCTGCGTGGGCACACCTGCGTGAGGACCCCCCCAGGTGCTCCCCAGCTCAGGACTAGTGAGAAGCAGCAGCCTTCCTTAAATCAGAGGAACACAGCTGTAGGGAAGGACTTAACCTGTAACAAACAAGGTTTTCCTCCCTCCCTCGTCCTCTAGTTTTCCCCCATGTTCAGGATTGCATTTCCTCCCTGACCTTCATGGAGTTTGCTTGAGATATAGATGTTGGGGGTCACTGCAAGTTGGGGGGCAATAGCGCCTTTATTTAACTACTTCTTACATAACTGGCTGATGAATGACATGAAAAAGCAAAGACTCCAGGCACATGGAGTTATTAAAAATTATGAAGGGGGGGGCAGACATTTGACACTGGTCACGCTACCCAAAACCCAGCAACAGTGTGATCTTAAGCTCCACTGCTTCTTTTTTTTTTTTTTTTTTTTTTTTTTTTCAGGGCGTGATGGTCTATGGGAGGAGAAGGCCCAGGGGCACCTGGGCTTTGCTTTGTTTGCGCCAAACCCTTCCCTAGATTAGACAGAGCAGTTAAAATCAAAACAGCAGAAACCAAAAAACTAAAACCCCAAGGACAGGAATTTCCTTGTTGACGAGAACAGTCTGGCGGAGCAGTTCCTGGGGGCTCTCAGCAGGCTGGCCACAAATTTGCTGTGGAGCCTCATGCCCATAGTAGAAACGGCTCCCCTTTGATGTTGGACCTTGAACCCATTTCATTTTCCGTGCAACTGGCCCTGTTGCCATGGTTGTTACAGCTTGTGAAGGTGAAGCGGTGAGTTGGGCACCAAGAGAGGCTGGAAGCAGCCATGTTTCTTCCTCCTGCCCCCCACCCTCCATCCAACCCCGCTGAGGTTTGGTGGTGGGGAGATGCATGTAGTTTAGCACCAAAACAGCCCCATGGCATTCAGCTGAGCATCCCATCCCATCACATCCCTGGCTGCC
The DNA here is from genome assembly GCA_026546715.1 of Gallinago undulata. Classification (NCBI taxonomy): domain Eukaryota; kingdom Metazoa; phylum Chordata; class Aves; order Charadriiformes; family Scolopacidae; genus Gallinago; species Gallinago undulata. Next base: position 44,425,428 of record JAOTQQ010000012.1, read on the forward strand.
CAATCACCTGCCCCTGAGAACCTCGTTGCAGCTGCTAGGGTCCTTTGCTTGCTCTCATCCTACCAGGAAGACGCTGCCGGGTGATGATCAAAGGCCAGCCATGAGTCATCTCGAATCCAATGAATGATCATTAGCTGGGGGAAGAGGTAATTAAGCCAGCTTCGCTATCTTGCTGTTATGCTCGGGGGAGTAATGGGGTGGTATTGCTGCCATTGAAGAGCTTTATTTGTTAGGAGTGACTCATGGGCTGTGCGTCACAAATTATACATGGAGGGGGGGAAAAACTACAAGTGGTGCTGCCTGTTGGGAGTTGAAAGTCCAGTACAATGTGCCTGATAATGATAGCATCACCTGGTGAGCGTTCCCTTCCCTTTCATTTCACCTAGAGGGAAACTATCAACGTCAGGTCTGCTCTTGCCACCAGTAACTCCATGGCTACGTACCTGCCCCCCTGCAGAAGCTGAAGGAGAAATGGCTTTTGACAGAACTAGTGGAGAATCAGAAGCAGCAAATACAGAGCCCTGGTATCCTGGGCTGCCAAGGTCCTGCAAGGACTTTGTAAGCCCTTGAGAAGGAATTTAACCTTCTCACCTGGGTCAAAGCTTTGTGACGGCCGTGTTTCAGTAATAAGCTACGGTGAAGTTTCATCACAAAGCCAAGACATTTGCAGTATCCAAAATCTGTCCCCAGATCTGAATTTCACAGTTGAGTTGGCCCAACCTTTGTTTTAAAAAAAAATTCTGAGTGAACTTTAATTCTTATTTGGCTGACTTTTATCCCACAGACTTGCAAATTTCAGTTGGATCAGGTCTTCTTAATAACTTTTTAAAAGATGTATTTCCTAACACTTTTGCTTCCAGAACAGCCTGAGGTTTGGAAAGGCAGAAGCAATCAACAGTAAGAGGGGGCAAAATAATTGCTTGGATCTTTACATTCTTTTTACACTTGGAAACCTAATTTTAGATTGCAGCTGAGGCCTAAGGTTTGTTCTTTATTTGCCCGAACTGTTTTTCTTTCTCCCGGCAGTGCAAACCCGGTCGAACCGTGTTTGTCCCTCAAAACTTAGTTCTGAGAGGCGCCCGGCGCAGAGTTACTCAGGTAATGAGTGTAAACACTGGGCAGATGACTTATTTCCTTTGTGCCTGTTCTTTCGAGTAGGAATCTGATTACAGCACTTGAAGAATATCCTCTTACTGTATAAAAACACAGTTATGGAGACCTAATCCTCATCCTCGCTCCAGATGTGCTGCTAAGGTGTGAAAAGCGAGCACGTCAGGTCTTCTGGGCTCAGAGTCTGTTGGGATCACCCTGTGGTGTCTTCTTCGAGATGGTGGGTCCTGGGCCAGATGTTTCTGCTTTTTCATGAATGAAGCCTTTGCATAATCTCAGGCAGCACGAGTGGGTAATGAGGGGCTTGGTCCTGAAAGGATGCTGAGAGCTGCAGCACTGCCAGAAGCCAAGCGGCACCTTCCAGCGCCCCCAAAGCAGAGCCACGTTTCTCAGGAAGGTGCTCCTCGCCTCCTGCTCAGTTGGTGTCCCCTGGCTAACGTGCAGGGACACATGGAGGGGACTTGTGGGTGTCTCTGCACTGGCACCAAGGCATTATCCAGCTTGGCAATCTCCAGCTGGTCCACCAGTCGGATGTCTGCGAGCCTGGCAATTGCAGCCTGTGCCGTCAGTGATACTGGAGACAGGAATCACAGAATCACCTAGGCTGGAAGGGACCTTTTAAGATTATCTAGTCCAACCAATGGAAAAACAAAACAAAACAAAAACAAAAAACCCAACAAAAAAAAATCACAACCAAACAAACAAAACAC
>JAOTQQ010000012.1:44439014-44481858 GCA_026546715.1 Gallinago undulata
GAAGAGGCTGCCCAGAGAGGTGGTGGAGTCTCCTTCTCTGGAGACATTCAAACCCCACCTGGACACGTTCCTGTGCAGCCCTCTCTGGGTAGACCTGCTCTGGCAGGGGGGTTGGACTAGATGATCTTCGGAGGTCCCGTCCAACCCCATATGATTCTGTGATTCTATGAAAGGGGATGCGTCGTGGTAACCGCTGCCGCATCTGCCCCCCCTCTTGTTTTCATAAGGCGAAGGGGGGGGGAATGAGAAGGTGACTGCTACGTTGAGACACGGGGGAAGCGTTGGCAGCGAGGAGTGAAACTGTGCCAAGACAAGAACGGGGAATGGCTTTATTTCCAGCAGCTGGCATTGGGTCACGGCACGGGTCTGTGAGGTTGGGCTTTTCCATGCACACCACCTTGAATCTTAATTAGGGTGGGCACCACCTTTGCTGGAGGGAGAGAGCGAGCCCCTCCTGCCGCTGCCCCTGTGAAGGTCCGTGTCCCTATCCCACCCCATCCTGCAGCCCCACTCTTCACCTCATTGATGGCTGATGTGCATATTTTTAATTTGGTCTTTTTTTCCCTGCATTTGTTCCTGTGAGAGGACAAAGTAAAGATTCAGCGCTTTCCCTCTCTTCGTGTGCTCACCAGAAACATCTGTCTCCCAGTCTCCCTTTCCAGCTGTGTCCTCCTACCACCGGGGTGCCAGACTGTGGCCAAGGAAGGCTGGCTGCAGGTGTGGCCAGAACATCTGCAGCGTGATGATTTGGGTTTCTTTTCATTTTTTTGGCAAAGTTGTGATTGTGCCCTGGCCCAGCCTTTTCTCAGGGGTTACTTTGACTTAAAAAACAATGGTTCTGGCAAGACACAATTGCACGCTAACGCTTCATTTCTGCATACGGTACACCCACAGCACGACTTCCAGGTTGTATGACCTGGGAAGTCATCTGGAACAGGAACAAAAACATTTAAGGCTCTGCCCGGGTGGGCAGGGGTGAAACCAGGTCAAGGAAGGAGATGCCTGGGCCATACTCATTAGTTTGGAAACTTTGTAGGGCAGATGAGAATGTAACTCTTAAGAGAAAATGGGGAAAGTGGGTTTGCTGACAAGTAAAGATTAGGTGCCATTAGTTATTTTCCAAAGCAAAAGAGACAAGCGAACAGTGGAGTCTTGATCCAAAGCACGTGAAGTCCTGGAGAGCCTTTCCTGTCCTCTCAGGTGGTGTTGAAGCAGGTCCCCAGTACCATCCAAGGACAAGCTGATCTCAGTTACTGCTCCGTTCGTTTCTTTCTCTCCTTATTTCTGCTCAGGAGGCGCTGAGGACTTTCTGCTGATGACCAGCTGGCAGATGGCATCTCACATCGTGCCTGCCTGCCCCAGACTCCTGAGGGTCTGCAGCCACCTCCACCCTTGCCAATGCTGCTGTGACCCCCATGGGGAGCCGCTCTCCCTCTGTCTCTCCCTCCTCCCCTTCAGAAGCTCACAGACTGAAAATCCCACCCCCGGTGATTCAGATCCACAGACGCCCCGTTATTTCTCAGGCTGAAGACTCCTAACATTTCCTGCCACCAGCTATTTTGGGAATATTAAGCCCGAGTGTTTTGGTGGAGAGCAAATTCAAAGGGGCCACAAGAGCGAGGGGGAAGGAGTGAATGAACCCGAGCAACTCCACAACACTAAAAATTTTGTAACGCTTTTTTTTTTTTTTTTTTAAACACAGAGGGAGCTTTGATACTGCACATGGCAACGAGGACATTTGTCATGTGGGCTGCTTGGAGTTGATATGAAAGCATCTCCCTTGCGCCGGGCGCCCGGCCGCAGGAAGCACAGCTTTTGTTGCGGAGCCTTGAGATACAAAGCATTTTTGGGGCTCATCACCCCAAAAAATGGACATCTCCACGCTGACCCAAAGCGGTGTGTGCCCACAGCTCCGTCGCAGATCTTCAGCCTCACCCAGCCCTTGGAGCACACGTGCTGGCACAGGCTGCAGCAGGAGGAGGAGGAGGAGGAGGGAGAGCTCACGGTGACAGCCTGAAATCAATGGGGACGGCTCCTCTGCTCAAGGTGTGCAAGAGCCGGCCTTCAGTGAGCGGTCATTGTCCCCCTCACGGAAGCACAAGGGAGCTGAATCTGTCTGTGAGATTTCACTGAATTTCACTGAATTACATTATTCTACAGCAGCGGGGGACAAATCGATGTCCTACGCTCATGATTATGCAGGTGTCGGGCCACGCTGGAGACCACGGGGTGGTTTTGTTTTGATTTTAAAGAAGCAACTGGGCATTCAAGTCATTCAATGAGATAAAAATCCTTATTTTCAGCAGCGGTAGCGCACGCGCTGGATTAGGACCTGTGTGCCTAATTTCAAAAGCGCTGTTTCTTTTGGAAAAAAAAGCTTTTACGTTTTTCTTTTTGCTACCTCCTGTCTTAAGATCGCAAAGCAGAGCAAGGTCTGAACAAATTACAGTTAACCAGGAACATGCAATATTCACCCACAGTCAAATGCTTTTCCTAGAAGAGTTCTTTGGAGCGCATTTGCAATACATTGAATAAAAAATTTGCATTTTAGAAGAAGATTCAGCCTGTCTAGGTCTGTGTGGCGAAGAACCCGCCCTGCTAAATATTTCCCTGTAGCTGCAAGGAGCCTTGGCGTGGTCCTGGTGCTAAATGCACACACTGCCTTGTTGTCCTGAGGTTGGGTAGGTGGCATGGCTCACATGGGGGTGTTTGTCCACACCACATTGCTATGTAGCCTGTAGGACAGTTACAGGGATTGTAAAGAAGGGTTTAGTGTATACACCACAGATATTTGGTACACCACAAGTATATCCCAAGCTCTCTTTCAACCTCCAGGAGCGTATTTGCACACACCATATAGCTGATGGTGTTGTTTATCCGTACCATACATAGTGTGTTTTGGGTGGGGAAGCCAGGGACTTACAGCATCCTGGCCTGTGTCAGGAACAGCATGGGGAGTAGGACTCAGAAGGTGATAGACCCACTGTACTGGGCACTGGTGAGGCCCCACTGTGTCCAGTTCTGGGCCCCTTCCCACAAAAAACACATTGAGGTGCTGGAGCAGGTCCAGAGAAGGGCAACGGAGCTGGTGAGGGGTCTGGAGAACAAGTCTTGTGAGGAGAGGCTGAGGGAGCTGGAGGTGTTCAGGCTGGAGAAAAAGAGGCTGAGGGGAGACCTTCTTGCTCTCTCCAACTCCCTGAAAGGAAGGTGTAGAGAAACGGAGGTTGTTCTCCCAAGTCACAGGAGGAAACGTCACAGAGCAAGAGGAAATGACCTCAAATTGCACCAGGGGAGGTTCAGATTGGAGATTAGGGAAAATGTTTCCATGGAAAGGGTTATTGCCCATTGGAATGGGCTGCCCAGGGGTTGAGGCACCATCCCTGGAGGTGTTCAAAAGACAGGTAGACGTAGTGCTTAAAGATACAGTTTAGTGATGGTTTTTAACAGAGTGAGGTTGATGGTTGGACTAGATGATCTGAAAGGTCCCTTCCAACCTAGGCAATTCTGTGATTCTATGACTGGTTTTCAGGTGGACACACCATGGCTTAGTCACACAGGCTGGAGTCCTGGCTCATGTCCTTTGGAAAGCCCAGCACCGTAGGATACCAGCTCAGGTGCACTTGGGGAATAGTCTGCAACTCAAGTGTAAAATGAACTAGAGACCAGGCATAAATTTGGTGAAGTAATTTCTGTGAGTTTGGCAATGGTTTAAGCTTTCCCTGCACAGTGCTGGCTGAGCAATGCTTCCCCTGTAAAACTCAACCCTGCTTTGCTTCATGTCTGCTTCTATTGTCCAGCCCCACCTCAGCTCTCTAAGGGGACCTAGCAGAGGTGAGAAAGGGAACTTTTCTAGGCAACCAGTGCCTAATTTCATATTGAAATCACCTGGATTCAGCAGAAGGGGATGGTTTTAAGTGATTGACAACATCATTGTTTCTCCTGAATTGGGCATTGAATTTTGGAGATCTTTGGATTGTGTAGCTGGGAAAAAAGAAGAAAAAGTTCATGAGACCCTCCTGGACCTGAAGTTGCTATGTGTAGTGCTACCCAGCAGAGTGGAGTGAGTAGAAAAATAGAAAAAAATGCATGTAATAATTTGAATTTGAAAGTGAATTTTGGTTTGATTGAGTTCAGCTGTCCTTCTGTGTTTGACTCCTACATTTATTTGTATATTCAAGCACTACAAACGTGAGGGCTTGCTGAATGAATTTTAAACAGAGGTGCTCATGTAATGACCATTAGTGAATTCTGAATAGTTTGTTTTCTTGTAGAATTTACGCTGTTCTGCTTTGTTACTTAACTCCCCTTACCAGGGAATAGAAAGGGAAATAGAGTGTGTATGGCACATATTATATATTATAATTTATAATGGACTGCTCTACAGAGAGAAAGTTGTTTGCTGACATTACTACTGAACATAAATAATGAATAAATTAGAGAACGTTGCAATCTGTTTATAGACAATTCGCAGACAAAGGTGAAATTAATGAAAAAAATATTAGTTGCAAATGATTTGCTCAGCTCCAGTTCTTACTCTGGTGGCTCTGAGGGACCTTGACTACTCACGAGCTGATAACCTTCAGGTCCAGCACAGTGGGCTATGAACTGCTCTGCACAACTTGTAGAATCAGAAGAACTGTAATTAAAAATATTTGGAAATATCCATGCTCTTCTTCATCCGTTAAATAGGTGCAGCTTGTTTGTGCCTCGACCCTCAGTACGACAACCACCCAGCCAGGGTGCAGGGAGGGGGTCTCACCCTTGCTGATGTGTCTCTTGGTGTGAAGAGGCTACTGTTAGCCTAACCTCTTTTGGGAAAAGCCTTCTGGAGAAAGGACATAGAGCTGGGAGCTTCATCCTCAGCTGTGTCAGACTTAAAAATCAGCTGTGTTGCCCAGACGCTTTAAGACTTGAAGCAGTGGTGTATATTCTCTTCATTACGTTTGCGGCACCTAATTATCATGTGGGTATGAATTTTGAAGTGGCCCATGCCCTCTCCCTGCCGATTCCTATTTCATTAAAATAAAGATTATAATCTCTGCTGATCTCACAGGGATGCTGTGAAGGACCGTTATGTGGCTTTTTGTCTTAGAAGAGAAGACATAAAAGTTCATAATGTCTTACCAGAGATGCAGATCAGTCTGGAGTGTCCACAAAGGCTTTTAAAGGCATTTTAATGAAGCGTTTTGAACCAGTGAGGGCCATCCTGCCCTCAGCCCCAGACTCAGGGGGTTCGTGCAACAGCAACTGGTTTGTCTTTGAGGCAGTTCCTGTGTCCTGGGTTTTTGTCAGGTCTTTTGGAGCAGTTTGGGGAGAATGAGTAGTCTCTGAACAGAGCGGTCAAGACACCATTTGTCTCTTGATCACTTGTCTTATGCACAATAAATCCCCAGAACTGGCTTTCTGAGAGCCTGTGAAACCCTTCCCATGCTTGCCTGTGGCTGTGGATGAAGAACTGACCCTGGTCACCCACGGCATCACCCACCAGTGCTCCAGGTCTGAAATAGCCCTGCGGGTCCTGTCCCCTGAGGTACTCACAGGCCCATTTCAAGTTCCTCTGAGTCCCCCAGGCAGGTCGCAAAGACTATAGAGTACATGTCAATCGGACTCTTTTAGGCTTAATGTTTTTGCACGTTGATACCTCTGCGCTGTACGAGATTACAAGTCTTTAAAAGTGTTCAACTGCTGTCCGGAGTACAACCGGTCTCAGCCATAATCCTCTCTGATATATTATATGCCATCTCTTCTCTGCATTAAATCTAACCAGGAGAGGGGGACCCACCACCTCTCCTCATCCATCCCACAAGCAGCAGTTGGGTGGGAGCACACGGGACCGCTGCGGTGAGCGCCCAACTGCCTGTTACGTTCCTGGAGAGGATGTTTGGGAAAGGTGGGACCTGGTTCAAGAAGCTGAAGTTCTGGTGAGAAGGAGGAGAAAGTGGCCCTGCCACATGCTGTTGGCTCCTTTTTTTGCCTGCCATCCTGCTTTGAATCACCCCACGGAGCAGTGGCCCCCTGTAACCACTGGCACTGCAGCTGTGTGGTCTGTCTGAGCATCATCAGGGAGGTGGAGATGAAGCCATTGTTCTTACTGCACCATAACATTACGTTGCCCCAGTCTAGCTGCTGGCCCTGCTGAACCAAGCTGATGCCCTCCTTCACTGAGGAGGTTTGTCCCTTTCTCCAAAAGCCAGCTCTGAAAAGGAAAATTTTTCTACATTGAGTTCTAGGCGGTGTGGAAGCTTGTTCATAAATTACCAACCCTCCCAGCGTTATCAGGGTTCCAAAAACTCATTTTTTTTCAAGTTCACTGAGATTATGCCGTATCTCTTAGTGTGCAATCACAGCCTGGGTTTGGATGCTGTCCCTGGGAGCAAGCTTATGGCTGACTGCGTGGATGAAGAGCTCTGTGTGTGCTTTCAGAGAGCACCCCATGACCAGCTCCTGACAGACATTCCCATGCGCAGGTCAACCGCATCAGCAACCCACCTAATTGCAAAGAGAGGGACCACCTCAGGTCTGCGGGAGAGCTTCCATCAGCTCTGCAGGGGCTTGGCCAAAGCACACGGGGACAGCAAGGGACTCACCCTTCGCAGGAGCAGCTCCTGCAGATGGAGGTGGCTTCAATCTGGTGGGTCCATTGGAGCTCAGCTGCTGGGGGGAGGCAGGCGATGGGGAATTTATCTTTTTGCAATCGGCGAGAAGGCTTTCACAACTGATTAGAAAGGTCTTGTTCTTTTGGAAGGCAGAGTGTAAAGGTAGTGAGAAGGGGCAGGGAGCACAGGCTCGGAGCAAGCCACGAGTGAAATGTAGGCTCCTGGGTCCATAATATATAAGCAGTTCAACACCACTAGTCATATAGCAGGATTGTTTTCTATCCTCTCAGACTTCCAGCGTATTGCATATGAGATACCACTAAAGAGATGACACGACACAATATCAGAGTGTTTTTTTTCCCCCTCATAGCGAGAATATGTAATAATCTCTCTGGGAAACACATCTCAAGCTATCTCCAAGAACAATAGAGGCTTGTAAGGCATCCAGTGAAGTCAGAATAGCTGGAGGCTGCGAGTCACATAATAACTTTTTGTGCTTGCATAGTGTTTCGTTTTCAGGCTGATCCGAGTAGAAGACAGAAAACAACCAGATTTATTTATTTATTTATTTTAATTGGCTGCTACTCAGGTCAGAGGGTTTTTGGGAAAACCTGGACTTGCTGTCTGATTCATTCCACTGGTAAGAGCAGGATGAGGATGGTGCCACGGAAACAGGGGGTCACCTGTGGATGCTTCTGCTCTTCGGAGCCCAATATGGAAGGAGAACACCAGGAGTTTGGAGGAGGGTTTAAACGACACCACGCATGGTATAAGAAGGAAGCAGGCCCCCTCAGGAGGAGGAGGATGTCTAGGTGGTGCCCCAGCTTGTGTGTGGAGCCTGTGGCAGGCTGTTGTGATGAGTGATGGACTGTGGCTACCAGTGCCTGAGCTGCCACTGCCCGCAGCGTGCCCTGGCGAGGGAGGAGACCCGTTCCACCGGACGTGCAGAGAGCTGCAAGGCTTCAGGTGCAGGGTGTCACGGTGCTCTCATCTCCTTCCCTAAATATTGCAAGATGCTAGGGAAAAAGATGGTTGCAGAAGTTGGTTACGTATAGCGGTTGCAGAACCTCTTGTGTATTCATGGGACCTGGTTATTCTTTATCGTGGCTGGGCTCATCGAAAGAGGGGCCCTAATATTTAAGATCCGTTTTGTTACCCATCTATGGCAGCAAATCCAGGTCTCAGTTAGCCTGGCCTGGGTGGTGGGATGGTGTTACGGTGCATCACACAGGCTGGGAGGAGGTCCCTAACACGCTGCGTCCTTCCCGACAGTGTGGACAAAATGACAACAGGCTCTAAACCAGGGTTATTATATATTACTCCTGATTATCTGTCGCATGGGCTTGGATTTGAGGAGGATTTTGAGGAAGCCGAGTGCTTTGTGCTCCCGGGCAGAGGGGAGGGACAGTAGTAAGAGGTAGCTACGACCGGAGGGCAGGTAACTGAAGTCTGGCGTTTGAATCAAGACTCGGGTCGTGCTTTTTTCCTTTACGTGGTTTAAATTGCAGCTCCCAACAGAAGCTGGGTATCTGCCCACGCGTTTCAGCGTGGTGGCCGAGACCGTGCGTTCTACTCGGCTGGTTTATTTAGTTCTGTTATACAGGGCTACGAGTCTCAGGCAAAGTTTTTCATCAGCAAATCATTTATTCCAGTGCCGGAACAGGAAAAAACAATTCAGCAAATATTTTCCAGGAATACAAAAGGAAAAAAGCAGATGAATTCAAAGGGCTTGGTAGAAGCATTTTCAATGCAGAAATTTTCCTTTTGCAGTTGCTGTGATTTGAGAGATTCTTTGAAAATTGGAGTATTTATTGATAAAGAATACCCCTTTCACTTCCTCCCTCACCCCCCTTCCCTCCGTTGCATCCTGACATGCATCTTTACGTGCACACTCACCATCCAAGTGTGAGGACACTTGGGACAGGGGAGCACTAAGCTCCTGTCCCTTCTCCATCTGATTTGTACTTTTGGAAGAGCCCTTCCTTATTGAGCCTTAGGATGTTTTTGGGTATTGACTCTCTTTTCTGCTGAAATTCTTTCACTCAGGGTAAAAATACTTGAATATACAGACCAAAACCTGACAATCAGCCATCCTTGCTGTATAAGTACCCACAAAAGTGGTATAAAAATATTGCCTTGGCTCAGCTGGTGTGTATTTAGTGTACTTAGCCCTTTTGGTCTCATTCCTTTTTTTGTTGTTGTTGTTGAAATCTCCCCTTTCTTTGTCCCTTCCTCACAACAGCTTTTCAGGCTTCTCCAGCTTCTCTCCCTCGCTGTCAGGGTGGGTTTGTACACTTCACCTGTATTGCAGGGGGGGCCTGAGGTGCTGGCTGGGCTTCGGAGAAGGAAGGAAGGAGCCCTTTCACCACCTGTGACCTTCTCAGTATCTAGAGAAACTCTTGAGCCCAAATCAGGGAAGCTAGACCTGTGTTGCCCTTTTCTTTTGCTCTTCTAAAGATATGGGGAAGCAAAATATTTCGGGTTGAAGAAAATGTTTCTTTGGCTCAAGACAGTTTATTTTTCCTTGCTGAAAAAAGGGGGAAATGTGGTTTTGGACAACTCAGACTGATTTTTTTTTTTTTTTTTTCCCTCTCCTTTTTTTCAGTTCTAGCCACCTAACTGAAAATATCAATTATTTCCACAGTCACAGGCACTGTGCCAAACTCCTGCTCCTTATAAGTAGTGCTCCAGCAGAACTTTATGGATTTGTTATCACAGCAGGTTCAGCCCCGTCCGTTTGGCTTCGGTAAACGACGTTTTACTGTTCTTAATGGTTCCTCGCGCCGCCTCAGAGCACGGTGCTCACTGCACCACTCCCCGCACATCTGCAGGTCTCCTGCCCGAGGATTAAGAGCACTTGACCCAGGCACAGCCCAGGCACTCCTCTCTCTGTTGGAGCTGTGCCCTTCTCAGCCTTTGTGCTCGCTCCTTGCCTTGTCCAAGGTGTGATTCAGCGATTGCCACCATTCCCCAAACAGCAAAATCCCTTCTATTTCTTACAGCTGACACAGAGGCCAAAGTGCTTCATGCTACTCACCAACTCCATGTTTAGCCTAGTAGGTCATTAGGCTGCCCCTGCCATTAAGGCTGCCTTTCCATGGAAGTGCACTACCAGGGTGCCCTTGCCTCTACTTCCCAACGTGCAAAACTAGGATGAAACAGCTGGGACTGAGCGTGACACCTCTTGTGATAAACGTTAGATGTGTTAGCAAGCCCTCTTGTCCGGTTTGCTGCTGGTAGGACAGGCCTGACAGGCTAGCATGAGAGCAGAAAGCCATGCAGATGCAGGGCACCATCCTTGGATGCTCAAACAAATGGATGGAGCATTCAAGAGTTGAAGTGTAGCCTCTCTTTCCTGAGGAGCTGAATTTCACTGAATTTTTTAGAGCTGGAAGGGACCTCTAGAGATCATCTAGTCTAACTCCCTTGATGAAGCAGGATTGCCTAGAGCATGTTGGAGCATATTACTCAGGACTGCATCCAGGCAGGGTTTGAAGATCTCCAGAGAAGGGGACTCCACATCCTCCCTGGGCAGCCTCTTCCAGGGCTTTGGCACCCTCATCATGAAGAAGTTTTTCCTCATAGTTGAGTGGAACCTCCTATGTTCCAACTTGTGCCCATTGCCCCTCATCCTCTCGTTGGCAACCACTGAAAAGAGTGGCATTTTCCCCAAAGTTCCTTTAAAGTGGAAGACCAAAGCCATTGGGGCAGGTCCAAACATCTGGAAATTCTCCAGAATATAGTCTTGGTGGATTTCATGCCTGCAGCTGGACTAATGCACAATTCTTGCCTCCCAGAGCAGGGATGACCTAACATCTCCAGAGCTGGTCTTGGTGTTTTGGACTGTTTATGCCATGTTTTGATTGCTACAGCTTCAATTTGCCATAGGTTTTAGACCACACATGAACCACTCAGGATTTGGGAACTGCACTCCTCAACCACAACCAAGGATCTAGAATATGATGTCCTGATGAAAAAATTATATGTTCCCTGACCAGCACACGCTTATTCGTGAAATTCGTTGCTTCTGTTGTTTAGAAGTCAAGATGAAATTTGACTGCAAGCTTGGTAATATGGTTGGTGACACATCATCCATGCCACAGAAGTCACTAAAAATACCATTTCTGCCACAAGAATACACCATGAAGTAACGTATGTTTTCCAGGGTTTTTGTTCATGCTACACTTTAATGCATAATACAGGGGTTTTATTCATTAGATAATAGATACTTCAGGTAATGAAAATTCATTCTGTGTAGCAGAAATACCAAGGAGAAGTGGCTTCTTATAACTGTTCAAGGGCTCAGAAGTGGATACTTGTATGCTTTCATGTTTGATTCTTGTTCCACGTCGCTTCAGAAGCATAATTTTTGTTGACAGAAAATTGGCCAGGCTTAATAAAGCAAGGTATTTCTATATCAGCTTCTGGGTTCTTTCTAATGCGTTGTCATTTTAGGAGCTAATTGACTTCATAGGCAAGATACTACGGGGCCAAGTTTTCAAAGGCTTATGTCTCTGAAAAGATAAGCCTTAGGAAACTTTTTTTTTTTTTTTTAATACTAGCAAAGATTAATCTGTCTTACTTCCCAGCTCTGCAAGGGGCAGAGCACCGCTGCAGGTTATTTCAGGGCGAGACAGCGCATGGTTACACTCCCAGCTCACACAGGGGTGACACAAGAGGCCATTTTATCGTTATCTGGAGAAGAGGAGCATCTCAGAGCATCTTCTGGTTTGTGTGACGGGAAGCCGGAGAGCTGACCCACTTGACGTAGTTCCAGATCCCTTTAGAGGCTTTCTGCCTCCATCTCCATGGCAGCTGCATAATTTCTGATCCTGCTACCTCCAGAGGAACCAGAGCTCCAAGAGCTGAAGTCGCTCAATCCAAGGAAAATAGACACACTCATTCCCTTGGATGTTACTGTCTCCCATTTTGTTTTGCAAAGAGAAGCAAATCACCCAAGAAGACTTCAGAGTCAGCTTGTCAGAAGATATTATGTAAATTAGCAAATCACATGGGCTTGTGTTTAGAGCAGGCAAGGGAGAAGAGAGAAGTGTTTAGCTGTAACGTAGTCTGAATTAACTGCCTGACTTTGAGGCACAAGATTGTCAAATGACTGGCTCACTCAGATGAGATGTTAGATGGGAGAAAACCAACCCTGTATCAGAACTGAACTTTCCAATAGAAGAAATTATATATGTAAATATGAATTGTATAAAAAAAAAATAGGACATATATATGTGTGTACACTGGCTATGCAGAGAGGCACATTTCTGTTTATCAAAACCTGAGGTTCTGTCTCCCAAATATCGCAGTGCCCATATGAAACATAGATGAATGGGGCTGAAGAACACCTGTCTGAGGTCCAGAGAGATCTGGCTGAGGCAAGTGGAAGAAAAGCCACAGAGGAGGCACTTGCCAATATGGTACAGCCATTTGGGTTCCTGCTCAATTACTGACCATAAACGTGACAAAACCAGGGGCAACATCTTCTTGAAGTATAACCCTGCTCTTGTGAGTGCAGGAAAGCTGCGTGTTTCGGGAGGTCATCTGAGGAGGAGCTCAGGTTGGCAGGGGGTCCTGAGCATGGTGGCCCCTCATCCGCAGAGCTCTCCTCTTGGCCAGCCAGCATTTACCAGCTGTTGTGCCTACAGAGCCTGGGAGCCCTGCAGACTGTCACATCTTGAAGGTGTTGCCTTTTCATGGCTGACACGGAAACAGGATGAAGTAACTGAATAACATCAGACTCCAAGAAGGGGTGGGCATGTTGCTTTGAAGTTGAAGCTCCATAGATTCACATAATAATAATAATAGTGGGCTGGGAATATTGAATTTTGCATGTCAGCTTTTCACGAAGATTTCCGTACACATATTTCAGTGAATTACAGCTTATCTATATATCCCGTAAGTGCTCCAAGTTCACGGGCACCACTGGACTTCCAGTGAAGGACATAAACCTGCCCGCACCCCCAGTGCAACCTCTCAAATAGTTCATCAGTGTCTTGCAAAGGGAAATGGGGCAAATACTCCTGAAACCTCCATCTGGCCACGGTAGTGTCCCTCCTGTGCTGCCATCAGAGGGACAGCAAGCCCTCCTCAAGGGCATCGAGGAAAATCCCCTTCCACACACATCGCACAGACCAGTTTTGGTCCGTCACCTCCTCCCACCCTCACTCCCCCCATTGCCATACCGGTAAGAAAGCACTTCTCTGATAGCACCGGGAAAGGTCAGCGCGTTTGGGTTAGTATTTTACTGGAAGAATGAGCAGCCTGGCTCTCTGGAGTGCCAGGGACGGTGATCTAGTGGCCTGCACACAGGACCGGCAGCTATAAATTCCTTACTCTTAATCCCTGCTCTGACAATTACTTCTCCCGTGACCTTGAGCAAATTGCTTAACCTCTCTGCTTCTTCCTTTCCCCATCGTGAAATTGGGAATCCTGCCTCGAAAGGCTGTTGTGAGGATTAATTATTTAATGTGTGCGCTTAAGTGCCCTTTTGCTGGTGTCTGTTGTATTCTGCATGTTTACCAGCCTCTGACACGGCTGGTGGCTGCCTCGAGTGGATGCTGGGAGCCTGATGGGGAAAGGGCAGCAGTTTCCTCTCCAAAAGAGGTCGTCTGACAGGCTTGGGGCAGGGAAAAGGGGTAAAACCAGGAGGCTGTGGGAGCCCATGGACCTGGCGGGCTGTCTTTCCCCTAGGAAATTGCTATGGGAGCTGTGGAGGGTGAGAAGGAGGGTGCCCATCACCTGTCTGTTGGGGTTTCAGACCGTAAGGAGGATACAGCCCTTCCCTCTGCCTGATTGCCTGCTGCAGGAAAGCTGGGCTCTGGCTTGGGGGTGGAATGATGCTTCTCCGAGCTGCATAGGAGCCACATGGTGTACGTGCTGCTCCTTGTTCAGGTTCTGCAAGTAAAATCATTAACTTTAAAGGAACGTAGAATCAGGCCCTTCACGACAGTTGTGCTCCGAAAAGGGGGAAGAAAAAGAGAGGCAGCAGTACGTGCTCCCACCATTTCCCTTCTCTCCACACTTCCATAACAATGTTACTTCACGTGCCATTAATTAGACTTAATAGTCTATACTTTATCTCCCTTGTCATAATAAATTAAGTGTAAAAAATTTCAACAAAAAAAAGCACTCGTGTGATCTCAGCGTTAACAAGCTCAGCTTTCCCAAGCCCTGGATTCAAGCAAAGTGCCTCAGCATCTGCTTCAAGTTTCTGCCTGTGCTCGGCTGGGCTGCAGCCCGAGAGAGCACCAAGTGAAGGGCAAACCTCCAAGGTCGGGCTGCTCAACTCTCCAAACTGATGTTAGGAGCCCTGCCCTGGGCAAATGATTGTCTCCATCTCAGTGGCATCGCTTGCCTAAACAAATGGCTGGTGCACCCCCTTTGCTTGTCACTGATCTTCAGCTTAAGGGGAAGCCTTTTATTTGGAACCTAGATTTTCCAGCTCATGTGGCTACGTTTTGGCTTCCAAATCTGGCTGCTTATATTTGAATTTTTAATTAGGCAGGAGACCAGCTCTGAAAACTCTGGCTCCAGGCAGAAACTGCATTTCAAATAAGCTAGCCTGAGCAAACATCCCACTTGGAGCTGGGGAAGGGGATAGCTCTCAGAGCTGCTATCCAGCTGGGTTTGGTTCCAGCTCAGGTCATATATACTCAATCTCACATTTCAAACTTGGAGGACACGAGCTATGAAAGTCAAAAATCTAAAAGACAGAGGCATCACTGAAAGAAGAGGTCTTCGCTCTCCAGGAAGCACCTAAAACTAGATCAATACTAGATTTTGTATGAGGTCAGTTGAGCTGGAGATTCTGTCCCCTCTAACACCAAGAGGATCGAGTTCCCTTTGAAGGTCACCAGATCTTACTGAAAGTCCTTATCACTTTGAGGGGTCAAAATTGTGCACTCTAAAAATATTATCTGGAGCTTTTGAATATTTTAGCTTCTGATTCTGGCCCAAATTTGGAAGAACAAATGAGTTTGAAACAGAAAACAACAAAAAAAACCCCAAACCCAAGCACTCACATTGTCACTGGATCTCAAAGGGTTTGATTTGAATTTGTTTGAGGGGGGTTGTTAATCTGTGCTTCTGTTTTTATTCCGAGTGGGTTTGTGCACTCCAAAATGAGCACTTAATGCAAGAAGTAGCATGGCACAAAATAATCTAAGTGTATGCCTTCAGAGCAAAAACCAGAAATATGTGCTGCTGTAAAGATTCCTGCTGTGCCGAGGTCCAAGGTCTGCATATATCTTTATTGGTGAACTCCTGCAGGAACAAATAGCAGGCGAAGGCATGACTTGAACCGAGTTGCTTGTTACTGCTGCAACCGGAATTCAGCCCCTGCTGCTGCCAATTAGAGGGCTAATTGGGAAGTGGATCCTTAACCCTTTCAGAAATTGCCGCCTCAAGGAAATTTCCTGCCTCTCTCCGGGGTGCTGTGGTACAGAGCCAGGAGAAGGCTGGGCTACCAGCAGCTGGGGTGGGCACCATGAAGGAAAATGCTGTTGAAGAAGAAAAGCATGATGCCTCAGAATTTATGCAAAGGCTAAAGAGCATATGGGATCCGGAAGAAAAAAAGAACGCGCTCTTGCTTTCTTGAGATGCAGGAACTCACATCCCAAAGACCAGAAGCAAGTTATGTATTAAACTGTTGAGTCAAAAAATCTCCTGGAATATGACATGCTGAGCTTTTCCCCTGACAGAAATGTTTCGGGCTCTCCCCTGACAAAGCCTAAGACGACATTATTTATTTAGAAATTCTTCCAGAGCATCTGTTCAATGTTCAGCAACCCACCTTTGCCACCTTCCCTCTCCATCTACAGCCTCACCCCAAAAGCCAGCTGAGCTGATTAGTTGTTAAGACCTAACAGGTATCCAGCTCTCTCATGTGAAATCAAAAGATTAAATCTAGATTAAACCTGATTGCCCACTGATGGAACTTCACTGAAACCGTTTCCTCTTAAACTGGGGATGAATTTGTCTCAGAGTCATTAATTGGTTTGAGTACCTTGCAGTTCTTTCCCTGAAAGACATTAAATACTCATTTATTTGTTGCAAAACAATTTTACGTCATGGACAGTATCCGGCATGGAAGGAAAGAAAAGCAAACTACCCAAAATTGCCAGGAAGCTGTAGTCCTCAGGGAGTTTTCTCCTATCTAAATTGGAACTACCTCAGTAGCAGAAGGTTACTTGGGGATACTTTAATAGGAAGGAGCGAAACAGATCTTCCATTGTGTTCAGCCATGCAAGTTCCCTCTGCTTTTGTTAAGAAGCAGGATTGAATCTCAGGGCAGGGATAAATCCGGACCACCACCCGAACCTGACCCATCATTTTGCCTTTCGGAAGGCTTCATTTTTTTCCCCAGCTACTTTTCCAAGCTCATTTGCCAGACTCTGCACTTTTAAGCTATGACTGGCAACAGAAGTCCAGCAAAACAGCATGAAGAAAGAGGATTTTTCTCCCAGGATTCCTGATCTGAGCAGAAATAGGCAGTGCTGGAAATAGTGCAAAACCCATCTTCCTTGAAAACTTTCCAGCCTGTTTTTGCAGACTGTAGGCATTTGGGCAGTCCAGATGAACTCTGGATAACCACCCAAATTTTTGGGTTTGCCCATCGCTAAAAATATCACAGACTGGAGGGCACTGTCTTGAACTGAGTCTCCAAGCATTTTGAAATTCACCCAGCCCCGGTTGAAGTGATCATTACAATCTGGCAGGGAGTGAAATCTGCGTTCCAAACTGTAGCTATTTTTAAAACCGTCTTGCCAAAGCCCTGTTGGAGACTGAAAAGAAAGCCATTTTAGCCTGAACGGAATGATCAATAATTTCCTATTCTTGATGCAGCACTTATATACAATAGCATAGATAATAGCACGAACCTGTAGGGAAACTGCGTGCAGCTGAGCAACTGTTAAGATTTGTAACCTTGCTGTAGAGTCCAAAATAATAGTGATGGTGATTTAAAAACCCTCCAAATGGGTACGATTTTTAGTTACCACCTACTCATGGCCTCCCACGCACTCCGGGCAAGCAGCTAGCTTCCCCAGCTGCTCTGCAGCAAGGTCTTCACGAGCACGAGGGCCATCAGACCCTAAACAAGGCTAGAGGTTTCCCATCGACGCAAAGGACTTCACCATCTTCTCTGACCACGCAGGAGGCCAGAGATGCCAAGCCGTACAGCGGGCACGTGCCCCGGGTGAAACTGAGGGGAGGAGGAATCCTGATTGTGTTCGTTGCATTTGGGAATCCCCTTCCCCCAAAAAAAGAAAAAAAGGCTTGTTGTTCCCAGCCAGAGAAAAACGGTTGAAGAGCAGCTTGCAGAAGTGGTGGTGGGCAGCTTGTTGTCCTCTGTTAAGAGGAGACCTGTGCGTAGAGTGTGAGGGAGGAGGAAGGGAGCGCGTGATCCACCATGGAAAGAGGACCCTAACCAGAAAGAGGTGAGCAGGGCATGAAATCCAGAGAAAGCACAGTGTGAGCCATAGCCCAGTGATCCAGCTGAGAGCAGAAGATGACAGCAGAATCCCTTGTCTTAGCGCATGCGGAAGCAGGGACTGAGGGACAGAGGTGGACTGCTGGCAGATCTCTTACTATTTTTATCTTCTATCTGCATGAGACAATGATGGATTATCTGCATTTAATAGGAATTTATGACCCACCGAGTGATATTTAAAGGACTCAATGATGCATTTAATAACCAAACATTCTTCCTGATTAGTGCTCATTTGATCTCTTGAGGATAGTGCTCTCTCTGACTGAGATGTAAAAAAAAATGCCCTTGTCTCCCTATAGTCTGCACCAGAGTCCAGGGAGGCTACAGTCCTCAGGAATACCTGAGAAATTAATTTTGCCTGAGAATGTACGAACTAAATCATTTATACTCTTTTGGTTGCTCTCTGTCTCATAGTATGCTTTTAGAAGGACACAAAAGTTGGAAAGCAGAAGTCCTGCTGATTTTTCATTAAACTGATTTTTTTTTCCTTTTTTCATCAGATTTATCAACTCTTTGAGCATTAATGCAATCGCTTAGCCATTTGCAAAGGTGAACAAATTTGATCCCGAGTAATCTGCATGATTTTAGTAATTTAAATAAAAATGTAAAGGAATGAGCTTGTGCCACTTGGCAGAGGCTGTGTTTCTCCTCCTCTTTTTTGGGGTTTCATTTTCACAAATATGCTAGCTCAGATTCTTAGCTGCCTGTCTGATGGGCAGAGAAGAATCAGAGCAGTAGAGAATGGGAAAAGCAGCATTGTTTCTGGCATTGATAATTCAATCCTAGAGAGATTGCTCCTTGTGCACTGCTTCTGCTCCCAAAGATAATCAGGCACCTGGAGAAATGGGCTACTACATGTCTCTGGCCACATCCCTTTCTCGGTATCCCTCATGCTTTTTGGGATTACCCCTAAGGAGAGGAAATCAGCCTTCACTTTAATCTTGTAAAGGTTTCTCTTTTCCACTCTAAACCCCTCAAAACCTCTTAAATCCATTTCAGTGAAAGGCTCAGGAGTATACCTTAGTCATCTATCCCACTGCTGTCCTGAACTTACAGGTAAGCATAAAATGTCTGCTGCAATCCGTGCATGGCATCATTTTTAACCTTCTGCTGTAGGAGCTCTGAAAGCAGGATTTGTATCAGGAGGCCACCAGCTGATGAATGGCAGCTGTTTCCTTCTCGTTTACTCTGTGACAGCCTTCCTAAGTTAATCACCATTAGACAGACACGGGCAAACAAATCTTTGCCCGACTCAACAGCCTTATGTTCTCCTATACCATAGGTTACTGTGACACAGCAGACGAGGGAAAACACCGAGGCACTTCTTCATGGTTTCCTACAAATCACCCCATCGTGGAGAGGGATTTACCACCCACAGCAGAGTAGGAGCCAGTTCCCTCCTCTAGGACCCTCTTGTCCGTACGCCAGCTTTACCACCTTCAGCTAAGCTCCTCCAAGAGGAGTTTTACTGGCAGATGCATCAGCATCCATCCCATCAGCCTTAATTTAATCAATGCTCCTTCACAGTAAGGAGAAAATACTACCTCCCCCTGTCCCCCGTGCTTCCCCCTGCCATCTCAAGGATCTGCTCCATCACCAGCAGGACCCTGCTGCCCACAGCACTGCAGGAGCTCTCGCCCCTTTCCTTCAGCGTGGACCAGCCTCCGCCACCTGCCCATGCTTTATTTCCCCATAAGAGTCACAAAACTTTTGGTGACCTTGCCTTCCGCCCCTGAAGAAAGGTTAAGAGCCTTTGGGGGCTTTTTATTTTTCCTTCCCCTTCAGGAAGTCAGCTTAGTTTCAATGATAAAAATAAACAAGGCAATTGAAATGTCCCCGTGGATCCAAGACTGGTTTAACTGGGCAGAGGGCACTTCGCCGCCTTTCTTTAGTCAGTTAGATTTGCCTCTGAAACCTGTACTTGAATTTCAATGCTTTTTTTTTTTTTTGGCTTGATTTATCTCTAAATTTATCCTGCTAAGTTTCCTTCTCAAGTTCATTCTTTTCGGCAACACAATAAAAAACGTTAGATAACCCATTGCTCCCTACAAAATAAAAGTTCTTTTATAGCAGTTTATATGAGAAGTCATTTATGAATATTGTTTGTATACTGTGCTATTCTAATGCCCTATAAAACCTATATTTTCTCCATAGCTCGATCTAAAGCTTTACCCTTAGTAGTACCCTTTTATGGAACCAGCCCTGCCTGGAGTGTGACAGATCGACGTATACACACATTCACTCTTATTGTATTTGAAATACCAAAATAAAAGTACTTTCTGCAGAGTGTTCCACCTTGAGACTGGTCCAGGTAGTTTCGCTGGAGACACAGATGAATTTTCTGCTGTTCATAGTGCTGCAGTTCTTAAATGTATTATTCATTCGGAGTGATTGATTTGGCGTGCCGTCCACATCGCTTAAAAGCCACTGTCTGTTCGTCTGTCTGTTAATCTGTTTTGGCATCTTGCAGAGACAGCACTATAGAAAACACTTTTTGTTTCTGTTGAAGTAGTGACCAAAACAAACAAACAAAAAAATCATAAAAAAAGGAGCTGCCTGATCTTTGGATTCATATACATTAAAAAAAAAAGTCTATACCACTGAGATGGCGGAATGGCTGAAAGGAGAGATTTTTATATTCTGGCAGCGGTGTGCTAGAAGTCTGGTGCATTTGTTTCTGGCTGATTAGTGGGATGCTGGGGCAGGGGAACCAGGAGGAGACACGGCAGCGGAGGAAGGAGATGCTCTCCGTAAGATCGTGACCTCCAGCCATCCCAGTGTCGTGTCCCACCTCCAGCAGTGATCTCGTTACATCTCGTAAGCGGAGCAAGGTCAGCCCTGGTCAGGCTGAGCACTTGAATAGGGGACTTCTGAGGGAAAACTCAGGCGCTGTGGAAAGCGGGGCTGGTGGCTGGGGTAGGTGACATTGTTCCCTCGGAGTCGGTACAAAAGATGCGTTGGGTTAAGAAGCCTCCGTGCACCGGCGGTGACTCCGCTCCCCAAGGCACCGCCTGCCGGGTGAGACAGACCCCGAGGCTGCAGTTATTAACAACATTTCTTCTCGGTTCTCCCCGGAGCAGAGGTGCTAACCCCTGCTGCTGGGTGGGTTGGGTACCTGTGACCCCTGGCAGGTCCCCTAGGAGAGGTCACGCTTTGCTTCACCCTCCTGGCAAGCCAGCCCTGGCGGGGATGCTGGCAGGCTCCATCCCCAAGCACCCTGAAGCTCTGGAGGAGGAAAATTAAACACACGCACTGGGGGAGAAAACCCTGCTATTTTGGAAGGGTACTTCCTCAAAAAACAGGAAATAGTGAAAAACCCATGAAATGCTCATGTGAAAATCCCCCTGATGCTCCCGGCTCTCTTGTCCTCTTCCCCTGTGTTCCTGGCCACAGGCTGTCTTCTCCTCTAAGGAGCCTCACCTCAGCCGGGGCACAAGTCCCATAGATCTCCACCACCCACTGTGAAGAAGAGCGTTACTCCCCTCAGATCCTGCCATCAGAAGGTTCTGCTTGAGAAGTGGATGTATGTACCTTTTGCTGTAGTTTTTGGCAGCAACGTGAGGATTTTGGAGAGTGACAACTCTGCAGCCTGCGTAGCTCATCGGATGAGGTGCAGGACCTGCTGCTGTGGAAAGCAGGTGAGACAAAGAACCTCCCCAAACCCACATCCCAAATGATAATTACACTATATAATACCTCAGATAAATGCTACAGTGTTTAGAGAGATGACCAATTTGGCATTTTATCAAAGCAATACTCTTAGCCTTATTAGTGTGGCCTACATTTTACTGCTGCAACTCGTGCCACAAAGTGCTGTGCTTAATGTTTTAATTCTGGATTTTCTAAAGTGGAAGGTGTTTCCTAACCCCACTCTCCATCTCTCATTGCAAAACACGTGGTGAGACAAACACCCAGGCAAAGCCCTAAGGATAAACCGATTCAGGCGAGCAAACCTGGAACCAGCCAAAAACGTTCTGCTTAGTCTTCAGATTAAAGGCTGGTTCCCTTCACCTGGTACAAAAAAGTCCTTCGGGAGACAGTGGGCTCATTGCTGTCCCCTCTCAGCATGGTGACCCCTCTCTGAGCACTCGTGTGTGGCTGTGGGTGCCCCTGGTTTCAGAGGCAGCACAGACATCAACTTTGCTCTTATGAACCTAAAGTTTGAAACTTATGACTCAATGAGTATCTCAGACCCGGTGCTGGCTCCCCGGAGTTCTCCACAGCCCCATCTCCTTGGCACAAAATAAAAATAGTCAAAACCCAGCCAAAATCCCACTTGAAGGTCTTGAGAAATGTTCTTTGTGTTTCATGCTTGCTTTCCTGGTCGCCTATAAAACGCCGTGGCCCAAAATGGTGTGAGGTGAACAATAGTCATTTCCTGATATAGAGGCTCTCTCAAGTCCCCTTCATTTGTGTTTGTTGCTGTTGTGATTCTTCACCTGCTGGCCTTTATCTAGTAAAGCAAGGTGAGTTCAAAGACAACTCTGGAGGTCTGTAGCAATTTTAATGATGAGGTGAAGTTGGAAGGTCTTGTGTATTATGAACTTAATGGGGCATTCTTCTCATTTACGCTGACATCCTTTACATGGCGTTGTGAAAAGGAAAAGGTATAGACAAGTGATCACAAGCGATTGATTTATTAAGAAATGACTGCCCCTTACCTGTAAGCGAAGGCCCAGTGAGGCAAACAAATACTTAATAAACCCATATAATCCTAGAGTTACAATGGACTTAAGTCCCCATTGTCTTCTCCCACTTGCTTTACTTTGCCATATGAAGCCATCAGATAAACAACAATGACAAGAATCAATAACGGAGCTGTGTGAATAACTGAGATTTTGATTTTTCCTGGCTATACTAAAAAAAAATCACAGGAAAAATTCATTTGCAGTTGACCTGCAGTGAATTCTTTCCAACATTTTGGGCAATCACTTTAAGTTAAGTGTAGCATTTTCTTCAGCTTCATACTTTTTCTCTGACTTCAGCATCTACAAGTTTTCTAATTAAAAAATAAACTGAAAGAAATATCAGAAGTGGCAGGAGTTAGTGGAACAGAATGGCACTAATTTTTCTTTCATTACCGAAAAGAAAGGTTCAGGTTGTTTTCTTACTGGATGCTGTTTGCAGGAGCACAAATAATCCACTGAAATTTGCAAACAATTTTATTTACACCAAATCACATATTTTATCCAAGGAAAAAAAATGTTGCTGTGAAGGGATTTGCCAGGGGTCTCCTCAGGACCCACATTCCCGGTGGGGATGCTGAAGCTATTAGTTCCAGGCACTTCGTGCTCCCGTAGGAAACCCAGAGCCATATGCGTGTGACTGTTTTAGGTACACAGCAAGAAACGTTATTATTTTGGGAGATATGGCTCTCTTTTTTTGAGTTTTGGGGTATTTCTCTAGCAATAAAACTAACGTCTGAAGGACCACAAAAAAAAATTCTTTTTTTGATGAGCGTTTTCTGGTTTTAAGATTAGTGTCACACAAATTCTGTGGTAATATATTTTCTGCAACAATTCTAGAAAAGAGCTGAACATGTTCAAGGTAAGTGTGTAAATCCACCCGTGCCTGCTTTCCCAGAGAGCGGGATGGACTATTTTAAGGTTGCGCTGGGAGGCAGACAATGCATTGGGGCTGGTCAGGAAATAGAGTCAAACCAAGAGCTCAAGTTAGCACTGCCAGCCAAAAATAAGCAGCTGAGTAACTACAAATTTAAGAGGAAACGCTCAGTTTAATACATTCATTTTATTCCGGGAAGTGATGTCAAGCTATTGTCGATGGGAAGTGGTGGAACCCAGAGGGTAGTGTAAGAGCAGGGAAGTCTGTGAGTGTTTGCAAGAGCCCCCCCAGCACCTTCTGGCTGAACCCGGCCCCTCACCACCCCTCTGCTTCCACCCTCCGCTCTTGATCCCCCCAACACCCTGTCGTGTGAGGACCCGAGAGGCTGGGAAGCAACACGACCTTGTGAAGGTCATACAGAAAACCAGGAATACAGCTGCCCCTCCTGCGCCAGTGTGCCACCAGGAGACCTGTGCTTTTCAGCAAGACTTTTTTGGGGCTGCCACATCGAATAAATAAGATTATTTTTGGGGCTGCCTGCTTGTTTGTCCTGTCTACAAACAACAACAACAACAAAAAAAAAGCTTGCCTTTTTCTTTGCAGAAAGGCAAAGGAATCTCAGTGCACTGAGATGGACTGAGAGCCACCAGGTCTTTGACTTCATTTGTGTGTTGCCATTTATGAGTAGGAAGGTGGCCCGTTATTTTGGTGAAGCAAATATCTGAGTTCAGGAAAGGCAGACAAGCAAGTTGAAGGGTTGATAACATTTGGTAACATTTGATTTGCCTGGTTGATAACATTGATGCACCAGGACTGTCACCTTCGAAGAAGGTCGTCAGGAGCCCAGGCACATAGGCTGGGATGTTCATGGCCCCCATTAAGCCCCAAATGGCTGAAACAAGGGTTACCAAAGGAAAAGAGGGAGGCAAGGGGAGAACGGGGCTGCTTCTGTAAGGAAAATCCCAGCAGCTCTCCTGGAGTAAAGCAGAGCCAGCCCAGGGTCGAGCAGACACCCGTGCGAGGGGAGTGATAAAGGGGCTAAACCAACGGGCAGATCTGCAAGAAACGCTGAGTCTCCTCACGGACACCAGGCTGCAGACAGGCAGGCGTGTATTTCCGAAGCCGGGGAAGAAGCAGAGCCTTGGGACAAAGCGATGGCAGCGCCAGGAAGATAATATTCTCCTTCCCCGCGGCCGTATAATTGTAGAGCGGGTGAGGAAGCCTCGCAGCCGAATTCACCGTGACTTTGTTCACAGTGGGACGTGCACTCACGCTGACCATCAGCCGGCGGATCCACCTCTTGGTGCGCCTGAAACAGAGCTTTTCATGTTCAAAGGGGGACGGGAGGTTTGAAGGTGCGGAGGCTGGCACGCCGTATGAAGGTACCTGCCTCTGATCTTCATCTGCCTCCGTTCTTCCAGGAAAACCCAAGCTAATTGCTGTTTTAAAAGGCGATTTTCCCCACTACTGAGCTGGCATGGCTTTCATCGTGGAAAGGGTACGTGCCATGAGAAGAGAAAGTAAGGAAACATGAGGCGGGCTCCTGCGGGTACTAAAAATAGCGCGTGTATGGGGACAGTCAAGGAAGTCGTTCCACGGGAGATAGGGATGGAGTGCCTTCCACTCTACGGGGCTTTGCTGAGTCTGGCTAATTAATGTCTGTAAAGCACTTTGAAGATGAAAAGCACCAGTTTATCACTGAGTTTAATTATTTGCGTTGTGTTGCTTAAGACTTTTTGCTGGCTACCTTCAAGCAAACACCACCAAGCCCTTCCCTCTGGGTGGTGAGCAAGCTGAAGAGTTGAAGGGAGGGTTTCAGGAGCTGGTGTGAGGAGGCTGGGACAGGAGGACAGCCAGGGCAGGGCAGTGAGGTGACACCTCTTGGTCTGCAGCTGGAGGGTGGGCTCAACATACAGACCTTGACTTTGACTGTACCAGACCTGGAGTTTTCAAAGAAAACTTAAAGAAGGGTTCCTTTTGAGTTCCTAATGAATTCCAGCCCCCTTTAAAGTTACAGTGTGTAATTAGGGCTCTTTTACGCTGGCAATTAAACCAATTTTGGATAGGATCACATTTACACTGTGCAGTCATGTTTCTAACACATGCAATTAGCACCAGTGACAGAACATGAACTTTTCCTGATAACCGTGTGCATGCTAATTGGCAATCCTGTTCGCTAACACATGCTAAAAACACAACTGCAAGCTCAGAAGTAGATGTACCAACAGGAGGAAATGTTAGGAAAGTAATCACTTAAACAGCAACCTCCACTCTTTGAAGAGAAAGGCTAGGACTAAATTCATTGGGACAGCTTATCAGGTGAGATAAATCAATGCGATGTCGTGGACTGCAAACTTTGTTTTGAAATGGACCAATATTGTTCACATCAATATAGCCAATATTCTTTCTTTTTTCAAATGAAGCAGTTAAAAGATCCCTCATCACATTATTACACCTGTCTTTGCAAGTGAGGCATTTTACTTCTTCAAATAGCATCCCTAGGGGACATTTAATTCTGAATGATTTTCTCATTAAAAGTATGGTTCTACTCATGAGAAACAGAGTGTCCTAATAAAATAGGACATGACAGAGCCAGAGATTTATGGGTTCAACACAAGGATTGAAATCTTGATTACTGAATGGAAGTGTGTGCAGAATTTATGATAACTTTGGGTTCTCCGCTCATCTCAGTGGGATGCTGCTCATCATTTTCTGATGATTAAAAAGGAAAGTGTTCCTTAGCATTTGTAAACTCTAATCAGAAACACAACATTAGCTCTAAGGATGAAAGAGCTTCATCAGACAGAGATAAGTCCATGTTTTGCCCAAACAGAACTTGGAATTAGTTTGGGGAAACTCAGTTTACTGCATCCTCTCTGCACCTCCTCATTTTGCTGCAGACCATAAAACTGAAGCATGGGGGGGGGCATCTCTAAAATCCAACATTTTCTCGGGAATCTCTTGAGAGACTTTGTGAGATTTCCAAGCTAGCATTTAGCTCAGCAAGATTTGCACAAACACACAGTGCAGAAGCTTTGGAAATTTTGGGCACCTTCTCATCTGTAATAGGCGGGGTTCGAGGGCGTTTGCCCCGGCAGAGGCTGGATGGGTAACAGCTGCTCGTACCCACAGCTCTCGCCTCGGGGCGGCTGCCTACCAGTGACTGGCACTCGGATCTGACCCTCTGCTTTTAGGAAGAGATTCAAAGGAGCCGGCAGGGCAGGCTCCCTGTGACAAAGGAGTAAATTTGCATACAGGAGCAAACACTCTTACTTTTCCCACTTTAAGGAAGACCCTATTCTGCCATACCACCGAGTACGTTCTTAGAGAACTGAGGCTGTACCTTTTTTTAATGGATACAGAAGGCAACCGGGGTCCACTCTAGCAGTGGTGCACTTAATTCTGTGACCGGTGATGAATCCATACATGTACAATTATTATTTTTTTCTCCTTTTTATCTGCAGTGCAGATTTTCATTACACATTCTGCGCTTGTTTCACACACATGATTTCCTGCAGAAATCAATGGGAGTCCTATGTGCAGAAGAAGGCACAGAAAGTGCAACAGAGATTTGCACCACGGATTAAGAGATTCTCAGTGTTGATCAAAGAAGAATTTTGTCCGAGGTTTGTAAAGTGCTTTTGAATCCCTCTTGATGAAAGGCTCTATAAAAATGTTGTTGTTAATGTTCCCTTGGTACATAACAGGAGAAAAGATGCCAAAATTAAAGTCACATATATTAATATTGATTAAGAAATAAGCAAATTCTTCTAGAATTTGATCTGCCTTTCATTATGTGCACTTGATCTTCCATTTTCAAACAGGGCATAGTTACGTCCTGGAAAATCACAGCCTTGAACTCCACCAAACCACAACTACAGATTATAATATATTATTATATATAATTTTGGAAATCTGTCTGGAATACACCATAAAGCAAGAATAAAAGAAAAACTGTAAGGACATTTGTATTTGTCAGCGTCTCCCCAGACAGAGCCCTGAGGATATGATATTCTTAGAATAAAGCTTTCATTTCACAGCGCATCAGTGGGAAAATTAACAAGCTCTCCTCGTACTGTTCCATAATTCATTTTCTTTGTTTTAGATATTGAGCTGAGCTGGTACAGTAACTTAAATAGATAGGGGAGATTTTAAACACAGATTCGGATTCTGGCTGGTTTGGGTTGTTTAGTTTCATTTTGCTTTTTTCTTTCCTTATCCTGCAACTTCCCAGTATCTAAATAAGAAGTTGCCTCAATTTATTTTAGCGCCTGCCTTTCAAATGGAAAGTGCCAAATACTGCTATAATGATTTAAAATACATCAGAGGGGGCTCACTTCAGTTAGTGCAAGGAGTGTAAACTGCATCTCCTACAGCACCAGGAGCGATGTTTGTTCCACAGAGGAAGGAGTCTGCTCGTCTCCAGCAGCGGCAATCGGAGACCAAGACACCAGAAAGATCAGGGAAAAGTTCCTTGGGGGTAAGGTCAGCTCCAGCTGCACCTCAATTAACAGGAGGCAATTGCCTTAAAATGACAGCTGGTTTTTTTTGCTGTTGTTTTCTGGAAATACGAAGTTACATTTCTGCACAAAATCACACAAAGTCTTCTGAAGCAAAAGTGGTATTCCTGACTCTATTTTCACAGAATCACCTAGGTTGGAAGGGACAAAAAACAAAACAAAACAAAACAAAACCAATAAAAAAACCCCATAAACAAACAATTTTCTATCAAGAAGTTCCCTCTGTCCTTAGAAGTCCTGGGACTCCAGAAATGGGAGGGGGAAAAAAGCCATAGCAAAACTAACTTTTCTCATTGAGAAAACTCCTGCTTGAACAGCAAAAACATCAAAACTGTGAGAGAAATATTATCCGTCTCCTCCAGTTCTGCTCATTCAGGTGTTGGGCAAAAAGCTTGAACAGCAAAAACATCAAAACTTGGAGAAAACTATCATCCATCTCCTCCAGTTCTGCTCATTCAGGTGTTGGGCGAAAAGCAGCAGAGCAGCAGAAAAGTGGAGGCTGGCTGTGTAAATAGGTGTGTATAACGGTGGGACAGAGGGTGAGGTGAGGGTCCCTGAAGCCCGAGAGCCGGCTCCGACATCCCTTCAGGAATGGCATGGGAGCCCCCCAGCCTGCACAGGAGCAGAGGCCAGCCTCTGGCTTCTCTCAAACACCCCCAGCAAAGCGCCTGCCCACTTGGCAATGAAACCTACTTCAGCGAAAAGACCGCCTACTTCCTTCCCCCTCGACAAAAAAAAAGAAATAAATTTTAGGGAAAAACATGGTGTGCCTGGTAGAAATTAGCCTACGGGGGACTTGTGCAACTTCGCCTTGCTTCCTCCTGATCGCTCCCTTTGGCTCCACCTGTGAGGTGCTTTAAGAAAATTGAATCTCCCCTCCCCCCCCAAAATAACCATCTCAGCAATGCTGAGCCAGAAGGAGGACACAGTTTGAGACACTACCTGTCATAAATAATGAGAGTCCAAAGCAGAAATATCACTTCATGCTTTTAAATGGCCTGGCAGCTGAGGGGAGTCCGTCGATGTAGATGCCCTCATCACCCCTATGCAAAGTACTGCTGGTAGCTGTGAAGGCTGGGGCCAAATGTACAGAAAATCTCCTTGTTATGAACAAAAAGAGGAGTTGCGATTGAGATGGCTGACAAAATTATCTACATCTGTAGTAGGAAAGCCACCCCTGCTCCCCACAGATAACCTCCGAGATTTCCTTGCTGCATCCACTTTCCCGTCTGTTTGCAGTCAGCAGTACCTCCCCGCCTGAGGCCGCTGGGAGTCTGGACGAATCTGGACGTCACTGCGGTGCTGGAGACACGCATTCAGCTGGCAGTTTTACACAAGAAGTGACTCTGTCTGCTCCAGAGATAGCTCTTTCCGTGTGCCCATCTACACGGCGGGGCTGGCACACTGTGGCATGGCTGCACCGCGAATAATGGCGGGGGCAGGCGTGGTGAAAATGTGTTCTTCCCTAGAATAAGCTTCCTCCTTATCGCAGCCAGTAATAGCAGTGTATCATTCTGGCTTTGGGAAGAGATAAGCCTGTTTTTGCAAAAGGGCAAGTGCCCTCAGTTCCCGTTGCCCGCTGGCGTCAGGCGGCGTTGAACGGTGCTCTGTAGAAGTGAAGCTCTGCAGGAGCGATGCTAGGGGAGGAGGAGGAGACCCTGAAAATGTCAACCTTCATAGATGTATGGCCAAGATACTCCTTATCCGGAGGGTCACTCCCACAATTGTGACCCCAGACCCTGATGGGTTCTGCTGTCAGATGGAAGGTCTGGTCCTTCCCCATCCTGTCTGCCACTAACGGGGATGCCTGCACCAACCTGGGGTGAGCATTTCTTATGCTGCAGCAGAGTATAGCAGGAGAAACAACATCCTCCTCAGTGGGGTACCTCTGCTTATATCGCTGCACATACTTTAAATACTTGTATAAATATCTTGGAACCCTAGAAAGTTACTGAAAACAGTGGGCCCCAAAAGTTAAAGAAAGATCAAGGAAAAATAGCGTACTGCAATTTTCTCATTCAATGAATCTGCTTTGTGCCACAATCACAACTGGCCATGAAACAGCGCCAGCATTTCCTTTGATGTGTATAAAATGTATTTTTAATTTCACTAGGCTGCTGCTCGCTCTCATTTGAAAGGGTATTTGAAAGGGTAACGGGGAATGGCTAGGTTGCCTTCTCTGCACTTTTCATTGCTTTACTGCCTCTGCCATGTCACCTCTTATTTTTCTCTTGTGTAAAATACAGCCTGAACCTTCTGAATCGTTGCTCACAGAGACCTTTCCATGTCTCTGAACATTATCATCACCTTCTAGACCTCTCTCTGGCTGCTATTGCTTTGTTTTGCAGCCCTGAGCAAGGGTATTGCAGCCACGCACGTCCCTGCACTTACAAATGCCATTACAGTGTTTCTGATTACAAAATATTTATCGCGACAACTACTATGTGGACACGCTACAAAAGCCACTTTTCTGCCTGTACGGGGAGAGCTTCGTGCTCTACCAGCAACCTTGTTTAACCAGGAGCTATGGGGGCTGCCAGCTATCTCCAAGCAGAAGAGCTGACAGCACCGTGAGGCATCCCTGAGCTGCTTCCCGGGATCTTCCCTGAGAGTGGCTGGATCCTGCTCGGTGCCGGCATCTCACTCAGGGCTTTCTGTTCCCTCCACCAGATGGACATTGGCAGATGGCAACACCATTTCGCTGTTTAATTATTTAAAATGCTGCATGCAAATCAACCTTTGGCATTCAACGATAGAACAGGGTGCTTGTGGTCGATATCCCATCTTTGACAGGCTGTTTCGGATTTCCTTCCTCGTGAGGCTGGAGAAATGATTCTGCTTTGTGGTACTGGGACTACCTGGCAGACAGTGTCTAAACCAAAGGGACAGCCTGTAGCCCTCACTCGTGTGCGCAGTCGGCTTCAACTACTGAGAGACAGAAATCTGTCTTTTCAAGGAAAACAGAACACAATTTTTAGTAGTAGAGGCTATTAAAAATTGTTGGTGTTTGAAGCTGTTGGAAAAGCTGGAAGTGATGCCAGCCTCTCACTGATTGAGGATTGAAGGTTGTCCATCCTGGTTCTCAGGACCAGCTTCAGTAGTAGGACCAGCAGGACAAGTCCTGGCTCTAACATAGAACCATCCTCCAGCAGGAGGGAAGGGGGTTGTTTGTCATCGATACTGGCAGTGACATGCTTTGATTTTCTCAGTGCACTGAACTGAGTTACTATTTTTACAAACTTTTTGGAAGAGTTTCCCTCATTTTCATCTAGTCACCACCTACTGGCTTTAATGTTCTGACAGTAAAATAGTTATTATAAGCCATTTGTCTGCTTGGGTTGAGGATTTTTGTGAGACTGCAGAATGTAACATGACAACAGAGCCCATAAAACATTGATTCCCAAACTGTTCCACAGGCCATGATGGTCCACACAGGGTCATGACCCAATCTCTTTTTTGAGGGCCTCCATAAAATAGAACATTGCCCTCAAAATCTCTGTTCCTTCCTCGTCCCTTGTGTCCTGTGTGACTGTGCCAAGACTTCTTGGTGTCTAGTCACATGTGCATCTGTTTGTACATCATCAAAAAAGGCACCTCTACTTGCAAGTGTCCTTGTTGTTGGATGACGGATGTTGACTCAGCCAGTAGAAGACTCTTTTCCAAGCTGCATTGCTGCTCATACCAGTACAGCCGTTAAGAAAAGTCAGAGGATGCTTCTTATGCTGTTGGCCACGCGATGAGCTGCTCCCAGTGGACTGGTCTTGGCAGAGGTGGCTCTGCATGGAAGGGCTCAGATCCTCGGGGTGAAGGACCAGCTGTCCTCAGGGGCTTTGGGCTAGGGAAGGAGCAGTGATTGGGCAAATGGGTCGAGAGGAGCATTCCAGAGCAGCACATCATGAGGAATGGTGTGAGGACATGATAATGTGCTATCAGAGTTGTGAAGGGAGCCCCACAAAACAGCTTTTATGACAAACAGCGCACAAGCAGAACAGCAGAACCCAAGTTAACCTGTAGATTAATTTAAAAGGAAAAGCAGCAACAACAAACACATTAATACAACTTAGTGAGATAATAGCTACCCCGAGCTGCACTGATTGGAAACAATTGGCAGAGCCTGGGATATAAGGAATCACTTCCTGCAGCAATTTCCTTTCATTAAAAAAGCATTTAAGCATTTATAAGCTTTTCATTTCTGATATTTGACTCCGGATCTTATTTTTAACCCTGTGCTCTCCTCAAAGACACCGTGCAGTCTGGCTGGGTGCATGGCCAGGCCAGGAGGAATCTGATCAGAACACAGATGTTGGCCAACCCAGCATCGCTGCGGAGGTTGTCACACAGAAGGAGTTACTGAAATGTTCTCGAAGCAAGAAAATTCATACAGCCATTTGGCAACCCCCTTAGCTTTCCAGCCTAGGCACGGCAAGAGTAACCCCAATGCCTAGGTATGAAAGTGCAGTCCATCACAAATGCAGCTACATAAATGTAGCACCTTCATTTCCAGCACAGTTGGAAATAGCTACATCTCCAAGATCCACAGAATTCCAGAACGTCACTGAAATAAGAGTCAAAAACCACCTTAAATGAAGGCCTAGTATTCCTTCCCTGCTAGGGCTGTCATTGGTGATTGTGAATTTGCCTTTTGTTTGTTTGTTTGTTTGTTTCACAGTGCCCTGGTCCGAAAAAGAGATTATAAAAAGTTTCTGAAATACCTGTAATAAATTTTTAGTTCTCTCATGTGGGAAAAAAGAAAAAATGAGATTTGGGTCAAAATTTGGGTCAAATGTTTAGCTCAACTAAAAATTAAACATTTTCATGGTAGCAACAGCGGGCTACATTTATTTTGATTTAAGTAGCCTTCTAACCTAAGCACAACTTTGAAATAAACTAAAACAAAATATCCCCTTTTGCCAATATGGAGGAAAGACTGAAGCTTTTCTGCTTTTCCTTCTTTTTTCGGAGAGGAAGGAACTGAAACACTTGACACAGTGGCCCAAATGCTAAGTATGACTTAGGCAGGAGAGCCCCAGTTATAAGTAAGCACCTGGCTGTACCATAAAGCATCCTAGGAAGCGTAGCCCCACTGTGGGGCTGGAGACAGAAAGCAGAGAAACCCAAGACACACAAACACAGCTCCTGGGTAACGCTGGAGCAGCATTGCCAGGTCGCTCCTTTCAGGGTGCCAATTTCTCCAAATAAAACCTAGGTTTTTTCTAGTCAAAGACAACCTTTTCTTTGTCATAATTAAAAAAAAAAAAAAAGAAAAGAAAAAAGTTGATTTGGTACCTTTAAGAAAAGTTCATTTTGATATATATTAGGACAGACAATATTTAGCTAGCCTGCTTTAGCTCTAGCTGCCTCTCTTACCTCTCAGGTCAGTGTTATTTAGAGGGGGAGTTTATACATGCAGTGAAGAAGGGAATGAGGAGTCGTTTATTTTAATGGCAACTGCACGACACTGTTCCCATCCTTGCAATCGTAACTGGTCTGCTTTTCTAATGCGTGTGCCCAATTAAAACTTGCAAGAAGCCGTGTATCTCATAAAGAATTTAGTTAATTTTCAATATTTTCCAAAGTCCTGTAAATGAACAATGCACTTTTTACAGGTCTTTCATCAAGGAGTTAATAACCAGATGAAGGTTCTCTTTTCATCAGTTCCTAAGTGATGCTCCATTTGATTGAAGAAGATCAAAAATGATGATCAGAAAATAAAAAGGAAGTCTTAAAGGCAGCCTTTGTACAACACTTTAACTGTCTCATTCCTGTTATTTCAGAAGTATCACTGGGTTTCTTTCAGGCTTGGAAAAAAAAAGAAGTAGTATAAAATTCTTGTGAATTGCTAGTACTTGCTTTCTTCTTACTTTAATTTTAGAAACCCTTGTGTTAATGGTGGGCAATACACCACTGCCAGATAGTGCCATGGTCCTAAGTGAAAGCAGCACCAACCATAGCAAAACTATTAGGTTCTGGTATTGTCTGTCACAGTGTCTGTGGTCCTAATCTTGCATCCTACTCTGTGCCAGCTGTCCCACAGTGTCCTGTCCCATATCACTGGCTCTCAACCAGCTATTCCACCCCTGGGGACTGGGATGGAGGCACCCTCAGGGGCTCTGCAGGCCAGGGGAGGTGGGGGTAGAGGACAGCCCTTCTGCAGGAGGTCTTTCATCTTTAGTGTAGAGGAGCGACATCCTGCTGCAACTAGTTTTACCTGAAAATTTCCTCTTTTCTTTAATTGTCTCTTGAAAGACCTCTGTATAAATTTTCTCTCCCCGGCTCGTTTTGCCTTTTTCTGTTTGCTGTGCCCTGATTTACTGCTTTTAATTAGAAATAGGCAAATTCGTTACAAAGATGTGAGATGCTGCTTCCCTGAAAGCAGCTCACAAAGAGGTAACGGTGCTCTGCCAAGCTCTTCACAGCACGGCTTCATCCTTTATGTCCCCTCTGCCCCTGTCCCCTCTCTCCTGGGACACAGCCGCCTCGTGCACACACTCCCTTCCCCCGTCCTTCCATCTAACCAGGGTTCAGCTCCTTTCTGCTCCCCTCTCTCCCTGCAGCATCCATAGGGAAAAAAAAAAGAAAAAAAAAAGAAAAAAAAAAGGCAGTATAATCATCCTGTTACCACCAAAAGAAGCTCCGTCTCTGACATTTCCTGCAGTGGATAAATGTTGGTCCCCTGCCCCTTGGCAGTGTTTTGCTTCAGAGTGGGTCATTAATGCGCGGCTGTTAATAACGAGTGTCTGATGTGAGCTGGCGTAACTCCGTCAAGACCCTGGACCCTGTCATCCAAACATCCAAATGATATTTTCTATCCTGCCAGAGCCCTGCCTCTCTGTTGCAGAGAGGGAAACTGAGGCACAGCAGGACCAAAGACATGTCACCATCCTTCGCTATTCCATCCTGTGCCTTGAATCCTTCCCCTGGAGTGAGCACTTCCATTGAAGTGTGATTTCAATCCAGGGGCAATTTGAATTTGTGGTAGTGAGTACTTCATAGCTTCTAATCATCCTGCATAGTGAAGCCCACAGAGAATCAGAAAATGTTACATTTAATTTTGGACCAAGTTTAATGAAGCACTGGGCTTTAGGAGAAGCGCTGCATTTTTGGGCAAGCTCAGAGCACTCAAAAAAGGGCATATTTTATTGCAGATGGTTTGAACAACCTTTGTCAGGATTAAATATGATGGAAAGGGGATAGCTAAATATGGATTGATACTACCACACGTTTTACAAAATGCTTGATCCCACAGTTCTGAGGACCAGTTATCTTAAGATCTGATTCTTAAAATCAGTTATCTTTTCAGCAGGATGTGTACATAAATCAGTAGAAGAGCCAGTTAATGTCTCACTGTTGTAAATTAAATTGAATTTGTTATGAATATGATTCATTGAAACTTTCCTAACAAATCAATTTGTTTCAATCATACTGTAATTCAATAATAATATTTAGCATTTATATGGTGCTTTCAATAGCTCGTGAAACTTTCCAAGCACTAATTGTCTGCGTTTCACAATAATATTGTGCGCTGCTGAGTTGGGCTGTGTCTCCCTTGCAGGTGAGAATGCTGACACCCTGAGAGCTCAAGTAAAATTTGAGTCTCTTGAAAGTGTTAGCCCTTTTCTGGTTTACCCTTTTGGGTACCCGCCCTCAGACAGGGTGCCCCGCGGTGACTCAGGGCTGTGAGCTTCGGGGGCGGCAGGGCAGTGCAGGAGAGGGTTTGATCTCTCCTGGTAGAGTTGGCATTAACATGCCACAGCCTGTTCCCAAGCTTGGCATCCACGGTCTGGAAGCTTCGCTCCCCACAGTGATGCCTTTCCCACCTATGATCCTTCGTTCTGCCTTTCCCCCATTCAGAGGCTGAGCTCCAGAAACCCTGAGTCTGCACCCAGGGACTGTCCTGCTTCCTGCATCCCATGGACAAGTCCTGCTCTGGCCCTCACCCATCCTCCTTGGCCCCACTTGAAGGACCAGTTCCTGTTTTTCTTTGACACCTCACATCTGTCCAAATGCTGTGAAGTTCAGCTGATCAAAAAAAATGGATCCTACAGAAAAATGAGGCATTAAAACCCACATAAAAGCAGTTCAGAATAAGGGCTTAGCTTTTGGGTAGTCTATGCCTAAAAGATGGAGATGAGTATCACATGGGGTTTTTAAAAGCACAGAAACAGAACAGGTACCTGATTGCTACTAATATCAGCAGGACATAGTCTGATTCAGTAAAGTGAAAATCCCACCACAAAGAACATTGGCTTTTCTGGGAAATACTAAACTCTACTTTAAGCAAGGTGACCCAACCTTAAAGCGAGCTAATCTTGGATGTGGAGGCAGGATTAAGATACACTTTGTCTCGTGCCCATCTCCCATGTTCACCCATGAGGTGGTGTTATGAGAGGTGGCTACTGCAGTGTTAGTTGCTTGCCTCTGTTTAAAGCTGCTTATGGACCTCTACATCCCACAGTACCATATGAAGGACAACATATGAAGATAGTAGATAGGCAACCGTAGGGGTCTGGAATTTGGGTTTCTGCCTAGTACAGTGCAACAGTGTAAGCCTAGGAGGTCTGTAATGCTTCAGCTGCTGTATCCTGAACATACCTGATGTCATCTGTTCTTTTAAATTAAGCAGGATGTGGTCTTTCATAAAGCACAGTATTATATTATGGAGCTCAGGATGCTGTGGAGGCACAAAGCAAAACCATCTCCATAAGCAATTAAAATATCTATGGAAGAGCCACCAAGGACTATTAAACACAATGATGTGGATATGGTCTATAGCTCAGGAACTTACTAAATGAGAGGCTTCCAGAAGCTGGAGAAGATCTCTTATAGATGCCTGTTTATTTATTATATTCTTTCTTTAGGTGATTGCTGTCAGAGACAGGATGCTGGAGGCAGACACACCTTGCGTCTGGCCCTGAACAGCTATTCTTATGTTATGTTCCTGTAAGGATTTGGGTAGAATGTTGTCTGAAAGGGGGCCGTGGCTCTAAGCAGCTGATTGTCATGATGTCTGTGGAGTGGAGGAAAGAGAGTTGTCAGTGCCCAAATAAAAAATTATGAATCATCACCTGCCATGTCACATGACAGGGGGAAAAAAAAAAAAGGAAAAAAAAAGCTGTCAGGGTTTTTTATTGCCCAGTTTGATTTCTTTTTTAACCACCTCCCTAGTCCTCAGCAAGTGCTTGTGATGGTTTGCAGTCGACCACGTTAGTGTTTCCAACCCAGGAAAGGACAAACCTCTCCCTGGTGCTGAGACAAATGCTCCCCTCGTGCCGAGATGAGGAAATGCTGAGACAGAGGGTATTAATTAATTTACATGTTGCTGCTGTGGCTGTCCTGCTGCCAGTGCTCTGGGGCCTTTGTGGGACATTGTACTTTGTACTCTGCCTGGTACCTGGTACTGTGCTGCCTGGAGTGACCCACTGGCCGTGGCTGTCCCCTGCTCCCCAGCTGCACCACCCAAGGCTGCGAGCACCCAAGCACCAGGACTCACAGAAAAGTCTTGACAACTGGCTTTCCCTCCTTATTCCCTACCATTTTGGACTGCAGATGCACAGCATGGCTGGCTCTGCCCTTGGTCTTTTGCCTGCTCGTTTGCGTCCTCTGCCCTCAACAGAGTATTGCTGAGACTAGAAAATAGGTGTTTCACTCCCTGCTTATGGCAGAACACTGGACTGAGGCTCGGTGCTCCCTGCTGAGGACCTTTTTGCTATGGGCTTCACAGGCAAATAAGTCACCTTGATGCCAATATTTGTCCCTGTTTCCTGATGCAATGCATAAATCACATTGCTGTTCCTTATCAGCTTGTAGCGCTTGCTTAATGGGTAGCTCTGCTGCTTCAGCAGGGAATTAGCTAGAACAACATTACGGTGATAAAGTAGGGAGAGTAAGCATCCATCAGTGGGTCAATTAGTAATGTTAAAAAGGAAGCTCTGAAATAACTCACACAGTAATACACTAGTTCTTGTGCACATGTTCAGATCTGTCCCTTGGCGAGTATGAAATGAGGGAAAGAACAAATAATTAGGGCTATGTTCTTTTCTAGATACATGCCAAAACCTCCCTTTAATAGCAGTACCTCTCATGGCCTTATCAGCTTTTATCTCTAAACTCTTTAGATGGTATCTGCAGTCACTTTCAGCGAAGCTGGATTTGAAGCCAACTCTCAGTTCTTCCCAACGCTTGGCGCGCCGGCACCAAATAGGGAGACCTTTGAGTTCACACACCCACCCATAAGACACTCTCACACCCCCACCAAAGCGAAGTAAGAACTCCATTTGCACCCCTGGCAGCAGCAAGAAGCTTCCCTAGCACTGGGACTTTGCTGGCCCCTGGCAGGAGACCCCTGACCACCCCTCGCAGAGGTGCTGAGAGCCCACCAGCCCCCAGGATGCTGCAAACTGGGCTGTGCTCAAAGCCCAGGAAACAACCCCAGATCCTATTTTATAGGAATCTGGCTAGAGAGCTCTAAATCTGCCTAAATGGTGTTTTATAGTCACTGCTGAGAACTTCTGTTGTACGGAAGCTTCATCATTTCATTACAAG
The DNA here is from genome assembly GCA_026546715.1 of Gallinago undulata. NCBI lineage: Eukaryota > Metazoa > Chordata > Aves > Charadriiformes > Scolopacidae > Gallinago > Gallinago undulata. The sequence continues at coordinate 44,476,730 of JAOTQQ010000012.1, forward strand.
GATTTTGAGCGATAGTTTTATCCCAAAGGTAGAGGGGACAGCAGGCCCTGTGTGTCGGCATCATGATGCTGGGAAGGAAGTGAAGGTTCGCCCGAGAACAGTAACGTTCCCTAGAAACGTGCTGCTCACCCACAGCCTCACTGCAAGAGCGATGGAAGGGGTGAGGACATTCATGAGAAGGGCAGCACGCATGTGTCAGCAGCTATGGAGAGGGGGATATTGGTGACATAGTTTGGGTTAGAATATAGCTTCTGGGGGAAAAAAGAGGGTACTTAAATTTAAATCCAAAAAAATTCAGCAGTCGTATTGTCATCACAGAGGTTCAGATGAGCATGGAGCTCCTTAAACTTACTTCAGTGCCATTTCAATTGCCCAGTTGCTGACCAAAGTTGTTTTCCTCAACATTGTTTATTTATGTCTTAAGTTAGAACTCGCTACACTCCCAGACACTTTTGGTATTTAAATGACCTGAAATTTAATTGTTAATCCAGTAGACTAAAAGGACAAAATCAGGAGTTTAATTTCCAAGCTAGCCCATGATTATTATTCATTGCCCAAAAGCATCATTAAAGCAGCATCAAGAATGACACAGCAATGCCTTGTACCCTCCCAAAATGTCATATACACTTATATTTAAATGGCTGAAAACCAGGAAATAAAGAGTTATGGTAAAATCAATGCGTGCTCTGGAAGTGAGCTAGTTCCACAACTGCTGTAAATTAGCATGGCTCCAGTGACCATAATAGTTACCCCAATGTATGCCAGCTGATGTCTGTTTTTCCATTGCTGGGCATCTGTATATGATGAAAAGTATGTAAAACGCCTTTGAATGCCTAGAAACTTTAAAATTGAAAGAATCAAGTTATTGGCTAGATCATAGTGACATTACATGGAGAGAGTACAGTACAGCGAGTGGTTTGGGATCAAGTCCTTGTCAGCAATAGTGAAAACAAGCAAACAGAAATGTTGAGTATTCCTATAAATAGCTTTAGAAGGAAGTATACAGTATCCATGCTGAGGCATCGACCTTGGAAATATTTACGAACTGTCAATATTGCTCCTAAAGACGCAAGATGCACCAAAAAACTGAGTCAAGCATTGTAAGTCACCTAGAAAAAAAAAACAAATAGAAAACTAATTTGAGTAAATCTGGGCAGCCCCTCTGCAAATACAGTGTGTACTATATATCAGTGCTGGCTGCAAAAGAAAAATTATATAGGCATTTATTGCTGAGGGGGTTAAACCATTTATCCAGCCATTCTGGGCACACAGGCAGCCATTTTGCGGTGATGGCCGAGTTGCTTGAGTTTAGGTCGTGAAGATCCAGTTCTGTCCCCACAGACCTGCTCATGGTGGTAGGGCCATCGTGGCCACTAACCTTGCAGATTACACAGCAGCAGGCTACCAGCGCTGCCAGTGATCCATGATGGGATGCAAACCAGTCCTCTCAGGAACTCAGTAAACTCATCCAAGACCTGATAATGCCCACATGCTCAGAAATGTCTCAGCATTATGTAATACTTAAATTCGTTGTCTTAAAATAGTTGCAGGTGGTGTGCTGCAGCACGAGGAGGAGGAGCTTGAGGAGTCTTTCCTAACAAATCGAGGAGGAAATGACCGGGAGCTGTGCTTTCTCCCTTGTTTTGAACATGTGCATTCATTTTTGTTGCAAAGGCTCCTGCTATGGTCTCAAAGCTGCTCTCTGAGTGGCAGGTTTTGGCTTTATGAACATTTTCCTCTCCCTGTTTCTTCTTAGTCTCTGCTAAGATGAGCACCTTTCGGCCAGGGGCCAAGTTTGGTCAGAAGCTGTAAGATTGGGGAGACTAGGGGAGAGGCTGGGGGGAGCCCTGGGGACCCTGAGGAGATGAGTTCATGCGTGTGGCCCTCGCAAGGGCTCCCTTTACTCCGAGCTCCCTCTGGGACAAGCTAGACAACTCCTAGCTATCAAATGCTGAAGAGATGGTCCTTTCTCATTCTACAGCTTTTCTCTCTTCCTTCCGCCTCTCTCTCTCTTCCCTCTTCCCCAATTTAAATCACTGGTTTTTATCATTTCCTTTTGGGGTGTCTTTCATCTTAATGTTAAATGCCCACTTTTTTTTTGTTTGCTTTTTTTCCGCCCTTTTAATCCCTAACTCCTTACTTTATAGTCTTCCCAAGTCAGTAGCAGTCAAAATCTAATGAATTCCTGAAGGTCAGATGAGCATTTGGAGACCCATAGTTTGCGATGTAAATCAAGAGCCTGAGAACAGTGTCCATGCTACTGCCGCCACTGCAGTTGGCACTAATCAGCAAACATCTAATCAATGGGAACAGTAGCACATTCATGTGCAAGAGATATTATCTTGGCATATAAATAATGAAAGCCTCTAAAGCACTCCCAGATGTTGGAAACAAGATTCCTTCTGGGCATGTGAAGAATTTGCTTAGGGGAAAACAGAGCAGCCACACAAAACCAGAGGGCTGTTTCGGTCTGATGGAGTTCTGTTTACGAGAAAGTATTGCTAAAAAAAGAAAAGCAACATCTATATGGCTTGAATCAGCTGAAGCTGACCTTTCATCTGTCAGATATCTGTAAAGAAGACAATTGGTTTTATCTGAGGTATTCAAGAGATATTGCTGCTTGACTATCTTTCATACAAAAGAGGCCCTACTTTCTCACTATTGCCAAATATTCAATTTACAATCAGGTTTTCAATATGTCCTGGAATCCAGGCTTTCCTGAGAAAAATTAACTTTTTGATCTCTCATAATGACAACTTATTCCATGAGATAAGGCTAAAAAAAGAAAAAGAACAATTAACAATTAATTATTTCTCATGAGAAAAAGCTTTAATTCACAGTCCAAGCAAGTAAAATTTTAACTCCAATAGTTAATGTCTGGACGTTTTTAAGAAAAGCAAAATCTACAGAAAACTTACAAAAACGATGAAATTTTTTTAGCTTTTTGGCTATCAGGACACAATTCATTTATACAGCTCAGTCTTGCTTAAACTCTTTATTCCTGCTGAGGACACTGGTGCTGATGATCCCCTACAGCTACTCACTTGAGTATACGACTCATGGGGGTACGGACCAACCAGCCAAGTCATTCTAACAGATCCTATTTCATCTGAAAATGTAGAAAATGTTAGTGGTGCAAACCCCCCTCAAGGTATCAGTGACAAAAATATAAACTATTCTCTAAGCTTGTTGTACAACATTAAAAAAATACCCCAGTGATGTCTCTCCAGTCCCTAATGGGTACAGCTTTCTAACCTTACAAAGGCAATTATCATTATTTTACCAATGCCTGCTCAATATCACATGCCACGATGGGGACAATCCTCAACTGATGCCATTTAGCTTTAAAAGACTTTTTATGTTTATCTCTCATAAAGCACCGTAACCTTCAGCATTATAGTGGCTGGGATTTGTTAAAGCACAACCTTTTTTTTTTCTGTAAATGAAAAAATTACCAGGTAATCATTTTCACATTGCTAGATGGCACTGAAAGTGTAAAGTTGTTGATTTTTGTCTGTGTCTTTCTGTACTGGAGGACAATGGAACAAACAAATGGGAGTTGTCTCTTTCTCTGCCAAGTGAAATAGAAAAGCTGTAACAGCAAATGGGCCAACAGGGCGACGAGGGTGGGATGGGGCAAGACTCAAAGTGGCGAAGTGCCGTGTTACGGTGGCTGCAATCTACCACTCCAGGTCTGGGGTTTGCTTACTTACATATTTTAATTACCGTTTGGTATTTTGCGAAGATTCTCAGAAGAAGGAAGCTGGTGTTCAAATATTTTATTAAATACAGTTCAATACCTCTGTGGCTGTTGCCCGGCAGCGTTACCACGTGCATCGTCAGCTGTTTGTGACGGTGGTTTTACTGTGTTTGTGCAATGCCTAACACGGTGGGGACCAGATGCCTGAAAGATACCAAATCTCTAGGCACCATTACCATAATAGGCATATCCCTAGTGCCACATTTTGGAGAAATGACTGGAGTTTTATCAGGTTTGGGAGGTTGGTGTTGCTCCTCCACTCCCAGTAGCTGGGGGCTTTCCAAGACATTCCCTCATACAGAGGCTGTGACTGGACTCTGCAGGGATGTATGCATGTACTTGGTGTCTCTTCTGGAAACTTCAGTGCCTCCGGTGAGGCAATACTTGCCATTCTGAAAGACTGTTGGATCAGGGCTTGATTTGTAATGGCAGCTCCATTTTGTTACCTCTTATTGTGAACCTCTCATACATTTCACAGTAACTAAGGGATCATTAGTTACTACCGAAGCCTTGCTTTCTCTCAAGCAGCAGATACCTAGTGTGGCAAAAATAATACACTTCTGTCAAATATAAATAAATCCTGAGCATTCTTCTGAAAATGCAATCCATCCTGAACAGATGGTTATAGCACTTCACAGAATCATAGAGTCATAGAATGGTCAGAGTTGGAAGGGACCTTCAAGATCATGGAGTTCCAACCCCCCTGCCATGGGCAGGGACACCTCCCACCAGACCAGGTTTCTTAAAGCCCCATCCAGCCTGGCCTTGGACATTTCTATAGTAACCTCTGACAGTGCCTTCCTTTAGGGCTTCGGGCAAATTACTTAAACCTCTCTGTCCTTGTTTTTTGACTTTCATAGTAATAATAATCATCTCATAGAAGAAGTACGTGCTCTAAACAGTATTTGGAAAGTGCCAGGAGGCTCTCTGAAGGAACGTAATTGTAAATTAATGAGTGTATTGTCAGCACCTCCTCCAAAATTCTCTGGATCTAAGTCAAGCTTTATATACCCCATCACAGGAGTCTTAATGCATACTGCCCCATGGAAGAAATTACTGTCATCAGTACGCCTTGCCAATTATCTGACATGCAGAAGAATAAATACCGTGTAATGGTGTAATGCTTGGGAATGTGTCACGAGCATGTTTCCTTTCCTGGAATAATCTGTAGGTGTCAAGAGGACCTCAAAAACGGTTCGAAGACATTCAGGCATAAGGCTTGGTATTGCAGTGTGTGTTTTCCCAGCCCGAACCCTCATGACCTAGCGTGCAGGGGGTGACCTCCAGCAGTGCATGAGGGGATTAGATATTGCCTCTGTCTTGTGCTTCAGCCTCCATCAGCACGTCTGGGGCACCAATCTGGGATCTG
>JAOTQQ010000012.1:44481958-44499315 GCA_026546715.1 Gallinago undulata
TTGGTATTGCAGTGTGTGTTTTCCCAGCCCGAACCCTCATGACCTAGCGTGCAGGGGGTGACCTCCAGCAGTGCATGGAGTCCTGGCCCTGAGGTTACACATGGCAGACATGAGGGGATTAGATATTGCCTCTGTCTTGTGCTTCAGCCTCCATCAGCACGTCTGGGGCACCAATCTGGGATCTGGGTGCAGAGCCAAGCTGCGTATCACTCTGAGTTTTGGGCTCTCCTCAGCCACCATGTGCCCTGGTTCCCATGAAGAACAAAGCCAGGCGTGAGCTGGGCAGGAGTTGCACTGCCTTCCCAAGGGGCTTCCACTCTGGGAGCAGGACACCCCAGCCAGCCTGGCAAGCTGATGATAGATTCCCCAGTTCCCTGTCTGATGCTAAAACAAAGGCACTTTTGTACCACACAGGAAAACAAAACAAAACAAATTAGAAACCCCCACAGTTTGATTTAGCTATATCGGCCAGTAATTTAGTCACCAGAGAAACTGGTACAAGCCATATTGCAAATGAACTTTTGGCTTTGGTAGGAGAACTTCCTTGTACAGCTACACTAGAAGCCGTTCCCCCACAACTGTGGCTCACAGACATTTTGTGCAGCTGGGGACATGTTATGGATCTGAATTGAAAGGACACCAGAACTGCATGTAGTTTCGACATAAAAACTGGTCATTTTGAAGGAATTTTGTCTGAAGACTTTGTTCAGGCTATCTCTGCCCCCCACCCAGCACATTGTGTTTGGAAGGAGAAGATATGGGTGAAGCCATTTCAGAAAAAAGCCCTGACTTTTGTGTACATCCATTTCTTTTATATTGCTGGGTAATTTAATGTGACGCATGGAAAAAAAATACAGTGTTTTATCAGCTCTCTGTTCAAGCAGGTGGTGCTGTATTTTGTGTAAAGGACAGTGCTTAATTTAAGATTTCTACCATAGCAGCAATTCTAAATGACAGCATTTGTATTAAAAGAGCTGCTCTTCCCAGCAGCACTGTTATAAAAATACTGAAACAGTAGTGATATTATTATAGATCTGCTCCAGTAACAAAAGTTCTACTGTAAGAAAATCTCTGATTTAGAAAAATCCTTGCCGTCTTTCGCCAGTGATAAATGTCCCCTTGGTTTCCATACCGGTGCAATTTAATCCCCACAATTTGAAGAGCTTGCAGGGAGGCAGCTGTGTACTCGAAAAGCACAACGTGTTGAGCTTTTTTTTTTTTCTCACTGAACGTAAGAGCTTCAGTGCGAGCAGAAGGTGGCAAAATGGGGCCAGGAGCAGGACGGAGGGTTAGCAGTGCAGAGACCAGCCGGGCGAGCTGTGCTCTCCAAAAGCCCTTCGTGCACTCGGGGTGTGCGTGAGTGTGTGCGTGGGGGCAGGAGGGACATGGCCTGCTTCTCCCCAAGCCCTCGGGCAGGGAGAGCAGTGCCCCACCGCAGGGCAGGTCCCCTCTGCTTGGGGGGAGAGTATAATTTGCTGCTTGCGTGAATCAGGAGGAGCACAAACGTGCCATTAGTCCGCACCTGAAGCTGGCGGCTTTCCCATCACCAGTGATTCAGCAGGAAGGAGTGGCGTGGTTTCATCCATTCTCCCTTCTCCACTCCAACTCCCCCACCAGTGGCAGGGTCAAGGATGAGGCTCACATCAACCTCTCTCCAACAAGATGGCTTGGGATGTCTTCTACCCCTCCATTGCATAGGTTTGCATTTCAGAAAACCACCCATGATGAGAAGTGGTTGACCTCAGCCCCATCACATCGATGTTTACATTTCCAGCGCGATCGGAAGCCACAGCCTAGAAGAGTCGTTTCCACTTCCCTGGTTTTTGTGGTAGGACTCGGAGCGGTTCAAACCAACGTGACTGTAGGAGTCCAAGCACATGTTCTGGTGGGCTGGGCAAGGCATTTTGTGCCAAAGTTAATTCATCCTTTCTCCTTGTATTACATGTAAGTGCTTTTCTAATTACACTAATGTTTTTGTCTCATGACATTGCCTCACAGGTCACCTCACTCTCCAATTACTGCTCGGGTAAGGAAGTGCTTCTTGACACTGCCCTCAATTTCTTTTTTCTTGATTTCCACTTGTGCTTATCTGCAATGGAATGAAAGTATGAACCACGTCTGAAATTAGCCATTAGGATTTTTACACACTTCAATTAGTATTCTTTTAAGAAAACCCATTTCTATCTCTTTTTAAAAAAATTTATTTCTGGTCCATATATAGCCAGTTCTATTTACCCTCACAAGCTTTATGTCTTAGTTTTCAAATTAACCTTCTCAATTCTTTTCTGAATCTTTCTGGTGCCAGAGTAATTTCCTTATAATATGGTGACCAGGAATTAATGAGTAATTTATTTCATCTTCCTCTGACAATATTTTGAGCACCAGCCTGTCCAGGAAACAGTCTTTCTTTTGAATTAAGTGCTGCTGTGGCCTACCTGAGATGTGTCGAGGCTGAGATCTAAGTTTAGCTGCACTCTGCGGGGTGGTGAGAAGAAAATTTAAACACAGGCTGCGTGACCAGACTCAGAAGCGGGTGCAGGACGCCACGGGTCACTCTGCTCCTCTCATCCCTCACCTCGCTCCGTGTTCACCCGGCGCTTGAGGGGGACTTCATGGAGGGAAACAATTGAAATGAATTTAGCAGAGTTTATCCCTGTGGGTTTTTCATACTTATCCTATCACAGAAATGCTATGTTCCATATTCCCTGGTGACCCCAGAGCTCACATGGGAAGGCAGCTCCAAAGGAGGTGAGGTCAGGGGAGGGTGCAGAAGTGGTTGCCATCCATAGGTTTGGTTTTGTCTGGGTCACTCTTCCTCCCCATGACTCAGGGATGAGTGTACGGGGAAGAAGGCCAAGGGCTCTTGTCCCTTCTCAGGCCACCTGGGGTTATTCCCAGAAGGGCAGTCCCTTGTCGATTCATCAAATGGCATCCCAGTGAGTTCTCTTTCCCTCCTGCTGACTCCTGCGGTGCAGAGCAGGTTAGACTTGCTTCAGCACGGGGGACGCAGCGGGGGGAATTGGCCAACAGTAATTAAAAGTGAGTGTCAGCTCACACTGAGGCTCCACGTTATTAGTTTAAATGAAGATACTTTCCATGCACAGCGAGCCTTGCATACTGTGGCACAAGCTATTGCATGCAATTAGCTTGCAGAGAAACCTCTGATGTGCCAAAGGAAATATCAGGCAAAAAAACACCAGCATCCGTGCCCTCCCTCAGTAGGAAGAGATGCATCAAGCAGACCAGGCTGGCTTTCTGCTGATGCAGAAATCACATGCAGGACCTGGTGAGACTCTGAGCCCAGGCCAGCCTATATGTATGCAATGGATATATGCAACGGATATATGCAACTGGGGGTTGCCCTTTGGAAGCTCACTTCTTGCTGAAATATTGCCGTGCCTTTTTATTGACATGTCACTCAGCTCCTTCTCAGTTGAATAGTCAACTTCATTTGAAGTCAGTCTGGCTTCTTCAAGGCAGAGTTAGCTGTGTCACTGTCGTTTCCAATGCCTGTTCGTCCAAGCTGCTCATAAGCACCTTCCATGCTGAGGACTGCACCACCTGCCCAGACAATCCACTCCAGCACTTACAGCAGCCCTAGTATTATAAAATGCTTTCTAATATCTAGCCTAAACTGTCATTGCTGTAATTTAAACCTATTTCTTCTTATCCTACCTGCCACGGCAGTAGAGTACGGTGCTTTTTCCAGCTTTTCCTCAAATTCATATTTTCAAGACCTTTGATTATTAAGACTGTTCTCTCTCTCCATTTTTTTCACATCTTTCCTGAAGCCCAGTGCTCAAACCTGGACATGGAATTCCTTTAGTACTAAGAGGAAATAAAGCTTCCATTTATTTCATTTGATCTAATTTACTGCCCATGTTTTGATTTGGGAAAACCTCTCATTCACAATTTTTTTAAACCTTGGGCTGGATAATACTGATATCACTGCCGAAAGAGTACAAGCATCTGGCAACTGTGAGGAAGAAGCAAGACCTGGAAAGAACAAAACCATATCCCATCCACCCATTATCATCCATCCTCTGCAATGACTAGCTTCCATCCCCAAACTGACTGAGAGCAAAGCTTGCTGCTTCTTGCAGGGACAGCCAACCATGCTAAAGGGAGTGAGAAGCAAGCCCCAGTTTGCATGAATTTACCTAATGCTAATCAGTGCTGTGAGGTCTAAATAAGTAATGTTTGTACCCTGCCACTGCCTGTGCTGTAAAAGATTTACCGTGTAGCTACAGTGGCTGTAGCTCTCCCCTGGCGATACGTAGGTATGAAGAAATCAAGGTAAAGGGGAACGTATGAACATGTGGACCTCCCATCAGCCAAGGTCTACTGCCAATACCCTCTCTAGGTGGAGGGTACTGCTAGAGTGAGTCCTCAACAAGATGGGGAAAACAGCAATTCAGGTTCTGCACTAGGCTCTTACGTGCACATTTGCACAGCTACATGTTGTAGCCTTCCTAAACATCCTGACGTTAGAAGAAGATATTTCTCCTCCAGTTCAAGGACTATTACTGCCAATTTATGTGTCTCTACGCAGGGATGTGTCTACGCAGCACGTTTCCAGCCAACTGCCTGACATTAATATCAAATGGGGCTCCTGTCCACTCTTATAGTACACACAATAACATCAGTGTAAGGCTACATAGATGAAACACATTACAGGTGACACAAATCTAGTACCTTGCCATTTATATACCATGAAGTAGACATCTAGAATTTTCTCAGCAGCAAAGCTGCATACCATTAAGTCTGTCATGTTTTCCACAAAAAAAAACCACACCCAAAACAAAACAGTGGAAACAATAGTTTCAAATAATTTCCATCGTGAGTACAAATGAGACATATCCAGGTCTTAATGTCCTTTCTCTGTGTTTTACATGCTGGTGCAATCTGGGACATAGTCTACAGCAATGACTAAGGGCATTAGAACAGCTGCTTTGTAGCAGTGGATGGTTTATGAGCACTTGTGCAGAGCACTGCAGATAAAATGAGTATGCTGCTAGACTGTCAGATTATCCCCATAACTGGTTAGAGCAAGGTGACCCGGGCAGGTTACCATGATCAATATAGAAATCTCACAGCAAAGTTATGTATGTATAGCGGCTCCCACATAAAACAAATTCTTCCCATGTTGCCCATGTAATTCAGCTGCCTTTAATTCTAAATTGCCACTTTCAAGAACAAAATGGAGCAGCATTTCTGTGGGTAGTGGATGTTTTTCTGCTTTCTCATTGCAGATACAACAACAGGCCACCATTTTTGCTGAATTAGCTGTTTCCTTGCATAACCAAGTCTCTATGTTTTCATTGGCAGGGCTATATTGCAGATTTTGGGAGCCACAAGGAGCAAATCATGCTTTAGATTCTGTAACATAAGCGTTAAATAGTTCTGCGCTGAAGTACACTGTGGGTGCAATTAGATGTCTTTGCCATACCCCAAAAAAGTAAACAGAGATCTTGGCTGCTCACCTAAGCCCACGAGCAAGCCTGCACAGCGTGGGGTTATTCATAAACCAAGCCAGGAACAATTCAGGGTCTCGCACAGATTTGGCAGGGCAGTAGGAGGGTCAGCCCTGCTCCACGGCCTCCCAACAACAGGAGCAGCCCGTGGCAATCCTTTCCCAGCCTGGCAGAGGGCTGTGAGCCTGGCTGGAGCTGGGCAAAGCCTCATGCTGGTGCAGAACACGTGGGCCCAGAGCTTCTGGGATTGCAGGGATCACGTGAGGATTTTGCAGAGATGTAACAGGGACACCTGCAAGATGAAATGTATGCCACGCTGCAGATGTCCTCGCTATCACTTCAGTCAGCCTTCCTTGCTTTTTTGCAGGCACCCCATGTGGTTTGATGAATTTGTTTCTTGGCCTATTTCAGAGCCAGCTCATACGGGGATTATAAAAATTCCCAGAAATGGCCCAATTCAGAGACATTTTTCCATGGGCTCTAATTTACTGCCACTGAAATCACAGTTGCCTACAGTCTCAAATGTAAATTTATGTTTTGAGAATCCTCGGGGTCTTGTGTTCCTAAAAGAGACCTGTTTTCCAGAGTTTTGAATGTCCTCCTCCAGAAAGGAACCCTGCTGCATCTTGGCGATCCAAAGACTTTGGGCACCCTAAAACTACTTGTGGACATTTTAGCCGTGACCTTGCTTTTCCTGGGGAGGCATATACAGGGAGCAAGGTTTTCTCTGGACCCTCCATCCCCCTACTCAGGCACTGCCTTCTTTTTCGGTATGTTTCGTTTTACAATGAAACATTCAACAAATGTTTTAGGAGCGTTGTCATAGTTATTCTTATCTCCTTCCTCAGCAAAGGGAAATCACTTATAAACATTTCCAGCTTCACTCCCCTTTGCTTAGATTAACGAACTGACCAGTACATCACTGCTCTTGGTGATAAGCTTCACTCCAGTTCAGGGCAGAGTAAAACACTCCTTCCATGAGAGTATTATCAGCCTGAAAGCCTGGTGGTGTATTACACAGTTTCTTTGTCTCGCCGTAATGCTGTTTCAACATGAGTCAGTTCCTGGCACTGAGTCACCTGCGAGCGGTGAGGAGTCCCACCAAAAAAATAGACATGCATTTTGTTTAACCCTGGAAGCTATGTCATCGACCCCTGGGATTTTGTCCCCAGCCTCACATGGTCTGTGTTGGTTTCAGATTTTTTGAAAGGGACAGTTAACCCAGCCTCTTTTCTTTGGAGACCTCCCGTTGTTTCTGAGGAGGTGGAACCTCCTTTCTGCTGGAGGAACTGCCCGCCATGTCATTGTAAGCTGTGTGCAAACAACGCTGCCCGTGGCGGGGAAGTTGGGCATCTCCATGGCTTTCTGTGGGTGCCTCCTTGCTGGCCTGCTGGACACAGTTTCTCTTGCTTCAGGACCGAGGTCTGCTCCACTCCCAGCTGCCACTTCTCTCTCTTTCCTATAATTTTGTGCCACAAATTCAGCCTTTGGAATGTGAGCCTAACTGTGCATTAAAGAGTGTTAGTTATCCTTGTCCACAGAAGAATATGCTCTGCTCTGCACAAGAAAAGCTTTCATGGAAACAGAAACAGGAACAGAAATCTATCCTCCAGTTTATCATACAGTGTCCTTTGGCTGGCCTTGATGTCCCGAAGCTCTTCACGTTATCCACTATCACCAGCCTAGAGCAACTTTCAACCTATGTTCAGGGCTTCATTGGATGTTTTCCCTTTCATGTCATCCCCATATTTACACACTTCTCTCTTTGCACATCCCATGGGCATCACCTCATTGAGCCAGTCAGCAGTTTGGCCCTTGGGAATACCCAGAAGTTGCTGGACAGCCCTAAGGGAAGACAGACATACATGAATCTCACTGAAGCTGGTGGCTATACCTGCTGGTGCCGGAGTTTCCTGCTTAGCTCCTGGTGTCATTCATTACCCTTTTGCTCATGTTTGCGAAAGAGACAACTGAGTAGGGTCAGATATTCATCATGATAGTTCAACTTCCTCAGTGTGGGTGCCCAGATGATGTCTTCCCAGAAGACCCACTTCCTCAGGTTGGGAGAACTTCCCAAGCATTTGGTGTCACAGCCTCACCCCTACAAGATCTCTGTGAATAACTCACCCTCTCTCCACCCTCACCTGGGACTTTCAGTGGGAACTGTGGGTGCTGGGCCCAGGCACTGCCAGCTCCAACCCACAGATCCCGAGACAAAACCCATGGTTTCCACCATGTCCAAACAAGAGCCAAAGCTGGCAGCAGCCCTGGGACAAGTGTCAACCTGGAGAAGATGGTGTGCAAAGATTATCTCCACTCTTATGGGCAGTGCCATCTGGCACAGATGCACATGTGGGAGATTAAACATGTAAAAGCCAGCAGCAACAACAACAAACATTTCCATAATAGTTCTCTTTCTTTTCTTTTTTCTTTTTTTTTTTGAAGGAATATGCGTTGACCGTCTAATTTGGATTCATAAAGGAAACCTATTAATGAAAGGCTTCAAAGAACTGTCTCAGAACTTTTAATCAGTAGTTGCATTTTAGCGTGGAAAAGAAAAAAAAAGCAGAGGGGGCTGGGAGGTGGGCTTTTTTGTTGATGTTGTTTTTTGTAGTTTTTGTTTAAAGCACCAGACAATTTGAAAGTGGGCTGGGTGAGGGAGCCCAGCGGGGAGCCTCTTCTCGCCCACCTGGAGGAGAGGCGCCCTGAATGCTTGTTTTCATTAGCATGGGCCTCTCTGGCTCTTCAAAACCTTTTCCACCCGTTGCCAAGGCAACCTGGAGCCGTATTGCGGCACACGGGTGTTGTGCATCAACTGGTGTGTTGCACTTAACTGAAATAAATAAGCAAATAAACATGGAAAATGGCCACAGGCCAAATAAGGGCACTGTCTTTTATCATGGACATCTAACATTTATGGGGATTTCAAACACTCGGTGTATCAGCAAAGAGGTAGTTGATCAAAAAAGGAAAATGCATGTGCACGCACAGCCAGTTCTTTTCATTTTAATGGGTCTTCTCACTTGAATAAGGTGAAAGGAATTGGGTCTAGAACATGCAATCCCATTTGCAAGTTATGTTTTCCTGCCACTCAATGGCTCTCAGCTGGGGCTGGCTTTTCAGCCAAACTCCTGCTTCAGCATTAGAATCACCATCACCATCAGCACCTATGGTTTCCCACCAGGCCCGGATACCACCCAGACTACCAGGAGAGCTCCACAGCAGGTGATGTAAATCTGGCTTTTGGGATCCAGTTGATCCTGGACTATCACCTGAGTCATTTATACCACAATGATACACACCATGGTTGTGGAGATACGAGTGAGGACCGTGGGCCTGAGGCTTTGGTTTCCAGGCAGTGTGAGCCACCAACCTTGCGGAGAAGGAGGGTGCCTGAGGAGACAGATAGAGCAGAGTGAGTTTGTGGTTGAGGGTCAGCACCTGCAGCCATGCTAATGAAGGGGTGGGAGGGGAACGGTCTCCACCGCAGCCTGCATGAGGTCCCTGGCATCCAGGGGAAGCAGCTGAAACACCCCTGCAGGTTATCAGAGAGCAGCCAAGGCAACACTCCGCATCCCTGGGAATATTTGTAGCAGGTCCAGCTATGTACGGCTGCAAAAATAGTTTTCCTTTAGGCTCAGGAAGGGAGGTGCTGGCTTCAACTGCTGGCAGGGGAAGAGGGAAGGGAGCGGGGTGGGAAGCTCCGCAAGGAGCAGCATCCATCGCCCGGTACCACACTGTGCTGCACCATGCCGTGCCGTGGTGCACTAGCAGTCACCAGAGCAGGAGACAGCATCAGGAGCTTGGCAGAGGCAAGGCAGCGAGCTGCATGCAGGTCCTACCTGCTGCTGGGTGTAGGTGTGAGGCAGGGGAAGCCGGCAGGGAGGAGACACAGTGACCGCCTTCCCTCCGCTTGGGCCACAACAGACTCCCGTTGGCTTCGGTAGAGCTCCTGCTTCCCTCAAGGTAAACTGAGAGGTGAAGACCTGCAACCTTTGCAGGTGTTAATTGAATGATTTCTGAATGCGGTCCCAGCTGCTCAGTGCAGACCCACAGCTGGATGGCTCGCACTCCTGGGGTCAGCACTCGATCGAGCCCCATCTTTACCTGACACCTTCTGCCTCGCCGTGTAGAAACAAAACAGAGAACGTGGCGTGATGCCACGCCAGCCGTCTCCCTTCTCCCTGCTTCTCCCTGCTTCGCCTTGCAAACCCTACTAGCAGCCTCACCAGAGTGAGCCCTGTGTGGCCGGCACGCAGCCCCCTCCTCAGGATCCAATTGCCCTCGGGATCCCTTGCCCAGCTCCCAGAACAACTCCATCCCTTCTCTCCCGTGGGAGGCTTGCGGTGCAAAAAGCAGCATGCAGGCTTGTTTGCCCCACCTGGGGTATGCATTTCAAGCACATACACAGGCCATACTATCAAACTGTGGTCATTTTGATTGTGTGCGCGTAGTGTTCGCCCACCACCTGAAGGTATGGGCTCTCTGTGTGCCACCATGTCCCCTCAGCAGTCCCGCACACCACGAGGTGAATGGCAAGGTACACCAAAGGGCTTTCTCCAGCCCCTCAGCACAGCCCCTGGGTTTCTCTGCTGCTCTTGCAGCTGCCTTTTCTGAGGGGACTCACAGTTCTAGAGGCTCCTCCTGCATGCTCTAGCAAGGCAGCTCTGGTATTTTAAGCTCCCAAAGGTTTTTGCAACACAGACCTTCCAGATGCAAGGATTCAAAAGTATTATGGTACCCCATGTGTGGACATGTGTGTTCAGACAGGTGTGTTTTATTACATATGTGTGTTGATGTATGTTGCATTACACATTTTTAGATCCAGTAGATGCACACGTATTTATATTAGCTTTACATATCCATACTAAAATATGTAATGCCTTTAAAATGTATATGTACCTATCAGATGTACAAAACATGCCAAGTATTTGTTTAGGGTTAAGTCTTCAGATGATGCATTTCATTCTAGTTTATATTTTCATTTCATTTTACTTCTTATGTGAGCTGTAACCTGTTTATTTAGGACCTTCAAATATGTAGCTATATATAACTATGATTGCTGAAATGAGTGTAAACATCATTAAAAATTGTATCTTCTTGTGCAAGCTCTGTAACTGTCACAGTCATAAATACACAAATGGAGATGATGATCAATCAAGGGTGTACTACAAAAAATATTTATTTATGCAGCTATGAGAAACTCTGACTTACCTGAAGCTGTTCGCAGCAAGTGCATCTCATATAAGATGAAGACTGAAAAGTGATTTTATAATGAAGACTCCAAAATTCTTTAAAAATTCTCATCACATTTGAAACCTGTGACCTCAGAAACAGAGGGAGCAGAAGGAAAGTGCTGTGGAAGGAGCAACAGCACGCATCCTATTTCGGGTCCATGACGGATGTTTTTCCTGGATCACCTGTGTTAGTTCAAAAGTGTGTTAAGAAAAGTAGGGAAAACCTTGTCTCTCTCTGACATGTATGATGATTCCGGCCTGGGATTTGTACTGCATCAATCCGTTTGTGATAACTTCGGTTCTCACATAGTGCCCATTAGTGAGTGGTGTAGTTGTATCATAGCCTCTCATGCAGCCTGATTTTCAGGATTTAGCACTGTTTTGCTGAGGGTTTCCCATCTGTTCATGCCTGAGGACAGGGAGCAGCCTGAGGACAGGGTAGCCAGGCTGTAGCCTGGGAGGTGGGGATGTAGACTTGACCCCACGCAAGAAAGGGACCCTTAGTCACAAGGGATTTGCTTGTAGTCACACAGGCAGAGCAGAGAATTAAACCCCTCAGGTGTTGTTAAAACACAAAAGACTCAACCTTCTGTGCTGCTGCAATAAACATGATTGTTCAGATCCTCAAATGTGGAAAACTGGCACAAAACCCATTAATGGCACCAGAGCTCCGCTGATCTGCATCAGCTGAGGACGTGGTGCAGTGAAAGAGGACTGGTTCATGCCATATGTAATAGAGTGCACCTCGTCCTCCTTCCCAGCTAACATCTATCAGGTTCAGTAAGGCTGTAATGCTACATATTAGAGGATGTCCAGCATGATCTATGGAGTGGTTTAAATTGCATCAGACTTAGGGTGGCCTCTCACATTGCCCTGCATGGGGAAACTCAATAATTCCGAGCTACTGTAGCTCTGATAAATTGTGCCCGTAAATCTCTTTCTCATCCGGCTCGTCACATTTCCAAGGATGATGGTGGTGTGGCTGCACTGAACAGGCACCCTGCAAAGTATGCAGTTCAAAGAAACAGACTTTGTTTTTTTGCACACAGTAGATAAGCGTTTCAGTTCACCTTTAAGGAACAAGCTCCATTTCACCAATCTGTTTTTCTGGTGGTACATCTGTTAAGAAGAAAAAGGCATATGGGTCTGCTCTGAGGAAAAGCAAGTTCCTCTTGGTAAGATCGGGTCCTTGAGCCCAATAACACCAATTCTTTCCCACATGAGACGAAACCCAGCCCAGCAGCAAGGAAGAGCAGAAGTCCTACGCTCTACTTCAGCCCCATTTAAACTTGAATGTGGGAAGGGGCAAGGGGAAGAGAAGGAAACCATATGTCAGCTGTCTGTAAAAGTATCAAATTAAGCTAGTAAGTAATCTTTGCTCATAGAGGAGTGTGCTGTTGGCCTTAATTAGCCTCCTTTTGAGATTAGGCGCCAGAGTGAAGAATTGCAGGGCTTGGCAGTTTATTTGCTGATTGTTCCCTGGTCATGTTTTCCAGGCATTTTATGGGAGGTAGGACGAGTATTCTCCATTTCATGAGGCTGAGGTAGTATTTCCCTGGAACAGGGAAGATATGGACTAACCTAAATTGGAAGTAAAAAAACTCTAGCCAAAAAAAAAACCCAAACGCACCAAAACAAAACAAAACCACAGCCTGGACGGCTCTGGAGAGGGTCCTGGTGTCCAAGAGGTAAAAAATACCTTCCCATAATTTCAACAAGCCGTGGCTGCAGTCCTGCTGCCCTCAGCCTCCTGATATCACCTCGTGCCAGTGGCCCTGCTGAAATCAATGGCACAGTTTAAGGATTAGGACGCTCCAATCAGCAATGGATTTAAATATGCACTCAACTTAAACATCCAAACAATCCCTTTGAATTCAATGGCTGCACGCATGGAGTTAAAAATAAGCCTGCCGTTAAGTGCCTTCATCAGATCAAGGTCTAATTATTTACTCTACGTGAGTAGTTCCAGGGGAACTTGGGTCTTTGCTGTTTGGGCTAGTAAACTTAAGAAAAATAGCTTACGTTTCTGATTTATGCTGTGGCAAAGTGAAGCATGCTTTGAAGAGGTTAAGTGCTCTTAAAATCTTTTTGTGCAACAAAACCTATGTCAAACAGATTAGAATGAAAAAGCAGAGATACATTTCCTAAAAAAAAATAAATAAATTAATCTTCCATAAACAAAGAACTTATGCCAGAGATCTTAGGAATTAATGCTTTTGGGGGCTTTGATTTGCAATATATTTTTGAAAGTTGGCTGCTACTTCTGGGTGGATATGAGATGGAGTTTCAATAAGGAGGAAGCTTAAATGAATTAAAAAAAAAAAAAGCAGAGTCCCCACATTAATTTTTGAATATGCTTCTGCCATCTAAGGACAATTTGTCCCCAGGCATAAAGCCTCTCCAAGGCCTATTGCCATAAAATAGTGCTTATTTAAAGCAGGCTTTAAGGTATACAATGCTTTTATAGTCCCCCAATGCATCTGGTCTTCTCTGGCCCAAACCAGCAATCCTGGTAGTGAAAACTCTTAGCTGAACAAGTGGGTTAAAATGCCTCTTTGACTGTTTAGCTCAAGATCCCCAGGTCTGGTCTGGTCCTGGCTGGAGGTTTTACAAAATCTCCTGTAGCCTGCAAAATCTGAGGAGAAAACCTATGGGGGAGTCAAGCTCCTCCTGTAGTCCCATTCCTGCTTGCTTCTGGTTGAACTGGAAGCACCATAAGAACAGGGTCTTACCTAATGGACAGTTCTTCCAGTGACAGTCCCAAGCATGTGCCCAAAAGGAGGCAAGAGCAAAATATCTTTAAAAGTTAATGAAATCTTTCATTTCAGTAATTGAAATGAGCATTTGATTTATGTTTGATTCTTTCCTGGCTGGAAGCTCTCAATCAGAGCCAGCTTGCCCCAATCCTCACACGTCAAGGCCAGGATTCATCTCACAGCACATCAGGTGCTTGGTTTTCAGTAGCTAGTGTGAAACACAGACTCTCCCAAGAGAGCCTTATTCACATCATAAGTGGGCTGAGTTGCTCTCAGGAGGTGCCTGTCTTTCTCTGCCTTTACTATAATGGGAAGCAAGGGCTGACAGCGCTCCAAACTTAGCCACCTCAACTAAGTGCCTACAGCACAATAGGATGAATCTGGGCTTATACATATTTTTCCCTCCCTCCAGGAAAAATTTCACTTTGCATTGACCTTCTGCACTGTTCCTCTCTCAAAGGCAGTCTCCAGGGGAGCATCAGGGCTCACAGAGCATGTGGGCACTGTGTTGACCCTGAAGACTTTCACCATTGATGTCCTTCCCTTGGGGGTTTCAGAGGTGTCTTCCAGGGTTTGCATCCTTTCTACAAGATGCCGGCACTATTAATATTCCTGATCATAAACTCCAGAGAACCAGAAGCAAAGCTCTGCACTCTGAGAATAGCTCCAGTGCTAAATATAGGGGATTTTTATGAATCTATTTGCCATTTCCATTAGTCAGGGCAGAAATACATTATTGTAAGAAGTCTAAGCATTTTGTCATTGCTCACTGGCTGTATCAAAACATAGTCTAAGCAGTTATCACTGTATTTCTGATTAATATTATAACAACCACTGGCTAATCACAGAGTCAGCAGTGAAAACTGCTCTAATCGTTATCTTTCTGGCTAAGTAACTTCCCCGTTATTTGTTGTATACTGCAGATTTTGGCGGGTGGTGGTTCTTTTTTCTTCTAATGTTAAATGTGAGATTTTATCCTCAAAGGAGTGATTATCTCAGAGCAAAATTGGCAAGGTTAAACACTATCTATAAAAAAACATTCAGCAGTGTGCCATGAAATGAATTACATAATACATCAGTCATCTACCTGGCTTTTGAAAAAGTGGGAATATGTGTTTGTTCAATCTGGGTGACTATTTTATATTAGGCTTTTTTTTTTTTTTTTCCCATGAAGGTAAAAATGACCTTGGTTATTAGAAAGTGAAGATATACTGAACCGGGTAGAATCAACACAATTCCATTTCATTTAGTCCCCACTAAAATTGAAAGAAGAGAAAATATAGATTGAATTTATTTTACTATATAGTGCCTCATTTGAACTTTAGTAAAGCATTAGCCACTAAGGAAAACCCTTCTCCCACCGCCCTTCCATAATCTGTTACAGATGGCATGTTAAGGAAATTGCCTTGACTTTATTGATTCTTTGCCATGAGGTTCAGCTAACAGCCAGTGTGTTACTGGGGAAATGTATGCTGTACTATAGTTACAGGAAGGTAGCACTTTGACCTGGCAGCTGTGTGTACTTATACAAAAAAGTCCCTGGCACTTTAAAATCACAAATCGGTATATTTTTTCCCCTTAGACATTAGTAAGTCTTCTCTTCAGGATCCTGTTTTAAAAAGCTGTATCTTACCAATCTGAGTATTTTACAGAATGAAGGAAAACCATATCCTGCCAAGATGGAAGGGCACAGGCTGAAAACTAGCTGCTATATTCTGCCAGGTCACCGTAATTTTCTGTTAGTTTTTAGAACAATTTTAGAAAGAAATTCCTTTCCAGAAATACTTCCCTTGCAATTGTTATGAAATGACTAACGTGTGTGATGCTGCATGCTACTGGCCTCTCGCAGCTCAGTCGTTCATCAGGTGGAACTTCAGACATCTCCACATTTAAGTTTCCTATTAGAGTGAAGGGATCAATGTGCACTTTTTCTTCTCTTTATTTTGATTGTAAGATTAATTGGAGTTTTAAAAATTCTGGGGAGCATTTTCATCTGGCATGAACCAGTCTAGCTCTAGTGGATTCCACAGAGGTACACCCACTTCTACCAGTTTAGCAGCTGGCCCTCTGAATGTGAAAATCTACATTAGCACCTATTTTATAGGTGATAATTGCTGATAAGTACTGCAAGCCCAGGATATTAGCACTACTTCTGAGAAACTTCACAGTGGGTCAAATTCATCCTCACGCTGAGGAGCTGGTGGCATATCTTCCAACAGATTTCATCTTCCACGGTTTTCCTCCCCTCCCTTCTTTGTCTCTTCTCCATAATGGTGCTCTTCCTGCTTCCTGAGGGGCTGCACGCTGCATTGCAGAAGATGAAATCCTACCTGGGAGGCTAATGACGGAGCAGAATGAAGGCATGAAGCATCCAACCTGTAACTCCCACAACACTCTTGGAAATCAGTATAAATTATTTGCCTCTTTTGGCCAAAGTATTTCAGACTGGTGGTCTTTTGGTTTGGTTTGTTGGGGTTTTTTTTGTAAAGTTGTGAGAAGTCTAGAAGCACCAACAGCTCTTTGTTAACCTTTTCTATGTAATAAAACCTTAGCTGCATAATCTCCCTTTGAAATAGGCTTAAAATATTGCTGGTTCTCATGATGTCACAGTGTCCCCCGCAACATCTGCTACTAGAAACACCTGATTGTGGGAGATCTCAGTTCTCATTTTAAAAAATACATTGTTATCCTTCACAAACGGAACAACCGGAGGGCTCAAAGGCCCAAATCTCTAACCTTCCTTCTGATTTGTGCTGCTTCTGCTTCTCTGTAATACGTTCCTTTTTAAACTCAGTTCATCTTCCTGCCGGTACTTATTTTAGGTCACAGTTTTTTGGTGCTTTGACGTAACAACACTGTGCCTATACTTTCAGAGGAGCACTTAATTGGGATTGATATGGTGCATGGGGCTTGTAGTGAGATGAGCTGTAGGAGAAGAGGAAGGCAACAGACAATGTGAGCCACACTCCTTGATGTTAGTTGTCTGATATTTGTCATATCCCATTTTGGGCTCTGAACTTACTCCCTGGATGGATATCAGTGGGATGGATTACAGTTCAACATTGCATAGGTATACTTCTGTTTGACATGTCTCTGCAAAATAAATATAATATATTAGTCTCCTAATCTCCTAAGGGCATGATATTAAATTTTTCCATTTATCAGTCAAATTATGGTACTAGTAAGAAGCATGGCTGACCTAGCCTACTGTCAGGGCCAAATTCAAAGGCAGTATATACGGCAGTGTAATTTAGACCTCTTGGCCTCATTCCTCACCTGTGCTGCAGAGCTCAGCACTGCAGAGCTCACTAGCACTAGCAGGGAGTGGCTTCCCGTTTTGGATATAAAGCCATTTTCACCCCCATTAATTCTCTCCATCATGCACTAAGTCTAGGCTGAGAAAAAATTTTGCATCCATTTGATCAGGTGCTCCCTCGCTGCTCCAAGGCAAATCTTGGGTAGTTCCCAAGTACAATCTGTACTCTGTGACCTTCAGCCACACCTGAAGTTTAAGTCTCCAGAGAACTTTTGTTGGCTCTGCTGAGTTCACAAGCAAAATCCAAGAGAAGGAAAACCTCCAAGGCCAGTAAGTGTCTCTTTTCACTCAGTAACTTCCTTTCCTTTCTACCTGCTGTCCTGGGTTGAAAGACACAGGACTAACTTTTCTTCTAATGCTGGGGAAAATTGCAGTTTTAGAAGACTCTAGTGTCTGAATTAATGAAAATATTTACTTTATAGCCAGCCAGGCTCTGTCGGATTCAAGGTTAGTGTTTTGGAGCCTGGCCAGGTACAGGGACGAGGAGGAGCAAGGCTTGGGCATTTGACCCAGGCTGGCCAACAGGATTATTTCATACCATGAACGTCACATTCAATATAAATTAGAAAAGTTT
>JAOTQQ010000012.1:44499415-44539898 GCA_026546715.1 Gallinago undulata
ATTGTTAATTATTTAGTCTTAGTCTATTAAATCTATTTATATTTCAACCCTTGTGTTTCTTTGTGTTCCCCAATTCCCCTTTCCAGGTGGGGAGGGGTCATTGGGTGATAGAATTATTGTCTAAACGACAATAGATTGTTATGGGTTTCCTCAAACCATAACACCTGCCTTCCTATTTGCCTATATTTGCCCTCCCCAATTGCTCTAGGTTTTGCGTGCCTCACACTGATGCAGGTTTCTCTTCATCCCTTCCCACCAAGCAAAATATTATGGTTTTAATTCTGCTCGGTGAGGAACTGATCTACAAAGAGATTAAACACCTCCCTGCAAGCCCTGCAATAAGTCAGTAGCAGAGCGGGTATTCTCCAGAGCCCCAGGCTGCAGACTCAGCTCCTGAGCTGCCCCTTCCTCCCCTCCTTTCCTATACACCACACTTCTCACCATCCCCAGCTGTGTACAAGCCCTACTAGCCTGCTCCACCAGAGCTTCGACTTGCTGAAATCTCTGCAGATGAGGGCATACACCAATTAATTCACTTTTTCCTCTGCCTGCACCGGCAAAAGTCTCTCCATTATAGAGAAAGTCTCTCCCTTATAAAAGAAAGGGCTATTTTAAAACACTTTTTAAAGCTGGCTCAGACAATGTGATGTAGCCTGGAGATAGGAAGGAGATTCACAATTTGGTCACCTGGTGTGCCCTGGCACCATGACCAGCATGGCACCATCATGTTGCCTTTCTGGGAGATCTCTGTGGTACCTGTCTGCCCAGCGGGGCAAGTGCTGAATAGCAGGAGGCCAGCTGGCTCTCCCTAACATCCCTTTTGCCTTCCACTGTTACTTCAATGCTGCCTATTTGCCATGTTTAAACAAGACATGACATTGCACCAAAACTCCCCCCACATGGCTTCGTTCCCCTCCTTCCCCAAACCCCAGATGACTTTGAAGAACAAGGAGGCTGACTCCGGGAGCTGGGCCTGCTGCGGGCTGCGATATTCATGCAGCATTAGATCATGTTAACGTTAGGTATAATCCAGTACAAATCCTCTTAGTGTCACTGGCACTGTAAGGGTTGTTATAATTGCTCATAGCTTAAAACAATTTTGCAGCTTTTCTTCACCTCCGTGAGTTGGTTCCAATTAGAGGAAGGGAACTTTCCGAACCTGCCGAGTTTCTATTTAGGACACAGCCCCATCCTGACAACACGCTGTCAGCCCTGCCGTGCAGTTGGGAAAATGTCCACCCTGTTACAGAGACGTGACAAAAACAGAGGCAGAAGAGGAACATGCGTGCTCCAGTTTCTTTCAAAGCCTTTCGGAAGCACCTCCTCGGGCGATGGTTTTGTTCTGCCTGACACCGCGTTCCTGGGGCTGTGCGGCCTCCTTCTGCGTTGCCCATTTTTCAAATAAATGTTCCCATTTCAGAAAGTTGGAGGAAGGATAGAGCAGAGAGAGGAGAACAAATCAGGTGGCTGTGAGACTGCAAATGTGCCTTTGGCTGGTGGGGAAGGCAGGGTTTTGACCAGCGTGGACAACCTCCATTGCCCAAAGGCACATGGGGTGGAGGAGGTGATGCTCAGCCACAGCTGACGGCAGACATCTGGGGCTGGCCCCAGCAGCATGGTCCAGGGGATGTGGCTCTGGGCTTGTGCTCCTCCATGCAGTGGGGTGATGCCAGGTGTCTCTAGGGAGAGACAGGCATCCGGACAACCCATGGCCAGGAAAGTGGTTGTGCAGTGCGATGAACATGCTGGGCAGCAAAGCCAGAGTGACCTGGACAGAGATTTGCCCCCTCAGCCCCTCTGGTGGCACATCCCTCCACCCCACCCCTCCTGTCCCCACTGGTCACAAGCACACACAGAGGCAAGTGATGGCAGAGCAGGATGGTTCGCCTGCTCTGTGCTTCCAAGAAACCAGCTGCCTGGGAATTTTAAGCAAAAAGATGCTCCCTACCAGGCCATTTTGCTGTCAGGCTTTCTCTGATGCCATCCGTGTTTTCCCAGGAGCAAGCAGATATCATCACTGGCTTTATGCTGAAGGACCAGGCAGCTGGAGAGAGCACCTGCAATATCTGGGTCTGCCTCCAGGAGAACAAGGGAAACCTTCTGTTGCCACGTCCTTGTTTTCCAAAGGGTTCGTCATAACAGCCTAGAATGCTGTGAAAAATGTTGGCAGAAGGAATGACCATAAATGTGACCACAGAGTTGGCCAGATACGCTCTGTAGGAGTGTTCAATTCAAGGCCAGTTTTGCAGCAGAAAGCCAGAAGTACATGGGAGCTGAAGCTTTATTCCAGGCTGAAAGGGTGGTGTTTGAACCAGAGGTGCCTCCTGAGAGCATGGAAAACAATGATGTGCCAAGATAGAGCTGGTGATTGAGTCACATACAAGAGTGGGAACCAATATAGCAGGTCACCAAAGCCAAAGAAGAAAAGTCTGTCCTCCAGGGCTTTCCCCCTTTCTTGCTGCAAGCGTCTACTCTCTCTCTCTGCCTCGCCTGTCTGAACTAGCTCTGCAGCAGCTCAAGCAACCCAGCAAAGGAAGGTTTCTGCCAAGTTGAGTGGATTCAGTTGGGTGAAAGCCTCAGTGACGCCGGGACTGGGGGGAAGGAGGAGCTTGTGAACCTGGCAGCAGGGGTAGACAGAATGAGAAGAGGAGTGAGAGACAGAGAAGCAAAAGTCCCCCTCCAGCAGAAGCCAGGGCTTCGGGTGGCTCAGCCATAACACATACACAGGACAAACAATGCACAAGTGAGCAGGTACAAAGTAAACAAATAAAGACTCAGGGGTGTGAGGTCCAAGAATAAAACAAAGATTTTTGCTTTCTTTTCTTCCTTCCTTCCTTCCTCCCTAATCCGCCCACCCATAATAACAGAAACACAGAGGAGGAAATTAATTTCAGGAACCAGCTCTGTAGAGGAACACGCGCTCCTTGCTCCCTCCTGTTATGCTTGGCTGAAGTTGGACGGACACACCTGGCCTTCCAAACAGGCACTATTTATACACCTCCTTCCCCGCAGCGGCGTGATCCTCTCCCCGCTTCTTCCCCGGCCTTGTCTGCTGGCGACCTGCCAGGACATGGTGGAGAAGAGACCCTGATGCCTTCTGGCACAGCCAGTGGCTGGCCTCAGAGAGGCCACTTTCCGCTGCCATCATGCTCAGCAGCCGATCCATCATCTGCAAGCACTGATTTCGCCTTTCCTCCTCCTCTGGCTTTGTTTGGTGCACAGATGTGGCTGATGTAGCTAAGCTGTATCTTCCTCCTCCTCTTTCAACTGCCCCGGGAGCATGGGAGAGGACCTGTTTTGTGGATGGTCCCCGCTTGCAGCAGCTCTCCCAAAGCTCCTCTTCCCTTAGCTCTGTGGCGCTGGAGCTCTTCCACAGCCTATGGCACCTTCTGCCCGCAGGCGACTCATTGCCAAGGTAAACCTCCCCAGATGAGAATGCCTTGGGGGTATCACTCTGATTTCAGTGCTGTGCAACAAAAACAGAGCAGGTAATTCTACACAAGAAAAAAATCGCATTTAGACCTGGAAATCCAGCTAAAGGTGGACTGTGGGATAGGAGCAGAAGAGAAGTAAGTCTATAGTCATGGTCATCTTCATTTCTCCCCGCAAAATGAGCTAGCCAAGTTCAAGTAAAATCTGATTTACCTATATCACTAAATCTACTTTCCTGATGTTAACATAAGCCAAGCTTAGAGGGGTTTTTTTTGTGGCCAGCAACTGCAGTGAAGACATTCATCAAGAAGTGGAGCCAGGACATCATATCGGTTGCATGCCCTGTGCTCAGCTTCTTTAAGACTTTGGAAGAAGTGGCTAAAGCTGGTTCAGCCTCTGCATTGCAGCTGGTCCAGAATCAAGACCTGGCTGGTGGATCTGCAAATCCTGCTTGATACAGCAACCAAGGAAATTACCATGGGGGAAATTAGAGTGTAAACGTGCAGAGCCAGCAGCTAGTCAGCATTATGTGCCTGTTCTTACCCTCCGGTACCGGCAAGGTGACCTCCCCATCAGTGAAGGAGAGCATTTCAGTTTAATAAACCAAACCGGATGTTTCAATCACCTTGCCGCCTTCTTGCAGTCATAGCTGGCACTAAAATGAGAGTATAAAGAATAAGCCAGTAAATTAAAATGACCCAGCTCTATGATGCTGAGAAAATCTGCAGAGGAGCTCTGACTTGCTGAGATACAGACCTCCCTTAGCTCCCAGTAGCCTCTGTGGGACCTGAAAGCATGTCATGATAGACAACAAATTACTGGCTTTTTATTTTATTTTTTTCCCACATCTCTGGAGATTTTCCAAGAACTCCTGCAGGACTTCATTGACTTTGCAACAGAAAAGTTCACTATTCAGGAAAACAGTGATTTGTTATGCGGAGAGTTCACTTTCCTAAAATTCATTAGTAAAGGGGGAAGGGAGGTTGCAGGTGACGGTACAGTGAGATGGATATCTGCGTTTGCACCAGGTCTGTGTCCATGTGCTGGCAGAGTGCCAAGCAAGGATGTCCTCTTATTCTCTTGCAACTGAATCTTTTCCTCGTGAAATGCATCCTTCCTTCCCGGCTCCCAGCACGTCCCCAGCCATCAGGCACTGGATGACACTTGTGCAGAGGACAGTCCGTCCCCTAGTTCATCGCAATCTCGGCTCTGACCTCAGCCCCTTTCAGCATATTTTACGCAAGGCAAAGTCACACATTGAAAACATATTTTTTTAAGCTGCTCTGCCATTTATACCAAAACAGACATGCTGATAAATGAGGAATGATCCATTTCCCGTGATGTCACGGCAACTTGCATTCAAATTTATTTAATAGAAACAAATGTGCTTAAACTTCCGCACATGGGAGAAGGCTGCTTCTGAAATTATTTCCATTTTCAAGGTCAGTAAGCAAAGAGTCGGTCCATGTTCCTTGGAGACAGCCTCCAATCAGAGGAAAAAGTTCCCCTGTCAGCCAGCTGTTATCTGCATAGTCCTCCTCTGCTATTTGATGTGCCACAGGCTTCTTGTCACTTGACTGTGAGATATTTTCATCATTCCTCTAGCTGACACCCTTCGCAATCCCTCTTCCCTCGTGCAGAAATCCCCACATCTAATAGCAGCAATGGCTTAGGATGCATCTAAGCCAGCTTGGGCTCCTTCTCGTACTGTTACCACAATGTCATTTTTTCAGGACACATTTCATATACATCTTAACCTCTTTAGCACCCTTCCTGGCAAATAAATACATTGATTTTAATGGCCACTTGAATTCGACCCAGAGGAGAGTGATTAGGCTCTTAATGAGCTGTGCAGTGCACATTCTCTATTGGCTAAATCTTGAGGTGCTTACTCAGGCAAACTGCCACAGAGGCTGAGGCTACATAGAGTGCTTCCAGATGTGGTCCTTTCAAATTAACTAAAAGATCAAACATCATTCATTTCAGCACCAAGAAAGGAATGCCGACATAGCCTCTGATCTTCTCTTCCTTTACCCCTCCTGCCCTAACTGTGGAGGGAAAGATGAGGAAGCACAGGGAAGCTACATGGTGTTCTCCCAGCTGCCAGTGCCTCCCTCAGCTTAACTTCGTGTAGCCCTGGAGACGATGAGGGTGGTGAAACACTGGAACTGTTTGCCCAGAAAGGTGGTAGGTGCCCCATCTCTAGAAATATTCAGCTTCAAAATGCTAAAAGGCAGAGAAGTCTTAAAGTTATATGGCCAAAACCCTCGGGTTTGTATGCAATCCTAATAGGTTTGCTTCATTAAAAATGTGACAGTGGTATTTACATAAAATGGAGATAAGAGAGCAGAACATAATGACTCATTGGTTTTAGCAAAACCAGAAACAATTCCTGCAAAAGCTCAACTTTTTCACCTGGGATCCTTTATGGTATTGCAAAGGATTGGTCCCTTGTGGATCTATCACAAAGAAGCGATGGGAAAGGCACCTTTTTGTATTGACAGGCCTGCAAAGGTCTGCAAACACAGAAAGAGACTGAAATATCTTACTCTTCTTCTACACTCACAGAAGTGTTTTAATACCTATGATAGATACTAAGGAGAAATGATCTGTCCTAAGTTTAGATCATGTCATATTTCTCTTAATGTGATAACGTATTTTTGCATTATATATAGAGACATGCATAGCACACACATATAGCAGAAGTAGCCTCTCTGTATATCATGACTCTACGTGTGATATCAACATGACAGATGTACTATAAAATGGTACAAAATATTCTGCGTATTATTCTGTAGTACACTGTGTAATCCGTTTAACACCATATATAGCTTATGGTTTATTGTAAGATATAGCAAGAAGTAATCTTTCACAGTTCACAAAAGTTACAGGAAAGAAAATTGTGAATAAAGAGGACAAACATTCAGTAGTATGGACATAGACATTCAAGGTGGTTACCCATACAGGGTGTTTCTTACTTATGTCACCAAAGGCAAGGCAGGAGCAAGGATATTTCTGAACAGGTTGGGAGAGCTTTTGCTAGGCAGAATCTGGTCTACATGGACATATACCTTTGCAGATTCTTTTATGAATTTCAAAAGGACCTTTCAAAGCACTCAGGGCCCACACCTGTGACCCAGCTGCAGCACAGAAACCATATTCAGGTGTTGGTTCTCTGCTGATCATCCCAAGGTAGCCTCACCAGCTGCTCTGCACTCTCCTTGAAGCCAATGAGGGTTACATACATACAGCAACCCTGACACTGTGGCTGTCTGGGGAATGCACGAGGAACTAGAGTTATTAATGTATTGTAATGCAATTGGGGCCACAGGCATTACTACGGTAGCCGTGATTTTAATAATTACTAATAATGACCCAAAAAGGAAGTGATAGCTGGTCTAAAAAGTGATGATGAGACTGATTTGTGCTGTCCCTTGAATGTCGCAATTTCCAAAGAATGACTGCAAAGTCAGAGGTGTGTTTTGCAATTTGTTGTAACAAAACAACACTAATTTCCTCACATAGTCATTTTCCTCTGTTATTTTACAACTTTGACCAAATCCTGTGTTACTGAAAATGCAAATGAGTTATGGTCAAATAGTAAAAACAAATAAATGGGCATATAAATACTTCTGTGAGTAAAGGAACTAAATTTATCTCTCTTGGACTTCTAGGAAATCATGTTTATCACTGGTTTTGAACACCGAGAAACCTGTTGGCATTGGTGGGAATGTTCCTGAAACCCGATCATCTTGTTGATCTCTGCAGAAATGCCTGTTGCGTTTGGTGAATAAACACATTCTCAGTCGACCATCCAGTACCAAAAATGGGATTCTGTGAGAAGACTAAGACTAAGGTAAGACTAAGAGTACCTTACTTTAACTCAGCTGCTGAGGGTTTGATGCTAATGCTCTGCTGAGGGCTTGGTATATCTGCTTTTATGTGAAGCAAGCTATGTTTTTGGTTGTGGTTGGTGCAATGCCAGTTGCTTCAGCTGCTATGGATGCAATACCTACGTAATCGATTCAAACAAGTAGAGAAATGAATCCAGCATGTCCCATGACTGAAATCATGACTGGCTCACAAATGATTCATGTGCCAAGATGGCTAAATTCACACTCAACCTTAACTAGAATAATCAGCATTGCTAGAATTTAAAACGAGTTCCTGCTTTTCAGACTCCTGCAATAAATCAACCCCCTTCTCCCACCTCAGAAAGAAATACCTATTTCCATGATTCTTCATTTTAGAGTTTGACTCATGAGATAATGTGACTTTGGAAAAAGAGAATATATAGCTATTCTTGGTTTCCTCTAGAAAAATTTCTGTGGGTCATTGCAGCTTTAATTCAGAATTGTATTGACTGATTTCTTTCTGCATCCTAAGGAGTTGCTAAGCAACATGTATTCTCTCTCACCATGCATTTGTCAAGACAGAAAAAAGTAGGAAGAAATAGAAAAAGATTCACCTTCTCTAATATACCTATCAAACCAAAGAGCATCATTTATTTTAGTCTCACCTAAAGTATATATATATTGATATGTTTCTCACTTCGTTGGTGCTGTAGCTGGTTCCAGAGTCTAAGTTCAAAACCAATGAAGGTCTCATTTTTGCTCTCATTGATAAGGCACCATTGGATGTTCACTTTCACCCATGAGTCCACCCTTAGCCAATGGCTCATAAACCCGCTCATAAATCATAAACAGGCAGAGGCTCATCATGCCAAATTCTTAGGTTGTTCTCATGAAGACCAAAGAGCTGGGGAACAAGGGCTAGGCTGTCCTCAGCCTGGAGCTCTCTGAGGTCTTTAGAAAAAGTGAGTCATTCCAGGCAGCCAGTACAGCCTGAGTGCTATGATTGTGCCTTACAGACACCACACTTATGGCCTGTGGGCCACTGCAATAACACCATCAATCAGAGAAGGTATGGCAATACCCTGGTGATTACCATGGTATGCACTGTAGCCTATATATTCCACATAGGCAGACTATGGTTTTGTGGCAATGCTGCTTAAAAGGTCTGTCAGAAGCCTGCATGTGGTCACCAAGCTTATTTTAAAAAACAGATATTCCATTTTAACTTCTAACATACCCTCCAAGACAGTGGCCACTAGAGTTTACGGACTTTCTTCTTTCCTTTGCTCTTTGGCAAAATGATTCTTTACAGGCTGGTCCCCCATCCCACCACTGGTTTTGCATCCATCTCTCCTTAGAAAGGAGAACCATCATTTGCCACACAGATAGCAGTTCTTTCACTCTTCCAGAGCTGTAGTGCAAATAGATTTGTACAAGCAATAAAGATATACTTTGTTGTTGTTGCTGAAAGATTCATTATAACTTGGAATACAGAGAGGAGAAGCCAAATTTTGCAGTCCACTGCACTAGGGAAAACTAGGAGAAAATCTATTGACCTTAATGTCTTGATGCTATGTATAGTCAATTAATTCATTCCTGATTCACTACGGTGTGACTGAGAACAGAATTTGGACCTCTTCACTGCACTTTAATGCTAAGTTTTTTTTGCCCTAGGAAACATCTATTTGTAACTTCAATTGACAACATGTATCTGAGGGCTCTCAAACTGGAGAGCAGAAAAGTGTTATTGATTGACTTTCCTCCTGTTGTTCATAAAGTATGATAAGTTCTGCTTCTCCTAAACAGCCTTTTGAGGGTCAAAGCCAGCAACTGCATTTGCTCATTCTGAAAGAAAAATCACAGTAAGTTTGTATAGAAGATTATAAAGCTGTTTGTATTTCAGAAACATTGTTAAATAATGGATGTGGCCCACTGTTTTGTGTGACAGTTTAACTGCAAGATCTGGAATATAGCTTCAGAAATGCATTCATATTGTCAGATTAGTTTATTTTGAATGCATTTATAGCTCTTAGTAACAATTTTCTGTTGCTATTCTCACATATAGTTTTATTGTCAGATGCATTGGTAAAAACATTGGGTTTAATCATATACTAGGAGATTGATGGTATATATATATGCAAAGTATAATCACAAATATGCACACCAAGCTCCTAACTGTAGAAATTAACCTAAAGCAAGTCAGGAAGGGGGAGCATTACATACTACCCAATATGAACCTGAAGTTCACCTATGTCATAGTTTGGGCTTGACTGGCCACTGAAACTTCAAACCAGGACAACCTACCACCCCGGCACACAGTGTGGTGGGTGAGGTGTAGATCCAGTTTCCTGGAGGCAGTTCAGTGATTATTTCCAAATTCTCTGGAATTCTTCAAGGTGCAGGAAACCTCCCCAAATTTCTCAGTCTCAATTCAAGGACTGTAGGCAGATTGAATGGGTGTGCAGTCCAAATGCAGTAACTCTGCACACTTGGAAATTCCACCCCCAATCAATAAATAGCAAAACTTTTCAGGTCTGAAAATTTGCATAAAATAGCTACAATCACAGTTCATTTTCTTATCTTGAAAATATCAATGCTATATGCAACTCCAAACCCCACTGAGTGTACTGTTCAATTTACAGGTCAGGCACAAATTGCCGTGCTTATGATCCGCTCTTCTCAGTAGCTCTTAATACTCATATGAATAAAATCCGCTAAAGTGACTTCGGGATCAGGCCCTATTTATTAAAGATATTGAACTCTCTTTTCCCTCTATTTTCTCAATTATACTGGCTTGGGCTATAGTGTGCTGGTGATGTGTTTGAGTCACAGCCTATGTGTGTGTGTGTATTTATATATAGCTCACTGTATTTATAGCTGTGACTCTCTAGTCTGCTACAGCAACCCAGTGAAGAAAGCAAATTGGAAAAGCACCTTTCTTAAGCAATAAGAAGACATGCTATCAGTGCCTTTCTGCACAATTACTGCCTGCCCCAGGCACTGCTCTAAGGCACAGAGTCAAAGGTTGGCTTTCTCAGCCACTCAATAAATACTTTAAATCTCATTCTTATTGCTACTTTGAAATGAAAAGGGGGTGGTGGGAGAGGATTAATAGTCATGTGTTCATTAGGAGTTGTCACCAAAATTCTTCACCTGCTCAGATCATCCTCTTATTTGAGAACCTCAGAGATCTTTACGAACGTTATTGAATCACGACTCACCACACCTGTGAGACTGATCCTGAAGACAACAGTTGTCTTTCCATCAATGTGTCTGGAGTTTGGGTCAGTCACTCATTTTTCAAAGCATCTGTGTTTTACACGCAGAAATTCGTAGGGATGTTAATTGACTTTGCTGGGTCCACACAGTGGGTTGTGGCAGCTGGGAACAGAGCAAAAGACTCCTGGCCTGAATTTCATGCCTGGGATGGCATTTGCCACCTCTCCTGGGGAGAACAGACTAGGAAAATCAGCTGGATCTAAAGTCATACTAAAACTCTATCCTCCTTAACCTAATTCTTTGAGACCAGCTACCTGCTGATGCATTTGAAAGGGATCAATCTTACTGTACTGAAGTTTAAACACATTAGTGGAGACCCCTGTTAGCACATCCATTTCCCCAAGAC
Source organism: Gallinago undulata (assembly GCA_026546715.1). Classification (NCBI taxonomy): domain Eukaryota; kingdom Metazoa; phylum Chordata; class Aves; order Charadriiformes; family Scolopacidae; genus Gallinago; species Gallinago undulata. Next base: position 44,510,327 of record JAOTQQ010000012.1, read on the forward strand.
ACAATTCTCTGATGAGGAGCTGTTACCAGCCAATAAAAAAATGTTCGGTTCAGTCTTCCTATGTCAGATTTGAAAGCTGAAGGAATTTTGCTGATAGTTAGAAATAAACAAAACCAGCAAAACTAGGGAGACTAGGGAGACACCCTTCACTGGAGAGCAGAGACTGTATCCTTGCTACTCCATGGTTTTCTGTGCTGCTTGCACAGGGGCAAGGTCTGCCTCTGAGTCACTGACTTGCTACAAAATGCTTCGCACTCTCTCAGCATCAGGTTGTCATTCCACCAACTTCTCTGAGGGATACCCAGGGCTGCCCAGGGAAGGGGTTGAGGCACTATCCCTGGAGGTATTTAAAAGACGGGTTGACCTAGTGCTTAGAGACATGGTTTAGTGATGGTTTTTATCAGAGTTAGGTTGGTGGTTGGGCTAGATGATCTGAAAGGTCCCTTCCAACCTGGACAGTTCTATAATTCTATACCAATGTGGAACTATTGCAACAATGATCCTTTGCAAGGCACAATAGCTGCTTTAGTCATGTATTTTGGTAATAAGTCATGAACCATATGATGTACATAGTGAATTATTTCAAATGCCCCAAGACACACATACATGCATGTCTATGTATATGTCTATGCGCATGTGTACCCATGCATATAACTCTTGTTTGTCGGAGCACAGATGCAGCGTATCAGGATCCCACTGATACTGTGTTTTGCTGTTTGGATCTCTCCTCAGCTGATGGATGCACAGCAACACAAGCAGACAGAGAGTTTCCAATTGCCTCTGGAGACAAGGAGGCTCTTGCTGGCTGTTTATCCCAATTTGAGCCTGGAATAAACTGTTTGGCAAATATGTCCTAGTAGAATAGGTTCAGATAATGGGATGCTGTGAAAGACTGAAACCTTCACATTCAAAGAACATCGTTCAGGGTGATCTGAGCCCAAATGTATTAGGCATGTGTCTCTGCTATCTTTGTATTTGCCTATAGCTGCAGCAGTGAGTAATGGTTGCTTTGGTTGCCCCAGTATGTCTTGTGTTTGACCACTCTGTGAGGCTGGATCCAAAATCGTTTGAAGTCAGTGGGAGTACTTTCACAGAAGCTGCTGGTCTTCGGGTTTGCTTGATGTGGCATTGCAATCAGAACTTAGCTGGAGAAGGGGAGGGACACACCACTGGCACCAGGATGGATGTCACCTCAAACCATGGCCAACAGCCCAGGGAAACCGAAGGAATGATTGTCATGGAAATTTCCCAAGAGGTAGAGTGTTTATTTTTCAAAGTTTTGGTCTTAGAGATTTACTGCCACAATAACTGAAAAACCTGAGAAAAGAGCTCTTGTATTGATGAATAGGGGATAAGTTGAGGAAGGAAATATTGGATTCTCTTCATGTCTCTCTGTGATGGAAATAACATATGATTTTGCTCTGTGACCTTCCCATGCACTTTCTTTGGAAATCATAATTCACTTGGTATCTACAATGACTGCTGCCTTCCATCTCTAGCCACCCAAGACGGGAGAGATGTCAAATTTTTCCTCTTTCTTGGACCTTTCTATGGACCCTTGGGTGCTTCTCAACCAACATTTCTGTGCAGCTGGAGCACCTGGTGAAGAATGCGGGAGAAGAAGGAAGACTCATCCGAACTGCAGAAGCATTGCCCATCTGGGGTGCGGTCCCACTGCAAGCTGAACCACCTCCCTAGAGCTGCTTGTCTCAGGGGAGCACCAGGAAATCACCAAGAAAACTCAGTGCAGGTGGTCCTGGCATTTGCCCAGTGTTTGACAATAAAGCCTGCAGTCCTTCAGTCAGCACCAAAGTCTGCAAACTGGAAAAGCACATCCTTATCATAGATATTTTTTGTTTAAATGACTACCTTTTTGCCATTTGTCAAGAAAAAGAACTGCTAGTGCCCGCTGGGTACTGGAAGAGGTAGAGAAGTGAGTATTTCCCCTTGGACTATGGGAATTTCCCAATGCTGTTATCCAAAACCATTGAAATAAATTTAAAGGTGGAGGGAGGTGGATTCTCAGCTCATGCAAAGCTGCCTCCTCCTTTGGCTTCAGCAAAGTAGCAAGAGTTGACATCAGCTGAGGACACTGATTGAGCTTGGCTCATCTTATAGCCGGAGCTAATTCCCTGACACAGAAGGTGAAAGAACCTCTTTCAGCGGCAGTTGCAGATGAGCTGCCATGCCTCACCACCAGGGCACAAGCTAAAGAAGGGGATGTCCGTGCACTTCACCTCTGACATCAGGAAGCCAGAGGGAGATTACGTGCAGTAAAGCTTTGCTCTACAAATGCGTATTTCTTGGCTTATTACACCGATGAGTTATGTTTGTGATTTGGTGCCACAACCTACACTTTTTGCTATCAGCTTGCTCTTAAATGCCTTAAATGCTGTCTTTTAATTAACAACAACAACAGACCTCTGTCAACGTTTGTGGCATTCAGCTGCCATTCTGATGTCAACTGCTGTGTGTAGATCTCAGTAAGAAGGTGGTGTTCTGGGCACTTCAGCTTCCCCAAGAAACTGATTGATATATAATGATAAGTGACATTAATATATCATGATAGGTGACAATAGCAGTCATACCGACTACCGTCAGTATTAATGCAATGGACAACAATGATAACAATAAGCTGTGTACTTAGGAGAAGTTTGAGTACAAGGGATGTAGGCTAGGTAGGACATTAGTTAGGTGCATCAGCTAGGGTAATAGTATATGAGCAAAATATTTCAGAAAAGAAAATTAAACATGATAGGAGACTTCACTGAGCTCATCCCTTGGCTGCTTTAGATGCTGGAGAATTTCCACCTGGTCTGCCCTCACAGGGCACGAAACAGGACCCTTTGGCAGCACAGGGATCTTACAATAAAAAAAAAAAAGTACAGATAATCAACCTAGTCTTCTGTATTTTTACTCTATATATCCTCTATACTTTTTAACTCCACTGCATTCCTGATTTAGAATGGATCCAGGGAATGACTTCAGCAACTCGTGTCACCTCCATGCCCTTACTGGACTGGCAATTCAGGTTGCACACACCCTGGCTTTTGATTTGCCCCAATAGCTCAGCCGAGCACTTGTGGAGAAAGGGGGTGCCTGTGCTGCACTGAGTGTCCCCGACAGGCACATCCCTCCTGGCTCTGCCACACCTGCTCGTGTGGCCAGCCCTCACTCATGCCAGGAGTCTGGCCAGCCTTGGTGTGCTCACTCCTGTGGTAATTGCAGCTCACGTTGTAAGGATTTAGCCTCGTCACCAAATTTACTCCAATTCCAGAGGGACGATGACTGAGCCAATTGCTTTGTTTGGAGGGCAGCTTCAATAACGCCAAGTTCTGGACGCAGAGACTCTGGCTATTAAGAGCTGGTCCTACCTGGTTTGTAATGGATGGGTGGAAGAAGACAGCCTGAACTAACTAACTCCCAAGGTGCCTTTAGTCCACTGCATCACATTATCTCCCATTTTCAGCCATTTGTTCTTTAAATCTTTTCTCAGGTAGTTCATAAAATATTAATGTGAGAGGGCCCAGAAATTTCTCTTATTCTCCTTTGCTGTAAAAAAAAAAAAAAAAGTTACGAAAGTGCTTCTCTTCAATGAACACTTTCTTATGTAACAGAAATATTTTATCTAGCCACTGAGACAATAATTTCTGTTTTCAAAAACAGGAAGAAAAGTATAAACAATGTGCAGCCAGAACAAATAATAGAGGAGGCTTGCCAACCACATTCCTAAACGCACATATACAATGTCTGTGAACAAAACTGCCACAGCCCATGATTCCTGATATTCAGAGCTGTCACACCATTTATTTTAAGCTTAAGATTTATGTAAGATAAATGGTGATAAAGACCTACTGCTAGTTCTAAGCAATTTGGGTATCTCTGGCAATTTAAAACTTGTCCCCAGTGACTGCTGCAGAAGGACAGAAGAAGACAGAGTGGTGGATGCAGGGCACAGAGAGGATGCAGCCTTTCAGGAAAAGCTTTCCTCTCCATCCTTGCAAACCCCTGGCATGCTTCCCACGCTGGGAGCCACATAGGAGTGGAAGTTTTGCACATGCAGTGCAGAGTCTGCAGCAGAAAAAGAGAGGAGGATTTGCCCAAAGAAGAGCACCGCTGGGCTTTGGTGGACAGGCTTTAGGAGATCATGCTGCAGTGGTGCGAGATGTACAAGCCTACAGCCATCCCCACCTCTCTGCAAGGAGGTCCCAACCACACAACAGTATCTGTGCCTGCATTGCAGCCGCCCAGGTTCAGCCCTAGCATCTAAGTACAAACTCCTGCGGAGGGTTTGAGTTTGTGCTCGGACACCAAACTGAGGGTGAGAGCACCGGTGGGACTGTCTCCTTCTCTGGAGACATTCAAAACCTGCCTGGACAAATTCCTATGTAATGTGCTCTAGGTACACCCTCTCCGGCCGGGGGGTTGGACTAGATGATCTCCAGAGGTCCCTTCCAACCCCCTGTGATTCTATGACTGGTGCTGCTGGTCTCAGGGCAGTGACGCTGACAGAAGGACAGGCACAAGCTGCAGGGTTGCAGACGTTGCTATCCAAACCCTCTGATCAGCGAATGCAAGTCCAAACCCTCATGCGCTCTTCCTTCCGCTGAATTTGGCTTTAGCAGAAGGTTTCTATTCAGACAGGGTTGCCTGCATTTTCTGGGGCATATCCCACTCTTGTTTTTTTAGGAAAGGGCCCAATGCAGGAGGGCAGGCTGGCACTGTGGTGTGTGAATCAGGCATTCACTGCCTGGTCTCACCAGTGGTGCACATTGCAGCCTGTGAGGACTTCCTCCATTCACACGTCTGCCCTGCCACTGAGTGGGGGTGTTGGTGCTGTGGTAAGGACATCTTTTACAGGGTTTCTGGGCAGGCAGCGCTAATGGTGGCGTTGCAGTCAGCTCCTGGGAAGGAGATGGAGGGGCAACCGTCACAGACACAGACAGTTATTCAGCAAGTCAGAGCTCAGGGGAAAAATCGGAGCAACTCATTTGAGATGGAGAGGTTTTGGTTTGCTTTAAATGCTAGAGAAGGGTAGAGGAAGCAATTTTGAAGAAACTAAGAAATAAAAAATGAAAACTGAGGAAAAAAAACCTCATCTGATGATTGTTTAAAGCCGCTCAAGCAGTCCTGGAGGCATGAAAATGAAGAAAAAGGGAACAAGCCCTTCTCCCATGCTCACTGGAAAATTGATCCTTATTTTCAGCTATCATTTATGTATCCATAATAAATATTGACTCCCACTCTACCGCAGGACTTACATAAGTGCTCCGAACACGTCTGTTTGCAGACATTATGTTCTGTGTCTTTGACTCTCTGTACTAGTCTCGATATAAATGACGAGCCAATAAATACTCTTGGAAAAGTTTTTACAATGTTTTAGTTGACATTTGGGAGCTTCAAACACTCACATAGAGCTGCCTTCAATCTATATGCACTGTTCTTCATTGATTAGGTGAGCTCATTGATTTTTAGCAAGATCAAAGGTAAAAGGCAACTGGTGGAGAGGTTAAATATGGAGAAGACCTACCAGACCCATTTACCAGTTACTTACTGTAGCAGAAGATGCTTTTCCCATACAGCAACCAACAAAATATCACTTCCACTTTTATATGATTTCAGAAACAGTCTGGATACATAGGGATAGGGTTTTTTCCTGCAGCCCTGTCACCTCCCAAGGTTGGGAATCTTTTTCTGTAATCCGACCTGCTGTTGACTAAATGCTTCCTCTCAGCTCCAGCGCTGCTGCTCCTCTCTTGTGTTGGGCTGCCCAGCTGAGCATCATTTCACTCATTCCCTATTGAGGAGGGACCTTCAGCTTGCAGGAAAGGGGGATGTCCACAAGGAAATATGAGCAGTCATATTGGATAAACCAAGAGGGTCTTAAAATAGTGTCCTTAATGATGGCCAGCAGCAGATGAATTGAGGAAGCACATAAAAAAGGCAAGTAAAGGAATAAGTCTTCCCTCATGGCACCTGGCAGTCTCTAGGCAGTTCCTGAGCTGATGCTCATGTCAGGGGCTTTGAGTGTAAAAGCCTTTGATGGACCTTTTTCCCATGAGTTTGTCTTACTTCTTTTTGAAGTCATTTGTAGTAACTGTAGTAACTGTAAGCCCCAGCAGGTGAGATGCATTTTGCCTTCACATTGCACTCCAGGCTCATTTCTGGTTTGTGGCCACCCAGTATCCAGTATCTTCCCAAACACCATTCCTGACTATTTCTCTTTAGCTAACATCTGCATTTTGAGCTATTTTCCCCAGCTCTATTAGCTAGCATTTTTTCGAAACGAACATCCTTAATTGGATCAATTTGAAAGGATATTAATTTTCTGTCCATTTATTCAGTCTCCCCTTCTCCCCACTGGGGTTCACAACCCCTCTGAATTTGAGTGGCATCAATGAATACAATTATAGAGTACACATACGCATACACTCTCAGATCATTAGTGAGAATGTTAAATAAGATCAGGTCTAATATTGATCTCTGGAGCACCTAACTTTCCAGCTATTCCCCATATAACCATGTTGATGAGTAATGATGCTTTCTACAGTTAGACAAATGAGGTTTTGGCTTACTGCCAGTCACAAAAATCAGGAGAAACCAAGACAGGAGTTGGTTTCAATCATGCTGGAAAAAAAAATTAAAAAATCATCACTTTCTGATGAATCATAAAATCGCATATATTCAGTCTGGATCAGATGGGGTTTTTCCTCACTTGACATGGTAGTTTCGGTTTTGTTTAAAACACTGTCAAGTGTTTTAAAACTTGCTTAGCTGCACATTAAAGGAAAATTTCCAAATGAAAACCAGTTTTGAATCATAAAACACAAAGGCTGCTTCCCCAATGATCAGTGGGATGTTGGATTTTTTTAGGGTGGTTACTTTGTCAAGATCAAACAATTTAAGAAAACTCAATCAGTAAGTACAAAGTGTAACTTTGTAACTGGCAAACCTACATTTATAATCCCCTCCTTTAACCACGACCCACTAGAATAAGAACATTTCAGTTGAAAAATGTTATTCACTTCTGATCATCTTACACGAGGTTTTAATTTCTCTTTCATTTAATTTCATTTTTAATATTTGTGGCATGTAAGTGGGACAGCTAATTGAGATGTTTTTTTCCGAGTTAGGAAGCCTTACTGTTTACTGTTCTAATTAATCATATTTACTGTAGCTATGCATAAGAGTGTGCTTAACTGTGGCCGGGCCCCTGTGGCTCTGGGCTTGGAAGGAGTACAGAAGAGCAGGCAAAGAGCGAAGTTGGATACCAACTACAGGAGGCTGCAACACAGGAGAGAGTGGGATAGGAGCAGATCTCATGTCTGGGGACCTCCTCCATTTTACTGACTTGTGGTTTACTTGTATATAATTTAGTTAGAGAGGGATAAACTAGTTTTGAAAAAAAAAAAAAGAATAAAGGATTGTTAAGGAGTCTGAGTCAAACGAGAGGTTGTTGAAAGGTGCAGTGTGAATTGAAGATTAGCTCAAGAAGCCTGAGATATTCTGAGCCTGTGTTCATTTTTACCCTTATGTCTAGTGATATACAAATATGATATATTATTAGGATTTTATATTGTATATTTTATGAGTCTTGCAATTTCAATTTAAAAAAAATAAGGCAGACAGTTAATATTTATTCATGTTCTATCCGTTACATGAATTGATTTTGTCTGTGTCTCTAAGCCGACGTCCTCTCCTGCCCTGGTGTTACACAGCTTCATTTTAGCTCTGAGCTTTTGGTCCTTGTTCTTAGTGAAAGCCTAATGCTCAGAGCTAGAGGAGCTTTCCTCAGCACAGGAGCTGGCTGTGGGATCACGAGATCGGCAGCGGCTGTACACCAGGTCCACGCTCCTTGTCATGTGGCGCTGCCAGGGTGAGAGCAGCCCCAAGGTTGATCTACCCTATGCTTTGGGGCAGATAATGGCTCCAAGATGACATGTGGCATGAACTGCTGCCACCTCTCACCCTCCTCTTCCTGCCAAAGCCCCCTTTCTGCCAGCAGTGCAGGACAGCCCTTGAACACAGGTAGGGCAGCTTACAAACTTGCAATCTCAGAGCCTCTCACCAACAACATCTGGGACGCCTGTGTCTCTGTGTAAACTCATCCCTTCCTCAACAGATGTCAGTGGACCCAGTCTCCCCAACTGCACATCGCCTCGCCGATGCTCACTCCTCTCTACAAAGTTTCCTCCTTGTTTTTCACCAATGGCCCATTTAAGAGCTAATGGGGTATAAAGCTTCAGGGAAAAAAAAAAAAAAAAAAGGTAGATAAGGATGCTGGAGCACCCCAAGCGGCAGACCAGAGCCTGCTGATGTATATCCAGAATGAGAATCCTCAGTATGTGCACATGGAGAAAGGGAAGAAGGGAGAAGCTTATTAGACCGAATGGGAGTTCTGTGCGCAGGAGAGGAGCGCTCTGTGGCCCCGAGGATGTAAGGAAGATTTGCTAACTTTGCTTTATACTATTCATGCAGATAAGGAAGACTCTCAGTCTCCAATCATAAATCGGTATTATACAGTATACTCCCAAAGGCCATAATTACTTCCAGAAGCAGAAATTTGAATGACCCAGATAATTAGTTCAGTGCAGCTGGTCCAAAAATTATTTACATAAAAGCCAGTTTTACTTGAGGGGGAAGAAAAACAACCTTGCTACTGAAAGCAAATGACCCAGTTAGCTTCGTGCAATGAGTCTGAGGAGACAGAGCATGAGTGGCAACACAGTGGCTTGTGCCATCATTTCTTCCCTCCTATTTTCAGAGGGCAAATGACGGACTACCAGTCTGGCAAATGACCCCTTCTGTAGACAAACATGCAGGAAGGCAGTGAAGAAACAGGAAAAGTGCATGAATTTGACCTTGTGCTTTCTGAGAGGGTCCCTCGCAGGGAGATGTGAGGGTCCATGGTGCCCAGAGGAAGACATCGCTCTTGCAACGGCGCAGGCACCCAGTGAGCAGCGAGAGGGGTGAGGAGCAGCACAGCTCTGCTCCAGGCTCTGAAGAAGCTGGCATCAGTTCTTCCAGACAAGGGACTGATGCAGCTGGGAACTAATCACTGCGGTTATCTGGATTAATTTTTAACCAAAACCAGTTCCTCCATCCAGCCTAGCACGTAGCTGGGCCACAGCAGGGGAGGGGGATGCCCAGTAGCTCTGTGGTTAAGGTCTCAGGGGTCCGGGGCTGATGTTTCAGAGGCTGCCCTCTAACCTGTTAGGTTAAAAAGGAAAGGATACACTTTTAGAAAGCATTTAATTTTAAAAGCATCTGAGTGGTTCAGCCCTTTGCTGGCGACTGTCCTCTTTTAGCGTGCGCTAATGGACATGTTAACCACTCCTGGGTTAACCACCGCCGTCTGTTTACAGCCGTGTCCTCTGTGGACAAGCCCTGAGTCTCATCCCCGCGGTGCTTTGACCCCATCCCCAGGGCCAGCCCCTCCATCCCTGCCTGTGCTTTTACCCTGCAGGCAGCGAGGACAGTGACTACTGCCCCCACTGCCACTCCCAACCAGGGATCCCACCATGGGGTCACCCTCCCCAACTTTGCTTGTTGCTTCCATAGACTGCGGCATCTTGTCCCCTGCCCATCAGTGAGCCAAGACATGCTGGTACAAGCAGAGCACGCCACAGAGCTACAGGCCATAGTAAGTCTGAGGAAGGAGAAAGCCTGAGCTGTACGTCCCCATTTATTGTGTCCTTACATCTTTGCCAAGTGTCGCAAGGGCCACCCCTTTTTATTCAGGCTGTGGCCACTGCAGAATCAAGAAAAACATGCCAGGAAAGGTATCTGCTGTCCCCAGTGTGCCACAGGCAGCACCGGGCATCACCACTCTTTAACAGTTCCTCAAGGCATAAGTGTTTTTGTGATGCTTCTCAAAAAGCTCGCTCACTCTCAGAACAGAGCTCTTGTTCCCCTGAAAGGAACCAGAAGACAAACAAAATCTGTGAGAAACAAAACAAGGTAACAATGATCTTTTGTATTCAAGAGAGAGCACAAGCATGCTTACTTTAAAAAAACCAAATTGTTCTCCTAAAATGTACAAATAATAACACGCAAATAGCTGTGTATCTCACCAGCACCACATTACTGCTTGCTATTGAGTTTGCTATGGATAGCACTTATTACTTAACAGCTTAGAAAATAATCAGATAACATCCCATAAAGAGACTGGATCTGATTCGCCTCCCACTTACACTGCTTTTATGCCAGTACATGCCCATTGACTTAATGGGGTTAATCTTGATTTACAACAGTGTAAATGGAAAGGTGAATTAAAGGACCACGGAAGTCAAGTTGGAGAGGATGTGATTTGCGGTGGGCTGGATCCCGATTGCAGTAACACACCCCTAGACGGGGACTAGCTCCATCAAGCTGAAGAGCTGCACAGTTGCCAGGGCAGAGGATATGGCAATTCAGGCCCCGCTGTGCTCTGTTTCCAGTGAATACACACATCAGGCACAGCACGACCTGCCAGAAGGTTCCCTTCCCTTTCCCTCACCCCACCCCACCATCTCTCCATGTGTCTCAGGGGGCATAAGAAGCATTTCTCTTGCACAGCCTGAACCCACAGGGGTCTTCATGATGTGCACACTGGAGATATTCTGCTCTGCCCTTTGCCTAGAGGCAATGCATGCAAAGTCCTGGGGACATTGTCCTAGTGTCAAGGGGATAGGGGTCAGGCTCTTCTCAGTGGTGCCTGGTGACAGGACAAGGGGCAACGGACACAAGCTGGAACACAGGAATCTCTGTCTGAACATGCAGAAAAACTTTTTTCCTCTGAGGGTGGCAGAGCCCTGGAACAGGCTGCCCACTGGAGTCTCCTTCTCTGGAGACATTCAAAACTTGCCTGGATGTGTTCCTGTCCAGCCTCCTCCTCCAGTTGGACTAGATGATCTCCCAAGCTCCCTTCCAACCCCTACAGTTCTGTGATTCTGTGACATGCACAGAAGCCTGTGAGACAGAAATGAGCTGGCAACTTCTAAGGTGGGCATTCAGAAACCAGTTGACTTAAAGGTTGGTGCCAACTCCGGTGCGTCCATCTTAACATGTAGTGCAGAATCAAACAGAAACCAGCCTTGCCTACCAAACTGGAGCTTGTTCTGGTTCACGACTCTCACATTCCTGCCCCCAAAAGCAGAGCACAGGCCACCAGCATGGGCACCTTGCGAATGTTGCTGGTAAGGCAGAAATATATCTCATGCAAAAGGCTTGGGACCGATGGATGGTGGATCCTGGAGGAAAAATATTAGCAGACAGAAAAGATAGTAGCTTTTTGCAGGATCAAGGTGTGGATGAGGGAGAGGTCCTCAGGGGCATGTGGGTGAGTAAGCAGTGCCATTCTCCCTAGGCCACCCTGATTTCTCACTTGCAGTTTGGGAGCCCGTCGGTGGAGACCTGCAGGGGTGTGTGCATTTGCATCCGCCTCCCTCCTCAGCGTGTGGGAACCAGCTCCTCAGATGCTATCGGGCAACGGCGCCTGAGCTCAGCAGAGCTGGTCCTCCAGGACATGTCTCTCTCTCTCTCTCTGAGGAATAGCACAGCCAGGGCGTTGGGAGGCAGGGCTGCTGTTGGTAAATACACCCGTGTTGACATTTCCTGTTACATAAAGGGGGACGTTTCCTCCCCCGGCTCCTGGTGCGGCAAGGGATGCTCGCAGCGGGAGAGGAAGCAGGATGTGCTCCCATGTGGAGCTCCCAGGGCTCCCAGCACACCCTCGCCCTGCGCTGGGGCTGCTGGCAGAAACCCCTTCTCCCTCTGGACCCAGGCAGGGCGGCAATTACACCTCTGTAATGGGTACTCCCAAAAACGTATCGGTCAATCGGAATTGTTAAGAGGGTGCTGAAAGCCACGGCGGGTTTGATGATCACCCTGTGCCAGCAGCCCAGCTGTAGGCTGGTGAATGCAAAGGGCTCCCAGGAGGACCCAGAGAAAGGATTTCCATGGTGCTTTCACTCTGGTTGCAGAGACGGAGAGCGGTGGGTGCTTTGGGGCAGCTGCTTCCCTGGTAAAACTCTTCCTGTCTTGCAGCAGAAATGAATTTGCCCTTCTGGGCCAGCTGCTCCCTGACGTGGGAAGTTCAGGAACCTCCCCGAGGTGCCACCAGACATTTCCAGCAGCAGCAAAATAGACATAAACATTTTAAAAGACCTCTTTAAAATTCTGTCTCTCCCCCCTCAGCTGCTTGCCACTGTCCCATCTCTAAGTGAGCGGGATTTCTCCTGTGTTCGGCTTCATGCAGATATATATACACACACACATCAGCACGCCCACCTCGTGCACAATGTATTCCCCATCTTCAAGTCACAGTCTCAGCAGAGTACAGAATTAGATCCTGTCTCCACTTCATAAGCTCGCCCTCTCTGTTAGTTTATATAAAGCCACTTCAACCCTGAAGGAGCTGGCACCTCACATCCCTGCCTTCTGAATGTACAGAGCAGAGGAGTAAAGAACAAAATAGTGGGGGTGAAGGGGGGATGTTCTGTTTCTGTAACATGAAACGTCCCGGAGTTAAATACCAACAAAATATTCAGTGTTAATGTTTAATATTGCCAGGGACTTGTCACCTCCACTTACCATCTTGGAGCTGCCATTCTCTTGCAGACTCCCACGTCTGAGCTCTAGGCCTAACATGTTTTCCTATTATATACTAGCAGAAGAAAAAAAAAAAAAAAAGCCCAGAAGCAGGGAGAGACAGTGACTCTGTCTGGGTTACAAAGCTAGGTAGGGCATTTTTCTCTGTTCTGTTTGCAGAAATAAAATTACTCATATGGCAGAACTCCTAAACTTTGCTTTTCAAGGGTTGCCTTTTTGAAGCTTCTCCTCTCTAACCTCTGTGGGATGCTCTTCGGTGTGTGGAGATTTGTTTTGCTGTACTGGGTAACCAGTCTCATCACCCCTCTCTCCGTGCCGCCCCTCCCACCATCCCCAGCCAGAGCCTGGCATGGTTCTTCTGCAAACAAACTCACGAGCACAGAATTTGGGTGGTCCAGACACAGGACAGTACCTAAAATAACACAAATTTGTGTGACTTTGCCTGCCACACTTGAAAATAGACTCGAGGCTGATTTGCAGGGGTGAGGGTCCTCTTGAAAAATGCATGGATGCTGTTTCACAGGGCAGTGAAAACCCAGCAGTATTCCTCGGTGCAGCTGGGTACCATCCCAAGCATTTCCCTTGCACCGCTGGAAACTCAGGCACCAAAAAAAACATGAAGTCAAATCTCCTTGGAATCAGTGAAAACACCACGCGTCACACTGCAAACAGAATTGGGCCATCCTGCCTGTCTCTCCGGTTTCTGTAAAAGCCTTATTATCCCTCTAGGCTGAGAGGTTAATGAAAATTCAAACTCTTCTAGCTTATTCCAGTTAGGAAGAGAAATGGGTGATGCAATCAGGTATCTCTGCTGCAATTCTCTCTATTTGGGAGGCTGAATAAAACCCTGCTTCTTTAAGTACAGGAGGAACCAAAAAATAAAAAATATTAATAAAAAAATCATTTCCCTGCCCTTCACTCCAAACCTCCTTTGGTCAACACCCCGACCCAAAACTGACTCCAGTATTCTGCCAAAACCACATAAACATCAGACTGTTCGAACTTTCTTCTGCTCCTGTGAGCTCTGTTATTCCCTTATTCCCTGTACACCTTTGCTTTTTTTTTTCTATTATTTTTCCTGCAGCAACAGACACATTCACCACACCCCTGAAACAGCATCCAGCCCAGACGCTGCTGTGCAGAGCAGCCAAATCCCTAAAAAATACTCATTCTGCCTTTTTGCGTGGAGTGGGGGGATGGACAAGGACATGTTCCTAATGGCTCTTACAGCGATTTTAAATGAAAAAACTTTTTTCACAAAGTTTTAACCTAGCTGTAGCAACATTCATTCATCACCTTTGTATAATTCTTGCAGCTAAAACTTTCAGCTCAAAAAACCAACCCAAAATGGGTAAATTGAGATTTTTGTGCAGTTCAATGACCAGCAGGCTTGTAACACACGCAGAGATGTGCTGTCATCCCTCTGAGCCTGCAAACAAGCCATGGCTGCAGGAGAATTGTAAACCACCTCTGTTGTTTCCCTGCCTTCCAGCATCCCGTCTGTTTTGAGGATGATCCAAATGCCACTTTACTACTGATCATTTGGATACAAACCTACAAAACACCCAGCGGGGTCAGACCGAATCGCCCAGGAAGCAGGCTCTGGCAGCCGGCGAGAGCAGATGCTTCAGGAAATGTGCAAGAAAAGGGCAAATTCAGACTCATCCTTCCTCTGGCGTAGGCTCCCAGCTTCTGACAAGCTGAGCTGAAGGATGTCTTCATATTGTTCTCTTTAACATCCCTCAAGAGTCTTTTCTGATCTCAATCTGTCCGATCACTTTTTGATCGCGTTTCGCTCTTGGCCTTCCTGACGTCCCCTAGCAATCAGCTCCACCGCCTAATTACACGTGTCTGTTGGAAATTTACTGCCTGGGCAACCAAAAAATACAAATACTGAAGCTACTGGACACCAAGTAAACCAGGGAGAGATAGTAAATATTCATCCTTTATTCACCTTGTCCATGACATTCATGGCTGTGTTTGTGTTTATCATGTTTAATCAATCTTACCCCTGAATTTATGCAATACACTTTTGAACCTGTTTATATGTCTGCCATCTAAATATCCTGTGGCAATGACTTCCCAGGGCAAGACTGTGCCGGTGACTTCTTTTGATTTGTTTTAAATCCGCTCCTTGATTAATTCACTGGGTATCCCATTTTCACTGTCAAGAATAGTCAATAATCCTCCTGGTTTTGCCTTCTCCAGCCGTTTTTGGCTTTATAGCACGCTGCTATAGTCCACCTCGGCCCTAGTCATCTCTCCCTGGACTGAAGTGTCCTGGTCTGTTTAATAATAGACTGCTGCTAAACTTAACCATTGCTGCTGGAAGAAGTGGTGAGCGCAGAGGCTGCTCTCAGGGTCTCAGTTTCCTGTTTCCTTCACCTTAGATGTAGTGCCTTTCTGGAGAGTATTCAGGTCATAGGAATGTAAGATACTGGGGAAAAAAATGTGAAAACCTGTGTAAAGAAAGTATATTCTAAAACATTTTGAGAAGGGATGGAACCGAACTTTATTTGCATCTGTAAGAAACAAGATGTGAGGAATGTATTCTCAATTATGTGCAAAAATAGCACATACTGGGTATTGTTAGGCACTCATCTGAGATAATCACAAATCTTTATTTTTTATTAATGAACTTGGATCAGAGATGGAGCAGCGCCATACATTAAGGAAGCTGACTAATTTTTTTCTCTTGACATATCTTTAAAACAAGAGAAAAGGTAGAAAATGGAAAACATCAATATCACTGACTTGCAAACAAAAAGGAAGGTTAAGATGGAAATGTTTGAATGTAAACGTACACAGAGACCTCGTGTGCAGTGTAGATACTGAAGCTATTCATGTTTCCAGAGAATGTGCGTACTAAGTAGATAGACAGATTATGTACCAAATATTACACAGTAACTCAAAATAGTTTTATATTTGCCTGCATTAAATTGGAAGGGGAATTACACACTACTATGAGGGGGAATTACACACTACTATGAGTTTTGAAATAAATGAACTTCCTTGGAAATGTTTATGCAGTCTTATTTCTGGAATGGTGATGCGCAGCAGCAAGACCACATTGAACAGAAATAAAAATTCTTTTGCCCTTTATTCCTAAAGAAAGTATTTCACTGCAATTTCTTTTCACTTTTTGCCAAAACTTTCAGTGTGTATGCATTTAGTCTTGAGATAAGATGGAGACAAATCTTGTTCTGAAGATTTCCAGGAGTCATCTAGGCCAATACATCCTAAGGTGTGCTAAGACATTAGAGAAATTGACAGTGTTTCTGAATCAGTGGTGAAACCCCAACAGTAACGTTGTACTTAGGAGTCTGACTTGTTATAGCCCTATAATTGGGTTACAACTGATCTACGATCGACCCACGAGTTCCTTGCCAGCTTCACAGTTTTCGTGAGCATCCGTGAGTTCATGTTTTCTTCACGAGTTGCTCACAGTCATGCTAGCTTGATCATCCAATATTTAATGCCTGTATTCCTGTGCAGCACTGGGCATGGCTTCCTGGCTGTGTGATACAGTCTTTAGACAAAGAAATAGAGACTTCAAGGAATCACCTTCAACAGGGGGAGAGACCTCCAGCAGCCAGTTTGTCCCATCCTAAAGCACTTACCCACGGGAGGAGGCCTAAAGTGCTGCAGGGCTTTGCTTCTCTTGCCCACTGCAGTTGGACCCTCTTTAGCTCAGCCAAAACTACCCCAGCATTTCACACATGGGCTGCAAAGCAGATTTCTCATGTAGATAGTCCCCAAGGGTGTGGTTTGAAGGAGATTTATTTCAAACCATACGAAGGGCTGCATGTTTCATATTTAGCCTTCACTGATTAGCTGAGGATCATTGGAAATTGACTTATGTTTAGGATTCTTGTACTTCGGTTCCTTGAGGGCACAGGTGCATGGTTCCTGCTCTCAAAACAAAGCGTGTTAGTGGAAGGCATTTAAGAAGATATTCTTTGCATTTATGATTCTTGGCATTTACGATTGTCCAAGCTGGTTACCGCAACTGGTAACAAGCACAAGGTAACTCGGGCTGTGAGTCTGATGGTTGGGCAGGTTTGGCGGTACCTTACACAGCAGCGTTTGTCCTCAGATATGTTAGCTCTGACTTGAGAAAACTGGTGGCAACAGAAGCATAGATTGGGCCTTAAAACAATTAAGCTGTGCAGATCTATTCTTGTTTCAAACTGGGAGGCACTCATTTCGTCTTAGCGCTGAGCTCTGTGTTTTCTTTCCCCCTTGAGAAACAGCAAATATTGTCTATAGAGAGCAAATATTTAGGCTTTTGAGACCTGCATGTATTTGATAGCACTCTTTCTGCCAAAAAAAAAAAAGTTTTGAGCAACCCTAATTGAAGGCCTGAAGAGAAAGCTAAAGGGGATGAAAAGAGGCCTTGCTGAACATAAATGCTGTCCAGGAGGAAAGCTCTGGCACACTCATGTAGGTAGGCAGCTATGGCCCCTATCTGTCACCACTAATATGCCATGTGGATACAAATGTCTCCCATTACACCTCCGAACGTGTCGGTGATGCAGTTGAAACATACCCATCACCAGGAGACACAAGTATGAGAAGCATTTTGTTTTGCAGCAACAAAAAAGATAAAGCGTTGTAAAAGGTTGCCAACAAAGCAAGCTCTGTGGTGAACCACAGCCACTCTGTGGAAGATCTGGAAAAGACACAAAAACCTTAAAAAAAGAAAGCGAATGGGGAAAACCTCTGCCAGAAGGAGTTACCAGTGATTTTGAAAGGAAACGCTCTGGAGGAAAACAGCTGGAAGAGGATGAGGAAGGGGTTACCGAGGCCATCGAGTGAGCAAGGAGGATGGCGCGATGAAGGAACGATGTGCTGGAGATCCCTGGCTTCACCTCCTGCTTCTCCCATGTGTCCCCGGCTGTCCTTGGGGAGGCCACAGGACATGTCCACCTTCCCATACACCAGAAAGAATGCTGGTGTGTTTCGGAGATGGGGTGGGGTAAGTGCATGTCACAGCAGCTCTCCTGCTCCTCCTCCTCCTCCCTCTCTAGGGTGTGCTGCAGTTGCTCTTGCACACATGGTTTGAGGACTATTGATTCACTTTTTAGGCTACTTTCCTACAAAAATTAGGCTCACGCAGCCTGTCTGAGCGCCCGTCCATTAGTCTCCCCTGGTAACTCTTGAAGCCTTTTGTTTTCAGGCACATTGGCAGAGGGGTGAAGTTTCAGAAAGATCTCATCCCTACGGGGTTTTTGAAAATAAAGGGCTCAGTAGAGAAGAGAGACCCTCTTTGCTTCTCCACTGAAGGGACTGACTGCAAGAGCTCAGGTGTTATTAGGCATCAGAAACCCACACGGATAAGTCCTTCCCTGCGCTTCATTGCTTCTGCTCCGCAGGAACTCACTCATGTATTGACTGAATTTTCTCGTCCTTCCCTTTATAAAGTTAGTGCTCTACTGTAACAGGGATAATGACATATTTCACCTGAAATAGGATGCTTATGAGAGCCTAGCTTGAAATAAAGATTATAAAAATGTAACGTCTAGCAATTGTAGTATCATCCACAGAGTAGGAGAGAGACAAACAGATATATGGGTAGGTAGACAGATAGATAGATTTCTTAATTGAACTCTCTGCTTGGCTGTATTTCCTTTAGGCAAGTACCATAGGTGACTAACAATAAAGGATCATAAGGAAGAACACGTAGGTTTTTTTAACAAATCTGACTTATTAAAGGCAAGTTTTCGCACTTGCATCAGCCTATACTGAAGAACTCTAAATAATACAAAGCATTCAAATGGTCTAACATTAGCAAAGTACTGTTCTCCCCTCAGGTGCTTAAAAGTAGAAAACAAGGTGGCAATATTTCCTCTTTTAAAATACTAATAATATTTCATTCCCCTGCTCCAGAGCATTTAATATCCTATATAAATCAATACGTACCTCACTATCTATTGATAAATGAATAATTACTTTTCTGCCCATCCCCAGACACTCTGAAACCATTTATTCTAGTCATTTAGTCACAAAGCTGTTATTGCAGAGGAAATTCAAGCAGATGTGAATACATAAAGCCAAAAATAGAGAGCTAAGCTGAGAAGTTCACCATAATAGCAGTCTCTTTCGAAGCAAGCTGCTTCTCACTTTCCCAGGAGATGCAGTAGGTATCTCTTCACTTTTCAAAACAATAACTGGTATGGTAAAGCTCAGTCAAGCAAAGAAAAACTTACTTTGCTTTTCACAGTCAACATTTGAATGCAACAGGGAGTCCTTGCTGGTCTGATCAGGAACTCTCTCTCTCTCTCTCTCTCTCCCTCAAAGGACGTGGGGTCCCAAAATGTCATCACGCTGAAGCCTCCATTTGAAAAGGAATCTATAACAAGATGCATCTGTCTCTATAGAAAAATTTGTTCATCTCAAATCAGTACTCTTGTGCTTGTTTGAATGGACCTACATCTGGGAAAACTGAAAATACCCATCTTCACCCCACAGAAGCCTTAGTTTACCCACAGCAACAGCACTCCCATCCCAGTTGGTTCACTGTCCTTTTGATGCCATGTGCCTGCTGTTAGGAGACCAGATATATACACATGAGAGAGAGACTGTGTGTATACACATACAGAAAACACGTAAGATGCAGAGGAAGAGTCTGGATTTGATGTGAGAGTGGTAGTTTCTCATTCACTGACATTAACGCAGTCCTCCTGTGCCTCAGTGACAGTCTCGGAAATGACTGAATTAGGCTATGTCTCAGTCAAAATACTTAACAAATATTAATTATATAAACGTCCCTCCCATCTCAATTAGATATATGCTTCTTTCTGTAAGAAGGATGGAAGCTCAGATGACTTGCCAGAGATCAGGAGGCAGAATGGTGATATGTTCTCCCAACTCCCCATCCTATGCAAACCTGTTCTTCCTTCCAGACAGGCTGGGTATGTTTACCATGTCTCTACCTTTGTTTTTGCTCACCTTCCATCCCCACAGGGAGCCCTCAAGCACGTATTTATTTGCACTTTGAACCTGTGCTTGCTTGCACGGCTACGCTTTAGCTCAAGCTGGGACCTGATTGCTTTAGGGGAGACAGAGACAAGATTGCCTGAGTGCCAGTAAAGCTTCAGCGCCTTTGTCTGCAATTCCCCCCCTTCACCCCAGCACTCCAAGTTCTCCTGCAGTTGATACCAATGAGTGGAAAAGAATCCAACAGCGGTTCAGAGCAAAGTGTGTGCAGCACAAATGCCTACGGGTGAGTGCAAAACAGTGCAATCAGACTAATGTGGCCTGAACTTTGCTTTCCACAGCAGAAATAGCAAAAGCCCTTATGCATATTCTAATGTATACCTTGAACGTTCCTGAACGTATAGATGGTTTATTATGTCAGATTTAGCTTTGGGAGGTGTCTTGCATTCTATAAATGCTAGGTTACAGAAAATGTTTACATACATATGTATGTATGTGTATAAATACATATGTCTGGGTCTTTGTGAAACATAACAGCCTAGGATGGCTGGACGGATAGCTGGCTAACTAGGTACCTATAACACATCCTTAAACTGAAAAAAAAAAAAGCCTTTAAGCTACGTGTGTCTTTTAACACTGACTTGGCTTCTAAACCCCTAAGTACGCTGAGAGAGCTGCAGCCATCTCGGGCTCCATCAAGTTTCCGCCTCACTGAGTGTGTGGCCCCAGATCCAGCTCTGCAGGCCTCCAGAGTCCCAGCAGAACAGGGAGATGTGGTGGGTCGATTGGTTAGCTTTGTCCCCAGTAGCAAAAGCAAAGCTTTGGTGGGTGTGATTGGAACTTTATCCAGGCAAAGAGGGACATGATAATGCAAGAGCCAGGAAAGGCCCATGGCAAAGTCTTTTTCTAGTCTCTGTAGTATCGAAATTAACAAGTATTTTTCAAGGGTGTATCCAAACATATCCTATTTCTGTCATTCAGTGGCCTGCCGATGGCAGTGGTGGGACAGGCAGCCCCCAACCCACACGGCTCGCAGAGAGGTGTGCAGCAGCCCTTGCATCCACTCATACCCGCTCTTCACTTCTAAGTCGGCCATGCTTTGAGTGAGGAACTGGACAAGAAGGTTCTTCCCTACCTAAATTATTCTCCAGTGCGAAGTTCAAAACCCGGTTTAAGTGGACTTCTCAGTCCCAAGCTCGGAGCTTGCCCTGCTCCTTTTGAGTCACAGTGGGCTATCTGTGACTGCAGCAGCAGAGGAACAACATCCAGTTTGCAAGGAAGGGATACTTCTGATGTGAGAAGGCTCCTGAGCAGCTCAAGCCAGCCCTCTTCCCTCCCATCGGTGCCCACATGGATGGGAACAGAGTAGAGAAGATTTCAGACAACATTGCAGCTTCGCTGCTCCTGTTCCTTGAGAGGTTGTAGCAGCTCCCACCCACGCTGGGTCCAGGTTAGGAGACCAGGAGAGCCACCATGGCTTTGGGAGGCCATGGTGCTGCTCCAGCCGCAGAGGAGCGGCAGGGGAGGCACACCCAGCCCGTTGTCAACAGCAGGGAGTTGATGCCAGTCCAAATCCAGTGTGGAGATAGCAGATCAAGACTAACTGTATTTACTCAGAAATCTCCACGCTGCACAGATCTGCCTGCTTGTGGGATTTCTGCTAGCTTGATGAAGGGGTTGGCTCCTATCCTCAGCTGAACCCTCATGGTTCAAAGTTGTGCTGGCTTTTTTCTGTGTCCTTTGGGGTGAAAAATGTCTTGCAGCTCCTGCTTATAATTATTTCCCCTGTGTTTCAACATTCTCCAGATGAACGTCACCCGAAGCAGTGCTCTGAGAGACTGCAATCATGATTGCCAATAGACAACATCCAGACTAAAAATAAAAAGCCACAGCATGGGACCGAGAGACAAGCAATACATCCTCTGGCAAAAATTACCCATCACTGGAAAGAAAAAGTCTCGCCCCTCTAGTCCTGTCTTCTCCATGCTGAAAGAAGCTTCCATTTAACAGCATCCTCTTCTGATGTCATCAAGATGGCTTGTAGAAAACACTAGATGAGCTGATTTTTCCTCTTCATGGCCCATGTTTGATAGCCATGAAATTTTTGGCTAGTCAGTAAATATGGTGGAGGGAAAGAGAATCCTTGTCAGCGGAGCATTTATTTGCCCCTTGGAGGAATGTGGGGGCCCTGTTACCAAATACCTATTTTTGGCCCAAGAGCTAGCAAATGATAATCTTCTTTTTTTTCTTCTCTGTTTTCAACAGCCACCTTTTGCAGAGATGGATTAGGCTGAAAGAACCCCACCTGCCAAAGGGAGGGAAACCTAAGGAAAACGTTTTCTGGGAGAGAGCCATGGTCCCTACCTTGCTTCCTCCCAGCCCAGGAGGGAGGGAGAGCTGTTGAGGACCATGTTTCCAGGAGTATCAGGGTGTGGGTGGGCAGGGTGGGCAAGAGCCCTGGGGTCTGCCCTTCCCCTGTGCTGGGGGTCCATGCAGAGGGTAGTGGGTGCCCAGCACAAGGGTGCCACAGAGATGGGGCCCACTGGGCAGCACACCCCAGGGTCAGGTAAGGTCAGCTCTTTGGATCAAGCCTTCAGGTTGCCCTGCCTGGTACCACACATGGCCAGCCTGGCAGGAAGAAAACACCAAGAAGCTTGAAAGGCTTCTCCATTAGCTCTTCACTACAGCTCAAGAACTGAGACCTCAGGGTTTTGCCTAGTATATCAATTTTTGCATATTATACCTGAGATGGGCTGAAATGTTTATTTATTTCCCTTTTTTGTTTTTTTTTAAATTAGCATTTAACACCCAAGGAGAGACCTGTTCATTTGTCAGGCTGACCTTGCTGAGAATGGGGTCTAGAGACTAATCCTTTACGTGCTGCCAGCAGCACATATACTTGGGCTAAGTAGACTTATTTTGTGGCAGCTGATCCACCAGTTCACTGCAGTGTTAGGGGGCTGATCCAAGCCCTGCAACAAAAACCTTTCTGAGTTTTACACACAGTAACCTCAGAAGATGCAGGCACTCTAAAATATAACACTCTACCCTTGCGAAAATAAATAAGAGGCCACATCTTTGAACAGCAGTGGTGAGATGTTTTATTTGCGCTCCTTTACCCCATGCCTGGGAGACATGAATTCTCAATCACGATTGCTACACAGTCTTCAATGCGAAATAAAGTGCTCCGTGTGAATGATCATAATTGCTTCAAACCAGACTCTAAACGCCCGGTTGAGAAAGGATAGCACCGCCTTTGAAATGAAAACGCGGTGGCTCAAGAGGGATGGAGAGAGATTCTGGCTCTTGTTTTCCATTTTTCGCAAGTCTCCCGAGCTCTCCCGCCCAGTCGGCGCAGTCCTGGGCAGACCATCTCCCTGGCGTCCTGCTCCTTGGGGGAACCGCTGGAAGGAACCCCGGCTGAAACCACAGCACTCAGGCTGGGTCAATAACTTGTTTGGGCTGCTGTTTTTTAAGAGGTTGCAGAGCTATAAATAATGTCGTTTCAAGGGGAGGACTCGACTGCTGAGAACAAGTAGCTGATGTTATATTATTAGATTCAGGACTAGAAAGAATTGAGTCTAGACACTCCCTTATTAAAAAATAAGAATATTTACTTAGCATTTCCTCTCCGTGCTGTGAAGTGATAAATATGATTAGTAAGTGTCTAATATCTCAAGTCAAACTCAGTTCTGCTTTCGGCCTTCTTCTCCCTCAAAGGTTTTATACAGGTCCACATATTTGATGAAATGTATCCTGGAAAAAAAAAAAGGCTTAAGATAACATTTACAGAGTTTATAAATGTTTTACAAGGGGCTCCCTTTTCACTTGAGATAAGACATGGGGATTCAGGCACAGGCAGGAGAATTAAAACAGTATCATAGCTGAGATAGGGAAAGAGGAGAAAAACTTCACTTCTTTAGTTCATCTAGTGAAAACACCTCTTCTCCTTGGCCATTGATGCATTGAGTACTTACCAAGAGCTTCCTGGCATGTCTATGTGGCATATATATTGTGAGAAGCACTGGGATTACAAGTTTGCAGGCTGGTGGGGCCTCACATGAACTACAGGAATCAGCAGACTCTCAGTTAAAAAAAAAAAAAAAGGTGATTTTTCTGGGGACATGGAGACTCCCTTTCGTTTCCCTCTCCGAACGATGCCATGGCAAGGAGGTGGAGGGAAACTGGTGAGTACTTCCTCACCTGCTCCCATTGGAGGCAGCATCTGCAAAACCCTTCCCTGCCAAGCACAGCATACGCGGGATAGAAAAACCTCATTTCCAAAGATATCCCAGGGGAAAGAAATTAAAATCAATGAAAAGCAAACCCAAAAATATCCAGGATACACATCTGACAGGCACGTCAGGCCCAGACCCAACAGAGCATTTAGAATCCTGTCTCCTATTAGTGCTCATGGGTCGATACAAGTAGAAAGATATAGGAGCCTTTCTCAGCCTAAACCATGTGGAACAAACTCAGATGAAGGAATATGCTCCTTAATGTCTCTAGGCCTACTTATTTAATGATCCTGGAGCCACACACATTGTTATTCCAACCCCCAGAAACACAGAAGTGTTGTTCATCATCCTACTAAGCCTCAAACCTCAGGGAACAGTGGCATCACACTGTGACCACCAGCACTCCAGCAACCACTGGAGCAGCATCAACCAGAGCCTTTCACCTTGAGCATGGCTTTCAGCGGGCTTGAGAAATCCACCCCTTACTGCGATTTCAAACAAAAACCCTTGGATGGGCCATCATTTGAGGTGAGGAAGCATCTCGCACAGCTGATAGGAGTCCTGACTCCATATAAATAGCTTACTACCTTATAAATACTCCAAAAGTAAGGGTCTGGTCAAGATACGTCTGCTGATATTACTTTAAGCAGGTTGACTGTGTCCTAATTCACCCTTCTGGACTACGTAATTATCAAATCTGAAAGCAACCAGTGTTTCTAGTTGTATTTTATTTTAGAGCATGGTTACCAGCTCATATCTATGCCATATTTACAGTAGAATTTAACATCATGTACGCAGACATATGCTAAAAAGCCAAGCGTCGGCATACATTAAAACACCTTCACCTTGCCCAGAATATTCTGCAGCCCTTTAGCTGTACGACGATGCCACGGCAGCTTCTGGTCTGAGAGAGATGGGTGCTGAAGCAGCACAGGTGAGACCTGTTTCACACGACTGCAGCAGGTTCCCCCAGAGAGAGCCTCAGCGCATCTTCCAGGCTTTTTTTTCCCCCATGAAGATCCAACAGGCTGTGCTGGTGTCTGCTTTTGGGGTGCCATGAGAAGCGCGGAGGCTCTTGTGGCAAGAGGAGGCGCTGCCAGAGCAGCAGGAAATTCCACTTCCCCAAGTGTTTCCTAATTAGCACCATTTCTGGAGGCACAGTACCTCAGCCCAGCGTGCAGGACTGACCTGGTTACTGAAGGAAGGCATTGTCTGCCTCTGATTGCCCACTGTTTTCCTTGCTCTGGAATATACTTATTATATGCTCAGATAATTGGGCTCTGCACCTCTTCTCACTCAGAAATGAGCCATCCAGGACTTGGAGTAGTGCCCCTGCCCAGCCAGTGATGTTAGACGGACCATCCACAAGTATCAGAGTGTCATATAAATATAAATACAGGAACCAAAGGGGAGCACGGTGCTCTGCCTACAAAATACACCCCTGCGAGTGCTCCAAAAACCAGGGCCAGATCACGATGTATCTACAGGGAAGTCGTGGCTGCCCCATCCCTGGAGGGGTTCAAGATCAGGCTGGACGGGGCTTTGAGCAACCTGGTCTGGTGGGAGGTGTCCCTGCACAGAGCAGGGGGATTGGAACTCCATGATCTTTAAGGTCCCTTCCAACCCGAACCATTCTATGATTCTATTCTATGACACAGCCCTGGTCACGCCTGTCGGCGCTGAGCAAAGCAAACCCACCCTGCTTCACAGTCCTCATCCTGGTGACCACGGTTTCACCAGACTCATCCCACCCCACCAATAGCATCTCCTGGAAAGGTGTTTTCTGCAGCACCCATGTATAAGGAGAAGCGACGCACGAGCCCACCCACCTGGCACAGACAGGCTTGGGAGGCTGAAAACGTAACCAGAGGCTGCGTGCATCTTATCTGGGATGCCAGAGCCTCGCCTTCATAAGTGGAGCCCTGTATTATCAGAAAAGAGGCTATTTTTGGCCTCTGAGCTCAGCCTCCGGAGCGGTGGGTAACGGGTGCTGCAGGAGCTCGTTCGGGAGTCAGGAGGGGGAGAGACAGAGCAGAACAGCCGGGGATTTCCAGGAACGCCGGGACACCCTGTATCCACCGGCCTCTCCGCGTGCTTCCAGCAGTGGAGCAGAGCAGGCTCGGTGGAATAAGGCAGGTGCCATTAAATTATGACAATTTAAAACACTTTTGGCCCAACTTGCTAAGGTACCGACTCATCTCTTTTTTTATCCCGTGCACCAGAGAAAAGAGGGAATGCCATGGGGACGAATAGATATAGGTGATACTATTTTAATACCAGGGTTATTTTAATACATATAATAAAACCGAATTCTGCTCAATATGTTAAATAACTTACCACGTTTCTATGCACACTGCACTAAAAAAACCCACAGTTTAAGCAATAATTTATTCTTTGACAACAGGAAACAGCTGATAAAAGAAAAACCCTTTTGTTTTGGATTTACAGACCGTTTCCCATGTTTGCTTTGGCTGTCTCTCTGGCATCCGCTGGTACAGATGAGAAGGAGGGGAAGGCAGAGGTGTTGCTCAAATCACAGGACCCCCAAATGTTGTTACTCCTGTTGCCCTCTGCGTAAAGGTAGCAGGAATCCTCTGGAACCCTTTTCCTCCTCCACAGAGCTTTTTCAAGGTGTGAAGCTACTGTCCCAGCAGAGCTCCGGAAACTCTCCAAACACATCACAAACTTCCCGGGAACAGACAGGCTAGGAAGCCCATAGTCTGGAGATGGAGAAAAAAAAAAAAAAAAGAAAAGAAGAAAAGGAATAGCCTAAATAAACCAGTATGCAATTGCTGCCAGGTGTAACTCTGCAATCCTTTTGTGCTTGGCTGGTGGTTTGATTTCCTAAAGGAAGCACTCCTCAGTGACTCTCACACTCATGTCACTGGCCCTCTAGCCTCCATTTCCCTACCCAAAGGGTGAGCCTCCACACATTTTGGGTTGTGCTCATCCCTACTTTGCTGCATGGCCTCGCAGTCGCCCCTTCGCAGCCTCTTGGGTAAGAAACCCCTTGCCTCTTGCCTCAACCTCTGCAGTTGCCCCTTGCCCCCAGCATCGGGCAAATAAGGCAGCCCAGTGGCTGAGGAACCTGGAGACCATCACCTCAGACAGGGCTCAAGAAGGATTTCTCGTCTTTTCTTAATTATGAACAAAGAGGCTTTGAGATTGGTTTCTGTTTGGTTCTTACCTGAGGAAGAGCAGGACTGCTAAGCCTTACGTTGGTGGTTTTGTTCTTTCTTTTCCCCTGGAGGTCTCAGAGATGGGAAAAGGCAAGATACTGAATCTTGGCTGCCCAGCAGTCCTTACAGCCCAAAGAAGGGCTTGCAAACCCTAAGCTGGTCTGTGTTTCCTGGCTTTCAAGCTGTGACCTTTACGTGCAGGCAGGAACCACTGAAAGGTTCTGCTAAAACACTTACTTTCCAGGCTTCGGGGATTTTGAGTGTTGTGATGCAGTGATAAAGTAACTGCAGCGTGCATTTAAGCTTGTCTGAGATTCCCACTGTAGACCTTAAACACCGTGCTAAATAGGGCAAACAAAAATAGCTGTTACTTTGACAAGTGCTTATTTAAAGCCTGTTTTGTCAGCATCGCTGCCCTGGTTATGACAGGGAAGTTGTCTAGAAATTGCATAATTACCAGAATTAAGCGCAGGAAAGCGAAGCAGCACCGCGCAGTTCAATGACGGAGTGGGTCGTGGTGGCCATGGCTGCTGCAGCTTCTACTACCGAAGCCTGGCCTGGGGAAAATCGCTGCTGCTCCTTATTTTCTCTCAGCCCAGGGGGCGGCTCAGCTCCGGGCACGTGGGTTTTGCTGGGCCGGGGGAGCCGATGAGGATGATGTTTTCTCGCCCGCCGTCCTGCTGCTGAGAGAAGCCAGCGTGGCTGCCCTCGCTGCTCGTTCTCCAGCTGCCCACCACCTCGCCAGCGGGCTCTCAATGGACTTTAATATAAACAGGAGTGGGGACCGGAGAGCGAGGGGAGAAAGAGTCCAGAAACATTAGCAGACCCTTTTTGCACATCATAAAGTCTGCAGCAGATTCAGCACCTGAGCTTGTATGGTATAAAAGAAAATACTCAGTGCTCTTTCCCTCCTCTTGCCTTGCCTTTCCTCATCGTAGAAAGGAGGTGAGGCGAGAGGACCAGCTCAGGGACGTTTTTTTAATGGTTTGATTTGTTGGAATTTGTGTTACTAGTGTGTCACTCACTCCTTTTCTTCCTGGTCTCCAGGGTGCTTTCAGGTGGCTTGGGCTCCTATTTTCTATCAGCTCAGCAGGCCATTTAAAGGGCCTATCCATGCGATTGGCTTTCCAGCCAAAGCATAGAATGAAGCCTTGCAGCAAGCCCCATTCCACCTGTCTCCCCATCTCCTTCCTACCCAAGGTCTATTGCAGGCACCGGGGCAGCTTTCTACCCACTCGTTATACGCGTCGTACTTAATCTGAACGCAAGCCCGTCGTCGATCTGCTCTGCACGTTAGTCTAGCTCATTTACTTCCAGGAAAAAACCCTAGGGAGACTAAGCAGGGAGCTCTGGCCTGCTGGTGAAGATCCCCTCTTGCAGAACTGGTGTCTCGCCTGGGAGAAGTGGGGCCGGGAGGCTCTGGATGCTGAGGCAGGCGTGCTGGAAGGGACCGATGCGCATGTAGCACCCACTGGTGACAAACCTGCTTTAAGTGACCTGGTCACACCTCAGACAGACGCAGTGGCAGGAGCATATATGCTATCCAGCAGTCAAATTCCTAAGGCACCATGTAATCTTCTCCCTTCTCGTAACCCGCTGCCTCATGGGGCTGCATGTCTTCCAACTAAAGGAGCACTTGGGGTGAGGACCCTACAGCCAAGGGCTTTCTTCATAATACAGTCCTCATTAATTTTAACAGCAGAATCACCCTCTGCGCTACATGAGGATGGGGACTTGGGGAAAATATTAGCATCATCATTTAATTAAAAATGGATCATAATAATAAAATCTGCACAAAGGGACTGGTATGGGATTACAAAGAGAACCTTAATTGTGGAATTCTCCCTATTTGACTTTGACTCTTTTTCCATCTCAACACAATCTTTTTAACAGCTTTGGCATGTAATTTCCTGCTTTGAAAAAGAAAATTAGGAAAGACTGCAGTGCTATCATTCAGCTTCACACTGACACCTGTATGTGTCACCAGCAAAGCTGGAGTCTCTTCTATCCAAGACTCTTCTCACTTTACCTAAAGGATTCACTGATAGCAATGGAGGTTGCACCCTGCCCTGCTCACTGCAGGCCAAACATGACAGGACATTGGTGAACATACACTGTGGTGAGCACATGCAAACTGCAAATTTTCAGAGCCCTAAAAATTTCTTTGTTAATGTAGTGACATCAGACTTTCAGTCCCTGCTTCAAGTGAGGAGTACTGCCAGGGATTTCCAAAGATTAAAAAAAAACAGCCTTTTTTTTTCCCATGGGTGAAAAACCCTTTTATTTGCATTCTTGAGACCCCACCTGGAGCACTGTGTCCAGCTTTGGAGTCCTCAACACAGGAAGGACACGGATCTGTTGGAATGGGTCCAGCGGAGGGCCATGAGGATGATCAGAGGGATGGAGCACCTCTGCTATGAACACAGACTGAGAGAGCTGGGGTTGTTCAGCCTGGAGAAGAGAAAGCTCTGGGGAGACCTTATAACAGCCTATCCATATCTGAAGGGAGCTACAGGAGAGATGGGGAGGTACTGTTTACAAGGAAGTGTAGCAACAGGACAAGGGGTAATGGTTTTAAATTGGAAGAGGGGAGATTTAGATTAGACACCAGAAAGAAATTCTTTC
>JAOTQQ010000012.1:44539998-44636900 GCA_026546715.1 Gallinago undulata
CAACCTGGTCTGGTGGGAGGTGTCCCTGCCCAGGGCAGGGGGGTTGGAACTCCATGATCTTTAAGGTCCCTTCAAACACAAACGATTCTATGATTCTGTGATTCTATTCTTAAGCTTGAGAGAGCTGAAATGTTTCAGCTGAAACTATCTATTAAAAAAAAAAAAAAAAAGCAAACAGAAACAAACAAGAAAACAACAAACCATGACTCAGAAGACATCTGAAGACAGTTTCACACTGAACAGCCAAAGCTTGACAAAAGTTACTCAAAGCTGAAAACAGGACTTTCTCACCCGAAACACTGGATGCCTTTGACAATCCAGAGCGCTCCTCAGTTGCCCGGGTTTCCCTTGCCAGGCAGAGGATCATCATCCCCACTTCTTTCAGCAAAGTCTTTTAGACCTACTGGTGAAAACGCAGAAACCGTCATCATCGTCAATCCCATCTACGCTGATTATTAATATTATTTGGAAGAAAAACAGGGCTTTGTTCACACACAGGATTTCCTAACAATGAACCTATATACGACATCCTATACGTAAGAGCAGAGCTTCCCTTTGGGGATGAGCCGACAACCTTCCCGCAGTCAAGGCTCTGCCCCGCGGCCGGTGCTTCCCAGGCAGCTGAAGGTGCTGGAAAACGAGCTCTGGTCCTGGTGTGCTGGGCATCTATGCAGGGATCAGCCTGTCCTGCTTTCGGGTGCTTTGAGCACCCCTTCATGCTGCTGTGGACAACCACACTGGGCACAGGCAATAGCGAACTGTGCCCCTCTGCCGGCATCCTAAATAGACACCGGTGAAGACTTAAAACATCTGCCACTTGCATTTCTCTTGTAAAGGAAGGTAACAGCGGGTGCAAATAACAAAGTGGCACAAAGCACCTCAGAAGCAAATGATCAGTTGCCTGTAGGTTATTAACAAGCACATCTAACTCTGTTTCCATCCAACAGGGTTCAAATATTATTATTTTTGTGGCTACACGGATCCCTGGCTTTCTTTATCGTAACTTTTAAATCCGACAAAACAGAGGAAAACTGCTCAAATTCAAACTTCTTGACATTGCTGTCAGTTTATTTCCATGAAGCTGAACACTGAATATTATGAAACAGCTCAGGAATGCTGGACATAAAGGGAGATTTCCTTTTTCTCCCCTTCAGCTGAAATATCTTTTGGCAATAAATCCCCGCCGGAAATGTGCTTTCCCTGATTCCCTGGCTTAATTAGCTCAAACAATGTAAGATATGTAACACTGACCACCATGGGAAACCTGATAACAAAGAACAGTGATTCAATGCAAGCCTTTCAAACAGACGCAGCCAGTTCCCTGCTAAGACAAAAGTGGATTCAGCGCGGTGTCAAGCCTTTGCTTTCTTTGCTGCTGCAGGAGACTCCAGCGCTCTACGGCGAGGCAAGTTAAACTCTGCCGTGATTTTCCCCGGTAATGATCTAAAATTGCCAATTCCTCTGCAGCACGCGGGTCACACATCCGTATTTTCGTCAAGGAACTAATGCCGCAGCTCCTCAGCACTCGGAATGCATTCCCTCCTGTTGCCATAGGGAAGATTGCGAGAAAACTGACCCCAAAACTGGCTGTTCAAGGGGGAACAAGCTGGCGAGTCTGCCTGCCCTCGCGTGCTCCTTTCTGAGAGAGCCGAGGCTGCAGTTTCCTCAGGATTTCTTTCCCGGGCTGTATCCTGAGCAGCCCTACCCCCCTGCCCTCGCTGAGCACCCCTCCATCATCCCGCGATGGAGTTCGTGCGGACGGAGGGTGAGCAAGAAGGATGTGCCCTATTCAGCTTGGGTTGTGAATATCCTTTTTTCCTCCTGCCTGTCCTTGTCCTGCCACTGCTTGTGGGGCAAGGTACCCGGCACTACCCTCTGCTCGGTGCCAGGGTGCTGCTGCCCAGATCAGGAGGATGAGCAGCGAATGAGCAAGACCCAGTAACATCGGTGACGGTAGCAGCAGCAAGAAATACAGTCTTTCCTGCGTACAAGCAGAACTGGGACCCTACTTAGGTCAGAACAAAATCAACATACAAGGTCTGGATTAGTGTCCACAGTGTGGACAGTCCCAGCGTACATTACAGCTCCTCTCCCCTGATGTTGTTAAAGATGCCAGAGGAGAAAAGACACAATAGGCTTTTGCCTATTTTTTCCATTTTTAGTTTATAATTTTTAAGTTTAGACATATTTATAGATTTTTAACTTTTTTATTGCATTAGAAGCTTGAGTCATATCACTTCTGTTCCCCAAAATACTCTGTGGACAGCAGAGAAGTGGCAGGACTGTAATGGCAGGGGGGCACAGGTAGGGAAGCGCAAGTAAACACCGTCAGGAACAGGAATCTCTTAGTCAGAGCGTTTATAGTTTGCTGCTCCTTTTGGTTTTGTCATTGCCTGTGTAACTCAAATGCCTTGCAGGGGAACGGCCAAACAACTCTGGCCAGGTCCACCCGGGGAGAGCTCTGTTGACTCAGCAGTGTCCACCGGGGACACGAGACCGGTCGGAGGACTGACCTCCATCTGTGCCTGGTGTGCCGGGGCCAGACACGCCAGCAGGGCTGTGCTTTACTGGCTCAACTTGTTTCGCTGGCACATGGGTCCAGAGGCACACGTCTGCTGAAAGCATATGTCCTACCAGCGCAGCCCTTCCTGAGTACAAAGCTCTAAATCCAGCAGAATTCCTCCAGGAGGACTTCTAGACAAAAGAGAGAAACAGCCAATCCAACCAGTTCAGGGTCTAACAACCTGCATATCCCTAACATAATATCAAATAGAGTTAAGAAAGCCCAACAGCTGTCTCTTGGGCTTCCTTGCTTGGTGTGAAGAACCAAAGGTCACAGGCTCACTTTTCTTGTGTGGTTTGCCTTTGAAGCCCGGGTGTCATCGGTGCACCACAGGACCCCACACAGAAGGTCCCGTTTGATCCGAGTCCGTAGGTGGCTAGCTCTTTTTGGCATCTCTGGTTATCACCTTGGTATTACAAGGCCAGTTGCGATCTGACTGATCTGTTAAACAAATGAGATTCATCCCTCTGGCTCTGCTAAAACTCAAGTGTAGCCCTCAGTTGGGCAGCGCACAGACACTCCAGCTTTATTTGTGTTAATGTAATTATAGATAGGCCAATATTGAAATGACCAACTTGCACTGTAGGCAGGATAAACAAATGCTTCTTTGGTGTTCAGTGCATCATGGTTTTTTTTAATTATAGCCTGCACACTAACTCTAGACCATACCTAGAAAATGTGGAAGTCCTAGGTCTGAGAGACAGCAAATGCTGCTCATTTTCCAATATATTGAAGTGAGAGAATCTACAGAGTATGAAATTATTTTATACCCCAGGTACGAAAGTATTTCATTCACCACGTATGAAATCTCAGTCTCACCAAAGTCATTGGCAAAATTGCCGCTAGCTTCAGCAGAGACGGCAGTTCAGTCTAGGAGGGTATGTGTGTGTGCAGTGCACAAGCCTAAGGAAAGAAAAAGAAATACCAGGAACATAAAGGAGATTACAAAATCTACTGTGTCTGTCATGAGTGGGCAGCCACACGTGTCCTGCATCTGGCTCTCTAAATTAGTCCCATACATGGCTGCAGCATCACTTATAAAAAGATCCCAAATCATGAAGTCTTATAGAGCTGTCATTAATTAATTCTGTCTACTGGGTACAGCTGTGCTTAATTTCTGCCTATATAGTCCTTGGTTTCAGCAGAGATTTTGAAGATGTTCCTATTAACACTGCAATCCTGGTAACAAAACCATGCATGAGAGAACAAATATGCAGAGCTCCTGCTTCACCTACTTTTCCAGCCAGGCAACCGACTAAGCTGCCAGTAGGATAACACCAAACCCCCTGGTTTTATGCAGAAGAGCTGGTATAAACATTTCCTTTGGTTTGCCTCCAGAGGGGACAACACTCTTCTTGGGATTTGGGTCTGACTGTTCGTTGTTTTCTCAAAAAGAGCTCCCCCCAGGGCTCTGGCAGAGTTTGGTTTGTAACTTCTGAGTCTCTGCATCTGGAGATCTGCCAAACCTCTGCCTTTGGGTGATACACGCTCCCATTTGATGGGAATCTACCGCCCCCACCCCACACATGCACATGATTTCAGGCAGGAGGCACCACTTTTTTGGAGAAAAATTACTGCTCCACAGGCACACCACAGTTGCGTAGGAGCAGTCACGCGGCTGTGGAATGCATCGGATCCATCAGGCACTCAGCAGGTGACTGGACGCCTCTTGCACAGCAAAACTTCTGCATCCTATTGCTCACATTATGGGGTGGCTCTGTACCCCAAGTCTGGTGAGTTCCTCTGGGCCTGGAGCTGGTGAAACAGCCGGCCCTCCAAATCACTGCGCAGCACTCAGTCGTTGTCACCAGGCTCCCCGTGTGCTTGGCATGATGACTCAATCAAACCAAGGTTTTCAGTCTGTTGCCTGGTGTTTCATTGGCTCGAGTTCACTTAAACAGACCTCTCCAGAAGGTCAGCTCCGCCAAGTAATGGAACACAAGCCAGAAAAAAAGCCTGCTCGCTTTGTGAGCTTTTGCACAGGGCAACTTCACCCCTGCCTGATTCAGGTGGTTGCAAAAAATGGAGGAATATCAAGGAAGGCTTTGGATACTTGTAGTGCTTATGGTAAAAAAAAAAATAATGCAAGAAATAGGTTCCTAAACTGAGAAACATATATCGATATTTAGCCACTAAATTACACAAAGTGATTTTGCGTTCAGAGGAATTCCAGTTGTTTTCTTCTTGAAGGTTGCAGTTGGCTACAGGAAGACAAACTCATTGAATCATTTTAACTGACTTGTGTTAT
This sequence comes from Gallinago undulata, assembly GCA_026546715.1. Taxonomy (NCBI): domain Eukaryota; kingdom Metazoa; phylum Chordata; class Aves; order Charadriiformes; family Scolopacidae; genus Gallinago; species Gallinago undulata. The sequence continues at coordinate 44,544,810 of JAOTQQ010000012.1, forward strand.
TGAAGAAACTAAGATTTTTCAGTACTTACTTAAATTTATAGAGAATAGTCAAAATGAAGGTCTGTTAGAGACTTACAAATAGTCTTTCTGGAGATACACACGCTTTTCTTCTCCTGGTACGCTTCTGATCTTTATTTACCACGCAGCCAGAAAAAAACTTGCTGGAAAAGTGCAGACAGCTCTAAACTTCCTCAGTAACTGCTTCTCTGGTGACAGCACTACAGCACTGGTGCCGCAGGTGGCAGTGACTGGTGAAGCCAAGGAAGAAGGCCTCTTTAAAACCAAAGCACCCACCCGAAATTTTTTTATTCTCTCTCACTCATCCCAAAGTGAAACCCTTCACGTGAGCTACGGCTGTAGATGTAAAAGAGCTTGGCCTCCTCTCCACGTGCAGAAAACTTTATCCTGTCCCTATAAGACTATGGTCTATCTCTAGGTAATTGCTGAGCTCTAACTCAAGAGGTGGCCGAACAGGACTGCCACATCATCAAGGAACAGGCTCCACTGACATCCCAGACAGTCAGTCCGGAGTCCCTGAGCCCAACACCCCAATCTTTCCAAACATCAGGGCTATAAATTGTGACTCATGTCTGTGCTATATATACATACATACACGAATGGCTATTTTCTGTTACTTCTAGCTTCCATGCTTCTAGCTTCTAATAATTAAGTCACTCTTCCAGTTTGAAGGGCAATTGATTGTCACAGAAATTACCCATCTCCAGGTAACTCCAGGACTCAATTCACCTTGCCAGCCATCCTGTTTTCAAAATTAGGTCTTTTCTCATGAACACTGCATAAGGACAAAATCAATCTGACTCCCAACACACTATGTGACTAAAACTGAGGCTATAGGATGATGCCAAACCACACAGTTGTGGAAACATTTAAGCATGTTCTTAGCTCCTTTGGACTGTCTTGAAATTTGAACACGTGCTTAAATATATTGGTAGGTTACAAAGCCCCTCACTGATTTGTTTTAACTGATGAACCAAATCTTGGTGTCCATTTCGTCAGCTGACATTTTGAGCAGCTCACAGTCCCAAGATACTGATGAGAAAAAATGAAGAATACAGTTGATCAGAAGAAGGGCCCTGGGCCTGCAAGGTGCCCCCTTGAGAGAAAGATGTTAAACCCCAATGACATCTCAGCATGGATTCAAAGGTGGACCTGTGCAATCTCCACTTCCCCAGATTAGATTTGAAACCACTGCAGAGTCACTGCCTTATGGCTTTGTACTGATGTCAGCAGACAGCAACTTTAAATAAAAGTAGGGCTCTTATTCACATTCATTGAGTAAATGTTGTTATTGCCTCCCAGCTGTTTGTTACCACCCGTCTGCTGGGCTACAATCTCTGGACAACAAAGTCAACAGGAGGGAACTGGTGTCTGAGCCTCAGCCATTATAATTTAGACACGGTACAGCCTAGCACCTGAGCATGAACCCTCCCTTCTCAGTGGCTTGAACTAAATACACAATGAGGTACAAACTGGAGAGGCTGAGATGTAGGTACGTACTCCCCACTATTATTTCTGTCCCAGAGCACTAATTGTCTAATGCCAAAGTCCCCTGCTCATGCAGGGGAACAAAAGATGCATAAAAGGCAAATGAAAAAGTTCACAATATTTTACACCCAGCCACTGCCACTCAGTGATAAATAAACGTGAGTGTGATGATAAATAAACGTGAGCACTCAGCGTGCAGTGTCCCACTCCTCCTGGCTGGGTACCCAGCCCAGCCCAGGCTGGTGGCCTAAGCTCCCATGGGCTCCAGCAGAGCTCTGGTACGAGCCACAGCACCAACTGCTGAAGGCACAGCCAGACCTGTACCAGCAGTGGAGACTGCATCCAGAGGCTGCTGTCCCTGTTCTGCAAGGTCCCACCACCCACCATGGTTGTACCCAAAATCACTCCAGCTCAGAGGTATCGGTTCCCATCCTCTATCAGAGCTCATGTGCTCCCGTCCACAATGTCCACAGTAGCACTCCCTTGTGCTTGCCACCAAGCTTGGTTTTCAAGGAGACTTCTTTTGCCAACTGCTTTGAAAAATGCAAAGCCAGGCCAAGTGCTCCATGCTTTTGGATGCTGCCATACCTTTTGGAGCCATTACTCCAGAGTAGCATACAGCAATTTTATTATGGAACCCACATTTGAATTTTAAATGTTATTTCCATTTCCCCAGTCAAGCTTGGATTTTTATTTTATTATTACAGTTTCATTATTGCAATATATTTTTTATTATTGCTGCTAATTATTACTTAGCTCTATTGGTTATTAGGTTCATCACTGCTTGGAAACTTCCATTTCAGACCTGGTCTGCATAATTTGGATACTTTTCCAAAAGTTTTGAATATGCAAAACTGTCTATATTCCTGGAAAGGAATGGAAGTTAGCACATGAAAGAGGAAGAATCAGACAAAGTAGGGCAAATTAAAGGACAGACTCTAGTACCTCCCATCTCTGGGAGAGTTTCCTTAAAACTGAGACACAGTGTGCTTCTGCATACCTTGTGTTAATTTAAAGTGTTTGTGTTGTATCATTACCCTTTATTATCAGGCTTCCTATAATGGTCAGTGTTACATATCTCAAGCCATGTGAGCTAATTAAGTCAGGAACTGCAATTTTTCGAGTGATATAACAGCTAATTCCCACAATAGCATTCCCACAGTATTTCATCATCTTAGGCTCTGGCTGTACTTACAGAAAAAGAAAGTAAACTAATTTTTTAAACTTGGTCTAGTTTAAATCTTCACGCAGACGTGTGCCAGGCCTCCTCTATAGAATGAACTGAGAGGGAAGAAGCCTTTGTTGGGAATTTTAGAACAAAATACCTGTTGATGGTCAACTCTTCTCAGCACAGTCTCATTTTTTCTCTCCAGGGAAGACAGCTAACTAACATTGTTGAAAGTGCTGTAGACAATGGCCAAGTGTGTGTCTCCATGGTCAATGAGTGCGCAGGTGCCTCCATCCCCTCCCTGGTGACCCCCAGCACAGTTGCACAGGGCAGCCAGGTCAAGGGAGCAGCTCTCCTCTTACCATCCTACTTGGGCTTGGGTTGGACTTGAGCTGGGTTCAGTCATGCCATGGTCACACCAGGGCCAACCAAACACAATGCTGTCATGGTAGACTGCACCCCAGCAGAGCTGGCTGAGGACGTGGGGATGCCCTATGAAACACTTGAGATGCTTGAGGCAAAGAAAACTAAGTCTGAGGGCATCCAAGCCATGTTTGGCCTTGAGTTTGTGTGAGGTTGTGGGTGTGAGACAAGCCGGATAAATGCAGAAAGTAGATTTGTCTTGAACAATGAAAACCTTTACAATGACATCGCCCTGCCTGTCTGGGGGATACTGCCTTTAGCAACAGCTGAAGAAGGAAGGGACGTGCCTCCATGTCATGGAGGCAGAGAAGCCTCCATTACAGTTACAGATGTTAGAAGTTACACAAAGTTGTTTCAGGAAAATTTATGCCCAGTTCTGGCTGCTCATCACGGCTATTGAGAACATTTGGACTTGAATCAACTTTTTGAAGAGTTGCTTTTGGAGCATTCAGATTTTGTACCAGTTTTGCTTACCGTAGAAGAAAAAGGCCTATGAAGGCTGCCAATTTAAAATCATTTCACACAAAACCACACTTTTCAGTGACTAAGTCTGCACCAAAAATTTACCAAGGTCTAGCATAACCTAAGTGTAACTTCCCTTGTCAGTTCTGCATTTGTTTTAGTTATTTCTGCATAGGAAGGGCAAGTAATTAACAGCACTATCCAGTAAAGTATAAATGTTTATTTCACAAAATGCTCGAGCAGAACTGACATCAATTGACCATGTCAAATATCCCATAGCTTCGCTAGCTTTTTTTTTTTCCCCACGTTTGATTCTTAATGCTGTGGAATGCTGGGCCACGTGTGCTCAGAGATTATGAACAGTCACGGTGTGGTTTGCTTGCTGATACAGAGTTAATTCAGTTGTCTCCTTCCAGTGAATTTACCTCCTTCCATCTTCGTGGAATGCCTTTGCATAGGAACTTAGGACACATATCAGTTTGATTACATGAGAAAAGGCAATCCAATCCAATGAATTAATCTGAAGTTGAAGAAATTTTGATGCCAGGAACATCCCTACCTTCTAAAATGGAGCTGAAACGTGAATTATTTGTGTTTTGATATATCCAGGCAAAGCAGCAAACTCCGTTCAGTTTCACAAGGGCAACTTTAATGAATTTTCCCTCTAGGTACAAATGAGTGGAGAATTTCTCCCTGCGTGACAGACACTTTCTACAGTACTTTTGTAACCAACAACATCTGTGTACCTTATTTCAACTTTTGCAAGAATTGGACAAAATAGCTTCACCCATTAGAGAATGTATCATTCAATTGGATTCATTTTTCAGTTTACATCAGCAGTAAATTTAGTGTAAAATACATTACATGTAGCATAGCCAAATATAGCATCCTGAATTGAGAATGAATTGTAATTACTAGACTACAGTTTTCTCCCAGTCAATCTTACACCCATCCTAAAGAGTACTGCCATACTTGTTTTCCTTAAGAATTATTGTACACCCTAAACATGACAACTTCTACCTCTCATTTGACTATGAATAAAGGTTTAAAGGATCTCTCTTCTGGATTACGAAGGAGAATATTTTCAACTTCTAAGCTGTAAATATTTGTGAAAATATTTGATCTGAAATAATATATTGTACATGAAGCTGTAATGAATGAAATCCCCATTATTTCTGTTGCTGATGGCAGAGGTATGGAATATAAATTCAGACATGTTGGTAATTCCTTCCTTTTCCTTGAAAATCAATGAAAATTAAATCCATAATTCAATCCACATTTAGAATTGTGCTTAATAGCTGATGACATGATATGACCTATGGGGAGAAAATAACAGAAGGACTCTCAAGTTGAAGAAATTCAAACCTAGACATCTAGGGAAAATAATCCAAAACCCAGTTATTCCTCAGAAGGGAAAATGAGAAAAGTAATGCTGAAAGAAGCCTGAGGGTGATAGTAGAGAGTGCATTAAATGTGACTGAGCAAAAAAAAAAAAAAAAAGAGAGAGAGAAAGGGAAAATTTTGGCTGCAGATTCAAAGACATCACCTCCTGGAAAAGGGAAGAAAAGGTTCCACTCCATATGGCTTTGGTGTGACCACACTAGGAATACTAAATTCACTCCTGGGTACCTTATTAGCATCTAAAAGGGCAGGTTCAGCAGAGAGCAACAACAGTGTCTAAGGGGTTGTCTGGGCTGACTTTTAAAGAAAGATTAAAATAGTTTAGGGGTGGATTGGGGCACGTTTTATTCCTGTGGAGTAGCACTTTAATTCTTATCCCATCCTTTTCCTCTACATTTTAACAGGCCTAGTCACAAAGCGAAATATTATGTGCAAGTGTGTAAAAGTCTGGCCCTAAAGATCTATGTATCAGCTAAGCAATGAACAGGGGAAGTTCCAACAGACACCTATGGATGTTGGAAGGGTTATTAACACCAGTGGCACAACTTGCAACAGGATGATATTTTTAAAGGCAAAAATGAAAGAAAAAAAGAGAAAACTTATTGACAGGTCTGTTAGGGAATTGATTACTCTCATGAATGAAGTGATGCATCTCTTGATACATTTAAAGCTACGCTTGCAAAGCACAAGTGACTGTACTCAAGAGAGCAATCCTGCCCTGGACAGAAGATGGAGTAGATGGCTTAGTGCGTCTCCCTTATTTCTGCTTGCACTCACTCAAAAACTTTGAGAGACAGGGAGTTACAGGACAACCTGGTAATAAATATGCACCACTGTCTAATGTACTATTTGGCCAAAGCCCAGATAATTCCTGAAGTACACTTCAGGGCCTCATAATGACTACAGCGCTAAATGTCTTACAGTCCCACCCCTGCCTGGCTGGGGCAGTGAAACATTACACAGTATAAACAAGAAATCAGTTGGTGATTCTGAGCTGCTGTCTCTAATGATAGTGCTGGGGAGACTCTTTGGATCTGCTAGACGTATTGTTTAGGTCAGCCTTGTGCTGGGTTCAAGCCTCCTAAATCCTCCCCGGGACTGTTGCTTTCACAGAGCTCCTCTGCCGTGCCCTCTTCAAGTCCCGTCTTCCCCTTCCTCCTCACCCAGGCCCAGGGCTTCCATCAGGAGATGGATCATCACCACTTTGGTCAGGGGTAAAGGGGTTCAGATCCTCTGATGGACAGATCTGCCACCCCTTGGTACTGCAGAGGCTCAGCAGTGATGGCAGGCAGCGGCCGAGCATCCCACCCCATCCCAGGATCCTCACCTCCTCCTGCCCCACCATGCCCTCCCTTCTCCAGGGCTCCAGCAGGCTTTGTTAGCACCTTCTGCATTTTGGCAGGATGGTTTATTTTCCCTTCGTAGGTCATTAAATCTCTATTGATTTCAAGCAATTGGTTCTCCACACCGGGCAGCCTCCGTTATAAATTACTGGTGGGGAACGTGAGTTGGTTTGGCTCCCCATCCCGTGTATCTAGCAGCGAGTTTTGGGTGTGTGTTTCTCCTGTTATTGCTCTCATTGCGGTCCTCACACAATGACAGCAGCAGTTCTGCTTCTCCCCAGAGCTGGGCATAGGTAACTTCCTTAGCCTGGGTTCCTGAGGAGAAACCATTTCAGAATTATTCGTGCTACCTCTTCTCAGTGTAAATTTCCTAAGAAAACTCGTCTCGCAGAACCCCACCCCAGAAGAAACACATTCATATTAAATTACCACCTTCCAAAACAGACCAGGGAAAAAAAGTCATAGAGCCTCTTGCTTATTTTTTAACCATTTTAAGGCAAGACGATGGTGTCTCTTAGCTGTGAAATTACCTATACTGGGTAAATTTGCTTCCCTAAAAAAGAAGGTCCTCTCCATGAAATGGAATCAGCTCAGTGAGCTTTTTCTGGTTTTCCACAGCCCTTTCTGTAGCAAATAACACGTTGTCACTGCAGCCTTTCAGCCACTTGGAAAGTGCCAGCCCTGGCACTAGCAGCCAGCATCCTTCAGGGCTAACTGAGAAGATCAGCTTTAGGGAAGGATCTGAACTGAGATCTACACAAGTTTAGATCGAGTGTGGATCAACCAGCCTGCAGCGATCTCACCAGAAGAGTTGCCATGCAAACATTTGTGTTTCTTGTTACCAAATAGTATGAGAGGTGGTAACAACTTTCCCAGCATTCATCCTTAACTATTTCTGTCATATTTTCTCTCCCTTTCATCATCTTCCCAATATAATGTGTTACTATTTATTTGTAAAAAGCCAAGAAGATACAAGGTACCTTACAAATGGCAATGAAGAAAACAGTTTTTCTCAAGAGTGCTTATTTCTGCCATATTCATTTTACCACTCTCCTTTCTTATATTATTCTTATCCTCACTCACCAAACACAGCTTTCATGGTGGTAGCAGTGTAGGGAGAAAAAAAAGGATAACCTGGAGAAAAAGAATGAGCAAAAGACAGAGAAAAACCTCAGGAACTTTATTCTGAGATATTTATTAAGTAAAGGCCACGTTAAGGTAAACATAGTGTACTGATTCTATTCAAAAAAAGCAGATCTACCTTTCAGAGCAACCACAGTCAAACCAAAGACAGCCAGGAATTTCTGAAGCAGAAAATCTGGAATCTCTGAAGATCTCTGCAGATTAACAAACACAGAGAATCAGCAGGATATGGAATATTAAAATTTAGATTAATAGTGAAATCTTCTGAGCTGAAAGACTGAGAGCAGAAGGCAGAGGTGACCTTCCAAGCTGGTCCGTTGACCAGGGAAGGAGGTGGAGTTGCCATTTCTCAGGCGGCACTAGATCTCCTCTGACGTTGGATGTCAGGCTGTCTCATGGAGACGCGGTTGCCCAGTGCAACGGGCTGTTCTTGAAAAAGGCAGAGCTTTTCCCTGGAGCTCCCATGGCATCTGATCACCCTTCAGAGAGGGTCACTGGGAATTTTCATTACCATTTGGACAGAAAGCAAAATTATGCAGACTAGACCTTAGTTTAATATAGTATTAAGTTAAACACATTGGCATGTGAAGTATTACATCACCCATTTAACTAGTAATTTTTTTAATGTATATATTTCACTAGACAACAGACTGATAGAGTTTTTGAAGTTTTTAAAGTCACGTTAAATATTTACCAGCTTCACTATCTGGGAGCACAGTCAGCCCCACAAACATGAGATGGGAAAGGTTCATGTTCTCTTCAAGTGGTATTCTGTGTACCTGTTATACACACAGACACACACACACACATATATAGGCATACACAGAAAATTACATGCAGAGGCCTGCTATAGAGAGGGACTGTGTATATATATATATATATATATAATAAGTACTTGTCTCTCACACCCATCCTCATTGTGTGTGTGAGTGCCAGAGACTAGACATGACACTCCAGACTGGAATGATGCAAGGAAGAAATATATTACATTTATGGAAATAATTCATTTTCCTTGTCTGGGAACCTCTTGAATATAAATAATATTTTCATTTATAAATTTCAAAGCGCTGTCCTAAGAATGGGTAAGAATCATTATCTTCATTTGACAGTTGGAGAAACAAAGCGCAGACTGTTTTAAGCAGCAGTCTAAGGTCACATGGAGTAAATGAAGTCAAACCTCATCTCCTGAGCCTGACTTTCCCTTGAGAGAGCATACCAGAGAGCACATCGCTCACAACTTTATCAGCTGAAACTCTTCAGCATATGCTAATAGTATTGGCAACCCTGAGCCTTCACAGATCAGGGCTGAGGTTTCGAATGATCAGCGGATTTGCTTTAAATGCATAAGATTAAAACCCCCAAACATATACACTTGCTTTTCTTCTGTTCTCCTTCTGTTATCTGAGGCTTTGGAGTACGCTATGGTAATGGTTTCCAGGTATTTCCACCACCAAAAGATCCAAGCATCTTCGCTTCAAAAAATGGGGACCTCACTGCTCCTGCTCCCGTCTGCCGGTGGGGTTGACTCTGTGCCGTGAAGCTTTACATCAGATACTGCTTATCTGCACCCTTCTTACCTGGTGCCAGCTGAAATTCACAACTCTGAAGCGGTGGTGTTCAGTTTAGGGCTTTTTTTTCCCCTCTTAAGACCTGTCTTTTTCAAATGTCTCCAAATTAGACAATCGCTAGGGGCACTGATAGTTGTTTTCCTTTTAAGTCAGAGGCACTATTTGCTTTTTCAGTTCCTCAGTTGTTTTATCTCTTATTATGTTGAATCATTTTGAAAGCTATATCTTCCATTTAAAAGTCATATTCCATTATCTAGGAGGGAATTTGAAAAGGTCGGTGTTAAAAGAAAACACAAGCTAAAACAACCTCAACACTCAAGCCTTCAACACTAACTAACCCATGTGATACTGAAGGTTAATTAGACTTTAAGAAAATGTGCAGGCAATACATGTGGCATGCTACTGATAAAGTGACATTGCTTATAATAAATTAAATTATAGTAGAACCTCACTGAGGCACTAATCATGGGCAAATCACTGAAAAAAAAATAACGTTTAGTCAGGCTGGGATCTCTTTAAATGAATAAACAAAAGAATAGAATGTATTCTGGTCTGTGGCTTCAACGATTACCATTCAGTTTTACTCAGTCTTAATGTATTTGCATATATGTTGCAAAAATAACAGTTGTAGGTATATCACAGCGCCGGAAATATCTGGGTGGTCTCTAAAGATTGTGAATTAGAAGTATGTTATTTAATAAACTTTTTTTACGGGGACCACAAGACATCTCTATGGTTTCTCCTTGCTTTGCCATGTCTGTTAGCATTTAGGCTTTGGAACAGACATGGTATGTACTGGGGAGAAGCACATAGGGACATTCAAAAAGCTGAAATAAAGTCAAACCTGTTACCCATGTTCCATTTCTCCCTCAAAGTCATAAAATCGCATGCTGGTTCGCACTTGCTGTAGTGTGAAAAATAAAGTATAGGTTGTTACTGAATCTCATTTTTAGCAGAAAAGATTTGAGTGTGTGCCCTGTATATAATATGGGCGTGTAATATGCTACATTAAGAAATAAATCAATCTGATCTGAGAACCCGGTTCTTGTTTTTCGGCTAACTTGTTGACAGACTCTGGTAAATGCAATTGCTCAGATTTCTTCATGCTGTAACCCTTGGAAATGTTACAGACTGTAAGCCTGAAAATGCAGCACTGCACAGAATCCATATTGCTAACACATGAATGGCCTTTAGAGTCTGCAGAGCCTTCCATCAGCTCCATTATATTCCTCTCAAAGAAAGACATGAAATGCATTTGACACTATCACAGCTTCATTAGCTAAAAACTTCACTGACGTTAGCCATATGTGCTACGGCAGGCAACCCTCACCTTTAGAAGAAAACACAGATCTCACCTATTTGGCTTTGCTCCTTTGGAGAATTCAGAAACACAGGCAAATAAAAATCCCACGTGGAAAGAAGAGGAAGGATAAGAACTAAAAAAAAAAAAAAGAATAATTAATTTTACAAACTTTGGTTTGATAGCACTTGGATAGCACATTGTTAAAGGCCATGTGAAGAAGGTATATTCTCCTTAAGAACGTGTTGAGGGGCAAAAGCTATAGATACTCCCAGGTATGTAATCTCAACATGCACACCCTTCTGCAAAATGCTAAGTCGCAAGGAGCAGGCAACATGGGTGTCATCACAATTTTAATCAAGCTCTTAAAGATAAGGCATTAAAATGTCTTAAACCAGACAATGTTGGCTGCCATTTCAGTTGATCATTAAACTTAATCCGTCTGTTTGGGGTTGCAGCCCTGCCTGACTCCCTCTGAATAGCATCTGATGTCCACACCATGATTAAAACACACTCACACGGAGATATCTGTTTGGACTGTTATGCAAAATAAAACCGCGTTTTTCTTCCTTTACATTCCTTCGAAACACATCCCTCTTTCAACCCAAACCTTTAAATGAGTGTCCTTGTCACCACAAAACTGAAGGAAACACTGGAAGTGGGAGCACATCTTTTAATGGTTTCCAGGCAGCCCGCACCAGCCTGGAGCAAAGGAGGGTCTGGTAAGCTGTCTTCCATCTTCTCAACTATTCTTATCTCTAGTTCTGTTTCTAAGGTCAGTAAAAACACACAGAAGTGATTATGCAGGAACTAGCTCTGAGGGATTATGCTATTTGTCAAAGTAATAACAGCGAATTCAATATGCGTAAATCTCTTCTCCCTGAGCAGTGGAGCTGTGCTCTGGAATACCAGGGGGATATTGAGAGGAGTCATTTCCCAGGCAGCTTACCTTTGGGGGGAGTTTGTGGTTGATATAATAAGAAACCCAAATTTTCTAAGAACCCACAAGTTGCAAGGGACAGTCCCGCAGGCCCTTTCTGCTAACAAAACCAGCTGAGTTAATTTGCATTTTTATCAACGACCTGGAAGAAAATATAAAATCCTCGCTGATAAAATTGGCAGATGACACGAGGACTGAGGCTGAACAAAGAAAAGAGGTCACTGATGCAGGGCAAGCTATTAGTAAGCAAAAGCATGTTTTTTAATACACCCCGATAGAAAGGTGCAAAGAAGCTGTGACTGTAGGAGGCCATTACAGAACAGGAGACTGTCCTGGAAAGCAATGTCAGCCTGGTCATGGTGAACAGCCAAGTGAGCACCAGTCCCCAGGGTAATGTAGCAGCCAAAAGACCAAGTCTCTAAGACAAGGGTGGGAGAACCTTGGGATAGAGAGGCTGCATTTTGTATTTTGGCACTTGTTCCTCCAGTGAAGGCCTAAATCCATCTGAGAATCCCAAGTCCATCTGTGAATTCCTCATTTTGTGAAAGCAACCTGTCTCTTGGGTGTGATTCCACCTCTGGGGAACTGCCAGGGAACAGAAATCGCGGGTCAATGCAACACTTTGGTGGGGATCTAGCCTGCATCTGTGTGGGTGAGCCGTACAGATGTGCCTCGTTCAGCCATGACCAGCCATGCCATGAGCCTTGGCCTTTGCCTCCTGAGATCTCCAATGGGACTCTCAGTGAGGAACACTAGCCCACATGCCACGGTGTCCCAGAGGTTGCCATGTGGATGTGTGGAGCTAGTCAACAAGCGCAACAGCTTTATCCCACCGCATCGCCTTGTAGCTCAGGCACAGTCTACATGCAGCCACTTTGTCCTGTCCTGGTGTCTGTGGTCCAGAAAAGTGTCAATAAGCTGTAAAGCACAGCAAGTTTGGAAAATTTGCCTTGTATAGTTAAAGATAAGTATCACAGGGAAAATGAAAGACTGGATTTGGTCAGTCTGTAAGAACAGAGCTTCATGCTGGGCTGTGTGGTACAGACGATGGAGGTGTAACAGCACCCAGAAGCTGCAAGCTGAAACTGGACAAGTTCAGACTAGCCTTTAGAAGTGCTGATGTTTGACTACTAGAACCTCCCAAAGGTTTTGCTGGGTTTCCTGGCCCTGGCAATTTTAAAACTGAGATTAGGTTCCTTCTAGAAGACGATCAGATGAGTTAAACTGCAGTACCTCTGACCTCCTAGTCTGTAACTCCACAAAGCCCACTTTGAGCTTTCCTTCCTCTTACCCCTTCCAGAAAATTTCATTAAGTGATTGTTTTGCTGACTTTCCTTCCAAACTGGATGTTTCAGAGGACAGTCATAGGCTGTGCTGGGTGAGATGCCAAAGGAATTCACCCCCTGGGTGATACTATATTGCCAGGGATGATAAGGACTTAAGGCAGGATTGAATGGAGAAGTCAAGCCAGGACCCTTCTGTCATACAGACCAGGAATAAATCTGGCACTTCCCATTTGAATAAAGATTAGTCTTTCACAAATCTTGGTTGGAGAAGAGCCAGATAGATAGAATAGATAGGCCTGGATAGAATGGAAAGTGTCATTTGGGGATGGGGATCCAACAGAGGCTCACCTAATAAAATCAGCTGGGGATGGCAGTTGTACATAGGCATTTGGTTGTCAGTCTATGAAGCTATAAATAGGCTTTTGGAAAGCCTGCAAGCTCACACGGTTATTGCTTGTTATTTTAAAATGTTAATGTGGACTTCATGCTCATGAAAGACATGAGATTGCTGGCGAAGACCTGTCTAGCCACACATAGGATCAGCAAGAAATTCAGGTTCTTCCATCCCACTCAGCCTTGCCGTGGAAGAAAAATCAGCTCCTGGTAAGTTTTGGTCTTTATGAACAATTTAGGCCTCAGGGCCCTCTGATGGCCTATGCCAACTCTAATGCCTGCTTTGTGGTACAGATTTATGTCACCTGGAGACCAGACTAGTATCAGCCAGTTATTATTTTTTTCCTTATTTTCCCCCTTATTGTCTAGAAGGGAAAAAAAAAAGCAAGGAAAAAAAAAAAAGAAAAAAAGCTGTAGCACCACAAGAAAAGGGAGACTGTTTAATGCTCACAAGGACATTTATGGGATCTCCCTCCATGCCCTTAGTTATTATATCTTACTAGAACAGCTCAACATGGATACTTTAGCAAAATACAGGTCTTCAACAGTGCCATTGGGTGGTGAGATCATCACTTTAGGGCTGATGGTTTCTAAAGAATTTGACTTGTGTCTTCTTGACTCCTCGCAGGCCCACCCACCACTTGGTGCCCCTTCCCAGCAGCATGCACCTAGAGCCCAAATGGTGACATCCCCACTCTTTTCAGGTTCCAGTTCTTCTGTGAAATTTGTTCACATTAATTCTAGGTTGGAGGAAAAGTCAAGTTGTTTGAGGTAATATTTTTTATTTTATTTTTTACTTTAGCTTTTATCATTAGAAACTGTCATAAATTGGTTTCTGGGCTCTGGATGAGTCAGATGGCGCTGATAATCATTAGCACTGTATTAAAAAAAAATAAAATGAAATACTTCTTGTAAACATCTGACTTAAAAAAAAAACCAACAAAAAACCAAGACAAAACCCAAACCAAAATACTAATCGGTTAGAAGCTGACAGAAATTATTAGCAATAAGCTCTTTCACATAGAAATAGGCTTATTATCGTGCTTTCGCAGCAGCTGGAGCGGGCTGGCGTGGTGCCAGCAAACTCTGTCCTGCACACACCATCTTCCCACCTGATGGCAGGAGAAACACCAGTGAGACAGGCTTGTGCTCTCTTCCCAATCCCGGCATAACGCCCTCCCCTCAGCCCCCGCAGGAGTTCTGTGCACATACGTATGTGTAAGGGGTATGTTGCTAAAGGAAGGGGGGCAAAAGAAAAAAAAAAAAAGAAAAAAAAAAGTCATTTTTGCCTTTTCGGCTGGCAGAGGAGCTGTGAGCCGGGGCTGAGGGCTACTTTTAAAAGGCAAGGGTAGAAGGGTATGGGGGATGTGTTTTCCTGCATCACTGAAAGGTGGTTAGAGGCCACCCGGGAAGGAAAGAATAAATTAATCACAAATCGCAGCCACATAAAGATCTTAGATCAAATCGGATTTGTTAAAGGGCGTTGCGTTTGGGTTGTGTTTGTTGTTTTGCGTTTGTTTTGGTTTTTTTAAATAAGCAGAAAATTACCTTCTGCGTGATGCATGGCATAGTCTTCTGCTCCTGGGTCTGCCCACACTCGGATGTCGAAGCACGTTTGTGGTTTGCTGAGATCTAGTGTTGTTTGCTTGCTTTTTTTGGCCAGGGACTTTTCTGTATGATTACACTCTAAAAGTGTGCCATAGATTACACGGTCCATAACCAGGTTACAAGGAGAGAACACAGATCTGCATTTAGGAAACTATCCTTAATCCCAATAGGAACAGCTTCAAACATTCAGCCTTCATTTTTTATTTTTTTTTCATTATTGACTTGGTTAAATGTAGGGACACATCCTGCAAATGTTAGGGATGTGCACTTTGCTGGGGGATAAAAATGCTCATAACTAAAATTAAAACTGAAGCAAAAGAACTCAAACCACTTCACAGGATTGGGCTTCAGGTATGGGAAGCACAATTTTAACAATTTGGTGGTGTAATGCAACTCCAGTGATTTTTGCATTTATTCTAAAAGGCAAAATTATGTAAGATTTTGGCAACTTCTTTTTTTTTAAGGGGGGTGAAAAATAGTGACTGTAAAGGAGGTGAATGAAATGGCCTGTGTGGCTTTATGGGTACCACAAAAATCACTATAGAAACAATGATCCCTTCACAATTGAAAACATCGACCTTTGCTGAAAAAAAATCAGAAATCTTGAATGTGGTGCTGCCTGCTTAGTCCAATTTCCAGTCAATCGGAGGAAGCAAAATACAAAGGGAAAGGTCATATTGACTTAGTATAACAACCTTAATGAATCTTGGCCCTCTGTTTTGCATTTCCAGTGGAAACATGAACTCAGTAGCTCGATCCCTTCCTCTCTATGCTGTTCCAGATGCACGGGTAGAGAGAATAAGCTTTTGCTGGGCTCAGTCCACAAACAGCGCTGTGTCCCTGTTTAAACACAGCCTGAGAAACAGCCTTTTTGTTTTTATCAACAGCATTTACTAAAAGGAGCTGTTGTTGACAAGAAAAGCCACTCATATTTGAATATGAAACATTTCCCACCACTTCAAGTGTGCGGGGAAAGGTAAACAATTTAGGGAGTCAAAAATTGATAAGGAAGAGAGAGTGAAGGATTTCTAGAGGGAGTGTTTCTTTGACTTCCAAAAGCTTCAATGCTGTGCAAAACTGGAATATTTTTTGTCACTGCTGTAGCATAAGGGGTCATGGACCAGCACCCGGCTGCATAAGGCAAACGCAGAGCAGAAAGACAAACTTAAATCAAACAAGAGCTCACAGATGGATGCCGACAAACAGCCGGGGGAACAGGAGGAAACAGGGTGACATTATAATATTGGAGTCCCTTATTTCAGATAAAGAGGCACAACTGCATGATTTATTTCTTCTTTTTTTTTTTTTTTTTTAAAAAGCTGCTGCTCCCTCTATCAGCCCCAATCCTGCCACCATGCCCGTGTGAAAGAAGCCAGCCTGGTAATAACCCCCGAGCGGTCGAGGACATTGAGCCCCCTAAATAGTCAGAGCACACAGTCTGAGAAAGAGCATATGAGGCTGGATAGTAAGCACTGATATAATTTAAAAAAAATCCTCTAACCCAAATGGTAGTAACTGTGTAAAATAAAGGCTAAACAAAAATATTCAACATCTAAAACATTTCTAAGTACGTACCAGTCTCAGTAATATCCTTGACTTGTCTAGTGAAAGACAAATGGTTAAAGTTTACTAAGTAGGTACAAACCATCGAAAACAGGTCTTAAAGTGGGAAGTGTCAGGCAAGCCCTTAATAACAGGTAATGCTGCCAACCCCACCTATAATTACTGCCCTCCTCTCCCCACCCTCTGAATGGCATCCGTCTCCATCCATTGCAGGTTTTTCAGAGCACCTGGCAATGTCCGCGCTCCGCTTCCCAAAAACAGGGGGGGAAGTTTTTTAGCTGAGCTTCTGAGGAAGCTCAGAGGAAGTACCTGCTGTGGTACACGTGTTAAATAGTGCCAGCACAAACAATAGCAATAGTAACAAAACAGGAGGTCCAGCTCTGCCCACACCTAGCTACGCCGGTGCTACCGTATCCCCAACCTTGAAAGTCTGTGTGTAGAGGGAATAATGTATTGAAAGGAATACATTCACTGTACATCACATAGTCCCCATCAGGAGATTTTTACGATCGCATTACTACGTGCTTTGTCTTCAAATGGAGACTTCGCTGGCTTTTCCACCCATAAGCAAGAAAAAAAAAATACTTGCTACACTCATTATTACTCTCTTGGTTCAGATTTTCTCTCTGATGTACAGCTGCTTCCTTCTGGTTCTCAATTCCAACAAAACGTATTATTGTCACCCTTTCTGTAAATATTTCCTTATAATCTTGGAACTAAATGACAGTCAAGGATATTACTGAGACCGGTACGTACTTAGAAATGTTTTAGATGTGTGGAGATGGTTGAATATTTTTATTTAGCCTTTATTTTACACAGTTACTACCATTTGGGTTAGAGGATTTTTTTAAAAAATTATATCAGTGCTTACTATCCAGCCTCATATGCTCTTTTTTAGACTGTGTGCTCTGACTATTTAGGGGGCTCAGTGACTGTACAAATCATAAGGAAACCTCTACACTTGCTGATTTGATATGGGGTGTGCAAGAAAGAATACAAAACAATAAATGTATGGGATGCAATTTCAAATCACTAAGGGTTTGTGAAACAAATTAGGGAAGATTTTGAGAGACTTGGTGCCTCAGAGAACAAGCTCCAGTGTACTTGTAACAATATAACTCACAAATCACAGTAAACCAAGTGTGGTGCTTTGATTTGTGAAAATATGCAAGAATATCCTTTTAATTATCTGATCAGCCCTATACCCAGCCCTCACACTATCAAAAGGTCACAATTCGAAAGGGTTAAGTATTGACTGACAAGAGGATGAAAGGAAAAGCAACAGAACGGAGGTGTATAAAGGTCTTGAGGGACATTCCTAAAAGTCAGTATCAGATTTTACACTTCTCGCACAGGACCAGATATGAATTTCAAATAATAAATAGATTTGGATGATCTGTACTTTTAAAAAATGTGAAACTCTTATTTAACTCTGTCCATGCCAAAAGCTTTTCTTCTTTTTTCTTGCTCACGGAAAATTCACGGAAAAAAAAAAAACAACTATTTTTACTCTTCCTCACCCCTTTTCACATATTTAGAAAAGCACCCCCTCTTCCCTCTTTGACCCTGTGGTTTGCGCGGTCGCGCAGTGAGTCGGGCAGCCAAGGAGCTTACAGAACAGCTCAGGTGGGTGAAACTCGCTGGTCACCCAGGAGGGACAATATGTCAGGAACAAATGGGTTTGCAAGCAAATAAAACACCAGCTTCTGGCTATTTCCATCCCAAATGCCGGGGGTAAATGCAATGGGCTAGAAAATTCCGGGGACGGGGCCTGTCCCCCTGCTCCCCAGCCCGGCTACAGCAGAGCAGCGGGGGTGACGGGGACGGATTACTGCCCTGGGCTGCAGGACCCAAGGTGGTGGAGGTGGCAGGATGGGAGACTTGCAGGGTGAGGGGGCGACCAGAAAAGGCCCCTGGCAATCAGTGCTCCACTCTCCTTTTTTTAGGGGCAGGAAGTTTTGGGAAGGGAGAGTTTGCTGGCAACCTGATCCTCCCTCCGGTTGCGGAGATCTTCAAAGGAGAGGGTGCTGCCAGCTGACGTCCCCCCTTCTCCTCTTGGGTTCTTTTGCCTGTTCACACCGCAGAGCCCTCCCCCGAAAGACCTCCTGATCAGATCAGCTCCCTCTTCCTTCCGCAGCACACGCTCAGCCGTGTCCAAGCCCCTCCGTATGGTGCTCCATGTTGGGAGGCACGTGGTTCATGAACCACGGCCATGGTTCCCATGGGAGAGTGGCTCCACCATGCAGTGGCATTAACCAGCTTCAAAAAAAAAAAAAAAAAAATTTGAGAAGTTGCGTGGCTTCTTCAGGAGGAACCTGATGGTTGAGAATGGCAACGGCAAGCACGGGAACATCGGGAGGGCGAAGGAAGAAACTTATGAGAAGGAAATAGCTGCCAACCCAGCCCTCTCGACCAGGGCTTCCCCAGAAACCATAGTGGCTTTGTCTCTGCCCCACAGTATTTCATGTGCAGCAGGGCCCTGCACAGGGGTAAGAAAACTTGGTGGCAAAGTTGGCAGAGCCTTTTCCCGCTCCTGCTTCTAGAGTTTTGAGTGCCCAGAATAAAGCCCAAAGACATTTTGCAAGTCCTATCTCTATGCTGAAGGGAATCCGGGGCAAGGAGGGAGGGCCCGACTTGTCCAGCCCTATCGAGGGGCAAAAGGAGAGCTCAGAAATAGCAAACCCCTGCCCCAGCCCCAAAACCTCCATCCATCCAACACCCGTGCCCTGAGACGTGCTACAGCCCCCTCTCCAGACCTACGAGTGGGATGGCTGGAGATGGGCTTCAAGGCACCCCATCCCAGACATGGAGCAGTGTCTCCACATGCTGCCCCCCAACCTCCTTGCCTCCAGCCCCACAGACACGGCCCCCACAACAAAAAGCCCCCAGTGCTGCTGCCGTAACTGGCAATATCTCTTGGAACGGTTTCAGTCAAACCACACTTCCCTGGCAGCGGGCGCCCACGAGGAGAAAGGTGGGTGGGAGGAAAAAGGCAGAGCCGGCGCAGCAGCAAATATTGACAAAAAACAATAACAAAACATTATTGTAAAACCCACACAGCGCGGAGTCACACGGGTGACTCTGTGGATGAGCACAGTGCTTCAGACTCATGGTTCACATTCATGTTCCCAGTGCTGAGTAACACCCTTGCAGGAACAGCACCTGTGTTAAGTGCAGGTTGCAGAAACTGAGATGAGGCAAATAAATTAAAAATAAAAAAAAAGTCATTTATAATTATACAGAAGGGCAGATATTACCAGATACAATGAAGCACTAACACAATCACTCGGTTTGGGTATTTTTCCTTGCTTGGTTGGGTTTTCTTTAACTTTGGGTAACTGCTGGCCATCTTTAATGCTCAACAAATGCTTTCTGGATTGGGTGCTCAGCACCCGGCAGGATTGGACCCACACACAACATTCACCATAAAGCTTAATCTTGGGTTACATTAGCAAAAAAACCCACAACAGTCTCTGCAGTGTTGCAGTCACACGTGCAGCAGTGGAGAGTCGCCAGTCACCCTGCTCACGTCGTACAGGTTGTCTTACCCTGAACTATCTGCTTATCTCCAGAGCAGGCTGTCTGATCTCCACTTCGTCCTTTTTGTTCTTTGGTGAGGAAAGACTGTTTATTTAAACAGCTTGTTGTATCTACTCCCCCCCTGACACACATCTTAAATTAATCAGGTGGTATAATATCTCCAAAAGTATTTGCATATGTTTTCTTAAAGAAGCCACCCGTGACTCCCACCATGTAGTTAGTGCTTTGTTGGGCAAAGTCACCGCTCTCCAGCCCGTGCCATTTCTCCTGTGTAGGGCCAGGCCAGCCAGAGCTTCTCTACCAGTTTTCCAGCTGGATGCCAAATGTTTTGCTTGGCAGGTGAGTAATTTCCCAAAGCACCTGCTAGCCGGAGCAAGGGACGGTGTGGAGTGTTCACACCCACTGCCTAAATAATCTGAAAACCTGCTCCTCAGTCCTGCTTGGGCTCTCTCCAGTTTTGGTTTGGATTTTCCTGTGGTGTGATGCGGTCCTGAAAACCCGAGCCAGGCAGGAGCTCAGGCACTTCATCAGCAGGAACCAGTTAGATGGAGGAACAAGAGGATCCAATCCACCAACAAACGTCAGTCCAATTCCCCTACTGAAATCACCTGCCAGGAAAATAGGGACACCCTCTGAGAGCATGAATAGCACCCTGCCTCTCCAGAGCACGACGCTGAAATACCCACACCCCACCTTTCTTTAGGGACAGAGCTTAAAGCATCACTCATTTGTAGCATCAGCTTGACTTCAGGAGGCAGGAGGCACCAGGCCATCCGAATACCTGGGCAGAAGTTTGTGAAAGCACATTTTCACCTCCTGCTTCATATACGCAGAAATGCTACACTATTTACTCACTTGGATGATGGCTGGGAGACACATTACTGTGAATTATTATGGAGATGAATGCCCTCAAATTCAGGAATTCATGTCCCAGCTGTTACTCTGAGAAAATAGCTACGGATGTAGACGGAAGCTGAACGTAACAAACAACTTAAGAATCAGACCTTTGGGGTTGATGCAAAGGAGCCGCAGAAACAAAACAAGAGATTGATAAAAAAAAAAAGCAACCTCAAAACCAAACCCGCTCTCATCAGCACGGCGTGCACACCTTTGCTTAATTGATGGTAGCTTTTCTTCTCCTGGCAAGAGGGATTTGAGACGTGCAAATCCTAGTTCAGGGACGAGTTGTGCAACGTGGGGCTCGCTCGTGAGTAATCCCATTGACCTCCCCGGGGCCGGCTCATGTGAGCGAGGGCTCATGGCCCGCTCGGGGAGGGTTGCCCAAGCGGTGGGGTTTGTTTCACTGCTCCTCTCTTGCCCGCAACACCCTCCCGGGCAGCCCCGCCACCGCCCCGCCGCAGAGCAAGGCTTTCCTCCACCTTCTCCGGGGGCTGCGGAGCCAAAACAGAGAGGAGACAGGTCCTGTGTGAGGAATTAGATTGATTAGTTCTCTTAGGATACGCACCAGACTTTTTTTCTTTTCTTCTTTTTTTTTTTTTTTTAAGATCATGGTAAGAACGTTTCAAGGTTACTCCGTGAGAATAATCAATCTTTTAAAACACACAAGTTCCCTAATTACATTTGCAAAGAGGGAAAGAAAAAAAAAACAACCAAAAAAAAAACTCCCCTGTGTGTACTGTGGCAATGAAAAAGCTAGTAAAGACAGCACAACCAAGCCCTTAATTTTACCTTTTCACCAGGTTTTAGACAGATAGGTCTATAAGCAGTAAAAAATGAGAAAGAAAAAAAAAAAAAAAGAGAAAGAGAGACAAAAAGCACATGTTTAATTTTCTACATTAGGGTGCCCAAATGAAAAGGGATCACTTGGCTTCATTTAACTTCCCGTCTTCGTAGTCTGAAGAATGCTGCAACGTGCTACTGGGGCAAGCCTGTAAGGTAACTCATAACTGGCTTCCATAAACACTGTCTTTACCAGAAAGAAACCAGTAAAAATCCCTGCTTGGTTCACTGCACATTATCCAAGCCAAATTGCAAAGAGATATTTTTTTTTTTCCTCTGCAATGAAGTAAATGGAAGTGCCAACATATACAAATATGCATCTGTTACTAATGAGATGTTTACAGCCCCTGCCTTGCCAATTGCACATACGCAATACCTCCCTGCGTAGTTACCTATGGAGCTCTGTTTAAGAGACAATAGGTGCAAATTAATGTATAAACAGACATTATCTCTTCAAGCCTGGACATGACTCGAAGCCTCTTTAAATATTTTTAAATGCCACAGCTTTCTACGTAGGTTTTCTAATCCCCTCTTCCACTCTGCTGACGGTGAAAACGTTCAGGGGACAGGACAAGATATTTCTAATAACAGGACATTTCACTCTGCACTTTGTTTTAGCGTGTGGGGGGAATAATAATTGTATTCAGACTTGAAATGGCTTGGGTTACGCAGTTCAGAGCACAAGCACCTGCAGCAAATTAATTTGTTGTAGCACATTTATTATCTCATAGCTTCTATTTAGACTGCAGCTGTTGCTATTATGTTAATAATGTTTTTTATCACCACTGTATACAACAGGTTATGGTAATACAGAAATTTTGGGGTGTGGGGTATTGGTTTGGGTTTTTTATTTTATTTTATTTTATTTTTCAGAAAGAAAAAGATGGGGAGAATATAACACATAAGCATTGATCAGGCATTTAGCCTTCTGTTTATTAGCTGATTTGAAAGAGAATGGGCAAGAGAAATTAGAAAAGAGTAACAATAGACAAAGATGGCGCATGCAGAATTTGTGAAAGCAAAAAAGAAGAAGAAGAGGTGGAAAAAAAGAAAGAAAGAAAGAAAGAAACACCGAACACCGCAGTGCTGGGGTGGTGAGTGTTCGGGTGGGGGCGGGGAAAATGCTGCAGTTTTCGTGAAATAATAAGGTGGAAAAAAAGGCATACAAAGAGTAGGTTTTTCATTGTCTGTAAAATATAAACACAGATGAATTCTGTCTTTGGTTTGTTCATGCTTTTCACTCTGCACAGCAGGGATGTTCTTAAGAAGTTGCCCTCTGCGAAATTTCACTAAATGGAAACCGTGGACCCTGCATGATGCGATTATAATCACACCAGCCATTCTCTTTACATAATTTTTTGTTTAAAATCCAGTAATGCTTCTTGTTTTTAAAACATATATCTATATCTATACACGCATCTTTTTAGGTGGTGCTGGTTTTACGTCCCCCCAGCAAAGTGCAAGCTGAAGCTATAACTGGCTGTATCCCATCGCAAATCTCCATGGACTCAAAAACAATATGAAAATTTTTAGCTGACAAGAACATGTCTGCTGCCTGCAGTCACTGCAATAGCTCACCATGTTGCCTACTAACCAAAAGATCAAAAATTATCGATTTCATGGCGCTGCGTGCTTGGGATAGAAAAGCTACTTTAAAATTTGCATTATTTAAGAAATGAATTAAGAGAAAAGACTCGTGTTTTAGAGCACTTTGGAACGTAAAAGTGGCTTTATGTTTTAATCTTATCAATGATTTACTATAATTCTATTATTTTTAGCAGCTGGGGTCTGGAAATGATTTTTTTTTTGCCGATGAATTTAGGATTTTGCCGCAGTATACATCTGCAGTCCCAGAATCCTCTGGTAAGATAATCCCTCCTGCGATGGGGAAACGCCTTTAACCTTTTCGTGAATGAAAAATATGCGACCATTTTGAAATAAAAAAGGGGGGAAAGAATGATGATTTCTCAGAGCTGGGATGAAATTTGCTGCGAGTCGAAAGAAAGAAGGAGGGAAGGAAAAGAGGTGGCAACGGCGTTGGGGCGTTGGGAGTCTCCAGCCCTTGTCTCCATCGCTCCCACCCTTCCTCCCTTCCCTCCATGGTGCTCCGTAAAAACGCCTGGAGTATGGCGCTACCCGCTTTTCATGCGGGAGAGAAATCCAGAACCAAGACGTTGGGAAAGACAGTGTTTCCTCTGCCATTAACCACAGAAATGCTACAACCGCTGCCTCCCCTGCTGCAGGCTTGGGGGGGAAATTTTGATGGCCGGCCGTTGAAATTCATTTGGCCAATGGATTCTTAAGATGACCAGGCTGCGTTTAAGGGAGCCTCTAGATAACGGGGGGTGTTTTAGAGATGCTGCCGGGGGGGGGTGGGGGTGGTGGGTGAGGTGGGGGTGTTTCAGCTGGAAAGGGAAGAGGAAATTTTCCTGCGGCGCAAGGGAAATCCGAAGCCCTTGTCCGTGCACAGCCTGTGTGGAGATCCCTTCAAATGAAGCTCTTCCCCTGATACCCTGGTACTTTCAGGCTGCACAGTAATTAAGAAAGAGCGGCCTGAACAGAGAAACCAGGTCTTAACAATTCACCATCACTTGTTTTAAGATTACACACCGGAATCAATGACTTGGAATAAGGAAATCTGGCCTAAAGCTATCGAAAAAAAAGGGCAAAATTTATATATCGGCTACCTTTTTAAAGACAGCTTTCTATACAAGCACAGCTATATATTTACAATATTGACTATTAAAGGGTTACAACTCTGAGAAATCCGGGTTTTCATGTGGAGGGAGTTTGGTGAAGGAAGAAGCAGGTCGGTGTCACACCTCTGCGACTGTTATTGTTTTTGCCTGGGTTTCTGGCTGCTTTTTCTGCCAGGGTGCCTGAACACGACCATTGCAATTGCTTTAAATGAGCAGTACGAGACCCATAATCATTAAGAGACAGGCACACGGAGAAATTTTAAAGCGAAAGTTAAGTGCTGCGGGATGCTCAATAACGACAACGTTTTGAAAAGGACGGGTATCGTAGATTTCTGTTTTCATGACCATGCCATAAATTTTGAATACAAAGCCATCTTGAGATTTGTTAGGTTAGCAGTAATTAACATATATGTACTGGGAGACGCAATGCTTCATGTTTATTCTGTGCTTAATCCGCCAGCAATCAGATATTCTGATGAGTAATGCCTCAGCTGCTAAATCAGCTGGAGACTTTTTTCAGTTTCTGAAACATACCTGATACATAAAGTTAAGCTGTTGTGGGCACTGAACTAAGGAGGGAAAGCACTAAGGCACATCGCATAGATCTGAAACAGGAACACTGAGGGAGAAAAAAACTTTTTTATTTTTTTTAATAATCAAATTGGTGGCCAGTGACAATTCTATTTCTGATGCTTGAAGGAACATTTATAAACTGTCCCCATTTATGTCACTCCAACCAGTTAACTAGATTTGATCGGAATGTCCTATGCTGATTTATTAATAATTTTGCGGGTCTTCCTTTCCTCCAAAATGACCCAGAGCTATAGACTTGCGTAATTTTTTTCTGTAATTTTTGAGAAAAGTCAAATCTCAGCTGTATTTTGAGCACGGCTAATTCTCTCTTTGTCCATAAAGAACAATTTTTTTTTTGCTGAAACCGAGCCCAAACAGCACAGCTATTTGCTTTAACATAGCAAAGACTCTGAAGTGTATTAATAAACTGTAGTTCTCAAGTATGAGGCAGAAGTTGCATTGATAGTCCCGTATCTCAGAGAGCACTTAAATAGTGCAAGCATCTCTCTTTTTCCCTTCACTGCTCAATGAAAGTGAAAATATGTGACTTTTTAAATACACTACAACTGCACTTCACTGGAAGAACATTCCTTTTTTTTATTTTTTTTTAATAGGATTGGAATGATGGAGTTTTTTTGCTGACAAGTGAATATATATTTATTCAGTTTATATATATATTTATTCTGAATATATATTTATTCTGAAAAAAATATCAGTAGTTGATTCTTGTATATGTTCTTAGAGTATGCACAGTTAGGAGCCAATTATGCATATGTTTTTAAGATCCATATGGGAAATCAAAGATTCAGGCCCAGAGCTCTAGATGTTTCCGTAATTGGTAATTTTGCTTTGTCCTTATATTACTGCCACGACTACTCATTCGTTACTGTGTTCCTTACAAATACAGCCAAACACGAGGATTTCAGAAGGAAAGGTGACCAACTCATTTTACCTTTAGCTGTTTGTTATTTTTAATTAATGGGCTTCCTGCTTTCTACCCAGTTAAAAGTTGACTCTGTAAAAGCAGTGCTAGGGATGTGGAAAAAAAAAAAAAAGAGAAAAAAAAAGAGGCTAACAAAAAGATTTAAATCACTATCTTTTAAAATTTAACCATGAAGCTCTCCTTTGCACTGAGGATTTCTTGCTGCAGTGATACACAATGGACATGCTAGGAGACTGCTTGACCTTTTGAAAAAAATATGTCTGCAGCGTACTTGTCTAGCAAACAGCCACCAAAACAAATCTATTAAAGTATATAAAAGAGCTCTAAGGAAACTTCTGAAGCTGCATAAACACACTCAGTGCTTCTTGAGGGGGGAAAAAGAAAAGTAGTAGAAGAAGAACCGCCGGACTGTTTGTGAATTTATTCATGAAGCTCCGCACTGTAATTTCTGATAAAACATTTACTCCTCTGGTTTTGATAGTGGACCAAAACACAATGTATTTTAGAAAAATTAGAAACACAAAATGTATTTTAGAAACATTTTTATAATTGAAAGAACAGTATAACAAGTTAGAGTTAATCAGAAATCTGACACTTTTAGCTATTAAGATACTAGTTTTCCTGGGTAGTTTTTTTTTTTAAAAAGGTGACATTTTAGACAATGGTTAGCTACCTAATAGCAAAAAATCGCAAAGCTAACATGAATCAAATTTCTATTAGCAATGTGTCTAGATCTGAAAGCATCCTAACCACTTTGCAGTGAAACAAACACAGATTAAAATGACAACAAACCATGCAAGAGTTAAACAACCAGAAACCAACAAGAGTTTAGCATTACGTGCTAAAGGCCTTATGAATTTTTTATACATATATATATATATAAAGTTGTACGTTTTAAACCTGTTTTTAAAAGGGCTAGTTCCAGTTGTCCTCGTCAGGTCAAAAAGAAAAGCGGTGCATAGTTCAGGGGCCAGAAGCAAAGACACGGACTGTACCCCTCCTGCTCCTGCAAAATCCAGGCTCCAAAAGCCCCATCCCTGCAGACCTCAGGGGGTGGGATGGCACACAAAGGGGCTCTGAAAGGTATCTGGGACCATGCAATGCATCAAGGGCGTTTGACTGATTCTACTGTTGTTATCAAGTACCCAATGGAATTGCTTATAGGGAATTTGGCAATAATGCCCTATAGAAACAGCACTTTGAACTTATATAGTACCTTTGATCCAGGGATCTAAAAGGAGGGGTCCATCATTATTACTATTCCCATTTTACAGAGGGTGAAACCATGGCAGACCAGATTTTCCCAAGGTTATAGGGAAAGCAGCTGAGAAAGGGAGGTGGACAAAGAAATTAACTCTTCCCCACAAACACTTTCCTTTTTTTTTTTTTTTTTCCTTCTTTAATGCCCAAACCAATCTCCAGCAATACTTTCTCTGACTTATTGTAAACTGGAATCAAACTTCTGGTGTCAAGAAGGGCGAGGTCCTTGAAGATGCACCAAGTAACTCCCTGGGAAGGTGATGAGCATTCACAGCCCTGATCCGGCGGGATTTGCTTTGCCAGCTCTTGCTGACGGTTGCCCTCGTTCTCGCCCTCCTTTTGGCCAGCACTGTGGAAATGGGCAACTGCCCTAAAAGAAAACAGCACGACAAGTAAAGCTGCATTTCTTTAACCTCCCCGATTTCAGAGTTGTCCAGGTGGCGTTTCATTTCCTTACGAGTGGGGACCTGAGGTTGCCCACTGCAGCGGGAGGCTGGGGGGTGGACAGTCGCTACGTGCCCCGCAATGACAGGGTGGAACAGGGAGAAAACAAGGGGTTTTTTTTTTATCACTGCTGCACTGCTGCCTTCCCAGAACCATTTCAGTAGTGACAGCTAACCCCCAGACTCAGGACCCCTCTCCTATACTTGCCCCACTGGGCTGCGGACCCCTGCCACCCATGCCAGATCTACCTGCGAGGGCGAGGGTGCCTTATTTGTGCAGCAAGCCCTGTTTAATTATTTATTTTTTTTTTAGCTCCCCACAGAGAGAAATCCCCTGTTTTAAAAAGCACCTATCAAAAAAAAATTTTTTAAAAAAGTAGTTGATGTGAAAATCAAATAGCACTGCAGAAGAGGCTCATTTAGTCTAACACTACAGATTACTGAATAAATCAACAGGGGAAAAAAAGCAAACCTGATTTTTAACTTCCTGAGTAGGACCTCGGAGCTTGTTTAAAACAGTATTATCAGTGGAAAAACAGGTATAAAGGTGGCCCCTCGGTGAACCGCACATAGAGCCACAGAAGCCGGAGGCTGGTGGGGAAGGAGAGGCTGCACAAAGCCCTCCTGCACGGGACCCAGAATTCAACCCCCAACATCCGCTGGTGCCAAAATTTATACTGTGCGTGTGTGTATGTGTGAATAATAAAATCCACCTTTCACTAGCCAGCGATGTTTTACACAAACACGTTGCGATATACGGTGCTTCTTTCACGTAGAGGGGTGTGTGTGAGTGACTTGGTGCTTGTTTCACGTAGAGGGGTGTGTGTGAGTGACTTTTTTTTTTTTTTTTTTTATTTCCCCAGTACGTTAAACACACTTGGCCAGTGCCTGACAGCGCACGCCAACAAGTCTGTAAAACATTTTTGCCGTGCAAGCCCCTGCACGCCGGGGAAGAGGCTGCAACGGACGTGCCTTCACAAGGCTCTACAAGCCGCAGGGAAAAAAAAAAAAAAAAAAAAAAAAACCCAAACCCACAAACCAAAACCTTGTGCAATTCATAACATTTTCCTGTTTTCACGACTGGCTGAAGAGGCGACAGGCGGGTGAGGAGGAGGAGGTGTGTGTGTGGAAGCTCGCTTCTTCCTTCAAAAAAAAAAAAATAATAAAAAAAAAATTGCATAACGAGATACTTTCTTTGGCAACGGCTTCCTGACAAATATTTACAGGGGCAGAGCGGAGCGCGTTTCCGCCGACGTGAGCGGGCCCCGCCGCCACCTTCCCGGGTTCCCCTCGGCCTCCTCCTCCCCGCCGGGCCGGGCCGGGCCGGGCCGGGGCCCGGGAGTCTCCCGGACACGGCGACAAGGCTCTGGAGGGGACGGAGTTTCGCTGCAGTTGGTGGCGTGCGTTTAAAAAAAAAAAAAAAAAAAAAACAACCACAAACCAAAACCAAAAAATCGACCGCAAAACCTAATAACACACGCACATCCCTTTTGGAAACGAAAACCCAATTTAAAGGGGGGGGGGGAGGAGCGCTCGCCTTTCCCCCCCTCACACACAAAGCGCGATCCCGGGCTAATCCCCTCAACTGCATCCCCTCAGCTGCACCCCTTCCACCGCCGCCTCACTCCACCCTCAGGCAGCAACTTCGCTCCCGGCTGGGACCTCAGATCCTTCTTCCCCACCTCCGGAATAGGGTCTACTCTGCTGTCGTATTCCCCCCTCCCGCTCACCGCTCGGCCCGCCCACCCCTCAGCCGCCTCGCCTCAGCCCAGCCCAGTCCAGTCCGCCCTGCCTCCCCCCGCCGCGCCGCCGCCGCCACGGCCTTCCCCCCCGCTCGCAGCCGCTTCCCTCCGCTGCCGCTTTCCGTCTCCCTCCGCCCTGGGAGCCGGGCACTATTTCTCCTCCCCCTGCCCTGTGCGCTGGGTGCCTGTGGAATGCTGCGCGCTGGGCCCGGCCGCGGCGGCAGGATACATCCGATTCCGGCGCTCACTATAAGAACCTCCTTGTGAGAGACGCCATTTTAAGCCTCTCGCTCGGTTCGGCGGCAGGAGCAGCCGCAGCGCTCGGGGCAAGAGAGGAAGAAGAGGGGGCCCGCTAACACCGCCGCCCCGTTACGGTCGCCACCCGGGAGGCAGCGGCGGGGGCACCGCCGTCAGTGAAGAGCCGAGCGAGGAGGAGGCAGGAGGAGGAGGCGGCGGCAGCGGGGGAACAAGGAAGGAAAGACGGACCGGACCGGGATCGCCCGGGCGGCAGCAGCAGCAGCCGGAGCCCGGGGGGACCCTGCGCTCTCGCCTCCCTGCGACGTTAGTGCCACTTTTCCTCAGCGGGAACTTGCAGCGAGCTCGGGCCGGGACCCCTCCCTCCCTCCCTCAGGCGGCCGCCGGTGCCCCGCGGCGGGCGGGAGTGGGCGCTGCGTCCCGCGGCCGTTGTGAGGAGGGGGGTGTGTGTGGGGGGGGTCCAGGGTGTGCCCGGCGGGAAGGACGGGGCAGGCGGGGAGGCCCTGCCTGGGTGGGAGCGGGGGTGGGCCGCAGGAAAGGAGGAGAGGGCTCTTGCTTTGGGAGGTCCAGGACAGCTGCGTGGCTGCAGGAGGCGGCAGCTGCAGCTCCCGAGGTGTCTCTTGGGAAGCTGGTCCCGGGGTGAGGGGGTGGTCGCTGGGGGTCTGTGGGAGGGGGCGAGTCTCGGCCGCCCGGCTCTCCCCGGGTCTCTGCTCTCGGCAGCCGAGGGCAGGGTACTTTCGTGCTTCCCCCCCCCCCCCCTTTTTTTTATTGAGGAGTCGGGGGAGAAAGGTTCTAACTCCCCGGTGGGCTGCAGACCACCGGCGGTGGTAGGAGGGGAAAGAGAGCAGGGGACGGGTTTATTTGTACCGAATATAATTAACTAATCACGGTCGCCGCAGTCAGCGGGAGATAACTAATCTGTTGCCTTGTGGCTTTTCGGTCTTAGTTGCATGCGTGTGTGCTGGAGAGGGTTTCGCTGCTTCTGGGTGTCACCGAAATGAAGCTCCCCTCCTCCCCGGAGCTGGGAGCAATTAAATGAGGGTTTTAACACCCACGTTACCGGGGTCTTGTAGCGAATGACTTGGGCACCGTGGGGGCTCACATGCTGCGAGGGGAAGAGCCTGCTGCTTTCCGTGGCCGACTGGGGGGGGAGGTGGAGGGGGGGAAAAGACGGCGACTCCAGCCTCCCAAACTAAGTGAGGTGTGTGGAGCTACTTGCTGTTACTCCCAGTAAGATACAGGGCACTTCTGATTTCCCGTGGAACAGGGAGCTCCAGGTGTGTGTTTTCCTGAAAAGCTTAGTTCATCTCTCTTCTGTGTGTGATCAGTTGCTCCTGGGACAGCGAGATTTCTTAGGTCTAGCAAAACCTTAAATTCTTCCCTTGCTAAAACTTGATTTAGGGCACCGTGTTTTTTGAATCTCTTCCCAAAGACTTCCACTAAAGATTATTCCTTCTGGTAAAAAAGGCCAGGCTGTGAAGGTACTGTGGGCAACTTGTGACTTTAGGAATTGTAGTGTTGATCTTTGCATTCAGCTCCTTCTTGATCTCTTTCTCATGGAGCAGCCATTGTTCTGACACTCTGTATACTCCAGACATCTGTGGTCTTCCCATCCCCCAAAGTATGCAAGTGGTGAATGGAAAGAGGCTGGGCTGGTATGCTGAGGTCGATGGAAGGAAATCAAGGAGGGGTTTTAGTAAAACAGGATCTCTGTGTGCTGAGACTATAGTAAAGGCAAAGACAAGAAAACTACCTGAAAGAGTATAGGGGTTTTCTTGATATCAAGTTCAGACACGCCAGAGAGCAACTTACCAATTATGTTTTTGCTTCTGAATGACAAAAAGGTACTACTGCAAGGCTTCAAAACAGCACAGAGGGCAAAACTTACTGGTGTTTATTGGGCCAAGTTACAATGTGAATTTGGTAACTGACAGTCCAGGAAATTAATGTTAATCTCGCACTTCTATTAAAAAGGTGCTGACAGTTGTAGGTATGTGGCTACTGTGTCGATTGCCTAATGGCTAGTACTGTTAAAAATGAGGCTACTTAGGTGTTCAGACAACGCTTTAAGGCTCTCTAAATTCAGCATTCAGTATAAAATCATACTGAGTGTCTTGCCATTCTGGGGTTGTTCTAAAGAAATGTCGTATTTGCTGGGCTGTTCAGATATTTTTCTGTTTAGGTTTAAACTATGATTTGCGTGGGAATGTTAATGCTGGTCTGTGTAGCTGATCATTTCAAAGAGTCTAGGGGAGAAATAAATGAAAACATGTTGATGGAAAGAACAATGCAATGCACAATAGCTTCTAAAAGCAGGGATTTAATACAAAGTAAAGCTTGATTGAAAAAGTCAGTTCTTCAAATGTTGTGTTACATCCCTAGTAAGTCAAGCTTCCTTTTTCTTGCTTGAGCAATAAATAGCCTGGAATTATTGCTTCATATAGACTACTATGAACTCTAGCATTTTACTATGACTATATGGTGTGTCAGAAACTGACTTATCAAGTCTTTGCCATGAAACCTGGATGTTGGTCTTTCATGACTTAACATCACTAGAAACTCAACTTTAACTCTTCAGAATACAATATTTCAGAAAGTTAATTCAAATGTAAAGACAACTAATTAGTACTAGTGGCCTTCTAAACTAATTTTGCAGTATTTTGGGGGGGGTAGAAAGGGAAGCAGGAAGAATGAAGCAGGAAACATGGCTATTGTAAGTTTCAGTCTTGTAAAGTCTGGATGTGCAGTCTGAAACTCCCAGATAAGGATGTTTCTGCAAAATATTGTCTAGTAGGCAGAGTAGTGTGCAAATACAGCAGTAATCAGAATCACTCATGTTAATTCATAGATAAAGCTGGTACAGCAGGGGTTGTGGTGATCATGCAGTTGCTTGCAGCAGAACTTGTTCTGTGACTCTGGTAGACTGCATACCGTAGCAGGAAAATCAGGACTGACGTTAGTTATCTTGAACATCGAACTTCGTGAAGACTGATAAAACTTGATGAGAATCTGGTCAGGCAGTCAGGGTGTGCTTGTGTGTCCTCACAGCGTGCATTTGCCAGCTCTGAGCACTCTGCCTTGCTGGGTGACTGTGCGGTAACTTGGACACGGCACTGCATTAACTCTGCAAGACTCCGCAAACTCCTTGGCCGTAAGTATTGTGTGTGACTTTTCTTGTCTCTTTAAATAACATGGTTATCCTGGGCGGATGGGCAGGGTAGTATTGCTGAGTTAAGCATTGGAAGGCTTGTTTTTTGGGTGCTTTGATGTTATGCACCAACTGAATTGGTTAGACTTGCCAACATAAGGTAGCCTGACAGTGGTTAACTTCTAATATCAATTTCTGGCACTTGACTCCAGGGTAGAACAAGCAGTCTGCAATTTTAGCCTTAGCCCAAGACTGTAACGTCTTAATATGCTAGCTTTGTGTGGCCTGTGTTGCCTCTTATGAGAAGAAAGGAACCTGAAAAGTTCTGTTGTGTTTTTTTTTTTTTGCTCTGGTAGGTAACTTAAAGTGCAAGGGAGAGAACTAATCAAAGTCTTACTATGTCTGTATGGAACACCAAATTGATAAGGTGAGCAGGTGAAACGCATACCTGTAGCTTAACCTGCCCTCTTGAATCTGTTAACTCTCATTTGATGTGAAGGCTAATATGTCCTGTGCTTTTGCTGCCTTGTGAAGTATGGGCACAGATGTTGCTTTACAACTTCCATTACAGAAGAACTTTTTGTTAATGCTCCAAGTTGCTTTGGGAAACCATACAGTGGCTGGATTAATATTGTGGAAGTAAAGGACTTGCTCAGTTACTTAATACTAAATCAACTCTGGAGCCTTGTTTAAGGAATAAATTCATTCCCTTAAAGGTTTAAAGAGTTAATCTAGAATTCTAAGTTGCTGCTTTTAAAAAGGTAGTATGAGCTAGCTGGAAATTACTGGAGTTGGCAAATGCACGGTGTGCACTGTAAGCGTATTTGCTGGAACTAGCGTTTCTAGGCTGACTTGGTGTGCTAAATAGACTTGTGCAAATTGGAGAAGTTTGCCAACTCTGCAGCAACTGTAGCAAGTAGTTCTGTATTGTCTTGGCAACAATTCAGGTGCCCTCCAGTGGCCAGAAATCTTAACGTCCTAAAGGTGCTGATAAATGCCGGTTACATTGTCAGTTTGCCTTAATTAAAAGTGAGTGGAAGAACCATCTTACAGTGTCAAACTTCATTAGCGTGTTTGTTGCTTAAGCAGTACTTTTTGCAGTGTTGGTATGTCTTATTGTAAATACATAGTTATTCTGACAAACAAGCAAAGGTAGCCACTTTCAGATTCATAAGTATTTTATTAGTGTCAGTGCAATTATGACTAATCACTTTGGTTTCTTAAACCATGGAGATTAATGTTTAACATCCATGTGCAGGGCTGGCTACATAGTTGCAGCTGATGAAGAAACTGAATTATGGTTTGGAAGGGAGGTTGTTAGCTAAATTGTTGCTGTATTCCAGCAGAAATGGATGTTTTAAATTCTGCACAGACAGGAATAACAGATAGCTCTGTAATACAGTGGCTGTCAACCTTCTTGTTGAATCTATGTTCATTTATCATGATCATGTACATCACTATTAGTATCTTTTTGACTCTCAAAATTAAGTGGGCAGGAAGCTTGAGGGCTGGCAGTGGCTTGTTGCTCAACTTTTGCTAGTGTAAATACAATGTGGTGTAATACTTGTCTAAGTTCTCATAGTTTATTGCTAAATGGTCATGATGGCAGGTTTTTATGTGGCTAGGTAAGACTAAGGAATGATGTCTCAACCTCACTACTGCCATATCTACTAGAGACATCTTACTTGGTGAAAGTAGGGCACATGGACCCAAAACTGTAAACCAGTGCAAGTTGATTAGGTGAGTAATGCTGGCAAACCAAGCTCATCCCTAACAGAGAAAGGCAGGAGTATGCATAATGTAGGTACCTAACTATGTTCTGCAAATAAGAGGTGATAACTTTGTAAGATGTGATAATAAAACTGCTCTTAATGTTTTGCTCAGCCAGAAGGAGATACTCAAACATAATGAATGCTGCATGAAACCCTAATTGGAAATGCTTGCTGGTGACCAAAAGGTCTCAAAGTTAATCTGTTCCTGAGCAGAAGTGGTTTAGTAACTGTTTTGAGGTTACTTGCATGAGTTGTTGGTGCTTAGTTGGTCAAAACAATTGAGACATAAGAGTAATTGGATTGATAATCTTGTTATGAACTTAATACAAGTTCATAAACTTGAAACTTTTGTACCAGTCCTTCAATACTGAGCTGCAAACTGCTGTCAAAGGGTTGAATTTGTTATGAGGAGAAAATTATTTCTTTTGTTCTCAAGCTGGATGTGTAACACCTGAGTAGTAGTTGAAGCAGTTCCTCACTTATTGTAGATGTTAAGACTATCCTCAGTCCCTTTCTTGGACAGTGAAGAGGGATACCTTGGTACTTGGAGCCAATCTTGCCTATTAGTAAAATGATAGGTTTTGCTATGTTGCCGTATACTTGCTAGTGAAAAGCTCTTTTAAACCATTACTTTCAAACATGCCCTGATAATTTCTCTGTCAGCTTGAGCAGAGCTGCTGCTTACAGCTCATGGAAACAACCAGAGATTTCTACAGAGGACAGACGAATACCCAGAGCAGAAATTGTAGCTCTCTTTTAGAATATATCTTTATTTAATTTGCAGCTCTTGTTAGAAGTTGCTGGTGTGCTTTTCCATGATTTAGAATATAAAGGATTGTGTTGATAGACCTCTTGCAACTCTGAGATGTTTCTCTAGGTAAAGAGCAAAATTGTGCTGTGCATCCAAATACTGTAACGTCTCTGAAGTGAGAGGATCCGGTACTGTGAGATCGCAGGTAGTACAGTGTGAACGTGCTTGTAAGTAGCAAAGGCTCTGGGACTGCGTGAAGAGGTGTGGTCTTCATATTGCATAGTGTGCCCAGCCATGAGGCTCTGGCAGCAATGCTCCTCCAGGTTCCCATGGCTTTATAGGTCAGTTATCTCAAGTATTTGTTGTCTGACCATGGCTCGCAGACCAATTGTAACTGTTGCTTTATTGAACCGTCTAATGGGTTGCTTTTAAAAGGGTACTTAAACCTTAGTACCTGTGAAGACCCTGACTAATTGCGCAAGCTGTTAGTGCCTAAATGCTGTGTTATTGGCTCAGAAGGCTGGGTTTCAGTGACATTCAGCGCCTGCAGCTGAAAGATATCCCATCTGGTGGTGAAAACTCAGGAACATAACATCTCATTACCTGAACTTCTGGTCAGTGGCTAAAGCTGCTCTTCAGTGATCAGCTGAAGCTACCTATTTGCTGGGTGGTATCCTGTACTTCAGGTGAGCAAAACAATATGTGGATCTTGTTATGATTACATTATAGTGTCAGCCACACTTGAAACTTAATGAGTTGTCACAGTTGATCATTTGGCAAGCTGGCTAGCAAGTGTGATTTGTTACTAGCCTGCTGTCCCTTTTGGGAGGAAGGGGAGGGTAAAACAGGTGAGTGTCCTGTAGTAGCAGAACACTCCTAGTGCTGCACTCCTAATGAAAGTGAAGTGTGGTGGAATAGAGCCTTACAGCCGTGCTGTAAAGTTCTTGTGGCCCCTTTCCCTCCCCTCTGCCATGTATGCCTAAGGCTGAATGGATTTAAAGCTTTTCTTGGTTTTGTCCTTGTAACTTGAATCTTACCTTCACTAGACATTTTTTGAGGAATAAATTCTTTTAATACAGCTAACCCATAAGTCTAGTCAAGACTACCAGATGCCTGTATTTTGGTTCCATTAAGCAGTTGTAATCAACTTTCTTAGAGATGTCTAGCAAGAACAGAAATATTTGCATGCTGTTTTGCTTTAGATAATGAGCATGTGAATAGAAACTCTGTGCACTTAATTGCTCTTAGATTGCCGAGATAACTGAAAATAGTCAGGCATAACACTGTTTTGTGACGTGGCATCAAATGAACTGTTATAAAACAAAACTTATAAAAGCTACTGTAGGGAGGCTCTTCTGCCTTGATGTTATGGAAGGGAATTGTTGGATAATTTAAGGCAGGATACCAAGCTAGAACAATTGATGTAATAGCAAACTGGGATTCCTGAAGGAAAAAAGAAATAATGAAGTAGTAAAGAAGCAGCAAGAAAACATGGCTGAAAGCAAAGGTAACTTGTGAGCTTTGGCAGATCTGTGTGTGTGTGCTGTCAAATTACTCCTCTAGCACTTGATTCTGTGGATTTTTCTGAAGTAGTTTGTTGCCTCTTTCAGCATATATTATGGACATCTAAAGCTTTTGTTAACCTTTGAGAAAGGTCAGTTAAGCAGATACTATTTAGGTTTCTTAATTTACCAATATTTGATAGGAGAAACAAGCTTTCATGCCTTATTAAGAGATTCTAAAGAACAGCTAAGACTTGTATATTCTGGGTTCAGAGTCAAACTTAATGTGAGCTGATTAGCTAAATCACAAATAGAACGTACTGCTGCTTGCAAAGCATCTTCTACCTTTGAGAAGTCATCGGTGAATGCATTGTATTCTAGCTTGGATAAATTTGAGCTGGGTGGATTACACAGGATACCAAGTTTATCACTCAATGGTTGGAGGAAATGATGTTAAACAAGTGTTGCTTGAGGAAATGACCAGAGCAATTTTGTCATGAGTTTAAAGTTTATGAATGAGTTCGTTCTGTTTCAGTCTAAGATCAGGAAGCTGGATTTTAGTGTGGGTGCGTGCTGTGACATGCTGCATAAGAGCGTTAGCTCTTAATTTTCAGTAAAACTACTGAAATAGTTGAGGCTGCTATATCTTAGCACAACTTTATACAGTAACGCTGCTCTGTCTCTTGCCCTTACACTTCTTTTGAAATTGTAGAGAAGACTAAAGATGAGTGTTTCTATCATCTAGCCAGAAAGAAGATAGAAAAGTTTCAGAGCTGGGAAAACACAAGCATGTGTTTTGACTGATTTTTGTATGGTTTGACTTGTTTCTTTTTGGTGTTATATACTCTATAAGTTACTTCTATTTACTCGGGGTATCTTCAGATGGCCTATGACAAGATATTTTTACCCAGTAAGTTTTATATTCTGATTCCTGGTATAGGTAATGAAGTAAATATTTACTGTCTCCACAAATGTCTAAGTAGTCTATTGCCTTGTTTAATGTGGTCATTTGCAGTACTAAACCATTATTTGAGAGCCAGTTTTCAATGAGTTTCATTATAGTTTTTGTCTATGCAGGTCCTTAAACTCCTGATGTGAGGAAGGATTTGAAAAATTGAATTTCTTAATCCAGAAGTCACTACTGGTGAGTGACTAATTTGATAATAATCAAGGTCCTCTAATGCCTGTATATAACTTTACCTTCAAAATAATCTCCACTCACTCTATATAGCTGCTCCTTACAGAGTTGACAAAGTGACTGAGGACTACAAATGCTTCTACTTTAGATGGAATGTGGGAATGCTGTTCAGTACTTGTTTTGTGGATATGGAATGTATTTAAGGAAAACTGTTGTATTTAATCCTGTGTGTACAAGAAAAATGTAGGTTTTTTTAAATGCAAGCCTTCAGAGTGAAACTCAAGCCTGTTACATGCTCCTACTTGGAAATAAAGTATATTCTGTTCATTGTGTAGAGAAACTTTAAACCCCAACTGTCACTCCTACAGCAAGCTTCTAAAATTCATTAAAACACATAACACTGGACTTTTACTTTCACCTGATACATGGAGGGCCTCTAAAATTACCTACAAAGCATACTTTACCCCAGAGCTCAATAGAAGCCAGATAAAAATCCTCAAAATTAAGTTTTGTTTGGAACATCTGGGAGGATATGGGAGAAGAGGACTTGATCCCCATTTGGATAAGAAATAATTAGAAGTTTAAAACAGATTTGTGGTAAAAATTCTTGAACTTCTTTAATCTTCAAAGATACAAAATGAAAGTTCTTTAAATTGTAGACCTACAAGGCAGATGACAATCCTTTTAACTTTCCAGGTTATATCCAAAACTAGAATTGTCTAAGTTAGAAACAGTGCAAATACACTGGATCATGACTTTCCACAAGTACTACCCTTGGTTTCATTGGTACAATCTATAAGTTCTTATAGGTCACCTGTAACTTTTCCCTCCTCCTCTGCCTCAAATTGTAGCTGTCATGTTTTCTTCAGCTACAGTGAGACTTTCACCTTTTTCCTTTTGGAAAAAAAAAATAGATGGGTATACACTGCCTGTAGGCTTCCCTGTTCAAAGGAAGGAAAATAACTCTGGTTCCTTTTAGGCTTTGTGTTATTCAGTTTAGAGCCATTCCTAATAAATATTAAAGCAACTATCACACTTGGATTCTTTCATAAGACTAAAAGCAGTAGAAGTAGGCTTGCTTGCTGCATATAGCACTGGGGTGGGTTAGACCAAAAAATACTTAAGGAGACAGGTCAGCCGCTCATGCCTGAAAGGGCTTATACACCCTGAAAGCTTCTTTGATGTTCCCACTATTTTCCACTATCAGTATTATTTGTCTTAAAATATTTCTCCCTGTCACCACCCTGCTTCCTATTCCAGAAAAAAGGATAATAACTTCCAGGATAAGATGAAAGGATACTTTTATTCAAAAAACCTTAATCAAATTTATTTCCCATATATCCACTTGAAAACTAAGGTTAATTAGAATCACAGAATTGCCTAGGCTGGAAGGGACCTTTTCAGATCATCTAGTCCAACCATCAACTGAACTCTGATAAAAACCATCACTAAACCATGTCTCTAAGCACTATGGCAACCCACCTTTTAAATACCTCCAGGGATGGTGCCTCAACCAGTTCCCTGGGCAGCCCAGTCCAAGGCTTAAGAACCCTTTCCATGGAAACATTTTTCCTAATCTCCAATCTGAACCTCCCCTGGCATGACTTGAGGCCATTTCTTTTTGTTCCATCACTTGGGAGAAGAGACTGACCCCCATCTCTCTACATCCTCCTTTCAGGGAGCTACAGAGAGTGAGAAGGGCTCCCCTCAGCCTCCTTTTCTCCAGCCTGAGCACTCTCAGCCTCTCCTCATGAGAATTGTTCTCCAGGCCCCTCACCAGCTCTGTTGCCCTTTTTTGGACCTGCTCCTGTACCTCAATGTCTTTTTTTGTGGTGGGAGGCCCAGAACTGGACATAGCACTCGCATGGGGCCTCCCCAGTGCCCAGTACAGGGGGACAATCACCTCCTGAGTCTTACTCGCTGCACTGTTCCTGACACAGGCCGTGATGCTGGTGGCCTTCTTGGCCACCTGGGCACACTGCTGGCTCATGTTCAGCCGACAGTCGACCAACACCCCCAGTCCTTTTCTGCCAGGCAGCTCCAGCCACTCTGCCCCCAGCCTGTAGCGCTGCAGGGGGTCAGTGTGACCCAAGGGCAGGCCCCGGCACTTGGCCTTGTTGAAACTCATCCCATTGGCCTATCCAGATCCCTCTGCAAAGCCTTTATACTGACCAGCAAATCAACACCCCCACCCATCTTGGTGTGATCTGCAAACTTACTGAAGATACATGTGATTCCCTTGTCCAGATCATTGATAAAGATGTTAAAGAGGAAGCTTTTGATGCATTAAGTTCTTATATTTCTGGTTTTGGGTCATCCATCTTAGTTACCTGGTGTTATTAGTTGCAGAACTGATGTTGCCTGTATATTTTGGCTACTGACTCTTTATAAAGCAGATACACAGGCAACATCATCAGGCAGCTGCCTGAAACAAGACCAGTTATAAAATTAGACCCAAAGAATGCTTCTAGTAGCACCTTGGTAGTGGTTGTAATAAGTTCTGAGCACTTGGAAAAAAGTGTTTTTCAGTACATGTACTTTTCACTTTTACGTAGATGATCAGTGTTATTAATTGCTGTTAAATGTCCCAAGAAGACTTTAGATCTGCTTGTTCTAGGTAAGGAAATGTGTCATTCAGCAAGATGGTTAATTTAAAAATGCAGTTGCTTGGCCTATCCTAGATGAGACCTAGAGAAACATACGAAAACATGGTCAGTAGACATGTTCCATTTAAATAGATCATGTTGATTGGATGTGTCGGCCTTCATTTCTCATCCAAGGTTTAGTAGCATGCTGTTCTCAAGCAAATGATTTCTGGAAGACTTGCAAACTTTAAGTTTGACTAGCTTTATGAAGGGGAGGGGAACTGTTTATCAGATCAGGCAGGTATAATCTGAGTCAATCTTAATGAAGAGATTCTATTAAGATTAAGGTAGTAACCTTGAAAGAAGATGGATCCGTTTTTATTTAATACAAGCAGCAAATACGCGCAGTTTCATAAGCTAACAAAACGGCTTAACTGGCAATGAAAATTGGTTTATCTTAGACAATGCTGCAGCAGAGGTGCAAATGTGCTGCAGTCTTGATATACCAGGCAGGTAAATGTCACACTCTAGACAGGCTATTCTCATAGTTCTCATCCACTGTAAGATGGAGCAGGAGTAAACAATTTGTTGTTCTCTGTATCCTAATAGACTTTAACAGCTTTAGAAAGAAAATTATCTAGGTTTTACTGAAGCTGTTCAGAAGTATCGTTTAGATTTCAGAAATGCTATAGGCTTGTTGACTTCTTGGCGTGTGGCTAACTTTTACCCAAAATCAGAAGTTAATACCTAATTTCTTTATTACCATCAAAACACTCCTTCTCTTTCATTGCTTTGAAAGTCAAGAAATTTGAATTGTCTTCTGTAATAATTTAAGATTATAAGCTCATATGCCTGCAAACTTGCAGAACTGTGTTTCTCGTTATTTTAGAATTCAAATACAAAGCTGGGACTGAGGGTACACAATACAGTCTAGTGCAATGTTTTGCATCGCTTTTCATATGAGGAATTTAATTTATATTTTAAAAAAATCCAACCTCTGTTTAAACCCAAAGTTGTCGATGCTGCTAAACAGGTGGATAGTGTCAGGGGGGGAGGGAGAAGGTTTTTAAGAAGTTAACAGTCCCGTAAGTCCTGGCAGTATGTCCATATGAACTTCTGTATAACGTGACATTTACCAAAATTCAAACCTGAATTCTGAGTACCAGGTAGTCTTTAAAAACAGCGAGGCTTACAGAAGCTTGAAGTTATGCTAAAGTTCATTTGTAAAGTATACCGTGTCCTTCCGTCTCTTCCTGGTGGTTAAGATCTGTATTACTGACCTTGACAATGTACTGTCACTAGTCGTGTGTCCTCCAATAGATTGGAAGAGGAGTCTGATTTAAGGGAGCTGGTTCACGGTTAAAGACTACAAGTTTAACTTTCCTAGCAGGGTTTGGATTGATTTCCCCCCCCTCCCTCTTGTTTCTACCTCACCCCCACCCCAGGCATGTATTTATCCAGTTTCTGTTAGGGAAATGAACAGCACAAACATTTGTACCTAGTCTGGGGTGGTTGCTCCCTTTGCGAGTGTAGCAGTTAACCATGTCACTTACCCACAGGAGCACAAGTCAGCAGCTTGTCTGGACTCAAGTTTTATCCCCTCATAAAATAAGAAGAGAATGGGAAGGAAAATATTGGGAGAGCATGCAGTTACAGAAACCCTAAAAGCAAACAGAACGTACCCCTCTTCCCTGGCTACCTTTAGTCTGCAGTGCTTTTGAATTCTTAGCATTAAAATCAATTTCCCCATCTAAATGAAAAAATGCTACCTGGAATTGCAGGAGGTGGGTGGGAAGGTGGGGTGGTGGTGGTTATAGGTGTATAAAATGCAGATTAGGATGTTAGAAACTTTCAGGTGCAGGTGACCTAGGGTCAGGATTTCAAAGACTGAACATCTGACTTGTAACACAGTTCTGAACACTTCATGCAGTATTACTCATTCTTGTTTTGTAGACGTTCTTCAGCTTTATTTTGGAATAGTGTTTCAGTTCAGTGGCTGAGTTGGTCTGTTGGATTGTACCAAATGGTACAGCTGATCTCTTCAGGCTGCTGAAATGGAAACAACCATTTCAGAGTGCAGTCACAGGAGCCCAGCTGCCTGTATTCCCACAGAATTTAGTAGTGGAAGGAAATTATAAATGTTGTTTCCCAAGCTCCCCCTTGAATATTTGAATCTGAGGTGGTAGTAACTATCTCAAAGCATAGTTAATACTCTTGGCTGCTGCATCTACCAGTGTGTTAACTTCAAAATCAGGTGATCATTTTTATTAGCAGCCTCCTGATAGGAGGAGGCAAGAAAGGTTACAATAAAAACAGACCATCTTTTGTACTAAGTGTATTGTGAATTCTGTATAGCAGCTAGATCTTGCCAAGTTTTCTGTTGGAAATGTCACATTTGACTTACACTGAGGAGAAGGGGGAGTGAAAATGCAGATTTTACTTTCAGTGGTATTAAACTTTCTGTTTGGAAGGCTGACGCAGGGAGCTAGCAAGCTTTTGTAGAGGCGCTTCCTCCTATTTACCTACTATGGGGAATTTTTGCATTAATGATGGACTGACAGCATGATTTAGTTTTTCCTTCCCCTTACCACTGCGACTCCTAACAGCATGTTGGGAGAAAGCAGTGTTCAAGGGAGTGGAGAAAAATGGTTGTATTGTGAGTGCATCCTCTGTGGAGCCTGTGAGGAGTAGACTGATTTGGCCAGTCTTCCAGGCTGTGCAGTAGGACTGGTTTAGGGACCTAAGTGGTTCCAACTGCATAGCAGGGTTCTTACTGTATGTTGTGTTATGTCTTAAATCAGCTTAATGCTGCTTATTTGCTGCGGATGCAGATCTACTGTCCATTTTAAAAGAGCCAGGGAAGGGTTGCTGCCAAAAGTCGTGGGAGTGCGGAGTCAGGACAAACAGCACTGGCATTTGCAAAGCAAAGTAACAAGTTTGCTCAGGAGCTGCTGGAGTTTCCTGCAGCTGGCTCAGAGACAGTGAAATACAAGCTTGCCGCAGAGGTGCCTAACCTATTCCGTGAGACTCTTAAAACTGCAGGCCTGTCTCCTGTTTAATTATGATTTTCTAAAAGCTACTGCTGAAGGAAACTCTTCAACAGGAAAATCAGTCTTTACACAAATAGAGCATCAAATGGACTTTGTTCTCCTCACACAGTGCTGCAAACCTGTCCTTTAAAGAGATTAGTGGCTTCGTCTTTACTTCATTGTCTAGGAATGTTTTGATCAGCATAGCTCTAACACCTAATGGCACGGGGAGAGCTGATTGCTGGAAAAGATGTTTTTGCTCACTGCACTAGTTACCACTACAAATGTTTCTGCTTGGCTGGCTCCCAGAATAGGCTGTCACCAGCTCTCTGTCTCTGCTGAAAACCGCGTTGGACTGGAAGGTGTGGGGGGGGAATAAATGAAATAAAAGTACGACAGCTTGAGTGACTCGTTGTGAGTGAAGCTGTAGCCTCGAGTTTCTCTTTTTGGGTTAGTGAAGAGATGGCTACAGAT
Source organism: Gallinago undulata (assembly GCA_026546715.1). Classification (NCBI taxonomy): domain Eukaryota; kingdom Metazoa; phylum Chordata; class Aves; order Charadriiformes; family Scolopacidae; genus Gallinago; species Gallinago undulata. Next base: position 44,588,508 of record JAOTQQ010000012.1, read on the forward strand.
TTATGGTACAAATACCTCTGTGCTGCTTGGGGATGTCAAATGGAGGTGATACTGAAGGTTTTGATGGGTCGTTTGATTGTATTTTAGCCTCCAGCCCCCAGTTATCTTGGTTTTCTCCAAAGAAAACTGTGGTGACCTAATGTGTGCAACTAAAGGAGAACATCTGTTTATAAAGCTGGTTTAATTTTCAGTTTAACTTCAAGGAAGACTACTTTGTCTAGCAAGAAACGTTTCTTCTTGTGGTACAGGAAAGGAGTAAAGGAGGAGGTTCAATTTAAAAATCATACATATTTGTACCACTGAAATAAGAGCTGCTTGCCTCAAATCGTGATTTCAGCTTTCCCTGTGAAAATCCAGGTTGTAGCTCTTTATCAAGCAGTTTTGCTAGTTCCTTAAGAGTAGCTGTCTTTGAGGGAAATGAGGAAGGCTGACATTTAGCCCATGTCTTTGTGGCATGTCTAACCTGTGGAATTTAATGCCTGGTCTTACCTTATGCAAGGATAGAGAAGTAAAAAATAGCTCTGTTATGGGCAGTCTTCAATTTATTCTTCTTTTGCAGCTTTAAGAGGAGAATATATTTTACATACAGTCTACCAGAAAAGATCTGGGTGATACATCTCATTCTTGAGTGTTTGTGTCCGTGGGGGTTTGCTAATTAGCATTTGAATATACTCACTGTAGTAATGGCAGGGTGTGTGAAGTCTTAGTTTGTAATTCTAGTGTTCTAATATGAAATTCTGTCTTGCTATACCTCTGATTAGTGTTTAATAAGTTCTAACCTTGCTCTTTTCTTTTTCAGGATCTCTGAAAGGTAGCAGGAAAGAGTTCTGGGAGCACAGCAAGGAACATGGCAACCCAAGGTATATAACGTGTCACGATTTCTGTTATTCGGATCCAGTAGTTCTAATAAAGAGGAGATAAATTGGCTCCTTACTCTCCTTCTTTAACTTAAAGTTACTTGGATTGAATAATGTCTGCTCTACTGCAGTAATTATTACCTTACCTCTGGAACTCAAACCTGCAAACAAGTTTGTCATTGTAAGCCTTTTGGGTCCTTAAGTACAGTCAAGTACCTAATCATAGTATGTGGAGGAGGGGACCTTTAAGCAGTAACTGCCTGTTAGTCAGGTTTATAGATTGGTTCGACGTAAACCCTCAGTTTAAAACTGCTGTTGCACTTCCAATACTACCTCTACTGTGTTGAGATAGTTGTTTATAACACTTTATTTTTGTTTAAAATCTGTGTCATCTCTTGAAGGATTAATACATGCTGGAGTAATTGAACTAAACTTGTTAACAACTTCTTACAGCTGACTTGATGGAGTTGGATATGGCAATGGAGCCAGACAGAAAAGCAGCAGTCAGTCACTGGCAGCAACAATCATATCTGGATTCTGGTATCCATTCTGGTGCCACAACAACTGCTCCCTCCTTGAGTGGCAAGGGGAATCCTGAGGAGGAAGATGTGGACACGACACAAGTCCTGTACGAGTGGGAGCAGGGATTCTCTCAGTCCTTTACCCAGGAGCAAGTTGCTGGTAAGGCCTTTCCTATTACACTGGTTTGCTTAGACACGCGGCTTAACAGTACAGAAACATAAATATAGAATAACCACCAATCTATTATGTGAATTTTTTTATTCCTAGTTTGAGGTAATGACATACTTTGTTTTTCAGATATTGATGGCCAGTACGCGATGACTAGAGCTCAGAGAGTGCGTGCAGCTATGTTCCCTGAAACGCTGGATGAAGGAATGCAAATCCCATCCACGCAGTTTGACGCTGCTCATCCAACTAACGTGCAACGCTTGGCTGAGCCATCCCAGATGTTAAAACATGCTGTTGTTAATTTGATAAACTACCAAGATGATGCTGAACTTGCAACTCGCGCGATCCCAGAACTGACCAAACTGTTGAATGACGAGGACCAGGTAAGCATTTTCTTTGCCTCGGTGTAGCTTGCTTGGGGGGCTTCTTCAATGACCTTACAAACTAAAAGCTTCCTTCCAATATTTCTGTAGGTGGTGGTGAACAAGGCTGCAGTTATGGTTCATCAGTTATCCAAAAAGGAAGCATCTCGCCATGCTATTATGAGATCTCCTCAGATGGTATCTGCTATTGTACGTACCATGCAAAATACAAACGATGTGGAAACAGCCCGTTGTACTGCAGGTACACTACACAACCTCTCGCACCACCGCGAAGGCTTGTTGGCAATCTTCAAATCAGGAGGCATCCCTGCTTTGGTTAAAATGCTTGGGTACGTGCACTAATAAGACAGTACGTGCGGTTTTTTTAGTTGGTAAATGCAGGTACTCATGAGGCTTTTTCCTTCTGTAGGTCCCCAGTGGACTCTGTGCTGTTTTATGCCATTACAACTCTTCACAATCTCCTGTTACATCAGGAAGGAGCCAAAATGGCTGTCCGTCTAGCTGGTGGGCTGCAGAAAATGGTTGCCTTGCTCAACAAGACAAATGTTAAATTCTTGGCCATCACAACGGACTGCCTTCAGATTTTAGCATATGGCAATCAAGAAAGTAAGGTAAGTGCCTCTGCTGTTGAAGCACTGTAAAAGAGTGGCCAAACAGCTCCAGAGTACTGACCACCTTATTCTGAATCTTCAGCCGTGTTGGGCTTTTGACAGTGAGTCCTGACCTTGCAAGAGGTGAGGGACGCAGGAATTATTTTGCAGAAACGCAGTCGTGCTTAGGGTGAGACTGCAAAACTTAGACCCAACCAGCAGGTGTGAACAGTTTTTAGATATCTGTAACCTGTGGTGGGTGTAGACCAGCAACAATTGCTTCCAATTGGTATGCACAGGAACCGACAGGTAAATGCTATTTTTGCTGTCTTTCAGCTGATTATTCTGGCAAGTGGTGGACCCCAGGCTCTAGTAAACATAATGAGGACCTATACTTACGAGAAACTATTGTGGACCACAAGTAGGGTGCTGAAGGTGTTGTCAGTCTGCTCCAGCAACAAACCTGCTATTGTTGAAGCTGGTGAGTACCTTGTACCCATGATAACTTAAAAAGCTCTTGGTACTGCGGGATCAGTACATGTCACACAAGAACAGAAGTTGCCAGTATGAAAAATTGAACTTGGATTGGTTCTTTGGTCCATAACTAGTTTTGGAGGCCTTTAACATACAGATGGATGAAAGGCAGACTGTTCTAAGGAAGTCTGCTATGTTATTAGCTGGGTAGCTTAGTGCCTAAGCATTGTCAGAATGGCCCCCTTAGAATATGCACACATTTAAAAGGTCCAGTGTCACAAAAAGAATCTCGGGGTTTTCTTTTATGCGATGACAAGTTAGGGCCGAGACGTATGATGATAATAATGCCAAGAAACATCTAAAAGCTTGTGAGGTGTGTACTGAGGCTTTAAGGAAGAGAAGGACCTGGCTGTTTACCAGGTGAGCATCTCAATAATGGTGCCAAATCTGTACCATTTTCTAGGTGGGATGCAAGCTTTGGGACTGCACCTCACAGATCCAAGCCAGCGTCTTGTCCAGAACTGTCTCTGGACTCTGAGAAATCTGTCAGATGCTGCAACAAAGCAGGTAAATGGCTTTTCTAAGGGAGCAGGATCAAAAGCCATAGTGAGAGAGGAGAGACACGAAATTTTTCTTCCCTCTTTTTTTTGCAGGAGGGAATGGAAGGCCTTCTAGGAACTCTTGTTCAGCTTTTAGGATCAGATGATATTAATGTTGTGACTTGTGCCGCTGGCATCCTTTCTAACCTTACCTGCAACAATTACAAGAACAAGATGATGGTGTGCCAGGTTGGGGGCATTGAAGCTCTTGTGCGCACAGTCCTTCGGGCTGGAGACAGGGAAGACATCACAGAACCTGCTATTTGTGCGCTCCGTCACCTCACCAGCAGACATCAGGAAGCTGAGATGGCTCAAAATGCAGTACGTCTCCATTACGGACTCCCAGTGGTGGTTAAACTGTTGCACCCGCCCTCACACTGGCCTTTGATCAAGGTAAATAACAGTTAACAGCTTTCAGTGCTGAAAACTGCTGCTCTTTTAAATGTAACTTCAGCTGTAAAAAAACTGTTTCCAAGGTGGTGGGAAATGTAACTTGTCTGATGGGAAGGTTGCTTTAATTGGGCAGTTTGGCATGTTGTCTTGTGGAGAATTAAGCATTTGGCATCAACTGTGATATAAAAAAAAAAAAAAAAGGAACCACTGACAGCAAGCCCACCCCTCATGCTTTCTTTTTATTCCCCACCTCCTTTCTTAACCGCAGGCCACTGTTGGATTGATCCGGAATCTTGCTCTGTGTCCTGCAAACCACGCCCCACTGCGCGAACAAGGTGCTATTCCAAGGCTAGTTCAGTTGCTGGTTAGAGCACATCAAGACACCCAGCGACGTACTTCTATGGGTGGAACACAACAGCAGTTCGTGGTAAGTGGCCACCACTGACTCAAGTTCTATGTAAAATTTGTCTCCAAAACTCCTCGTTTGTCAGCATCCCTCAGCCATCTATTGTTTGCTCTACAGTGGCACACTCATAATTTTATCTCGTGAAGCTTTTCTTCAAATAAGTAACTAAATAAAAAGGCTTAAACCTGGGTTCTTGTTTTACTTAGATGGATGTTGTAGATAAAATAAATACTGGTTTTGCCTACTCTGGCAAGGCAAGTAGGTCTCTACCAAGAAACCAGAACTGCCTCATTCTTCTCGGGAGTATGGGTTTAAGAATGCTATTGCAGCTTATGGCGTATTTTCAAGGGTTTTTAGAGCTGTAAAAGTACTGAGAAGTTGTACAGGCCCTGTATTTGTTACCTGTTTACGTACTGGGCCAGTGTGGTAAGATGAGTTTCAATTTTTTTGCCCCATTTTAAACACATTCCCAAAGGGGAGGTTGCCTTAGCGTGGGCAAATGGAAGCAATAGCTGCTAGTACAGGAGCGTAGTTAACAGCTGCAGAGGTAGGAGGGGGCCTCTTTGTTACTGATGACCACCTAAAAGCTTGGTGAACTGCCAAGCTAGATCCAGCTTGGGGAAGAAAAGCCACTGTTACCAGACATGAAGTTTATTATAAACTGAAATAAAAATGAGAACACTGTGAGGAGTTCCACTTAGATGCTTCACTCACTGAATTTGTTTGGATAAACTGGGCCAGCTCCTAACAGGGGTGTTAAGTTTGAAGGACAGCAGTAGACAAGGGGACATAAGCCCTGTTAGGAGGGAGGAGGGTGAGTGCACGGGACAAGCTTTGGTTGTGTTGTTGACAGGGTGATCAGCTTTTTGAGAGTCATTTTAGAAGACAGCATGCAATGTCTCAACTTGAAAAAAATGCCTTTTCTTTCCCTAACTAGGAGGGTGTGCGCATGGAAGAAATTGTTGAGGGCTGCACTGGAGCCCTGCATATTCTTGCACGTGATGTTCACAATCGAATTGTAATCAGGGGTCTAAATACCATTCCACTATTCGTGCAGGTAAGTAAGAGCTCAAGACACTGCGGTCGTACATACTAGAAAAACAAGTAAAATGGCTCTTACGCTTCCTTGGTGGGACTGCTAAGTCAGATTGTGCTGAAGAGCTCGTTTCAAGCAGAAGGGCTGAAGAAACCCTTGTGTTTTGGTTGCAGTTGTTGTACTCTCCCATTGAGAACATCCAGAGAGTAGCTGCAGGTGTACTTTGTGAACTGGCTCAAGACAAGGAAGCCGCTGAAGCAATTGAAGCTGAAGGTGCAACTGCCCCTTTAACAGAACTGCTTCATTCTAGGAATGAGGGTGTTGGTAAGTGAAGTTACTTAGAAGATACTTTTCATATTTGTGTTAGAAGAGTGGCTAGAAGACTCAGGCTCTACTAAAACCACTCTTTTTTTTCAATAGCAACATACGCAGCTGCAGTGCTGTTCAGAATGTCTGAGGACAAACCACAAGACTATAAGAAGCGACTGTCGGTTGAATTGACAAGCTCTTTGTTCCGGACTGAGCCAATGGCCTGGAATGAGGTGAGTTGTGTGTCTCTATTAACAGCTCCTTGGGGAGACCTTGTTTCCAAGTCTTCCCTCCTTCCAGTAGGGAGTGTGGATGCCGTCAGTGCTAAGGCCCAGCTTTACACACAGCTGTACCTTCTTTACTCTCTCTACGTGTTCGGGTTCAGTGAACCTGTGGCATTCAGCCTTAGATAGAGCTGCTTCTTCCCTTGCAGATAGGAAGAGGCCGTTCTTTACTGCTGCTAAACTTTATCGTTCTCATTGTGTTCACTAAGTGTGCAAAGCTGTATAGAAGAACTTTGCACATAACGAGCTCTGAGTGCAAAAATTGAGGCACAAGTGATATGAGGGAAGTGTAAATATAAAGCATATCCTGTGAGGCCTCCATCAGGCAAACGATGTAAGGCTTAAAATCTTGGGTGGGGATGCAACTTGTGTTCTGAGAATTTAGCTTTCAGACTTGTATTTATGTTTGCAGGCTGATAATCACACAGCCTTTTTTCACGCGTAAAGGGCTACACGGTGAATTGTGACTGAAAACAAGCTGTGTGCGTGGGGTAGAGGGAAGTTTTCACTAAACCTCTGTCTTCCCCCAGATTCTTAAGATTCAGGAGCCCAGCTTGTCTTAATTTGGGTGTATTTACTATTACTACATAAAGAACAGTAGCCCTTGATTTTTATTATTTCAGTGTTTACTCTTCTGTTTCCTTTAAAATCTGTATCTACTACAGTAATGTGGGAAAAAAAGCTAAAATGGAATAGGTCTTTGAGATTAGAGTTTTGCAGTTACGTTACAGGCAGGCCAATTCTGTAACTGGACAAACTGGGGGAGGTCCCTTCAGAACTCTTAAGTGCTCTGTTGCTGCCTCGGGAGTTGGGCTGCTGTACCTGAGGAGAGTGCTCCTAGACGTGTTCCCAACTAGCATCCTCCTTCCAGTGATCAACGGATTCCCGTGCCTAAAGCGTGTCCGTTACATATTAGATGCAGATGCTTGGATAAAACAGCATTTCGTGTCCACAGAAAGTACCACGCTGCACTGCTCACTGCAGAAATGTTGCTAAACAGGGATCTAGGGCAAGTTTCAAAACTTTTTAAACTCAGAATTACTAGTGCTGGCCCAAAGACCTGACGTTACAACTGTTTTGTAACTTTTTGTGTGCATCCAGACAGCAGATCTCGGACTCGATATTGGTGCCCAGGGAGAACCTCTTGGATACCGCCCAGACGGTACGTGTCCTCTGGTCCCCTTGACTAAACTTAAGTTGGATGAAGTCAAGTCATAGATTTTTAAAGGAGAACTGCAAATGAGTGAAGAGTGAGTTACTCTTCAGCAAGGTATCGCAAACCGACAGGCAGACGGAGAGCTGCCAGTTCAAATAACCAGTTTCTGCAGCACCACTGCCAGCGCTGAAATGGGAGCCGTAAGAACGTGCAAAACTGGTGTCTCTTGTCTGAGCCTTGTGGGAGAATCTCCCGCTGAGCTGTTGTTTCCAGAAATCTCTTAAATCCTTTACAAATGGACTTGACAATTCCAATAGTGCAGTTTTTCTTTAAAACAAAAGCTGGTATTGAATGTATTAGTCCGTGAGTGTCTATAGACTCGAACGCAAGCCTCTCCCTAAGGATTCTAAGCTATTTTTGACTAGTCTTTCAGAAGCAAGTCTACAGTCTTGGAGCCTGGTTTTGCTGCAGTATTGTTGAATTTTAGTACTGTTGATTGTGCAGACTAATGGCTTGGCTGGAATCTGCTCGTGCTTCTGACTGCAGTGTGCTTTGTCTGCAGAATCGTACTGGAAGGCTGTTTCAAACAATGGAATAGCCATTAAGGGCAGGCAACAGATTGTTTTGAACTTGGCTGAACTAGAAAAAAAAAATATTAGATGGCTACAAAGATCTTCTCACACACTGATACTTGCAGCTTCTGATGCATCTAACATCTGTTAACATTATGCTTTTTTTCCCTCTGCCACCTTTAACTTTCTTAGATCCTAGCTACCGTTCTTTCCACTCTGGCGGATACGGTCAGGATGCCTTGGGTATGGACCCTATGATGGAACATGAAATGGGTGGCCACCACCCTGGTGCTGACTACCCAGTTGATGGTCTGCCAGATCTTGGCCATGCCCAGGACCTTATGGATGGGCTGCCTCCAGGTGACAGTAATCAGTTGGCCTGGTTCGATACTGACCTGTAAATCATCCTTTAGGTAAGAAGCTCCAACCTTGAATTTAAAAACAAACAAAAAGAGAAAAACAGATGAGCGGACTGAGGACTTGGTTGGCAGGGAGGGATTGGCTCAGTTGGGTCCCAGTGTGCCAGAACACTGAGCAAACGCTCTGGAAACACACAGTCTGTACACTCCAAACTGACTTCTGCCGTGAAGTGTGGAAGTAATTAACTGTGATGTCTTGTGCACTGGCTTCATGCAGTCTTAATATGTGGAAACGGCCCTTTGATGCTCAGGAACACTGACACCTGTTGTTTTGGTTTTTTCTCTTTGCAGCTGTATCATCTGAATGAACTTGCATTGATTGGCCTGTAGAGTTGCTGAGAGGGCTCGAGGGGTGGGCTAGTATCTCAGAAAGTGCCTGACACACTAACCAAGCTGAGTTTCCTATGGGAACAATTGAAGTAAACTTTTTGTTCTGGTCCTTTTTGGTCGAGGAGTAATAATACAAATGGATTTTGGGAGTGATTCAAGAAACGAAGAATGCACAAGAATGAATTGCAAGATGGAATTTATCAAACCTTAGCCTTGCTTGTTAAAAATTTATTATTTTTTTTAAATCTCTGTAATGGTACTGACCTTGCTTGCTTTGGAAGTAGCCTTTCTTTTCGCAGTAATTGTCGTTAGTTTTTTTTAAAGTCTCTCGTAGTATTAAGTTATAGTGAATATGCTACAGCAGTTTCTAATTTTTAAGGATTGAGTAAAGGTGTAGAACACTAATTCATAATCGCTCTAACTGTATTCTGAATAAAGTGTAACATTGTGTAGCCTTTTTGTATAAAAAAACTAGACAAATAGAAATGGTCCAATTAGTTTCCTTTTTAATATGCTTAAAATAAGCAGGTGGATCTATTTCATGTTTTTGATCAAAAACTTTATCTGGGATATGTCTGGGTAGGGGCCAGTAAGAACTGTTTATTTGGAACCTTGTATTGGACAGTTTACCAGTTGCCTTTTATCCCAAAGTTATTGTAGCCTGCTGTGATACAGATGCTTCATGAGAAAAATGCAGTTATAAAATGGTTCAAAATTAAAGTAAACTTTTAATTCACTCTGTGTCAAATTATTTCAGATCATTAAGTATATTCAGATCATTAAGGTGCGTGGCGTGGGACAGGCTGGGCCAATAAACGAAGGACAGATGCTGTCTTTAACAAGCTCTCTCTGAAAATTGTCCTGGAACTGAACAACAGCTTCAGTCTCTCAGAGGAGGAATCCAAGAACACTGCACTTTACCTCTTTCATCCCCCCAAGGACCACTTACCCTTTAGAGCCCTGATGACAAAGGTTTTTCTGCTGTGCTCCTCTGAGGCTGCATTCTTACCCTTCACCTGCTGCCACTTTACCTGGGCAGGTCCCTCAGCACGGGGCAGGTCTCACCAGCCACGAGACAGCTACAGTTGGTGAGAAGAGCATCTTGCTTCCGCTCTCTCCAGATGTGCGCTGTCACTAGGGTCAGAGGATGTTCCTTTCCTTACAAACTGGCAGCTGGTTCAGTAGCTTAAACCCATTTTCCTGTCCTCAGCCTTCAGTACTGAGCCGTGACCTGTGTGCGCTTGCCTTCTCTTGAGGCAGCACCTGTGTAGTTGGAAGCAGGGACAGTGGTTCATAAACCACTGGCTAATTCTGAGGCTGTGCACATCTGCGCGGTGCAGCTGGCACCAGCCTCGGCCCAGAGCAAACGCTCCCCAGTGCCTCTACTTCAGTGCAGCAGCAGATCAGAGAGGGGCTTGGCTGCAAAGGATCCTGGCTCGAGTTCAGATCCCAAGGTGATGATCAAAACAAAACTACACACCAGGCTCTGCCCCCCCTTTTCCTTGCACTGAAACCACAGCGGGGAGTCTCGTCCAGTCATTCAGCTTCGTTCCTCAGCCACACGCCCACCAGAGACCATTCCTATAGAACACCCTACCAGGTAGCAGCCACCAGCTGGTTTTTCCCCGTTTCTGTAACTCCAGCGCTCAATTCCAGCTCCTAAGCTATCCAAAAGAGACAGCGATACTTAAAGTAACATAACAAAACAATTCCTGCAAAGTGTACAAGTTTACCCGGGGGTGTTTTCTTGCCGCCGCACACTCTGGAGAAGGAGGCTGTCCAAGAGCAGGCTCGCAGCAGCGACTCCGTGAGGCACCCGCCTTCGCTGGCTGTGGTGGGACCACGCTGTGGCTGCTCTGAAAGATGAACCTTAGGGAGAAGTGGCCACAGCACCAGACTTGCCCATGCAACGCTGGCTCAGGGGACATGCAGAGAATAACTCTTTACACACGGGCATCTGCTCAAGAGAAGGCTTCCCAAGCAATCAGTTTTTACTGACAAACTGCCAGGCTCATCATCTCACCTATTTTCAAAGCCGAGCTCCAGGCAGGAGCGTTGCCAGGTGAAACCAGCACAGCACCAGGACAGCCGAAGCTGTGCAGCGTTAGACAACAGAGGAGCATGCAACCTCACAAAAAACCCTTCACTTTACTGAGTAAAAATTAAAAAACCTGATAAAATCTATCATGTATCCATGCCACGGACACACACAGCCTCTAACATCATAAGGGGGGGTTGGTTCTGGTTGTGCCAGATGAAGAATATTGTCCTTCTTGATCAAAAAGCATTGTCCAGTGTCTGCCATAGGCATGAGGTGGCCCCTTAAGCTGAACAGCCAAGGCATTCACCTGGTCAAACATAACAGCACATTTCTAACGGCGGCTTCAAATAGTTAAACACTTTAAATCTCTGTTGTGAAATAACTATACTATTTAATTTACAGTTTTCAAACCCCATCTGTCAAATACTTAAGCTAAATCACATAACACCAGCAAGATCAAGTAATAACCAAAAATTCATCCTTACAATGACTGAAAAAACAAACAACCCCAAAAAAACAGTTTCCTTTCCTTCTTGAAATCTCCCCAAGCCACACCCGTGCCCACACACAGCTACAAAAACTCAGCTTCCTGCATTATTAGTTACGTCTGCTCTGCTCATTGGAAGATGTTCCTGTGGGATGGAGGTGCTGAGCAGCATCCACAGCGTGTGTGTTTCGGTAGCCCGGTCAAAACTGCTTTACTTGGTAGTCTTGATGTTCTCACGTCCCACCGTCCTCAGAATTTCAAATGCCAGGGAAGCAACAGCCACGTCCGCGTGAGAGCTAGGGATTAGAACCAGTAACACCTATTAGGCATTCTCAGGGGAAAACGGTTTGTTCAAATCCCACCTTTACCTTTATCTATGCTGGAAAATAGTTAATAGCCATGAACTGCACTGTACACCCCGCTGTTCTGTTGAACAGCAACATGCAACTAGAGATTCTGCCCTGTGTAAAAATGAATTTCAGCTCTAATTCACAGTACCTGCTCCCTCACTCAGTCTCTGTTACAAGAAGATACGATTTACCATGCTTCCCCATGACTCTACACACACACAAAACTTCCAGCTTGACAGAAAAACATGTTTTGACACATACAGCCCTGGTAACCCCATGCTGCTCCACGTGGGGAAACACGCAAGGTGTTGCCCACCCCCTGGCAAGGAGAACCCACTGCCCCACCACACACAGCTCTGCAGCTCTGAGACTGAATCATGGGATCTTCTCCCTTTGCTACTTTGCCAAATTTTTTATTATATGTATTTTGCCTAAAATTCAAGGCCAGGCTGGATGGAGCTTTGAGCAACCTGCTCTAGTGGGAGGTGTCCCTGCCCAAGGCAGGGGGGCTGGAACTCAATGATCTTTAAGGTCCCTTCAAACTCTAACTGTTCTATGATTCTAATTTTTCTTTCTGGAAACACATGCGTTTCCTAGAACAGAGTCTCTAACACATTAATTACTGCTAGTCCAGAGAAACAAGAAGGGTTAGTTGTTTTTTTATAGACTACCATCTCTCACCTTTAACTTAGAAAGGACACTATTAAGACCAATCCGCAACTTCCTCAGGTGCTGCTAATGACAAACGCCTGCTGCCACTCCACGTGTCAGGGAACGCAGAGGTAGCCAGGAAAACCAAATGATCAATCCTCACTACATCAACCAATGTCTTAATGAGAAGCAGCTTATACCAGAAAATTTAGTTATCTGAAACGAATTCATCTCGGCAACTGTCTGCACTGAAAATGAATGGCTACGATCCCACGTTTTAAAGTGCAGACTCGATTCCACGAGGCTCCTAAAGCAGAAGGGGTGGGTTACGTGTCACTCAGAAGCGCCTGTTCCGACCAGCTGAGGAGGGATGGCAGAGGAGGAGTTTGGCAATCCACGGCTGCGACACGGCAGCGGGAGAGCCCTGAAAGCAGCTTGTGATCCAAGCAGCCCCTCTCTCTCTCTCTCTCCCCCTCTCTCTCTCTCTCTCTCGGCACGTGGCTGCTTGGCTGGTATCCCCCTCCCGCCGCGCAGCCGCAGCGGAAGGATCAGAAACCTGTCTGCAAAAGATGAGCAACGCAACAAACGCTCCTCAACCACTGCGACCCAGGGAGGGTGTGTGGGCAGGAGGGCCCGGGAGAGTTTAGACTGCTCAGAGGATGGCTTCGAGCCAGCATCTCGCTTGTAGCCTTCTTTAAAACATTTCCAAGTCTGCATGAGATACACAGAGGCTTCTTAACAGGGTTCAAAGCACAGGTGAGGAGACCGAGTTTATGAGGTCACAAGGAATATTCTGGGAAAGACGCATAAGGGGGTCTGGGGAGATGACAAAACATCCATAACCTCCATAAACAAAATGGCCATTCAGCTAAAGCCGATTAAGCTTATTAACCCCAGGCTTCTGCTGCCTGCCCAACTGCCAATTTATCCAGGTCTGAGTCCATTACCTCCCCAAGATCCAGGCTGAATCCCTCCCAGCTTCCTCTGGAGGCAAAAGGACTGGGACATATGTTCCCCAAAGAAGGGGAGGAGGGGAATTGAAATCCATGGGCTCCCCTGTTGCTGCTGCAGTGTGGGAGCTTGGCACAGCAAAGGAACTTGGCTTACCCTAATGTATCAACACACTCGTCATTGGCATCAGCTAGAATTTGGTCTACTGAGCTTTTTGTGCCAAAAAAGAGAGAGTGCCGTTTATTCTGAGCTCTATAGTATGTGGATTTCCAAGTACAGAAATGTGGTAACAGACAATTAGAGGAAGCCAGAAAAGCACACTCAAGGAGAGCGACTGGGCTGTCTAGTGCATCTAATGCTGAAATGCTACAAAATAGAGCGAAAAGTAGTTCTAAAAGAGGAAAATCCTGTATTTTTCCACTGTCATCTTCAGTGGTGGTGCCAGTGTCTCCCTTGGGGAGAGATGACATTTTATTTTAGCTAGATAATTTCATGTGTCATACAAAAACCTGTGAGTCAGCAGCTGAGTATGCAAGAGGGATGCAGACTGTTCTCGGCAGGTTTGGCTCGTCCTCGGTGTGCACCTCCTTACACTCACCACGTCCCACATTTCCTCTCCACATCTGCCCACATGCCCCCTTCCTTCCAAACACAGGCTACACCCTGCCATAATGTCAAGGAACCAGTTTTCCCAAACAACTGACCCATATAAAGCCTGCACTTGGGAGCACAAAAAGCACGGAAAAGATTGTCTTACTGTTTCAAAAACTGATCTATAAACTACAATTTCTCTATCAATTTTAGTTCAACCAGGAGTGAAATGCAGCCCATGGCAGGAGTGTGAAATTTGTTTGGAGAGGCAGAAAACAGCAACTCATTCATTCATATGTCCAAGTGGGATTAAATGAGGGAAAGCTGATGAGATATGAGCTGAGGTTTGGCCAACTTGTTGGGACTAGCACCTCTGTTCTCGCAGAGGAAGCCAGGGCATTCCCCAAAGTCTGGTCTCGTGCCTTCTTGAAGAAGCCACAGGTATTCTTAAACAAAAATAGTTCTGTTCTTCAGCTGCTCATTTGAAAGGAATCAGCTTGCAAGTGCACCAAACACAATTACTCTGAAACAGGGCACAGACACCGCATTGTGCATCGAGCCTACTCCGTCAAGAACCACCGGCCAGTATCCGGTTACAGAGGCCAAGTGTTTGGAATAAAATAATGTATTTAAAAAAAAAACCCCGCATATGGACGGATGTGTGCACGCATTGAGCCGGCCTGTGCAGCACACTGCGGCTCGCTGCAGCTGGGCATCAAAGCACACCGCCACCACCACGGCAGAAAGGCCAGCGAGCTGTGAATGAAAGGAGTTTGGAGGGGAGCAATGTAGGGAGGGGGGGGCAGCCACAGAAACCTGAGAAGCTTGTACTGCACAGAAGGCGATTACAGGAGAAGACTATCGCAGACAAAAGAGGAGGCGAGGGCTCTCAGCCCTGGAAATTCCTGGAAGCCTGAGGGAACTCACCTGGCAGTTTGGGCCAGGCTCTCTAGACTCTGGATAAGAGCATTGCCATCATTCTTCAGGCTCTCCGAGCGCTTCTCGTTTGAAGTTATCTGGAACAAAAAGAAAGAACCGTTATCAAAGACTTAGCAAGAAATTCCTCACTGTCATTTTTTTGTGGGAGAGGGGAGAGGGAAACAAGTTACAGCATTTATTATAATTGTAAATGGAATGTGACATTAAAGAGACCCAAGAGAAAGTCCCTTTTACTGAACAGGATTGAATTTTAGGCACAGACCATCGAAAATGTCTTGGCTTAATTAACAAGATTCAGTCTCTTTCTGAGTCTCTGTATGTGTGCAAATTCACACATTACAGTCTGCCAATCCTGATTTCATCCTTAGTACCGATGCAAATATAAGCCCCGTTTAGTCTGAATTCCAGGGAGATCTTGGGAAGGCAGTCATTTTCATTTCTCACTTTAGGGAAAAAATAACCAAGCTTGTATCAGCCTTTAGATCAGGACACGTGGGGTTTCTCCAAGAGGAGCCAGGTTAAAATCACAGCAACATTAGCAGTAGCATGTTGAAATTTTTCTTGCCACTCATCAGTCATTAGGAATATTACCTGCACAGGACTGTCACCTACAGAGTAGGGGACTGAGTGACCAAAGCTATATGCCCTTTTGTGTCAAGTGAATCCCGGTTATAGTTGATTTTGCCGCTGGTGTCTGCTATTATGCTAATATGTAATGACTGGTTTATTGTTCTCCAGCCTTAAGTAGCCCAAATACACAGCTCCAAGTGGCTGCACTTTTCCTGACCAGTTAAGCAGGTGAATGGGAAGGTCACAGGGGACGTGACACGAAGTCACACAAACGGCACTGTGGCACAGACACTGAATACTTGGCAGCTTGCTGAAGAAGCTCTCTTATCTCAAAAAATTACTGGGGAAAAAAAAAAAGTTTGCCTGTCAGTTCCTGCTTGCAAACGTAAATAAATCTTGGCTGAAGAGAAAGGAAAAGAGGAGGAACAGAGCATCTAATTATTTCAATACTGGAGGAGTTAAAGCTTGAAACAACGACTTCTAATCCCAAAATCTGGCAAGGATTTTTAAGCTTTAGCATGCCATGGCTGGCCCTATTTACTATTGATCAAGCATTTGAGTGATACGCCTTCACATCTCCCTCTTAAATCACAAGAGAAGCTGTATTTACAGCTGCCATCCTACCATAATTTATCAGCAGCGATTCTGCAACAACAGTGTCACTACATCTATAATCATAACATCCTGTAGTTAAGCAATAACAGGGAACAGGGACCTGTCTGAAGTAAACTAAAATGCATCCTGTGTGCTGGAAAAAAACCAGTGTTGCCATTACCTAAGTACAAATCATTGGCAAATCCTGATTACAGGTCATCAAACCTTTTTACTCTCCTGAGGGGTATAACTGACCCCTTCGGTTTATATTTCAGTAATCCCTCCTTCTTTACTTGTCACCCATTAGATACAGAAGATGTTTTGTAATCTGGATGCTGAATGTGAGAACAGACACAGCAGCAATACAGCTTTCACCACAAGACATTGCTTTTCATTCCTAAAGAGTGCTTGTGTCTCTACCAAACGTTTCCCTGTCTTCTGCAGCTCATCAGCCACTGCCACGTTCTGTGCACTTGCCACATTCCTACCCCTCATTCACAGGGGGCACAGGGGGAGGAAGGCCACTGGAGACTGGATCATGCTCCATATTACAATGAGGTCAAACAAAGGTTACAGGTATCTCTAATTCTAATACATCTTAACTCTTGGTACTGACGTCTGTACAACCCTCACAATCTTTTAAGAAACTGGTCTTTGTGCATTATACATAGACAAAACATCCAAAATATGCACAATTATAAAATCTGGTACCAAAAATAAAAAAAGTTTTAATTCTAAAATGCTGCATTTCAAACAGTAACTTAGTCCTACTGAGTCACTAGGTCTGACTATAAGCTTGCCCATGTTGCAGCCTGCCTTGTGTCATTATTAAGAATGCATTTCTGGGGATACAATGCCTTTGAATGGAAAGGATTAAAATGGCTTTATAGTCACAGAAATCCTAATGCACAGAACAGAAAGACCCATGAGATCATCTGCCCCATCTCCTATTATACTTCCCTGGTCAGAGCAGCTTTCAGCCTCAAGCAAAGGGCTGCGGCAATAGCCATCCATAGGGCCTCCTCCCCGGTCTAAATAAAATGCTTCAGTAAGATCCTTGCAGCAGTGAAGGTGGAATCACAAGGAGAGAAAGGATTGAGACTTTAACAGCATGATGAGCCTGCAGGCTTTTCAAATTAACGATAAAACAAATTTAGGACACGTTTTTTGAGAGCATCAACTAACAGCTTCAGAAAAGCCGAGATGAGCTGGTGAAGAACAGCACAGCTGGGGGACCTGCCCAGACAAAAGGTGGCTGCATGGATTTACGCAGGCAGCTGGGATTTCCACACCCACTCTCGATCACGGGTGTCCAGAAAACTGCTTTCTATCTACCACCAGGTACCCACCCCACGGGCCCGGGAGAGGACCAGTGATGCGGTAGCAGCAAAGCTGCAAGTTGAATAGAGGGTGAGCTGCCAGGGCCCCGTCACCAGTTACACTGTGACTGCCAGTGGGTTTTTTGTCAGTATTCCCAAGTTCTGACCTTTTTTGCCCCCTTTTATTTCAGTCTGGGTAGTAGATCAGGTTGCTCCCTGAGTGATCAGAAGACCTCTTGCATAGACAGCTCAGATCCTGCTTCACATAAAGCTCACGAGAAATGTTGTCTGAATCACTGTTCGCTTTCAAGACCCGAGATAAAACTTTACCCATGTTTTGTATTTAAAAATGGTTCTAGTTTTGTCTTCATTTTGTTCCACAGACAAAAATAAATTATGACAGCACATAAAATCATCAGTAAGCAAACTTGTGGCAATGAATGTGTTTTTCACTCAGTTCATTATCTTTTTTCTAGCCAGCATCGCTGTATCTTTTATCTGCACCAGTTCCGGTTCTCATTCAGTTGGAATTTTAACTAGTTTAACACTCTCTTGTAATATTGCTATTTGTTAGGGTTGGCTATAACACATATTCAATGACATAATCAATAGCTATTCCTTTAATTAAAAATGTAATTAAATCTCAGTTTAGTTGTACACTCATTGCAATTTAACAAGAATTTCAAAATAGCTTTTCCTTATTAAGCTAATAGCCATTCAGCAGCTTTCCTCTTTTCAATGCCGTTATCAAGGATGAGCCATAAGGAATACCATCATTGATATGCAAAGATGAGTATTTCCTAAAATTAAGGATAGCTGTTCAGGTATCTTGGCAATGCTGAAGGAGAGTGTAGGCAAAGATATAATACGAAACATTTGCTGGAGATTCATCTTTGCTAATAAATTAAGAAGTCTTGCATTTTTGGTCTAAGTAGGAAGTGATTTTTGCAATTCAAGTTTCAAGAAAGTGTGGAAACCTAAGGGACAATTATTTTTCTTAAGGCTGGTTTTATAATACTGAACTGCTTTCTCTGATTAGTCATAACTCACATTTTGTAATTTATAACTGAGTTAAACGACCTAAGCAATAAACTACTCTCATCATTTGGAAGTGAAAAAAATTCTGCTTTGGTGAAGTTTCAAGCAAATCATAAGCTTGATGTCTGTAATGCAAACTGGGAAATAACGTAAAAATACTGATTGCGTAAAAATAAGGAGCTTTTAATTTGAAACTTTTTTTGGTTAAAGAAAAGCCCCAGGAGCAGGTTTAGCTGCACCTTTAAGTGTTATTTTCTCAAATAAACAACTGCTGGAGACATTTACCATTTCCACGCTCGGCAGATGCTATTCTGTAAGCCATCACCATGCCTGAATACACAGATACAAGCAAGGCATTTCATAAATGCTCTCTCTCACAAACTGGCCTTTTCTATTTCCCAAACACGTTCAATATTTTACCCTCGTAAAGTGATGCTTCCTTACTTTTTCCTCAAAATTTAATACAATTAAGCTAATTACCTTTGCAGGACTGGTTAGCTCAAGTTTTTGCTCAACTTTACCAAGCACTGGCTGAGAGCAGCCACACAGGTAAGGCAGGAGCTGCTGTAGACTGGTTTATCAGAACCACCAGACACTTGCAGGTCCAATGTTAGCATCACTTGAACACTGACACATGCTGGGAATAAAGAACCACTTTTCCCCAGCTAAAGGCTTTCCTGCGAATGGAGATTGTACCTTCAGCTAACACCGCAGTAAAACCAATCACCAATACATATTTTTTTCTGTGCACTGCTGGGACCCTATGTATAACATGAAATATACTTTAAAAAAATAACACTTGGGAATAAAAAAAAAAATTAAAGAATTAAGCACACTCTTAGTACCTTCTAGACACTATCTCAAATAATGTCTTCATAGTAAGTACTGTTCCTGCAATTTAAAATGTGCATCTCGGACTTCTCATTCCCGCTTCCACCTTTGACTGGCTGAAGGCAGCGTCAGGAGGACACGGAGCCTTTCATCCCCACCCAAAGCTGCTGTTTCAAACGCCGTCGGGGCTGCTGGCAATTGAAAGTTGACGGCTATTCACAGCTGCTCAGTGTGACCTTATTCCTATTTTTTAAGGAACAAATGTCACAAAATATAGTGGTGTCAAAAAACGTCACTATAGCTGACGTGACAGCCAGCAAATAAGTCAATGGGATGGTAACTTCAGAAATGGGGCACAATGCCTGGGCTGAAGGAAAAAACCGGCCCATCTTATGCCTATCCCAGGGCATTTAATGCTACTTTTCCTCCCAGGCTGTCAGCGCTGGGCTATTCACAAGCACTGCAGTAACCAAATAAAACACGTCACTTGGTTTGTCATGCACAACTCGTGATGACATGACCAGAAATACGCAGCCATTCCTTCTTAGCGGAGGAACACAATAACCAAGAATATACTGCGAACAGGGACTCGTTCAGTTGAGCACCTACATGAAATAAAGCTAACAGATCCATTGATCGTGTTCAAACGTACTAAACATAAATATTTCTTTCATTATAAATCCCTCTCCAAGCACACACGTTAAGCTGGCAGTTCCCAGAGGAGGTATATCAAATGCATCCATCACTTCTGGAAGCCTGCGCACTTACTTATCCTTAAAAAGTAACAGAGCCCTATCTTTGCATAACGAATCATAGAATAGTTGTGGGTCGGAAGGGACCTTTAAAGGTTGTCTAGTCCAACCCCCCCCTGCAATAAGCAGGGACATCTCTGACTAGATCAGGTCACTCAGAGCTCTGTCCAACCTCACCTTGAATGTTTCCAAAGACAAGCAGCTACCTCTGTAACTGTACCAGTGTTTCACAGCCCTCATTGTAAAAATCTCTTCCTTATATCTAGTCTAAATTTACCCTGATTTAGTTTAAAGCCATTACGTCTTGTCCTATTGCAACAGGCCCTGCTAAAAAGTTTGTCCCCATCTCTCTTACAAGCACACTTTACACTGGACGGCTGCAATAAGGTCTCCCTGGAGCCTTCTCCAGGCTGAACAACCCCAGCTCTCTCAGCCTCTCCTCACAGGAGAGGTGCTACAGCCCTCTCATCATTTTAGTGGCCCTCCTCCAGACCTGCTCCTAGAGATCCATAAAGGGCCAGATGTAATAAAGCATCTGAAACCTATAAAGGAGAGGCTGTAATGATTCCATTTTAGGTGTCAGCCCCCAAGGAGGAACCCTGAGCACAGAGCAGCGCATGGGGAGAGCGTAGCTGTAGAAGGGCACGGAGACCTGCATATTGAACACCAAGTTAACCGAATTCCCACTCCTCTCTGGAGCTCAGACTGCTCACACAACAAACAAGAACTCATAGACCAGACAGCCAAAACCACAACTCCAACTCTTTTCTCAGTGGCCCCACACCAGGCTACAGGTTCCTGTGCTCTCCTGTAGTCCTCTCCCCTGTTCCAGGCAAGAGAAGCTCATGTTTTCTGTTGCTGTGGCACAGTTTCCCCTGGATGGGGAGAGGTAGGGAGGTTTGGACGGTCCTCACGCAGTGAGTCAATAACAGCACAGAATGGGGACTCTGCAGGGAGACAAGAGGCACCAGAGCTCTCCAGGTGAGAAAAATTAAGCATCAACTCCCATTTGCCAGGGAAATGCTCTGGCTATTAAGCCAATTTTATATCTGTGGCAGTTTTAATAAAATCAAAACAACCTAAAACAGCAACAAAGAAATCCCAGCTATCTACAGTGGTCTTCTGCGAGTTGTCTAATCTGGCATTTGCTAGACGTGCTCTAGGCGAGCATGTGGGACTGGACCCTTCAAAGCACTCGGATGCAACCAATTTACAGGTTTTTTTAAATGAAAACTAATGGTAACTCTTGCCAGGCTACACAAGTGTAGCAAAATAACACCTGAGGATGGTGTGCTCTCAGAGACACTGCTTGCTTGCTAGGATGGCCACAAGTGAGTTTTGCTCTCCAATATGTCTCCATAATGTACAAAAGTTCATTCTGAAAGCGTAAAAACCTTCCTAGAGTTCCCTCTGTCACAGTGGGCTTCCTTGCTACTCTTCTCTCTACACATGCTTCAGCTGGAGAGAGACAGACACAGAATGCGTGTGTGGGAAGAACAAATCAAGTCGGACAAGTTATATTTATGTTACTAATTGCCAACTCATTTAAACAGGCCTGAGCAATGTTGCTGGACCATAAAAACATGAAATGAAAGTTACAAAAGCGTGAGCATTCCAGTTGTGCTTTGGCAAGCATATTGCAGTCAGGGATTGCAGACACACAATTACAAAGACTTTGTGGCCTTCAGATCCTGCAAATACATGTGAAAACAAGCAGGTATCTGTGACAAAAAAACCCTGCATCAGACAGCTTAGCTCTGATTTCAGAGTTCAAAAATCTTTTTTATTTTTCCTCTTTATGGATTAAATTCTTGTTCCACTGAAGTCAGCAGCAAACTCCTTTTGACTTTGATAAGGCCAAGATTTCATTTGACGTATTTTGTTTTCTTCTAATTTGTATGTGTGTGCAGGTTTATTTCTAAGTTCAAAGCAATTTCCACCGGTAACTTGGAAACGTACCAGTTTTCCGGCAGTCTGAAAGCCACACTGTCTCGAGGACTATTCGAATAGTCCTCCCGCACACTATGTAATGGTTAATTGATTTTGGACGTTTCTTGACACCTTCCACTTTGAGGCTATTCTCTGCCCTTCAGCATACACATAATGCAGAGCTCCACGATTGCTGTAAAGTTGTAAAATTACCAACTCTAAGGGGCATTATCTAAACATAAGAGGAGATACGTAAAACTGCAGGGTAATTATTGAACAGAAGACTGCTCTCTGTCTTGTTTGATTTTTTGATTTGGTTTAATTACTAGCAGTGTTCTCAGCTTGCTTTCAGGAAATACAAGATGTCTTTATAACCCAGAAAATATCCATTATCGCAGTTTCCACCCTCTGTAACCCGTGAGTTTAAAATATTTGACTTAACAGAACTGGATAGGGCAACCTTTTCACATCCATCAGAACCAGCTGTCCATAACAACGTCATTAGCAAAAGCAAACTGCAGTCCTGCGTGGCCTAAGGTGTCTCAGGTGCTACAGGAGACTTCCACATAGTGCTGCAATATTAACAAGTTATGTGTGCTCATAAGCCAGCCCAACACCAATATGACATTAAAAATAAACACTTGCCACCCTGTTGCTGGTGAGCTCATCTGCAAACATTGGTTCATCCATCACCTGCATGCCAATGGCTCCCTGAGGTGCCATTTCAGACTAGTTTCACTCTGTCCAAACAATGATCCCAGGCAGCCTCGGACATCAGCTTTAGCAAAATGGGACCACAGACCAAGCTTAGACAAACCTCACATAAGCTCCTCGGATCCCTTTTCCCGCAACTCCCAAACAGCTGCCTTTCCTCATCTTGCTGGGTTCGATGAGACCACCATCTCCCATGTACACCTCACCCTGATGGTCTTGTATGACTTCCCCCTTAAAAAAGGAATGAGGATATCCACTGGAATAATTTTTTATTACCACAGCAGGTCCAATTTAGGCTCAGGTCGTATGTTTATAGTCCTTTAGGAGTTGCTATAGAGGCTCCTGGTTGTAGAGCAAAAAATCCCTAAAAGCAGTTAGGAACACACACTGTAAAACAATACTGGAGGTTCTCCACATACCTAGATTTCCCCTCAAGTTCATAATTCTCTGGATCTCTTATATTCAAATGTCCTTCATATGCTCTCTTTCTCTTCATCAGCTTTTATTCTAAAATAGCTTCTGACAAGTAACTCCCAATTCCTCTTAAATGTTTATTCCTGCAACTCTTTTCCCAGTGCTGCTGTCTTTTATGGCCTAGTAATTCAACTCATGAGTAAGACCCCTAAATTCCAGCATCTGTCATCCCTTATATCTCCCTGTAAAATCACAAAATAATTTTACTGCAAAGTTTTCTTGGAGTTACGTCCAACTCACATTGATACCCTGCATGGATTAGAGACGATCGTCTTTTCTTTTCATGTTCATCTAGTAAAGCTGAACCCAGATCTTTCACTGCCATATTTTGCGCTATGATAATTCAAATAGTTTCAAATATTTATATACTTGTAAGGGTAAGATTCATTACTACAGATAAGTCATCTTCTCACTATTAGGAAAGCCAGTGACACACCCAGAACATATTGGAAAGTGCTGACCTTTAAATGGCAATTACCATACAGGAGAAGTATGCAAGGACCCAAGCAATTATCAATAGCGTAAGTGCTTCTATATCTAAGGACACAAACACTTGAGCAGCCATGCCTGTGATGTTCAGGTGAACTGGACAAACTCCTAGAAACTGCCAAGCAGTTGCAGTTTACTGAGGAATTTGAGTTTTAATGCATACAACCTCCAACCTGACGTTGTCCCTTGTCCTGCTTTTAAATGCTCCTCATAAAGCTAAAAGATTACTATGCCTTGACAAAGGCAGAGTGATGTGAACAGATGCTGTCAAAGTTGTCCTTCTACAGATCAAGCGGTACAATTCAAGTCTGCCCTAGTGTATGCAAAATCTCAAGCTTCCCCTGAGCAGAAACTTGATACGGCATTGATTAACTTTCACAGAAGATGAAGCAAAATTAGAAAGCTCATGCTCACGTTGGTTATAATCTGGACTTGATCATAAGACTCCAATAAATAAAAGTGTACAATTTGACTTAATGTTTTAGATTTACCATTCCAAGAACGCAGGATTATGATGAGTTAAATTAAGAACCAATACAGATTATGAAAAATACATACTTAAAGAATAAGAAAACTAGCAAAATCTTGTTAGAAAATCATTATGAACTACAATTTTGGGCTAAACATTAAAGCATTAAATATTAGTTTCTTTGTAGCCCCTATTGACTTAGTTTCTATGGATACATAAAATCTGGACATAGAACCCTCGATGTTTGCCTTAAATACCAAACATGGATAGCCTTTCATATAGTGAAAAAAAGAAAATAAAAGGCCTGATGATTTTTTTATTAGGGGAGAAAAGCACCATTATATTTATGCTCTATCTAAAAAGCAACTAGGAATGTAAATGACTGAACAGGGATATAAGTCTATAAAACACCAATTTCTGAGGAAAATTATGCTTTATGTAATGGTTCAATTTCCATAAAATTGTAAAAACTGTCATAAAAACAAATGGACTTCTGAAATCGATGCTTGCTTATTGTCATGTGACAGATGGCTCTGCCTGCCTGGTAGAGAGCAAACAGCTACCTAGTTGGTCCTCACTGACCTCAGAGAGAATCATTTTGGTCTATTCCCCCCTTTTTTTTTTTTAATGAGCCTGGTTGCATTTAAGTATCTTTGTGGCAGCCAGTAAGTCATCCGTGCGCAATTACAGAGAGGAGGTCAAAAGGAAGTAACAGCGATGAGCCCAACAGATGACACAGCTAGGCAATCTCAATAGCATTGCACTATGTAAAATTACAGTGCACTGAAACACCAAATGAGTCCGGCAATCCTTTTGTGCCCACAGAAACAATGAATTAGGACTCCGCAAGGAAAACAACAGCGATAGTCACTGAGAATTACATGGGCTTTGAATCATGAATCGAATAAACAGGCTGCAGGTTTCAGAACTGCCAGTTTCACTGTACAACCTGAAGCAAAACATCTGTCCATGTGAAAGGAGAGTGTATTTCTAAATCACTGACCGTGGCAGCATTGTTTTTCGGACAGTTCCTGTATCTATGAATAATTAGCTAGGCTCCCAGTACCCAAATACCAGCACAGTGCTAATCATCGGGGGAGGATGTGTGTGGTCTCAGAAAGCAAACATGTTCTAAACAAAGGGTGTAAGAAACTTCCCCCAGGAACATGAGTCAGCCACTGGAATAAAGACTTTTCATTCTTGCTGCTCTCTGAAACTAAGCGCAGGTCCCATATTTGATCCCCCCTCCGTCAGTGTCAATAAAGAGCAGCCATTACAGACTGACTGAATACTTTAATGTCAATTGTGAAAACAAACATCAACCAAAATGGCAGCCCAAATCTGCACTTAATGCCGACACACAAATACTTCCAGTCTTACAGCACTTATTCCCAATAAACAGAGTAAGATCGAACGTAGAATGAATAGTTCAATGGGCCAAATTGCAACTAAGTGTTCACACTTACTTTGGAGGTTATCCCCACTCACAGCAGCTCACACAAGTTGTCAGTATGTTCATGTTTTGGGTTTTGTCAACACTTACCATTTCATTAAGTTGTGTTTGGACTCCACATGCTTCACCTTTTATGAGCCCGGCTGTTTTAGTGACATCAAGGGAACTAGTGATTTGACAATTTCATATCCATTTTCCTCTCCCTTCCTCAACTCTCATATACCAGCACATGGCTGACTATCACAGTTCCATCAGAGACTGGCAGGAACAGATTCCTGAGTAGCTTTCCTATGCTTTTATCAATTCAATGAGTTCCAGCTCCTGGCAGCCTGTACATAAGAGAAACTCTTGCAGCTGTCCCCAGCATAATGGCATCTTACAGTTCTTTATAAGAATATTTCAAGATACAGACAAATATAAATACCATGGAGCTTTTTTTCCTGCAACTGCAAAAACAAAAGGGCTCTAATACAAGAGTAAATGATTTACAGTGGAAACTTGCAAAGAGAAGATAAATCACCTTTTTCTCTCAATACAGAGCCATACAGTCATCTCCATCTTTTCTTATCAGCTGCCACTTCCAACACACGCAAGAAGTGCTGTTACTATGCTAGGGAGCAAAAAGGATCAAGCTCTTCACCCTGGCAGTCTTCTATCAACAATAAAAGACACAAAGACTGCAAGTCCAACATGATGTCACTAACTGGTGACATGCATGGCAATATACCACTTTACTGTTAATAAAAGAAGTCAGGGAAGACCAAGGCTCATTTTATTTATCAAGTAGCTAGTAACTCATCCCTGACAGTATAAAAAGAAGGGCAATGCATGACAACTCCGCGTAATACTTCACGGCAGATGGAGCAAGGGGAACAAGCCTAGTTGTCTGTGCAGCTGGTGGGAAGAACAGTTCTGTCCTAAAGCACCTGCCCAGTTGTTAGCACCAAGGTGGGACAAAGTGAAGAGGAACATATCCCAGTGTCAAGAATTGAATGTAGAAGTTAGAAAATATCTGCTGAAATTGTTCATCCTCTCCATGTAGAAGGCTGTGTCTGGCACTGTTACCACAGACACTCCTGCTTATCTTCTCCATTGCATAGGGAAGCAAATTTTAGCTAAATTAAAATCATGCAATTAAGTAAAGAGTCAAACAATCACCAAGTACTCGAGTTAAAGCAGTTTTAGAAGTTACCAACCACTTAGCTAGGATGTGAGATTTCTGTATATGTGTACCCATTTAAGGCAGCTGGCTTGAACCACCGATGGTGATTCATACTAACCTATTTTACTCCCAGTAAAAGGCTGGGGTGCCTATACAGTCAGCTTGTGTTGTCTCAGACAGGGCAGTATTAATTTCCAACTAAGCAGGCAACAGCTACCTCAACTCCTTTGCCTTAATGGCACCAAGATGGATGTCCTTATTTTAAAATTTATTTTAAAATTCCAAGCAAAAAATTGCTATCAACAGAGGAAAGATGCTAGCACAATGCATCCT
Source organism: Gallinago undulata (assembly GCA_026546715.1). NCBI lineage: Eukaryota > Metazoa > Chordata > Aves > Charadriiformes > Scolopacidae > Gallinago > Gallinago undulata. Next base: position 44,615,143 of record JAOTQQ010000012.1, read on the forward strand.
TATTTTTATAAAACATATTCAAATTCAGATTAGTTATGTCAGCCATTAGTGATGTTATCCAGGATCCTTACAAACAAACAAAACATTCCCTGCCCGAACTGTTTGCTCCATTTCACTGCCAGGGGTTCTTGTCCCCAAAGCATGAAGGGGAGAGTAAGATCCCTGTTTGTATTGCACTTGCTCTGGTTCACCACCTGTCCTATTAAACAGCCAATGAAGGTGGACCTGCATTAAGACTGGGCTGGGATATGTTTCCAGTTCTGTTGAGTCAGGACAGGAAGGAGACAGGACAGCAAAGTGGAGGTGGTGGTGGACCAGGCAGAGCAGAAGACTCAGCTGCAGCCAGCATCTCAGAGCCTTAACATGAGCTCACACATTTTTGTCATTAAAAGGTGGAGATAAGGAGGGAGAAAGCTGAAAAGACAAAACTTTCAGTGAAGAAGTCCACAACTAAAGGAGAGTCTAACACAAAATCTGCTGAATTCCCAAAGAGAAGACCTTTTTCCCTATAAGAAGAGTTCAATTTGGATAGGAGAACATTCACTGAAAGACAAACTGACTGCTTCTCTTTGTAACTCTGTAATACAGCAGAGATTGACCTTTGCATTCTCATTTCAATGCTTATCTTGAACAAACAGCCAAGAAGTCAATGTCTACAGAGAAAAAATTAGGGAAGTGACTTTTCCCTAAAAGTGCGGAGCAAGTCCTAGGGAAAATTTTAATAAATATGAGTCCAGCTGCTGAGGCTCAATGTTAACCAGCTTTGTGATGCAGTGTTTATCTGGCCATGAAATGCTTGCTGAGACAAGTTAAACTTCAATCTTAATCAAGACTTGATTAAGTCTTTCAGGGAGAAAAAGATCCTTTGTAGTTTTTCTTATCTCAAAATATGTTATATTTCAGTATCAGCAGAAGAACAAACTTTGTTATTTTAGACATGCATCGGCTTTTTGCTTTTATCGCGTGGTTGAATTTAGGGTTCAAGGAATTGATGCCACCGACTGAAGCCAATCCTAATGGATGCAAGGGTTCTGACAAACCTCGCCCACGCAGATCGGAAAGTGAACCTTACACCTGGCTCACAGCACCGCCGCTGCTGCAGGCTTGGCTTCAGTTGAATAGACAATCGTATCGAACTGTGTACAAAACAGCTACCGACAGCTCAGCTTTCAGCTATGATCTAATCGGAATGGCAAGTGGATATTTTTCCCTCCCGTTTTCTTTTTGACTATGGGAAAAAAAAATCATGAAGTACTATTATCACACGGTCATATTCATAATAAATAGACACAGGTCCCAAATAAAGCATTTCTAACTTAATAAAGCAGTTTAGTTTCTCTTAGACGTTTCAAGTTAAAACTCCTCAGACGTTTTTGCTGATGCGCAGCTAATTACATCATTGTTTTGCATTTGCTATTGCTCAATGACCATGAACAAGGTGTGCCTTAAAATTAGATGTTGCAGCCCATACACTTAACCTGATTAGGACAATAATTTAAATATTAACACAGTTATGGAAATGAAAGCCAACAGATTCTTGTTAAAAAAGAAGTCATTGTATCCCCTTACACTGTATTCTTTTAAAAACACAAAACCTAAATGTTTTCAGAGGTGGAATGAGTAGCTGGATGTCTGCCACAAGATACCACCTTTTGCTCCTATACCCACTGTGGCTGTCAATCTCATAACTGTGTCCTCCAGGACAAGGTAACTGAGTCACAGTGCAAACTTAATCACATCACAACACAAAGCTGATGTGATGATCTCATTACTGTTCCAGGAAAAGGAACAAACTCAATTCCTATTTACACCAGCAAATCTAGCTTTCAGCAAAGACCTACAAAGGCCCTGACCACAAAACGGGGAGAACAAGCAACATTAGTGGCACCTTATTAAGGAAACTATTAACACAAGCAAGATAGTGACACAGAGTTTTAAATAAAGTCTCAGTGCTTTGTCAGAGGATTTTTTAATTTTAAAGGAGTTTTGAAGCTTAGCCAAATCTATGATCCTTTTTGGTAAGGTTAAGGTACCTGGAAGTTACCTTTATGTCAGGTTAAAAATAATTTTGTACATTAAAGAAGAGATTTATTGCACTATTTCAAACACTCAATCCAATCTAAATTGGCTACGAGGCTCATTTTGAAGCTCTTCACGCTTTTTAAAGTATTGTATTTGGATTATTTTCTAGCATAGTATCAGACATGCAGAAACAAAATCTAAAATGACTGAATCTGACTTAAAAAGAATACCTGTCTGATCAAAGCCTCTGGCTCACCTGTGTTGGTTGTTTGGGTTTTGGGGGATTTTTGGGGTTGTTTTTTTTTTTTTATTTTTAGAACTAACTAGCAGGAAAAGTCTTATCTTCTAAGAGTTGCACTTAAAACTGATTGCTTATAAAGATTTGAAGAACGATTGGGATTATCATTCTAAAACAGCACCCGGGGAGCTGGGTGGATCAAGGGATTGCTAATGAGATATCAAGTCTTTCACATCTAAACTGCTGATTTTAATTCAAACCAAGACAAAGATCCCCCAACTGGTGGACAGCTGATTGGTTAGAACTGAGGTGATGTTCTCACTCTATTTTCTTAGATATACATGTTTTAACATGTTATACATGTTATACACTGAACTGCCAGCAAAATGGGCACTCTTTGCAGTGAAACCAAGGAATACGACAGTGAAACATTTACATTAACTTTTATCCCTCAATATGGTAACACAAAACAAGGCTTTGGCTTTCTGGATTCAGGTTTAGATCACACTTAGATTTCCCAACCTGCTCAAAACAAGCATTTCAGCCTCTAAGACTACAACAGTAAATCCAAATGAAACATTTCAGTAAGGTAAAAATTACTATTTAAGTTCCAGAGTAGCTATATTGGGCTTTAATGACTTATAATTTACAGAAAGGGCAGTGGTAGATGTTAATGAGTGACTCAAACAACGTTCTATTATGCTTTTCTGCAGGAGTAGTCATTATCACATGTCAGTTGCTCAGAATATAGCACTCTCTAGTACTCCCCCTCATTTAATAAAGCAAATTAATAATTTCCAATCTTTTGTTTATTTGGAGAATTTAGACACTAGTTTCACTTATAAATTACAGTAAATATATCATTTTAATTAACTTACAAGTTGTAGCTGTTCTACAGATGTTACAGTTGAACAGACTTTAGTCTATGGACTATTTGCAACTCTTCTACTGTGATTCTTGATTTACCAATGGTATGTGTGACAGATCAACTGTATGACGTTTTATCATTTCTCTTTGCTGACTACCAGGTCAGACTGCAAGTCCACCCCCTAGGCTTAAAGCCCTTTGCTCTTGGTACATGACATGTCTATCTGTCTCAAATGGCCACCATGCAAACCAAGCCCATAGCCAGTACTGGGAGATGGACTGACCTTACCTGCATATGAATCAGTGGGTTGGGCACACACTAATTGCTACAGCAGGAGCAGAGCCTATTCCCCTTAGTCAGCCTTCTTCCCAACTTCCTTCCTCCCGAGAAGAACTCCTTCCACCCATAACCCAAGCACCTTCTCCCTGCAGGAACATCCCTCACAATTCCATGGCAATTACCACCCATGCACAGGAGGGGAACCCACCAGAGCGAGACTCAGTCACGTGCTGGTGGCATTGCATGGAATAGGAGAGACTAGAGGAGTTCTTTGTTCTGTCTTCTGAAGGATTCCTCTTCTGAGTTCATTGCTATACCAGGGAAAACAACCTCTTCCTGTGCTAGGTTGCAGGGCAAATCCAGAAACATTGCCCATTGGCCCAGGAAGAAGGAATATAGTCCCTTTAAATAATGGAAGGTGTTAACTACCCACAAGTGTCTCCCCTACCTCCATGGCGCCATCAAAAATTTCATGTAGGTTCTAAGATGCTCCCTTAGAGCCGGCATGCACAGCTAGCCAGCCCCACCAAACACAAGACAGGTTGCTTAGCAGGGAGTGAACAGGGATGTCACAATGTATGGAAGAAGGCACCTTGAAACGAGTTACTATTTCTTCTCCTGCTGATCCTTTCCTCTCTTCCTCTTGTGTGCTGCCTCCCAGATCCTGCTCACCCCAAACCCAGTTTGCTAGCTATCCCTCCATAGACACGCATGAACGGGTGCTGGAAATTTGTCCCTGGGGACAAAAATGGCAAACGTTAATTCATGGCAGAGGACCAGGCTCCTTCACATCATTAGAGGAGGTCACTCTCCTCTCCCAAGACAACCTGTGCATAGAGACAGTCATATAAAGGACTAACACCGCTATCACCAGTCATCTCAGAGTCCTTGAGGAAGCCTTGGATATGGTTGGTAAAAGGGAAGAGACTGCCTTAGTGGATCCCAGGCAAAAATCCACCCTGAAGATAGAAGTACTTGGCTACCACCTTTCCAGAAAATTAAGATCTTGAGTCTAACTTCTGTCACCCGAGGAAGGGATGATCCCCTGCCTTCCCATTAGGTCTTTATTTAGTTGCACTCAGCCTTATCTTCCCTGTCTAAACCTCCTCCTATATAGCTCCAGCTGTTCCCAGTCTCCATGCTAACCATTGGTGGCCAATCCCACAAAGCTTGGCAAGTGCCAGAATTAACAGAATCCAGATAGAAAAGGTGTACGTACAGATCCCTTTCTTCTTGCACTTCCTGTGGATCTGTAAGAGGGGTGTCACCTTCTGCCAGGAGGCTGAGAATGTGCTTCTTGGTACCCTTCTGCTTTTCCAAGGAGTGGATGTATACATATACTCCAATTCCCCTCCCAAAGGAGCTGGATGTGTGATCAGAGAAATGGGTCTCAGGCCCACTGGTCTTTCTGTACCCAGACTTTACTCTTTTTCTCTTATTATTCAATACACTGGGGTGAGTAAGGTGGGTGCCTTTAGGCTCCAAAATATCTGGCAACAGATGCCAACTTGCTACAGTCCTCCACCAACTAGCCTTTTTCAAGTTGCTGCAGCATAAGGACTGGGACACACCTTCTCTACATCCCAGCAACTTTACAATGAGGAAAAGATGTAATTTCCTCTCTATCAAGCAAGCCCAAACTTCCGAACAGTCTCTAACAAAGCCCATGTCCTCTGACAGGCTATTGTAAGAATGATCACAGGCAGACCTTAGCCAAAATTAAGAGTTTGTGGCCATTATAGACACCAGGTAGCAATCCATGAACGGGGTCGACCAGTCAGAAAGGAGTTTGTTAGTCATTTCTGGCCTCACGGACATTTTTCTCGGACCAATGTTCTACAAGCCTCAAGGCCTATATAGTTAGGATGATTTTCCCTCTATACATTATTCAGTATTTATCATAACTGAATGTTATTGGCAATTCTGACACCCATTCAATCAATATTTTGAATCCTCTGCAACTCTTCACAAGCTGCCTTAGTTTGGAATAATTCTGTCTTTGTCATAGTGCTCTTCATCTCTTTTTCCAAGCAATTTATGAATGCATAGCAGAGCAAAGATCCTGGTAGGCTTATGACAGTAATGTATATTTATGATGCGTAACTAGCCATTTACTGTTTCCTTTAATCTGTGAGAAGAACTTTCCTCTTTCTCATGGGAGCTTAGTTGCTTTAGGAATTTCTACTGAGAAACCTTAAGAAAAGCCTTTCCAAATTCAACTCCACTATATTAATTCTTCACACGCTATTGACTTACTCAAAAGATCTGGAGAAATGTGACTTCCCTCTCCAGACATCATATTGACTCTTACATAACGTGCTATATTTATCTGTTTACCCATCCGTCCTTTATTATCATATCTAATGGTTCAGCCTTACAGAATTCAGAGTTAATTGCTGGCAGTTAGAATGATCTCTGGAGCCCTTTAAAAATTTTTAATATAAACACTGATTTACCTGATAGGCTGTATACCACAACTACACGCTCAGCAATTTCTTGGACAATTACCATTGGGACCAGCTGACTTGTTCTTTCTCACTTAATCAACTTGTTCGAAAAATCTCTTTTTGTAACACCTTAACTTTTTTTAGACCAAACTGTGTAACTTTCAGTAGCAAAAATCAAAAGTCTGAAAAGAGACCTTTGGGGTATAAGTACAATACCTCCCCTGTTCTTGTCTTCAGACATGAGTCAGTCTACAAAATTAAGTATGGTGCAAAGATGCAATAATTTCTCAAAACTTTATAAATAGGGATGAAATACTACCTTCATTTGCAGATGATGTACTTTTTCATTTGATGAATTGATAAGCTACTAATGAGGACTGTCTATGATCATCAGAATGGCATCTTTGTCTCTATTATGAGACAATTTTTTGAAAAATATACACTCAGAGTATAAACTGGGTGGCTGACCTTGCTGAGTGGTACATACTAATCAACTTCATAAAATTACACAAACAATAATCTAAATTATCACTACAGACTTCCAACAACCTTTTAAGTCTTAGTACCTCAATATTTATGGACACACACATTCCAAGACGGACAAAAAACTGCAGACATTTGGAAGACCTCTGATAGACACTTCACCTGGAGGTAGACAATCTCATCACCTTGAAATGATTTTTTGCAATTTCCTTTGAAACATTTCCTGGACAAAGCTCCTGGAGATAAGACACTTCTTACTGATTGTGTCCATCCCTTATCACATTTCCATCCAAAACTTTCACACACCTGGGGGACTCCCCTCAAACCTGACACTCAGAGTGACACTACTTGTATGGTGCAGTTTCTGAATTTGTTCATGAAAACAGAAACAATAAATGTTTTTGAAGAGCATGTTCTTGTATATTTGTAGCATATATATGACAAGCACACAACTATCATATATCATAAAAACGTACCCAGCTTTTGACTCTGAGAATGAATTGTGGGTGTATTAGTTTTTCCTTAATAGGAATACCACTGGGAAGTACTTTTTAAAAGGATAATAGGGCAGTGCAAAGAGCTAAGATTCACGAAACTATGAGAAGAGGATAATTTTGTGATGGGTGTGGAGTGTGGGAGTTTTCTTGGATGTTCAGAGCCAAGAAAAGTTAACCTTTTTTTTTTTTCTTTTTCTAAATGAAAGAAAAACTTCTAATGAAGACATCAGATAAACAGAATAATATTATTGTCATAGAACATGCAAGTGGAGTAAAGGTAGAATATGATAGCATCTCAATTCTAAGCAGAAATCACAGGTTTAGAGAGTTATAAAACACAGGAAGCTAAAATTAGAAAATGTCACAAACATATCTGACAACATAACCGAAATAGCCTTGAGAACAGCGTGTTTACCATATCAGTGGAGAGAAATTAGCATAATTAAAAAGCATTGATAATTTATGTAATGCAGGTGAAGGAGTAAGAACATCATTGCATTGTAATTAGGGAACTATTTGTCAGTCTCATTTTAAATTGGACTCAGCAACTTCAGACACATCAATGGCATTTATATGAGTAAAAGTTACTGGAATGACCATATTTAAAACACATTAGGGCAACTAACTTTTAATTTGTCAATAAACCAAAGACCATTGAGTATGCTGCCAATCAACACTGAGGGGCAAAAAGCAAGGTAAGTTTTCTAGACAGTCTTGAAGGCTGTGGGACAGAAAGTGCTAAATTAGGGGAAATCTCAGAGTGGTTAGGGTATGGAAACAGACAGCTGATGGGTACATAACAAAAAGTGCAAATACCAGATTCTTAACAAGAAAGTCTCATGGGGGAGACTGCTGAAGAACAAGCTGGAAGCTAGCTATGGGAAGGGCACGGAGAAACAGTTGGCAAAGGGGGGTTATGGTTTTCATCTTCCTAGATCACAGACGAGGGTTTGATTACTGGTTAGGGTTATCTGCAGAGCAGCTTCTCCCATGGTGAGCAGGGGGATTTTAAAATAGGACAATGGCATTTTATTACAGCACAACAGCTGAGAAAGGATTCTCCAGTGGATAGGGAGCACTGGTTCACAGCCTCTCCTCTCCCTCCTTATTTTGAATGAATTCAGATCTTGGAAACTGAGCCCCTGCCTATATTCAAGTTTGTTTACGTGGCTGATGGACAGGAGATAATATTTCTTTACATCTCTCTTCACAAAAGCCTGCAGCAACAGATGGATTTTGCAGCATAATCTAAAGGTCAACAACTTCTGACCAGCAAACTAATGGAGAACAGACCAGACTGCAGCAAGTTCAGCACTGGAGAAACCTAATTAAAAATTATGTTCAGATTTAACCAGTGTTTCAGAATTGCACAAGGACAGAGGGAGTACCTGATGGATCTAAAATATGTTCAAATCAATAAATCTAACAATGAAAGCTATGGATAAACATAAATCACATGCCAAATTCACTATTTGCAAGACAAAATATGTAACAAACAGTTTTCTCCATCAGTTAAAACTATTTTAGAAGCCTTTAAACATGTTAATGTATCCTGAGCTCCACATGACAAGGCGATGGATTTTGTAGTGATGTGTCTGAAACAGCCAAGAATTATTTTCATGAGTTGTAGATTAAAAATCCAGAAGACTGTCACATGATGGACGTTTGGAAGCACTTAGCGATTAATCAAGACTCTCATGCCACAAACTTGAAGTGCCCTACTTCTTTTCAGCTAAGAAAACTGATTCAACCCTGCCATACTGCTCAGCTGCCTACCCTCTTACCAAAATGTCTTTAATTGCCCCAGGGTGTACCCCTCTGCTATTGAATATCCTTCGAACTCAAAGGGACTAAACAAACATGACCTGTGCTTAACAGTAATGCATACAGCTATAGCACCTCATCCAGAATAAATGAAAGATCAGTCAGATATTATTTTGTATAGCCTTTCAGTAAGAAATCGTTCCAGTTTGGCAGTTTGTAACATGGGTAAAACCAGTCATTCTCATTCCACAGCACAGATCGTCAAGCAATGAAATCAGTGCAGTCTCTGAAGCACTGCACGGCCTCTAGATTGATAGGCAGAGGTGAGAGATCTCTGAAAATAGTGTTTTCTATTTGATTTTATCAGTCAGCTTGAGTTACTGTCCTTGACAGTAATATTTTATCATTTTATCATTGAACTTCACACAAACACCAACTTGTAGATACGAATTCTACACATATACAGATGCAGGCATATAAATTAGCAAAGCCCAATTACTGGTTACCACAACACTAGCAGTAATTTTAGCTTTTATGTAATTGATAATTGATTCTGTAGTTTAAATTGCAGAACTACTATTATAATACTCCTCTTTTGCACACACTCTTCTAAGTACATGGTATAGGGAAGAAGCATTTTAAGAAACTTCTGAGAGTTTTTAAGATTGCAGAAAGCATTTAGCTAAGTTTTCAGCTGCAGACTTTTAAAAAGGAGCACAGAAAATATACATGCAGGAAAGGAAGTGCACATTTTAAAGAGCTGGCTAAAAGACAGCACTTTGATTTTGCCCCAGTTGTTGATTTGATTCCATGAGACCATGAAGAAGACCAACCAGCGGGAATTAAAACATTAGATCACAATAAATCAACAGACATGAAAACATTAGCTCAGGCATTAAATTTACATTTTCCAGACCATTGGCTCTTGTGACCCAGAATATACTGGGAAATATGAAGTTCTGCTGTCAGTTCTGTAGCTCTGTTTCACTCTAGCCCAAAGCAACAATCAGTGCAGGCTCTCACTTCACTCTCCTGCCCTACACTGGAACATATTTATTTTTAGCCATGGCATAGCTACAATCTTATTACACATAGGAGTGAGGAAGATAAGGTCCGTGCTCAGTCACAGACTGGGAAGATGCACACACTGTTTAAATGGAAATAGCAGCTGTTGGGAGGACCATACAATCATCTGCATAGTTCAAGAAGCTTTAGTGTACTCAGGGAGAACAGAATTTTCAGACATTTCTGTCTCTACTACAGAAGAAATCTTTACTGAGCATATAACAAGCTGCCATTTTTTAAGGGTTTCAAGCTTTTAAAAAACCTTTCAAACAAGAAAAGATTTCAATAGATGGCAAAAGCTGCATTGTCAAAATAGAAGTCCGATTCTTACCACACACAGTAAGTTTTTAGAAAAGCAGAGTTAAAAAAAAAAGTCATCAGCATTTTTAAAACTATGACCTGATAATAATAATAATACAGTATCTTTGAGTAATCTTCCAGGAAACTGGAAATTTCATAAAGAACAGCTTAGGAAAATTTCAATCTGATGCCAACACCTATTATGAAAAATCAGAGCCAAAATATCCCAAAGTTACAGGCAACTGTTATACACTGGGACCAGTCAGAAAACTCCAATAATAAGCAACCACAGATGCCATATCAAACCCTATCTATGCCGCAAGGGAAAAGAGAAAATAAATTTTTTGCTGTCTTCTGGCTTTTAGCATGCTCTCTCTCACTAGTATCACCACAGTGTTTCTCTTAAACATCGTGCTGCATTAAATGACTCCCCAGGATAGCTTTGTTTCTTTTCCCCATCTCCATATTATTTCAGAAATCATACTATAGCAGCACTGGTGACAGATGTTTAAATATGTCTGTTGCCACCACAGTTTCGATAACAGTGCACAAAGGCTGTAATGACCACTTCCTGCCCAATCTACCCAGCTCCCTCGAGCAGATCCAATGGGATGCACATAGAAATGTTTACCTTTCGATATCTCAGTTGAATAACAGTTCTCCTGGACTTCTAAATTTACCTCCCTTCTAGGAAATTCAGATAAATAAAAATCAACATAATAGCAAGCTTGTGATGGGAATATTGCCCAGGTACTAAAGAATATTTCATGTTCTCAAGCAATATCAAATCAGTTATGGAATATTTGTAGTAATACAAAACTGAACACAATACAAATACAGATTTATTTTTTTTAAGTTTTCCCATGATAAATTACCACAACATGTGAACATCTCTAATGCAAAAATATTCTACAGATGGTTTCAAATCCCCTCATACCTCCCTATTTCAACTGGCCTTGCCATGATGAGGCTGTGTCTTGTACACAACAGAAGAACCAGACACCAGTGCCCTACATATAGTGCATGTGCCCTTTATGTGACATACAGTAAAGGTCAGTGGGGGTCCTGCTAAACAGGGACCTTTTGGAGAGAGTATAAGGCCATGACCTATAAATATGGAAGAGGTAATGCCCGTAATGCTTTTTTTCCTTTTTCATCAAGCACAGTCATGGATCCAGACTCTTAGCGGCTCTGGGCACTGAGCCTAATCCCTGGCTACTAGAAGTTGGACAGTGGGAAACTGATGTACATCAAACCAACCACTCAGATGGACACAAACTACATCCTTACCTTGCTCCCTCTAACAGAAGTTGTGGCTGGGTTAAGTAGCACAGGACAGGGGTAAAAATCTCCCCTTTGAAAGAGATCAAGAGAGGTCCCTCTCCTGATGCAAACTCAGAAGACAGCCTGATTGCCTGCAGCCTAAGCTACATCTGTATTCTTACATGAGGCTACTCCAAGAGTCTGAGTTCTGAAAGCACCATGGGACACAATTTGCTGGTGTTGCATTACTAAGAATTAAAGTTTCCCCCCTTGTAGCTTCAGCTTAGCTGGGACTAAGTGGCAGAAGCGCCTGTTACTGCTGCGTGCCCCGAGCAGCTATCCCTCACCAATCTGTCCAAACAAAACTCAGACACACGAGGTTTGGTCTTCATATCTTTTGAATGAAATTACTTCACTTTTGAGTCAAGTTACTCATGTATTTTGTAATAGTGGGTTTGTCAAAGTATTTTTAAACAAAAACTAATTACTAGGTTTACTGGGATTTCGATAGGCTTAAAGCCACAGAATAAACTGGAATTAAAACAGAAACTTTGTAACTTTCTGCACGAGATTTACTTATTTTTAGAAATAACAAAACTCAATCCGCAAGGATCTCATGAAGTCAACAAAGTTTTTTTTTTCCTCTGAAATCATATCCATTAATACTACCATCACCTACAGGAAGACTAAGTTATATAATAACTTTGGTCAGGGATTCACACCTATCCTGAGCAGGAAAAATCTATCCATGTCAGTGGCTTGTTCTATAGTATGCAAATTACCCTAACAACAGCAAGCAATTTTCTTTAGTCATTCATTCATTCTCCTAAAGAAAACAACCTTCCAATTTATCAAGATAAATGACGAAGCTGACCTACAACTCTTACAGGGAAAATTTAATAAACGCTGTTAGTAGATTTTGATTTTGAACAACTGTGACATAAAACATACATACTGGCATTCTGTATCATGTTAAAACAAGTTCCAATTACCACAGGCTGTGACGTATTTTCTGATTTTAAAGCTGAGGAGGCAAATGGTAAGTAGGTCTCTTTTATATCTGCTTGCAATAGTTTTACTGTGATTGAAGAAAAATAATTGAAATAACTTTCCAACTTCTGCCACTGGGATGCATAGTTTTTGTCATTTTACCCCAATGTGTTGTTTGTAACACTACTGTCAATTTGCTTAGGGTAAATTCTTTATATATTAACTGAAATTTCCATTTTTATTCTTAGTCTGTCAAGGACTCTTAACTAAGGAAGAAAGATCATAAAAAACCACATTCTAAAAGGTATCCTTTTCTTTACATGTGTTTTTTAGGAAGACTTCTAAGACACCAAAGCCCTTCACGTATTGAAACCTTCTGGTACAACTAGTTAACATGATATTTTCCAAAGCATCATATTCATAGTAAGAAACCAATTTACCTAGTCTCATACTTACAGTAACTGGGAAAGAAAAAAATAAGCATTTCATTCTGCAACTAAAACACCTAAATACCACCTTAGAAAAAGCAGGAACTGGGCAGAAACTCACATCCACAGATATGACAGCCATATTATTTATTGGTACTGTCAACAGTGGTCAAAGGTCTTGCTTGCAAGAACTGAGCCACAATGTGCAAGGCGAGGTATAGATACAGCCAGTTTTTCTCTAGACTTTAGACTGGGCACAAAGTATGTGCCTGGTATAAAAAAAACAACCCAACCAGTGACAGAGAGGAGGAGCAAAATGCTTGCTTAACTGTATCAAAATAACATTTGTAATTAGGCTAAGAACATATTCAAATTGTCAATTCCACAGGCATACTAAGTCAGGGCAATTAAATGTTGTCCTTTGCACAGTGGTGCAACTTCTATTGTCTGTGTGCGTGGGCATATCACTACCACACAAGATACAACAACACGTAATTGCACTTTGGCACTTTTACTGGAAAGAGCATATTCCTGACTGTCCTTTACATCAGTTTTGACATCAGCAGGATAATTCTTACTTTGCTCTAGTTAAAGATGGGGCAAAGTCTATGCAATATTATGCTCGAAGGTTTCTCACCTCATCAGTAACTTACTTTAATAAATAAGTAAATATAGTGCTGGAGGATTTGATGACTTTGGGGGAATGGAAGGTTATACTGTGGGTTCTTCCATTTCTAGGACAGCATTGATAGTGGAATGAATATGAACAGGCTTCCTTGACCACGTTGCTATCTGTTAGCCACCCCACCCTTCATCATTTTAGCCTCAAGTGAAAAGCAAACACCTAACAGACATTCTCTGAAGCAAAAAAACAGTTTCAGAGTTGAAGGGAAACAGGCGTTAGCACGACAAGATCACCAAAGTTAGTTTTAAAAATAAAAAGCCTTACATTGCAAAAGGACTGAAAAGCCATCAGGGACAGTATTTTTTAAAATACCCAATGATAGGTTCCTTCACTGAGCAAGAAGGAAGCACTGTAGAGCTAGAAACTCGACGCTGCGTTTAGGCATACTACAAGACACAGAGCAGAAATAGCAGAGATAGAAGTGCAGGCTCCCAACAAGCAAAGAGCACTAAAACCAGCGGAATCATGTCACACTTATGCAGCTGTAACTCTTAGAGCTTGCACCTCTCCATCAATGAACTGAAAATGACTCACCAGTAGGACTTGATCTAACAGCAAAATCGTCTGCTCATAAACAAGATTAAAGTAATTACAAATTTAATTTAAAATTAAAGATGATTAAGGGATTGGAGCATCTCCCTTATGAGAAAAGGCTGAGAGAGCTGGGACTTTTTAGCCTGGAGAAGAGAAAGTGAGGGAGATCTTACTAATGCTTATAAATATCTAAAGGGTGGGTTGAAGGAGGATGGAGCCGGACTCTTTTCAGGGGTTCCCAGCGACAGAACGAGGGGCAACGGGCACAAGCTGGAACACAGGAAGTTCCATTCAAATACGAGGAAAAACTTCTTTCTGGTGAGGGTGATGAGTCCCCTTCTCTGGAGATCTTCAAGCCCTGCCTGGATGCAGCCCTGAGTGATGTGCTCTGGGCAACCCTGCTTTGGCAGGGGAGTTGGACTGGGTGATCTCTAGAGGTCCCTTCCAACTCTGACAATTCTGTGATTCTGTGATTAACTATTCATTCTGAAATTCCAAGGGTCCAAATGTGAGGGTAAAAATGTTTCTTTCCTAAGATACGTGAAAAAACTCAGAAAGTGGATTTCAGATAAAGATACACAGGCATTCTCACAAACCTTTTTCCCATCTACATGAGTAGACATTTTAGAGTTGGGACTCACACCAGGACAAGTTCACCATTTTCAGACAGAGGAGTCTGGTGAGCCATTAAAGACAGTTATTTCAAACTTTCAGTTGTACTGAACGACATAAAGATGAACTTCATTATACAGTCTCACCTTTGCAGCAGATAGAAGAAGATGGAGAAACGTTCCATCACAATAAGCTGTCTGATGCTTATTTCTTCTGTGTTTTTAAGACAGTGTCAGACATTTGTTTGGGAAGGTGTCTTTTCCAGGAAGTTACACTACACTGTGGAAAGCACACTGCTTCCAAGCAGAGAGAGAGGGGGAAAGTGCAGATGTAGAATTGAAGTCCTCAGGTTGTTCCTCCCTGAACTAACATACAAGATGAGGAAGAGGATTGGGGAAACCAGACTCTGTGCAGGAGGCAGAAGTGAGGGGGAACAAGTGGGGTCATCTTCCATTTCTGACATGCCACTCCTTCTGATATGCCAAGTAAAAGTGGAGGATCCAGTTTAAGAATATTTGTGACAGAACTTGCCCCTGACTTGCAATAGCTACAGCTGTGCTTTCCAGTGTTGGACGATGACCTAAGGCAATGTGAGAAGGCTCAGCAAACGTGGACCAGCTTTTCTACAGCCAAATAGCCACAATCCCTGGCTGCTACCTCTGATGAAGACGTACAAAAGCTAGAGTTTCAAAGTTAGGAACAGTTTTGCAGTTTTGCTTACTTCTTTGAGATGTGTTTGCTCGCTTCCAGTTACGCAGTGGGCTGATTCTTTGCAATTTAGATTTTAATTTACTTTAAAACTTTTCCCTTCAATATATTTAATGAGCGCAATAACACTACAAAATGTGTATTAGTCAGCTAATACACCCACGCCCTGGGTGTGTTATAGCCCTCAGCAACATTGCTGCCCCAGTACATCCAAGATGTATGCATACTGGCTGACAAAAACACACCTTGTTGTGTGTTATTGCTTACATAAGACAGGATTTAGCATAGGTAACTGTATATTAATGACACGCCTTGATACATTGTTAAACTGGAAACTATGGTTGTACTCCATCAGAGGCGTAGGTGTGTGCTGTATTACACAGAGCAAAATTAATTAAGAAACCCTGCGTTCTTGCTGCAGTAGCTGTAGTGATATGCTGGGAACAAGAGACAGAACTCCCCACTGACCTACATGTGGCAAGATCCGGGCCAACCTCCCAAGCGCCAAACTCCTCTCGGACAGAATCTCTATCCTGTTTAAACAGAATGAAAACAGTTCCCCTTTTTGTTTTTCTCCCCCTAGGCTGTGGGTTCTCCATCACCGTCAAACCACCCGAGCCAGAGCTGCTGCCAGGGATGGGGGGTCTCTGCCAGTCTCCCCAGCCCTCCTCCACCCCAGCCCTGGCGTTTGTGCAATCAGATGGTGAGAAATCAGGGATGCGATCTGGCCAACCCCTCCCATGCTTTTTTTCCCTGGGTTAGTTTTACAGCTTACCACTCACGCTCATACTGGCACCAGAGAGGCGGCAGAAACACATGGCTGGGACCTCCCTTTTGACGCCAGCCCACACACAGCCTGGTTTAAAGCAATCTCGAAGCCGTATCATTAACAATGTTGGCAAAAACCTTCCCACAGACACAGTTATCCCGACAAAAAGTTGCCTTGCCCCAGTGACTTTTTTTTTTTTTTCCATTTTGACTATGGAGTTAAGGTGGCTCTTCACTGTGGAACTGAGGGGGAGGTTTCCTTGAATAGCTCTGCTGGCAAATCTCCTTCCAGTCTGCAACGCAGCAGCACTGACTCCAACAAGGCGATGCCAAGTGATACCAGCAGTGAACCAGCCGCTACTGTTTTGATACCCATTTTTATGCATCACCCTCTTTTCAATATCTTACACTTTTTTTCCTCTAAGGACATTAGCCAAGCTCTCCCTGTCTTTAAGATTTTGACCCTTTAATGTTTAAAGCTTACCCACCGGGAAAGTTTTACCTCCAGCTGCCACAGCTCCATCAGCTCTCCTACCAGGCCGTTTGAAAGGGGCAGTAAGGTGTTAATTAGTGTGTTAATGGCTACAGAAACACCTTTTTTCATTTCAAGGGAGAAACTGCTGGAAACTCAGCATTCCTTGCAGAAGTGTTAGACTGTGTAAAAAATTTAGCAAACAAAAATACCTTTTCTTGAAACAGCGTAGATAAGTCTTTGGCTCCCAATATCTCCAAAGTACAGTTCTTTAAATGAATACCTTTCATTTGGAACCATTTTGTTGTATCTTCTCCTGGTGCCTTTGAGTGCCAGAATATTTTAACTTTTTTTTTTAGATCTTTAAAATGAATTCCATACCAGAGTGTACCTTCACAAGAGGAAAATGGTTGTGTTAACATCTGAGGCAGCATGTGGTTTCACAAGCCAGCTGAGCCAACTTCCCATCCCTCTGCTGCCAACAGAGGCTGCCCCCCCACCCCTCATCCCTGCTGAGTCTTCCCAGTGCCAGTCCACGGTTGCGCTGGCTCTGGCACTTGTCTGATACCTCTGTGAGTTCAGCTAACTCACTAAATTTAAATAAAGCTGTTCACGTTTCCGCTGGGTTCATTTTCTGCCAGTTGGGTGAGTTGGACCGGCCGAAAGAAGGGACAGTGCTAAGCAGAGGGAAACATGTACCTGGGGGGATTCTTCCTTTTGACAGCAGTAAGCTGCTAAGGCACCTTGTGAAACCTCACCCTAAGGGCACGGCTTTACTAAATCGCCTGATACAAATTAAGAGTTTCCGATTACAGAAAGAGACAGGTCCTAGTAGTCATCTGATCTCACATTAAACTAATTTAGCTCGCTAAAGTGGCAGAAAAGAACCCGGGGTGGCTGCTGCTCTTTGCCAGGTCAGCGAGTGGAACTGGCACGTTTTCTGGTCAGGTGAGCGTGGGAGCTGACGCCTGGCACAGGCAGGGCTGGGTGGCAGGGGTGAGAAGGAGGAGAAGAGCCAGGGAGAGGAGTGAGCCCACTCCCTTTCAGCTGTGGCGAGAGCTGAAACCTTGTGAAATCACACCCCATTTTATGAAAACTCCTATCAGAAAAAACCCACCTTTTTTCTCCACTCCTGTTAACAGATAAATGTGAAGCTAGTGTTCCCTCAAAGTCCTTATATAAACTTGTTGACTTGTGTAGAAGCTAAAAACTGTGTTTCTTTTTTATCAACATTTTAATTTCATGTAATATCCCAGTCTAACTGTCGCTACAGAAATAGATACAGTGAGTTCAGATCCTGTTGCACACCAGACTGTGTGTTACTGTTTTCCCAGCCTGATGAGTTAATCACGACTGTTCTTCATTCCCCACAGTGCAAAATCGGCACAGCTAGTTCAAATTCTCCTCGGCAGCAATTTATATTAAGCAAAGTGGGAAATTCTGGTTACAATCTGAAAATAATTTTTGGAGATGTCAGATGGAGAAGAAACCTTACTTCCAACACTGCAGTTGGATCTGGGTGCATAGGCCCCTCGAAGGCTTGGCATCACACCAACACTCTTACAGGTATACGACACGGTTTGCCTTTTTAAACTAGTGTCTGTCCAAATGCCGGTTGTTTTCAACTTTTACTAGTTCCTGGTTTTTCAAACACTTTGTGATGCTTGGGTGGGGTTTTGGGGTTTGTTTTGTTTGCTTGCTTGTTTTTCAATGGAGCTGGTTATTTGGATCCGTACGCTTTATGTTACAGCTAGACCCAGAAGAAAGTGCGTTTGTCAGGTGGGCTTGAATCGCTTAGAGATTTGAGGCAGCTGGTACCTTTGCCAACAAAAAAGCTTCTTCTTTCAGCATATGCTACATCAGTACTAGGGAGGTTGGCACCACAACTGTGCTAGCCCAGTTACTGTGGCACATTTATAAGTGTGGCATTACAAGACCTTAGAGTAGTGATCTTTACACCCTCCCCCAGCTTTGACATGAATTTTGCTCATGGGGCAGAGAGATATTTTTCCATTACTTTTATTCAAACATATCTCTGGCTTTTGGTTACTCACATCTACTTTCTGGTCTGTTCTGACAAAAGCCTATTAGTAAAGATATTACACAGAAACTTCAGGTCCAATTTGCATAAATATCTGGAGTCATAAATAAACAATGGAGTTCATGAAATCTGATCCATTAAAAATACCATCGTGACCTGTTTCTGGCTCTGGCAGATGACTTCTAAGAAACGCTGTTGAAATTCTGAACATTCACATCTGAACTCCACTCCAAACTTAATTTAAACTTCAGCTTTAATAAATCTGGATCATTACCTTATCCTTACTTTTAACTACTTATAGCAAGTAACTTTATGGATTGCTACACCTGACAAATTATTAAATATTTCAGCTATTTTCTAAGTGAAATGAAATCTACATGCATTTCTTTAGCCTCCATCTCCTTTCAGAGAAATGAATGTATCTCCCTGTACTGGTCTTACTTTATTTAAATAACCTGATAACTCATCCTTTCTCATCTTCTCGGGATTCAAAATAAATCAGTACGGTCTCTTAGTCTACTCTTTCCTAAGAAACACAGTCCTCGCAGATCTAATCTTTTTGAGTAACTAAAATTCAAGTCCTTGAATCATTCTGGTTTTGTAATATTTTTTTGTAATAAGAAAACCAGGATGCAGGCACTGCCTCCCCTAATTCACATTCTGACATCTGTATTGGCGCAGGAAAGCCTGCAGTATTGTATCTGGACTAGATAGTTCACAGACATGGAACTATTTCACTTCTGAAGTTACAGAATTGTTGATATTTTTTAAGAAATTATTGTTCACTGAAACACTATGTTAAGAAAAAATACCGAAGGAAAAGGAATGAAAATAATTTATTTCACCGAAGAGAGTTACCTAGCTAAACATTATCTATGGAGAGAAAGAACATCCTAAGAATCAATGGGGCTCGTGAGAGTTACTTTAACATGCCAATTTTTTTGCAAACCCTAACCTACAATTTCCTGACATCTTAAATGATAAGTTTCTGAGAAGAGTACAGTTTGGCTACAGTGTGTGATACATACAAAGTCCTTGCTGACTGAACAGGACATTTTAGATGCTATTTTAACAGGCCGAAAAAATCCTTACAAAATATGTCTTCTAAAAAAATTAATCCCACAGTTAACTTACTGGTCTCCAGACAATATTCAGATTCAGTGCAATATCACCGAAGAGTCAAACTTAATTCCCAGCCTCTGTTACTAACTCCACCGGAAGGGCCTGAATAATCAGTAAACCAACGGAAGAAAAGGGGAAAATCTGCTGGATCCCAGAGGCCTGCAAGAGATCTGACTGCAATCCAAGAGGATGGAAAATAACCAACCCAAATATTTTGACCAGAATTAAGTATTAATGCTTCAGTGGTTTCCAGAAAGAAATATGATTAAATGGCGTTTAAAAGCAAATATTAGAGAAGGAAAATAGATTTCAAGCTATTATGCAAACCAGACATTTTCTATGCAAATTCAAGCACTGAACTTCTATAATCTGAATTTTAAAACATAAGTTGATGTCCTGATTGTAAATGGTGTTTTTTCTTTCTGAATGTCATGCTAAATTACTGTGGGCATATGCAGGGTGCGTGGGCGGAAGGGATTGGCACAAGGAAGAATTTATTCTTGTAAAAAAAGGTTTTTCTAAGGGCATGGTTAAGAATAAGAATATAGCACTTCCAATAAAAATGGAACTAGTTACTGTTTGTAAACACATCAATATGCAAATGAAGAAGCACTACTTGTTAAGCACTGACAATACTTGATTCAGCCTACACATATACCAATAAACTGGTCTCGCTGGCCTCAGTCTCATCCTTCTCATCTCTCCATGTGATTATGTTCTCTCCATGGGGATACCAGGGTCCCTCTCACATCAATATGGACAACCTTCAGATTGCTCTTCTCAATACACCTCCACTAGTAATTCCTACATATTCCATTCCATATTCCATGGGACCTGATGAAATCCATCCACGGGTCCTGAGGGAGCTGGCAGATGAAGTTGCTAAGCCACTTTCCATCGTATTTGAGAAATTGTGGCAATCTGGCAAAGTTCCCACTGGGAAGAGGACTGGAAGAAGGGGAACATAACCCCAATATTCAAAAAAGGGAAAAAAGAAGACCTGGGGAACTATAGGCCAGTCAGTCTCATCTCTGTGCCTGGCAAGATTATGGAGCAGATCCTCCTGGAATGTCTGCTAAGGCACGTGGAAATTAAGGAAGTGATTGGAGACAGCCAACACAACTTCACCAAGGGCAAATCATGCTGGACAAAGTTGGTGGCCTTTTATGATACTGCCACACACTTGGTGGACAAGGGCAGAGCAACAGATGTCATCTACCTGGACTTGTGCAAAGCATTTGACACTGTCCCGCATGACATCCTGGTCTCAAAATTGGAAAGTCAGGGATTCGATGGATGCACCACTTGGTGGATAAGGAGCTGGCGGTCAATGGCTCCATGTCCAATTGGCGGCCAGTGTTTCTCAGGGGTCCATACTGGGACCAGTGCGTGGACAGTGGGATAGAGTGCACCCTCAGCAAGTTTGCCAATGACACCAAACTTGGTTGTGCGGTCAACATGCTGGAGGGAAGGGATGCCATCCAGAGGGACCTGGACAGGCTGGAGAGGTGGGCTCGTGCAAACGGCATGAAGTTTAACCAAGCCAAGGGCAGGGTCCTGCACTTGGGACGTGGCAATCCCATGCACAAATGCAGGTTGGGCAGAGAATGGCTAGAAAGCAGCCCTGAGAAGAAGGACTTGGGGGTGTTGGTGGATGAGAAGCATAACATGAGCTGGCAGTGCGCGCTGGCAGCCCAGAGAGCCAACCGTGTCCTGGGCTGCATCAACAGAATTGTGGCCAGCAGGTCTCAGGAGGTGATTCTGCCCCTCTACTCTGCGCTCGTGAGACCTCACCTGGAGTACTGTGTCCAACTTTGGAGTCCTCAACTCAGGAAGGACATGGATCTGTTGGAATTGGTCCAGTGGAGGGCCACAAAGATGATCAGAGAGATGGAGCACCCTCCCTATGAAGACAGGCTGAGAGAGCTGGGGTTGTTTAGCCTGGAGAAGAGAAGGCTCCGGGGAGACCTTATAATGGCCTTCCAATATCTGAAGGGAGCCTATAGGAGAGCTGGAGAGGGACTCTTTGTAAGGAAGTGTAGTGAAAGGCAACAGTTTTAAATTGGAAGAGGGGAGACTTAGATTAGATATTAGGAAGAAATTCTTTCCTGTGAGGGTGGTGAGGCACTGGAACAGGTTGCCCAGGGAAGTCATGGCTGCCCCATCCCTGGA
>JAOTQQ010000012.1:44637000-44732941 GCA_026546715.1 Gallinago undulata
GAGCAACCTGGTCTGGTGGGAGGTGTCCCTGCCCAGGGCAGGGGGGTTAGAACTCAATGATCTTTAAGGTCCCTTCCAACTCTGACCATTCTATGATTCGTACAACAGTATTCCACTATTAAAGTGCAACTTGGAAATACTGATCAAAATGCTTGGCTTCTGTAATTCCCATTTGCTTCATCAACCAGCGTAGCACAACAGCTGTTAATAGCCTTTTATATTTAAAACACTATTCTAGACCTGCTGTATATTTACACATCTGCGATACAGAATAATGAGAGGTAGATGGGAAGTCACAATGCACTCCTAAATACAGCAAGCTCTACAGGAATCAGACTTAATATACACAGCCATAGTTTTCTTTCATTATTACAAAGCAGCAGATTGTCTGTATATTTGACAATTAGGAATGCTGAGCTTGTGAGCCTAATAAAGCAAGGCAGCGAGTAAGTCCAAAGTCTACTAACTTTAACAGGATGTAAAAGTTCCCCACTACCAGCATTTTTGGACTAATGCAGCAGAATTTAGCTTGTACAAACTGGTGCAGCTCTGCTGTGCCACTGGCACTTTGCTAATTTACACGAGGGAAGTGCCTAAATAAATAAGAAAGCCTATTTCATGCCGCATCTGTATCTTAGAAGATGGTTATGTGGTTAATTGTACAAAAGAACAACAGAGCCGTGCAACCCAAAAAATCAATGAACAAATTTCTCCTAATATTTGTGCAACAACATCTCAACATACAAATTAATCTCTAGTTTGCATTTCAATTGTTAGGCTAAGATGAAGGTATCTCAGCATGAAATCTATTTATAAGAGATAACAATATTATTGTTCTCTAGCGCATATAATTTGATGAATGTCTTTTCTGGAATAGTTTTTAACTCTTCAGCCCATCAGAACACGCACTAAACTCTGTCTCCTCTAACAGTCATACACCATTCTGCAGAAAGATGCCAAAATGTATAATAATGGTATAATATAATACAATAACGGAGAGTATGGAGGACTGTTTTAGGATTAGGAATCAGGAACTTTATTTCCAATTCTATCACTAGCCATCTTGGCTACAGCAACCAAAAATGACTGTGTAAAATACTCTAACATTATCAAAACAATTGGTAGAAGCCTTAGTGTATAATACTACTTTTAAATTGTTTTGTTGCTTCAAACTGGCAATGTCTTTTGGAAAACACAAGGCCCTACAGGTAAGAATAAAGTAAAAAAAGGTAGGTAGTGAGATTAACAGAAACCAAAACAGTTTCACTTTTCTGAGCAGAAAATGGAGCAGGTTAAAGTTATCAAGGCCAAAAATGCTAACCTTTCAGATTAGCATGTTTTCAACAGACAAGACTTACTGCTTCTAACAAAGGAAAATAAAACTTGGATGGGTCAGAAGTCAATAATGATTTGGGACTTACCCAATTTGCAGGTTAATGAGCAAAAATCTGAAATTTTGAATTAGACTGTATTTTTCACCCAAAAGCAATACAGAGCGAATCAGCAGGCAGTCATCATTTGCGGTCTGCTCCACACACTCATCAAGCTGCCCCATTCTGCTGCAGTGACAGCCCATCATTAAGGCATTAGAAATCTAAGCATCTGAATGGAGTCTTTTCTTAGGCCTGTGGTCAGATTGGGAATTGGATTAGTCTCTGTCTCTATCAAAAATAGGAAGCCTAGGGGAAGGCTGCACGACTGAAGGCATGCTTTCTTGTGTGTACCTGGTAAACAAACAACAGGACGCTGATACACACAACTCCATCCTGCTATTTCCAAGAATGTGCTGTTTTCACAGTTTTCTGTGTCTGCAGGCAGAGACTGAAACCAGCTCACATATTCCTATAACAGTTGTCTTGGCCAAATCTAGAAAAGATCTTTTGATATGTCTTTCCTCACAGCTGAGACAATAAAATATTTTGCCATAAAGTGCTGTTTCTGCTCAGCTTGTCACGCAGTACAACTTTGGACAATTCCACCAGAATTTAATTTCACAAAGACCTAAATTCTAGCAGTGTGAAAAAGGCTCTGCAGCAACAGCACACCATGAGACCCACAGGCAACTCTAACGCATCACTGCCCCAAGAAATATGTGAAAGTTGGTGGTCCTAGAGGAGCGCTGAGAGCCCTTCCTTGTCGAACTGTGGATGGGCATATACTGTTAGGATTAGTCAGCACTTGTGCAGGAGTTGGAAGAGACTGAAGACTATGACAAATACTTTGATATTTTAAGTTCAAAAGCAAGAAGAAACCATCCCTACTGATTTACAAAAGGGTGAAACAGCTGAATGAACAAGTCTGCTTATGACCTTGAATGGGGCAGACAGGTGGTTTCAAGTTATTACCTCAATTAAATACAGACATTTTAGAGAGCTGTTTCTCTGATAACTGGATAAATGATTACATGGGGAAATTTCATCCTGCCAGAAACCCAATGACCTCTCCAGTTTCTACTGCCAGTAATATCAGCATGTACATAATAATACATTTTGCTTAGAATCTGCTTGTTCAAGTCCTATGCATTTAATCTAAAAATAAGTGGCCTTTTTTGGACTAACAATAGAAACAAGGGAAGGGGCTTGAAAGTTATTAAAGATCCACACAATTATCAACATAGACTAATTGGTGAAGTGTGTTCTCCTTGATATCGGAACCACAATAACACCAACAGAACAAAAACAGCCAAGAAATGAGCTTTGAAACTCTCCAACAGTCTTTGCACCTTAATCTTTTGTACAAATCGTCTTAGCAAATTGTTTCCAAACAACACTTTTGTTTACAATTTGACTACATTTCATAAAGGATAAATATTTGAAATAATTAAAAATTATGTAAAAGATTTAATTTAGGATTAATTCTTTCGGTTTATTGCTAAAACTCTTTCCCTACAATTATATTTCATTTGGCCTGATCCTTTTCCCTCCCCAGACTTTTTCTTTCATCAATAATCAATGCTAGTTGGACGTAAATAAAAATCAGGGTCATTAAGATAGGAAGGCAGACTCACCAAATTCAAACATGTCCACTGAATACTTTCTTTCCGTAAAATTGTGTTCAGCTTTACTGCTAAATCAAGGCTGAAAGCTTAAGCAGTAAGGTATCTACATTAGGTAAATAAAGGGAAGATTTTTTTAAACCTTAAATATTTTACAAACATGGATTACAATGCTACAACCACTATTCTGCCATTCAAAATGATAAAGGAAGTGAACTGATAAAAACATAAGCTGCCACAAACCCATATATTTTCTGACTTGAAATTTCTCATACTTGCATGAAAACAGTTTACCTAACAGGCATGAGCTGCAGTAAAGCAAAACACTGTTTGTTTTATAAATGGCCACTGCAAAAAACATATTCAACTCACATTATGTTCTATCAATATTCATTGTTGTTTCCACAAGTGCTGTAAGAAAATAAACAACGGCTTTGAGTTTCATTACTAGTTTCCAAGTTTGAACAAAAGTCTATTTATCTGCATATTCAGCAAGCCTAAAGATTTTAGGATAGTATCTGACTTTTGCTTTGATATGATGGTCCATCCAGACCAAACAGTAAGAAATTGAATGGATTAAAACTATATGAACCAGAATGAACATGCAAACAAAAATGTTTGCATAGACTCCCTCTTCAGCAACACTGCAAACATGCACTCAATCAAAGGCTGAGTTTCTTGGGAGATGGGTATGAAACTTCCCATAACATGATATCCTTTTGTTCTCTCATCTGTATTTCTGGAACACCTGAGTGCAAGCACACCAATCGATATAAGCTACATTTGAGAGCAGGGCTCTCAAATTTTGAAGAGCTAAAAATAAATCATTGTAATAAATTAAAAATATAGAAGTATATGAATTCAACTGAGAAGTAAAAGATAGTAGATCACATATTAATACTATTTAAAACGCAAGCTTTCAAAAGTTATGTCTAATTCTCCCTGGGTTTCAATGACACTATCTAGTTCGTTTTCTTCATTTGAAAACTTCAGAGTGTAACTGCACTTTTTGAGTATCATACTTGTCTCACTTCTATGTGATGGATAGCAAAAATCCCCCCAAGGTTAAGATACTCTTGTATAGTGATATTTCTATCTGTTCTTCTCTTGCTTCACCTCTTCCTTCCTTCTTTGCTTTAGATCACAGTTTTAATCCTATAATTAAACTGTCATTAGTGAGCAATTTCTATAATGTTAAAACTACAGATTCCTTAAATCTCTGCTCTCAAATGTGAGAACATGAAAACATGTGTGGCTTTTTTCCTCTGTGACTTCACAGAAGTGTATAACAATTATTATATTCCACATTTTAAAATTAATAAGTAGATTTGAGCAAAAGTTGCAAAGGTAAAAATGCCATCAGAGGCCAAACCTCTGACTGTCTCAGAAATTTCTGTCCACATATTCAGCCAAGGTTTGGAGACTAAAGATGATTTAGGAAAGTACTATAAGGAGATTATTATGTATTATGCGGTATAATTCTAGAAAATCATTGACACCTCTAATTAACTAGAAAAAAATCTAATTTTAGCATTAGAATATCAAGATATCCTTACATAAATTATTTTATGCAAATGGAATAATAATTCATGAGAATATAACCCACTTAAAATGAATGCCAATGATAACACATTTAGGTAAAAAGAAATAGCAGAAATGTATCATTAAAATCACAAATGGTGAATCTAGATCACAGTTGTAAGTGCCGCCTGGTGCTTAAACTGAATTTAAACTGAATGTTCATACAGGGCAGTGAGACTTTATGGTGCGTTAGAAACTCACACAAAAAGTAACAAAGAGCAAAGACATCACCAACTCCCAAACAACAACAAAAAAAAACCAAGTAATTTGAACAAACAGTAATTGGAAGGTAGCAGCAAGCATTCAATCACTGTACATTCCAGACTTACAATCACAGCTCCAGTCATATCTCACACTTCCCAAACAAGTAACAGTTTGCTGCTTTTCTATTCTGTAACAAAAGTGAAAAATGAGGTGGTGGGCATGTAAAGGATCTTTTTACAGACATGAGCAAGCTGAAGAAAGGAAACTTTTGTTTCCCGTCAGGAAAGTCACAAGAATTCACTTAAGCACAGTTCTTTCTGTTCACATTAATGAACCTGAAACATAAGTTCAGGGTCTTAATTTTGATAGTGACTCAAGTCCCTGTTCATTCATTCATCCTGCTTCTGCTCCAGAAAACCAGACTAAGATTCTGTTCAAAGTCAGCAACTATGACTCGTGTCTCTGCTCAGAGCTGAGTATGAGAAATAAAACCTGGACAGAAATACGATGACAGCTAGAAGAGACGTCTTGCAGACAGCAAGAAAGCCGTGCAAGTCCATAACTACCTACCCAGAAAGTTCACATGATAGCTAGAATTGCACATTGTGACTGCAAAAAAAAAAAATTAAATTAATAGGACCAGTATTTTCTCTGACTGTTTTGGAGAACAATGTGAATCATCTTAGCACAATAGTGCTGGTGTGCCCCCTAGGCCCACTCAAGACATGATGGTCTTATTTTACTCCCGAAAGAATAAAAACTTTCGGCTTAGAAGGCTCCTGGAAGATTCCCAGATCTTTCTTTTAAATCTTCTTCTTGGGACTTGCTGATGGCTTCTCTGTGCTTGATCACATCTCTAGGCAAGACAGAAATAAGGGCACTGAAACCTTGCTTTGTTTTTTGCTTCAGGATGTTGTGTGTCAGCAGGGCACTTATGACAGCTGGAACTTGTTTTCCTCTTTGTAGGCTCTGAAATAATACCCATCCGATTGCAGGAGCCAGAAAAAGGTGTGGGTATTTCACTGCAACCTCCCCTCATAGTGCATCTACAGCAAGGAACGTAAAAAAGTTGACCCTCTCCATAACAGGACTATGAGTCCCAAAGACCCTTAAATACCTAAACTAAGACTGACTATTATACTGCAGAAATCCCTTTGTATAATGACAGAACTAGGGAAAAAATGTACATGCTTTTTTTTTCTGACAGATCTCAAGTTGTTTATTTGGAGACGCACTGAAGTTGTCCAAGTAAAACAGCAAAATGATGTACTTAAAACACCTCAGGTGCTATGCATAAACAACACTTACTGCAAGGAATCAAAAAAAACCCCAGACAAAACCAATAAAGAGATGAGACAGGAAGGGGTTTTTTTAAATTTCTTGGTATAAAATCTTACTTCCTGATCTAGTTCTTTAACAAAGATTATATCAGATGTATTTTTTCTTCGTATGTTGTGTAATCAAACTGGTTTAGACATCTCCAATAATGAAGACGTTGCTACTATTATTATAAAGTCATATAAAAGTAGGTGAGCAGCTGTAGCCTAATAAACACACAGCTGAACAAAGGAAACTGCTGACAAGCTGCAATCTTGTTTTAATGTAAATTCTCATGTGTTCACATCATATTTTAATTGTACACAACAATAAATAAGCTTCTGTCACTAGCAGTTTCTCATAAATGGGCTAATGCTAATTATCCCTCTATTTTCAACCACGTGGTTTAGTGAAAAGATTAATGTCAGGAAAATGACACAAAAATAATGAGCTTCGCAAGCCACTTGAGTGGCAGAAAATATTATAGTTTTCTTAATTTGATTTTTCAAGTTTTATCTAAAAGCTGTGATGACTCTCTCATAAGACATCTCAATATTCCAAGTATTAGATCTAGCAATATATTAATTATGTAAGAAATATATAACCTCTTTCCCTAAATTGTTCACCAGGATTGTTGCACTGCTGAGCAGTTGCTCACCAGTGATTGTTGCTCCAGTAGCATCACTGAATTTAAGGGCTGGTCTTTCTTACATCTGGAAAAATGTAATTAAATATGGTCAACAGGTTTGCCTTCTATTCTGTCCTTTGTTCTACAGACGGCATTAGGTAACGTTAGTTTCATCTGAAACCATTTGTATTAGCCTGACAAAATTATTTTAACTCTGACTAATGATAAGATACAGCATCTAAAAGAATGATTGTCCAGGGAATGATTAAGAAGAAAGGGCCCTTTGAGCCACTCAAGTGCTACAAACTTGCTTCTTTTCATTTTCACTCTTTTTTGTCTGATTAATCCTTCCAGTTACCTGTCTTACGCTTCCAGTCAAAATCAAGACTCTACTGAGTACTGTATAAATGTACAGCGTGAGACAGAAGTGATGCTTGCATTCTGTGGTGGCCCCTAGACCATATATACATGCTTTCCAAACTGCAAGCGTGGCATTAGGTCTGGATGGAGCACAGCCCTGCTGCGTGGAGGAACCCGTAATCCTCTGCACACAACGTGGGTTCACCTGTTTGCACCAACTGCCTTGCAGAGCAATGGGGTTGATGGAAGATTGAAGGGCACAGAGACCGTCACAGCTATAGCTGCTTTATTAGTGCAGTACCAAGAGTTATCCAGCTGTGTCATGTACCTGGGGTGATTTTCTGTTTAAAACAAAAACACTCTTTTTTGCTTTCTGTTAAATGAGTGGGTGGCTAACAGTGCAGCTCACAAGACGTTAGCATGATACCACTAAATATATTATCAAATCTTTTGGATGAGAGTTCAAGTAAGGTTGCCAGAACTTCTCACTGATAATTGATTGTGGCTAGAAAATGTCCCTAGGAGACCTCAACCAATTATGACACCGTAATACAAGGTGGCTTTAGTGCTCCTTCTCCTCCTCTCTCCCTACAGTCTTCTTGAATGTATAAAACCTCACTTGAATGTATAAAAAGCACAGACCCCACTATGGACATTACACAAGTCTAGCTCTGATCCATCTTCTTTGCAGAAGAGTGGGAGTTGCATCCCTGTCCACCACAGGGGAAAAGACCAGAAAAGTACAAGAGAAGTGCAACCACCTCCAATCTCCCTCCTTCCTCTCTGCTGGAATGAAGAGGCCACAAGCTGAACCCCTGTGAATTGGGTGGGGAGCTGTATCAAAGCAGCGCTATAGAGGGGACAGGCTGTACAGAGTGTGACACGGGATTCATATCACACTTAATATGTTCAGTAGTCACAAAATCTATTGTGCTTCATATTGTTCGGGAATTACATTCAGAACTGCGGTGCCTCCATGACACTGAGACAGTGTTCATCACTGTTTTATATTTCTCACCTTCCATAATTCCAAGACATCGTTACTTTTCCTTCTCACATACACATATTCAGCAACAGTCAATGCCGCTCCTTTCGTATTCCAATCCACATCCTGCCACTGTCCTCTGCACCTTGCCTTACTCCCACATGTCCCAGAGTCATTAACTCACTGTCAGAGCGATTACATTTGCATTCTACTTTCTCATCCAAGTTCCACTAAAAGTATCATCATTTTTTAAGTTCCTGAAGTATTCTACAAGGTATCAGTCAAGAATTGAATAAAACAATCTTGGCAGATCAACATTTGGCCATTATAATTTTCTAGCAGAGGTGGACAAATTCAGTGTGCCTCATTTCAAAGCCATTTGTACTTCGTGGGTCAAAAGCTTGATTACATCATTACTAGGTTCATCTCCCATTTAAGTTTGTTAAAAGGGGAATGAAGAAAAAGACACAGATACAAGCTTTAAAAACCAAAACCCTACAGGTGCTAGCTTTGTTTCTAGGAAGACTATTATACTTCCCACTTAGCTTAGTCTCATATCACAGCATCCTATTTCACTACATTTCATGTTCTTGAAATGTACAACTGAAAGAACTTAAACTCAAGTGGAATTTAAATTGTTAAACCAAAATATTTAGCATGCTATAGAATTTCTGCTCCCCAGTCAATTCTTTGGTCTCTTCTTTCAATCCTTTTGTAAGAGAAATATATTTGTTTTTTCCTAGGTCATAAAGTAGCATATGTTTTGGGATTCTAAACCAGAGAAACTTTTTTTGTAGGCCTGATATTTAGGAGTAAGTAATTACTACTTTCAGGAAAGTAATTATCCTTTGGAATCTCTGCAACTAAATTTGGAAAAATAAGCTAATTCAAACTTTAGTAATTTTAGAAACTTTAAGCCATTATGTAGATGGAAATAGTAAAAAAATAAGAGAAATTACAATTTATAAGAAAATGTTAAAGGATTACAGAATAGTATATAAGCCTAATAGGTGTACACACACAAGCACACAGCAGTATGCTAATGTAATTATGTACTCATGAGATCATAAATACTTATGCAAAATTTAAGTATGAAGCTGCAAGAAGGGAAAAGAATCTTGTTGAAACCTGCAGCGGTCAAAATGTAAGATGAAAGTAAGCATTTTAACATTCTTGCTCCTCCAGATTTCAACATCAATTCCCACAAAGCTTTCAGCTTTGTTTAAAAGAAAAAAAAAAAGTAAGCTTCAAGAAAAATCAGGAGTATCTGGTTCAGGAGAGAAGAATCAAAACCATATAAGCAGAGGTGGACATGTAGAATAGAAAAGATTTGTCAAGAAAAGGATCCTAACAAATACAATGGCAAAGGCAATACAGAGACTAAAAGAGTCTATAAAATCATTCATTATTAAATAACATCACATTCAAAATGTAATATATATTCCATCTTGGAACTACAATTACATGAATAAATTGCATGAGCATCTCTCTGATGTCATCAGAGCTCCTCAGTGGAGCAATAGTCCACGCGAGTAATCCTGAAGGCATATTATTTAAATCTTTCAATGACAGCTGTAATTTGCTTCTCAGCAATAAGAATTTTCCTCGCCAAGCTAAAAGAAATATTGCTGTATTAGCACAGTCAGGGTCACACATATCTGACTGATATACGGGGCACAAATTACTCTTAGACTCTTACCCATCTTATAGTTATAGACTTTGAAAATAAATAGTGTGCCATTACGTGAATATGCCCCCATTTATATAGCAAATACATAAACTGCAGTAATGGTTTAAAATGACAAAAGAGGGCCCTGATATTTATAAACAATGATTCCTTTTATGCTTTATGGAAACCTGTTATTTTATCAAGTATGCTAAAAATTAACCTTTTATAGTATTTAAATACTGTTAGTACTTTGAAGAAAAG
Source organism: Gallinago undulata (assembly GCA_026546715.1). NCBI lineage: Eukaryota > Metazoa > Chordata > Aves > Charadriiformes > Scolopacidae > Gallinago > Gallinago undulata. The sequence continues at coordinate 44,647,001 of JAOTQQ010000012.1, forward strand.
TAGCAGTATGAGGATATGTTAATATACTCTTTTCCATGGGAACTATTCCAATTTTAAAAGATTAATTTGTTTTTGAATTTTAACCCCCATCTGCTTTGTCTAGACTTTTGCTCTAATGAAAATAGGCAATACAGCTGCTCACTGAGGGGTCTTAGTCAAAATTTCAGGGCTAACTAAATACTTTTTTACCAGTAAGCTCTTCAGAGCTTTCCTGCTCCAGCACTCAGGGGCCAGCAGCACTGAGCCCAGGCTCCCCTGGGAAATTCCGCTTTTTTATCTCCCCAAGCCCACCAGAGGGAAAACCTCTGCCTGGGGGACAGGTAGAGAGCCTCAAGCTGGCATTTTCCTGGAAACAACGGTGTCTTCCATGAAAAGCCACAAAGGAAGTATTTGGTTAGAATGAGCTCAAGGTATTCTGCCTTGATTATTTCTTCTTTTTTTCAGTGACAGAAGAGGACAACAGTAAATTGCAGTTACAAATCATGTAATTTGTTTAAACTTTTAGTCTCCTGGACCCCATTGTTTAGTATACATACCTCATGTCACCTATATATACCTCACATTATCTAGACATGGCAGATTTTTATACACACGTTTTGTTTAACACAGGCAGGGGCAGATTTGGATATTAATTATCTTCTTCTCATGCAACTTTAATATGCAATAAGTCTATTAATTACAATTACCAAGGATTTACAGCATAAAGATCAGATTTTCATCCACTAAGTACAGCATTATGCACTATGGAACATACCATTTTGACGTTTCAAGACATACTGGCATTATGCTCCAGAACAGTTCGGCTGCAATTAAGTACACCAATATATTTCCTTAAAAATGAATTTTAAATCATTGGAGCTACACGTATCTGTTGATCCATTTCTAAATGACCGTTAAACACTACTGGAAGAAGTACTCATTTATATTAAAGGGTTTAGGCAATCATCTGCTTTTGATAGGACTGAGGATTGCGTGTAAACTACATTGTTCCTAAAATGCCCCCTTAAAGGTCTAAAAAAGCCAGCAGTGTTAGCAGAGGAGAGATGGTATGAAAGTTATGAGATATTCTTATGCTGCATCATATGAACTCATCAACTAGGCACTGCATCCCAGAGAAAGCATCTGCTATCTGAAATTTAGGGACAGTAATTCACAGCCCATAGAACACTGCATCACCACAAATTAAATTTGTTATAAATTTATAATGATGTTCATATAAAAACATTATGTTTTAATAGTTTAAAGAAGTGACAGCGCTGGGCACTTTATAAATGTTTAACTAGCACAGTCTTCATAATTTAAAATGTTGAGGTTTCATCACTGAAGATGATGGATTGAATCAGTGTTTGAACTTGGAGAGGGGGGTCACTTACTATAGAAATCTACTGAAAGTCTAATCTCAATGCACACACCTTGTTTCAGAACATTTACGTGAATCATGAACTCATCTGAAATTGTGCAGTAGCCTGTTCATAAAGTCCAGATACGGTTCTCATTGCCAGGGATTAGTATGTGAGCATGGGCCCTCTGTTGGGGAACTCTGAAAGTATGAACTTATTGTTAATAAATACATCAACCAACCATTAGATACAAGAGATATCCAGGGAAAAACCTTTAACTGTTTTGTTTTCTTTCACTGCATGTATGTTCTGACTGATGCTTATAAAATAATTTTCATCTTTGATCTTTCCAACAATCTCTAACTCCTTAAACACTGCCTTCCTTTTGCTTTATATGGTTATATTGCTTGGTGTCATTATCACGACCAGTGTACTGTTATTGTATCTAAGTCATATTTTTACTTATCCATCTGACAGACAACCCATATGTGAACTGCTCGATCAGTCTATGTGTCTCCTTTGCCTAACTCATGTGCCTCAGAGTCCCACATTCTCGTGGCTTGATGGCCAAGGACTGTCTCCCTCTACAATCTAACCCTTTAATCACTCCAGCTATATTCCCTGTTTATCCGCATCCATACATTGGTTATTAAATCAAGCTCTGTGTAAATCACTGATTTGCTCATGACAAGGTTTTTGAGAATTCCAGCTCTCAGCAATGCTCCAGCCGTATAGGGCTGAAGAGGGTAAGAATCTAGACAGAGCAAAACACAGCTAATGTCTGTCAGATGCCCTATTAAAGTAGAACTTGAAATATATTTTAAAAATCAATAGATAGAAACATTGGCAAGGAAAATAAGGGAGCATTGAGGATTAACGAAGAAGAAATGTCAAGACCTTTTACTCTGGCTGTCGAGTACCAGGTGATTTAGAAGTCAAAGGAAGGGCCACCGCTTTCCAGTAGGGAATCTAATTTCTACATTAGATTTTCTCCTGCTTCATGGTAGCTGTAATTTTACTTGCATGCTGAAACGTAATGAACTATTTCACCCTCAGTAAACTTGTCAGCAAAAAGACTGAGTTTAAGAGAATAGATGTAATAAGAAAGGGAAGTTTTGTTGAAGGGTTTGTAATGTGAGTTTGTAAAAAGTCCGAGTAAACCTGTTTTCTACGTATACCTGTATCTCATCTTCAACATGGGCAACCACAATCTTTCAAAGCTCTTTTAGTTTCTGGTAACTGCCTCACATGAAGATTAGATGAAGACTAAGGATTTTGAAATACTCCTGTCACCATAACAAATTTAATTTGAGATAAAATGAAGATATTTTTGTATTAATAATCAGGAGCAACTAGATAAATTCCCATTCCTGCTTACACAGAACTGAACACTGACCAAGGACCTGTTTCATCCAGGACGGTCATCTTCATGTCAAATTATTTCCTATTTGGGAGAGTCACTTTCACACAATTCCTTGAGTGTATTCTGAATATATGAAACAAGCTGGATTGGTCTTTGGAGCAAGAAATGACTTTTTACTGTGTTTGTATTGAGTTTACCACAACTGGGTCCTGGTCTACAGGCACTAATGCAATTCTTTGATAATAATAACGAAAGCAGCAGCTACTGCACATATACACACATTAATGCTACAGACCCAGGAAATATGTACAACCTGGTATTAACATTCAAGCTGAGAAAATGCCTTTAATAATTTAATCCTATTCAATTGGTGTTGGTAGATCCATGTTGTTGATATTTACTACTCCTTATCTGAGGACCATGAAATATTTTGCAAATGTTAAACAGCACAGTAGCTTATGAGGGTAGGTGAGTAACATTTAACATAAAGCTGCTAGGACAAAGCAGAGAGCAGTGAAGTAGAAGCCATCCAGCTGCATATTAGAAAGCTGTTGGCATTGAAAACAAACACTAGGGAAAACCTAAGGAAAACCATTAAAACAGCCCTCTACTTGAATTTTTGGGATGGGAGTGGGAGAACTCAATATATGATTTGCTAGCAAAGCAGGTGTTTGTCTATGTGGTGGAGATACCAGACGAAGGATAGTGTGCTCTCTTCGATATGGAGAAAGTACTTCACAGTTACAGTAAAAACACTGGCAGCAAATTAGTCATTGCAGAGGTGTGATTGTATAAAACAAAACAGCACCTCTAGATTAAAATAACCATGGATATTCCAGACATATCACTCACCAGCTGCAAAAAGGTGACCTAAATCACATCAAAAGTTAGAAGTCCCAGTAAATATTTCCTTAACCAAAAGTTTCGAAGCTATACAAGCTCCTGTATAACCCCCAAAATGGCAAGTTAATTGTATAATAAATTCCTCACCATCTGACTTTATGTACCACTACCTAATGTTTTGAATTTACCACCAGTTATATGAAGCCTAGTATTGTTAACAGAATAGGCTCGTGGAGTCCAGTGATCAGCTGACAAAAAATCATCTCAGCTTAGATCCAATTAAAATAAAACGCTAATTCTCACAGCTGGCAATAATATCTTGACACTTTGAGTTAAGAATACCCCAAGTCACATACAAAAAGTAAATACAGTGTGTTTATGGCTATACATACACAGGGATTCACTATTCTACATAAAGTGAATTACAGCAAGTGTAGTCACAGAAGTACAAAATTCACACAGCAGAAAAGGATTCTGACGCAGCCAGAAATAAGTGATCCCATAAGCCTGGACAATCTTATTGAGATTTAAATATTTGCCTTTTCTATGAGCAGAAATAAGCAGAGCATTCTTGTACCATCTAGTGCTTTGGACAAAGAAATAGCAAAGTTTTCTGCAATCTGGTATCAGCCACAGAACTTCTGGAGAGGATCAAAAGTGACAAGATAGGGGAAGATAAGTATTCCAGGGACTGTATCAGTGACTGAAACTTACCCATGGATACTTGTTCTGTTTAATTTCATAAGACAGAAGAATAAGCACTGGAAAGAAAACTCATCAGTACATAACTTCGGAATGCTGCACTTAAGAATTTGAGCCAACTGAAAGAAGGATATTGTAAAATTCAAAGAGGTAAATGAAAAGAAAGGCTAATCAGAAACAGAAAAGGCCTATTAAAATTCTTTTAGTGCTCTAACCAAGTGTGTAAATCTAAATGCCAAAATATTCTTCCCTCTCTTCCAGTAAAAACCATAGAATGCAAATATCAAAAAAAGAGAAAGTCAAAGACAGCACTAACATGTTGTACTACTTTTCAGCATCCTGAAAACACCTCCATGAGTTACACAAAACTTAAATTAATTTAGCCCTTCACAAACTACATAAGCCAGGCACACAAGTCATAAACATGCACATGCCTCAATGATCTTTCAGGTCCCTTCCAACCCAAACGACTCTATGATTCTATTTCAGATGAAAAATGAAAATTCTTATCAGACCTATAAAGTGATAATTTGTGTCCTGTATTTCAATACACAGAACATATTAGTCAAGTTAAAATTAATCATATATACTACTATAAAGAATGCCATTGGATCTCGAATGATAATCACATATTGGATATGTGTCTGGATACTTCTATATATATATGCACACATACATGTACATACATCATGTACTGGGTATGTGTATATATCCAATCACATACTGCATATACATCTCACATCTGGATATCCCAAGTATTGCTAGATATACAAACATTTTATACAGTACTTTAAAAACATGGGTTTTGGAAAGCTATGTTATTCTCAATATCAAGTAAATAATTATACACTAAATAATCCATATCTTAGGACTCAGTATTGCTTGCAGAATGTCTGAGAACAAACTGGGATATTATTAAGTTTTGACTATTAAAAAAATCACAGTATCATTGACTAAACGTCTTCCTTCTTAGCGCTACGGAAAATGCTTTACTAAGCTTAAAAAAATATCTTCCAACAGGGTTTAACGATGAAAGTGCAATATTTCACTGTCATGAGAACTTAGTACAGCCCATAGGACATTATAAACTGAACACAAAATTCAAAATACAGCTTAAGTGAGATTTTTTAAAAATCCAAATTACTCAGATAAATTAGCCAATATTGCCTCAATTCTCTGCTCATGGAATCACAAAATACAGCAAAGGGTCTGTGCCACAAGAGAGCTATGCACACCAAATGCTGAATTTCTTTAAATTACACTACACTAGCTTTACTTAAATCATTGTTTAATTGTTGCTTAAATTCTAGTAAGAGTAATTGTGATTAGCTGCACTCTCCTTCTGAGTGATCTAAATCAACTTTTCTTAACTGTTCACTGTAAACAAAATATATTGCTTCTTGAGCAAAGGGAAGGCCCTGGCCCAGCAACTGCAACTCACAAATATCCCTGCCGACTGCTAATATTCATCAGGGACTCTGTAAATAGATTGTATTTTAGCCAAAATATATGCAAAAAGCTATATTTAAAAGCTTACATTGTGACTAGATTGTAACCCAGCAGTGGAGGAGAAGGAGGACATTGTCTTTGTGGCAATTCCCACACAGGGCACAGAAGTGCCATGGCAGAAGGCTGCAAAGCAATAGCAGGCTCTGGAGGCCTCCCCATCTCTTTTCTCTGGGGACTCTCTCCTATTTCATTATAATTTTAAAATAAAGACATATCCGAGTGTGCAGAGGGAGCTTCTCCACACAGCGGGAAGGGTGGAGAGTAGTTTTATCCTTCCCCTGTATTTGCTTCAAAGCATTTTGAGAAACCCATCTTGTTTATGATCTGCATAATGTATCTTAATGTTGATGAGTTTTTTTCTTTTTGGATCTTAAGTTGTTTGCATCGAACAAAATGTTTCATCCTACCCAAGGACATTACTCTATTAGACTGAAGCCAACAAAAGATGGTCTATAAAGAAGGAGTGTAGGCTTGGTAACAACTTGAAAATAAGAGACTAATACTAATGAAGGATAGATAGTTTTCTTATAAGAGTCAGTCGGATTTTAAAAAGATATGCAAGTTAAGGAAAACATATGTAACAACACATGCATTTATAGTGAATACATGTCAGCAACCCACAAGTGAGGATTTTATTCACAGTCTAACAAATATCTCTGTTATAATGTTATTCCTTAGAGCAATGGAGTATTATGGATTACCTTAGTAATTAATGAAATTAATTAAAGGCACGCTTAAAAGCTTCAGGTTAGGAGAAAGATGCATAAGATGCATTTCTCCAGCTAACAGAGCTTATTTGAGTGCAGCAGGAGATACACGAACAGGTTTCTGCAGCTTTGTAAGATTCTGGGGAAGCAGACTCTGCTGGGAATTGCTGCACAAGCACCTCCTTGTGGCACTGAATTCTCAGAGCTGAAGCTGTAGAAGGGATGCTATCTGAAAATCTCTTGGGATTTTGCTTCACCTTCTTTGAAGGAAGCTCCCTGCAAAGGTACTTGCAGGAATCTACTGAGGAGTAAATCTCCAGCAAGACATTTGACTTTGAGAGGGGCTACCCTAAATCCAACACTTGTGCTACCCACACTGTATATCTCTTCAAGTTCTAAATATCTTTCCCCACAATGCATGATCAGTGACTAATATAACGAGGATCTAATCTGGGAACTATCATAGTAAAAGTATATACATATATTTCAATATACAAACACACAATTCTTGAATTCAGAAGATGTAAACTTAGCCCATCTCTGTATAAAACTCGGGATGACAGAGTTACTAATCTACATGACAGAAATACTTAGGGACACACGACTTGGGGGGTCGGACTAGATGACCTTTGAAGGTCCCTTCCAGCCCAGATGATTCTATGATTCTATGACCTGAATGATATTTTAGACATAGTGTCAGTGGTTCCCCAGGCTTTGTTTCATTGGAAACAGGATAGTAAATCTTCCTGTAGGTAGCTGTAGCCCAGACTGGCAAGGAAAGCAAATTGATGCTCAACCGTCCTATAATGAAATTGATGAAAGTTACGGACCTTTGCACACAACTCAAGTATTGTAATTCCAGCCTTAACATCCTTACAACACAGACCAATACAATTTGAGAAATCCTTATGCATATCCCCCACAGGTTATCTGACACGCATATGACAACTTAAATGTCATCAAATGCTCACATATAAGGGATGAAAAACTTTTTGACAGCTAAGATACACAAATTAGTGAAAATGAGGTTCTAGAAAGATAATCAGAAAAAGAAGAGGTGTGATTTAGGTAGAATTAAACCATATTTTCTGACAAGTACAGAAGGTAAAAGTCACAAAACAGAAGTTCCCTCTCCACAGTGAGTGCAGAATTGCCTGTTAAAGCCTGATGCTTATTCATTTTTTCCCAGAGGAATTTTTTCTTATTACTAGATGGAATAAAAAGTCTTCTTCTGTTCTGAAAGCTGATACATTTTATTTCTCAGTCCCCAGCTGTAATCCCACAGTGATTATGTGTCCAGAGGAGATATATTGGCTAGTCCTGTAAAAATTCTGGTGACAGTCACTTGCCTTTACATTGCATACTAGATGGTAAATTGAGACAGCAGGTAGATTTTTTTCCTTTGGGGAAAAAGAGAAATTAAAAACTTCTCAGTAAAGCAGGCAAAAATCGAACCCTTTGCTTCCAAAATGAAAATTTCTTCCACTTCACAAAGAAATACTTTAATCTAGATGATTTACTGGACTGTAATAGGATTCACTATATCTTCACAGAAGAGATGAAGTGATAAGATAGCAATTTCCATAAAGGGTGGAAGAAGGGGCTCCAAGAATCAAAGAATGGGAAAAGATCACTCCCCTGACGTCACTGATCAGTTTACAAATGCTGCTAAAAAAGATGAACACTACCTGAATAGCAGCATTGTCTAACCCAAGATGAAGCAACCAAACCAAGAAAGTTAGTAAAAGGCCTGAAGGGGGGAAAAAACCCAAAACCACCAGACCCCATTGCTTTGATTCAATAATTTTATTCTGTCTCTGTCCATTATATTGATGTCGGTGAAAGAACATTCTTGAAAAAGGCTGGTTAACCTGGGTCTGACAGAGCCAAAAGTTTTGAAAGCTAAGAGGTGATTATAAAAAAAAAAAAAACCCACAAAAAAAACCAGAGAGAAGACAGTCAATGCTGCCTCTTTAAAGCTTTTAAATGATCCTTACTTACACAGTTACAAAAGTCAGCTCAAAGCATATTTTTTTCTGGTTTTAACCCCTAATAATTTCTTTTCACAGCAAAATAAAGCCTACAAAAAGTGCTGTTCATGGTGACTCCATTAATAAGTCTGTACTAAGATGCCCCACCGTCACTTATGTTTAAATTTATGCCTATTAACTCTTGTCCTGTAACTGGGCACCACTGAAAAAAGACTGGCCCCATCCTCCTGACACCCACCCTTTAAGTATTTGTAGGTAATGATAACCACCAAGGTAATCTGGTATGTCAATACATTCTGTGACAAGTTTTCAACCGAACACTAAAGTTGAGACACGTGTCTCCATTGGTTCACTGGCATCATATGAACCACCTGGACAAAGATTAACTAGTCATACTGCTAAGACTTTTTATTATTTCCAGAAATACATGCTATAAAGGCAGCTATTATATAAACACATTATTTTGCATATTCCTGTCTCACGTAAGTAACACCTGTGCTTGTAACAACAAAGTTAATGCGACCATACCTTGGAAAGACGCTCTGTACAAGCACTGATTGGCAATGATGGAAATTGGTACACTTAATGATCCCACCATTAACATATTGCTTAGATTTTTTTTTTAAGAAAAAAAAGAAAAAACTGCTCTAGGCTTCAACATTCAGCATGAACAGCTGATGTGGGCTGAATTCTTCTTAAATAGATGTGATTATATTTCAATGTCTTTTATGATTATGACAATTTTGACAAGATAATAATCTCCTCTGAACAGGACTTTTTAAGGTTTAGAGAAATAATGTAAGATACATTAAATAATCTGTCAAATTATCTATGAACCCTGCTTTCAAAAGAAATCCTATGATCTCATTAAAATAATTACAGAAAATCTATGCCTGTAACTATAAATAACAAGTACCAGTATCACTGGTATTCAAGGGAGGGATCTAAAAGTACAGGAACTTGCAAGATTCAAAAAGTGATAGTATAGCTTTGTTCTCTTAAGATAATCAACAGAAGTTTTGGTGTTAAACATCCTGCATGCTAAGGTCAACTTCTGAACCACAGTCTTCAAAATGGAGGGAAAGGAAACAAGTCTGTAGCTATGCTAAAATCAAATAATCCAGATATGTATATTGCAGCCTTCTTTCTCTTTCCTTCCCTCACATTTTGTTGCCCCTTTTCTCTTACTGTTTTTGGGGAAAAGCAAAAACCAGATCTACACAGCACAACAGAAAGAGAAGCACAAGTACAAGCAAAAATCAATAGCAAGTGTCTTCAAAAAATCTTTGCTGGAATTCTCTTTTTAGGAAAAGCATGAGAAAATAAAAGGAATGAACCTCAGATGACGTCAAGAATGAGAGAAATTATGAATTTTAAACATAATTTCAATTTTAATTTTCTATTTTCATGCTTCGTTTAGGTAGAGATAGGACTGAGCAAAACTGGTATTTACTATCCTGTGATGTAAATACAGGAGACAGGAGAAAGAGGACAGAAACATCTATGAAAGCTCTACAAAAGCAGCTGCTGCTTCTTAACTCCTTAAGTAGGCTGATTTCTGCTGCCATTGATTATGGCCTTACTTTAGCGGCCAGCACCACTCTTGCAAAATTCACAGAATCTTCATGATTGGAAGGGACCTTTGAGATCAACGAGTCCAACCACAAAAAAAACCCAAAACAAAATAAAAATAAAACAACCCAAAAAACCCCACACAACCCAAACTTGAGAGAACAGGCCAACCCCCACCTCTCTACAGCCTCCTTTCAGGTAGTTGTAGAGGACAATGAAGTCCTCCCTCAGCCTCCTTTTCTCCAAACTAAATATATCCAGTTCCCTCAGCCTCTCCTCATATGAGTTGTTCTCCAGATCCCTCACCAGCTTGGTGGCTCTCCTCCGGACTCGCCCCAGCAGTTCAATGTCCTTCCTGTAGTGAGGGGCCCAGAACTAAACACGGTACTTGAGGTGAGGTGCCACCAGTGCTAAGCGTCTTCTGCCACTTACAATGGGAAAGTTACCCTCTTTTAATTGAAAACTCCTGCTTCTGGAGAGTAAAGGATGAAGTTATCAACCAATGCAAGGTGACAACGCAGGCAAAGCTTTGTATCGGGACACTTTAAGATAAAAAAAACATACTATTGTCTGAGAGATTGTTGCAGATACAGAAGGTTTTCCACCTAAGCTATTTGAAAGAGACAACACTGCTGCCGTGCCACCCTGTGAGAGCATGACAGAATTGAAACTCCTGTCAATAACATCACCAGATGAAGCCCCTGCATGATTCCCATGGATTGACATTCTCATTATAACCAGAATTCAGCAGAAGTGGTCCCTATGACTCAGTGAGAATGAGGAGTCAACAGTCTACACACAAACCTATTTCACGTACAAAATGTCATTTTATTTACCATGAAATCAAGCACTGTGTTTCTGAGCAGCGATTTAATGCTACAAGGTTTGTTCTTTCAGAAGGCATTGTTCCAGCACTTCATAAAGCTGAAGTACTAAACAAATACTTAAATAATGAGTTATTTAAAGAGCTGAACAGCTAACAGCAATAAGAGAAATCCAATAATCATTTTGTAATAGGTTTTACGTGTAGAATGCTATCTTCTCCAGAGAAGTTAACTGAAATTCAAAGACATGAAGTTTAACTTCATATATTTTCTTTTCAAAATTCTTTTATAGCTTTTTTTTTTTTTTTACTTTAAAAGGGGAAAAAAAAACAGCCAAAAGTTATCCAATGATATAAAAGAAATACACGGACTTTTAAAATATTTAGGAGCTGACTTACCAGTCTCTTTATAATTCTCAACAAAAGCTTCAGTTGTCGTGTATCTTTTTTCGACTTCAGTACTTCAGCAAAGCTGTCCATGTTTTCAGGAGACATAGTCTCCTGACTGCTCCCTCCATACAGCTGAACCAGCAATGATAAGCACTGTGAGGCACTCTCAAATATTTCAGTATCTTCACTGGGAAGCTAAAAATGAACAAAAAAAGAACAAAAATCAAATTCCAATTTCAGAAAAATTGTGTATCACTGCAGATCTGGAAGAGCCTTAACATTTGCATTGTACCAGGAAAGAATCATTTCTAGTTGAACAATTCAAAATTCCATTAAACTAAGCTTAATAAAGTGATGGAAATATAATTAAAACAGTATAACAACATCTCCACTATGATTCTATCAAATAGCCTTTCTACAGTGGCACCATAAAAGTACTGAAAATGTCGCTCCCAACTCTATTATTTTCAGACAATATATTTTGCTTTAAAAAGAAGTAGTAATAGCAGAAAGCATCATTATAGCCATGATGTCTAATCTCCTACATAATGCACACCATAAAACTTCATTTAATTATTGCTAAATCAAGTCTATGGTTTCTGGTTGAGGTAGAGTACAGGCTATCGAGCTATTTACTGGCTTTTAAGTTGTCACGAGGAGGTACATTTTGCAGATTTTAAACATTTCCCTGAATTTCAGCTTTTCTGCACTCTTTCAAAGAGCAGATGCTGGAGCAGGCCCTAGCAATGGCATGGAAAAACTCTTTCCTGGGAAACAAAATTATGGAAAAGATTTGGGGACATGGCTAATAATAATCTTTAAATGAGCTTCAGGTAGCATAAGACTGTTATCAAAATGATGTATATCTTTCTTGAAAGTACAATCTGGAAATAATGAGTAGAGATATTAAATTAGGCTTGTATTTGGCACTGTTGGAATGGTAACAGGAATGCAATGCCTAGTTTTAGCGCATACAGTACGTGAAAGTTAGTGAAAAAAATCATAGATGTTTCTTGGGAACAGGCAAGAGGACAAAAGATTGGAGAACAATAGCAAAAGACTGAAGGAATTCAGCATCTATAGCTTATCAAAGGGACGGTTAAAGGGCACTTGATCATATTCTTTTGGTTACATGTGAGAAAAAACAGGTGGAGAATAGGCTAACTCCTTTACCTGAAAAAGGACTAGTAAGAGATAATGGCTCAAAACATAATCTAAAGCAATTTGGGTTAGAAGAAAAATAATACTTTGATTTCTTTTTTTAATAAGAGTGATTAACCACTGAAACAACTTCCTTAGAACAGAGATATAAATTGCCAGTGATGGAGATTACAACAATAATAACTTTTTCTTCTAAAATAAACGTAACAAAACTCTTCACTGTAACAAGGAACTAATTTAGGAAAGTCCTATGTCTTGTGTTACGCAAGATTCCAGACTAAATGATTACAATAGCCTTTTCTGGCCTTACAGTCTATGAGCAGAACAAAATATACCAGAGAGGTCTTAATTAATAAGGTATAGAAGCCTAAAAGCATCTAATCACTCCTATTCAGATTTTTAATTCAAAAAATATTATTTAAATACAAAGAGGCTAGATTAAAGCTCAGTTAACAGACTATCATTACTGACAATAAAAAGGAAATCTGTCCAACCATTTATATAATATGCCCAACCATTTCAATACTGATTACTTATTTAATCTGCAGTGTGAACTTCCCGAGTTTTTTCATTTTAAGCAAAACCCATTCAGTTACTCTAAGCAATCTGGGAATATATCATCAGACACATACTCCTTAAATATTCAAGAAGCAGTTCTCCAGGGATCTGCATGCAAATGCAATCCTGTTTTCCATTAGCTTCATAGAGGTGGCTGTTTAAAACATACTGAACTAAGATGTAAGCTCTGAATACATAGCCCCGAGACATATCACATTCTATTTGACCTAATGGTATGCAAGTGACAGGACCACAGCAGCTATTTCTTCCACAGTTTTGCTGTATGGTTTTTCTTCATTGCAATCTAAATGCCACCTACTCAATTGTTTCCTTTCCAACATTCAGAATTACCTAATATCATCAACATAAGTAGCAAGGCTAAAAAGGAGGAAAAGCTACAAATAGTAACAAGCTTTATAATTCCATTTATATCTTCAATCCTTATCAAGTTAAAAAAAAAAATCCACTGATCTCACTTCAGGCTTTGATTGACTTGTATTTCCTTCACTGAAAAAAAATGCTGTTAGATAAGGGAAGGAAAAATAAAACTTCTTGGATGTATCTCTTATCCCCTTTAAAAGCAGCACTCTAACTTACAGTTTGTTACTGGATCAGCGTAGAAAGGTGTATCAACCACTCCCTCAAGTAAATCCCAGTACAAGAGCTATATTCAATTTTCAAGTGTTGTTTGTATGCTAACCAAAAATAAAAGATCAGTGAACAAAATCTGACAGGTATGTCCTTGCCCTGGTATCGCAGTGGAGGCCAGTTCCCCAGCTCCATAAGCACAAAATCCCATGTGTAATAAGTAATCACAACAGCCATATTTGGAAGTGAGACTGTTCCCAAGGTCTTTTTCTGAGATATTCACTAAATATCAGAGCAGTGAAAAGGTGTCAGTCTCTGCAGAGGACTGCCCCTACAACAACCTTGTGTGATGAAATACATAAAGCACCATGTCTTTTGCAGTCCTTCCAGACACCAGGAGGGTACATGACGTCCAAGGAAGCAAATGAGCAAATCCAGCCTGTTAGCGTTAATCCCAAGGAAGGCATTCTTCAGTAGGAGCCCTCAGATAGTGAGACAGCACAACAGTTTGCCCTAGGTGAGGAGGAGCTGGGCTTGGGACAATGGCTTTACTTATCTCCTCCTCCTGGCATGCCCGGCCTTTTATCACTGCTGCTGCTGTTCTTTGTTCCTCAACAAGAGAAAAAAAAAGACCCTGAATCTCTCCATCCAACACGTTTTAGCATCAGATAGGGCTACTCTTCACAGGATATCAAGCTGTCAATGACCGTCCTCCAACCTAGCCACCAGTGTTACTCCAGGGCTCACAGGACTTGCTACCGACGACATCATCCTACTCAATTCACAAATGCCAATGAAGTCCTTCATCGCCTGCTGTTCTTCAGGCTCTTCTGCCCCTCTCCTTCACCAGAGTCTGAGCTTCAGTGCTATCTAGAGTTTGGGGAGCAAGTTGCTGGCATCCCTGAGAATTGCAGGGTAGAACAATACCAGCATAGGTCTTTGATGAATAGGAAAACAAGCTGGAAATTGGAAAGACTGTATTTACTCTGGAGGGGATGAGAATCATTGGTCTACATTCTAACCCATCAATAATTAAGGTGGAAGAGGAACTCTCAGCAATATATTTTAAGTATGTGCACATCAGCATTTTTCTCTATAACTCTCACCATTTTGCTGTTTCACTACTGAACTGACAAGTACCGATATAGATATCACAAACAGTAACTTGGTAACGTGAAGTTTAACAATGGCTGCCAGTCAGTGTTAGCACTTTTATTAATGGCTATAAAGAGTAGAGGATCTGAAGAAATTTATTGGTATGAACAAAAGCAATAACTGAAAATATAATGAATATCTGTAAATATAGAAAAAACAATAAATGAAAATTCAGCTTTCAATTAAATAGTATTTTATGTCTAAGAAGAACAGCAAAGCTAGAGTCATGTTGCTAGATAATGAATACAGATGAACAGTTCACCTCAATCAACAGGAAGTGTTCTGACTATTTTTCTAATAGTAACAATTCTATTTGATATGAAGAATTATATTTCAAGTCTTTGAAATGCATTTATAGTTCTTCATAACAGCAGCTACTTAAGTTTTTGTTCTTTCAGAGGAGAAACCCCTGAAAAGCTAGAGTTCTAACTCCTTAAGAAAACATCTGTCCCTTAATATTTCCGAACTACATGAAAAAACTCTAGTGGCCTTTCATTTCTTTTTGCTTTATCAGTCTTAGAGAGGATTATGGATTCAGCCCTTCAGCAAGGTAGAAACATTAGTACTCCTTCTCCTTGCAGCTCTTAATATTCTGGGCTAGCTTGACGAAAATCCAACACCTTAAAATAAATTACTGAACAGCTAAAGTCATAATTTTTGCCATTCTCTAACTCAGAACTGTAGATGTATTTTTCATTTCAAAATTTTAAAATAATGCCTCATGATGAGACTTTTGTGGAATTAAGATTGTGTATTATTTTTTGCTTATTTTTTATGGCCATGTTATAACCTCAGGTAAACAGGCTCATAACATGAAATTCTACTTCCTTTCTAGATAGAACCTGTTCAGTGTATTTTAACTTTAATGGGGTGAAGAGCAGGAAGTTTCTTGTTATTGCACACCTATATTTCTGCAGTCCGTTGTGAAAAAATGCCTTCATTTCAAACCTAGTTGCAGCATGTTCATGAATTGCAAACCATTGCAAGAAACATGTGATCATTTGAGCTGAAGTGGCAGTTTTCACACCGTTGGAGTTGCTACAGCATCTAATTTTAGAGCTACAATGAAACTGTCTGGATTACCCGTCGGGGACACTATTTCAGTGCATTAATGAGGTTATACACAAATAGAGTTTATTACGATAAGAGATAGATGTTCATTAGATCAGTAATGTGATTATAGAATGGAGTAAAGGAAGCACCATCGGGAACTATAGGGAAGATGATTTTGCAAACATTAAACAAAATGTAAAAGCAAAACATCATTATTAAATTTGCTAACTTTACTATGCCATTCTTTCTAGTAAATACACACAGTTTTAAATGAAAAAACAAAATATTATATTTTGGTTTAGGGCCAAATTGTCATTCTCCTACCTAAGGGAACATATTTTTAAAAAAAACATATATTTTCAGTTTATTTCAGTTTATTTTAATCTAGCCTAATTGCTGAGAAACTAAATCTCCATTCTGAAATTCTGTGCTTGTGACAATATATTCTTATTTCCCCTGGTGTGTTTTTGTTTGTGTGTGGGTTTTTTTGTTTGGTTAGTTGATTTTTCTGGTGGTGGTGGTTTTGGGGTGGTTTTTTTGTTTGTTTGTTTTTAGGATAGCTCTGCAGATGAGAATTCTTCAAATATAATTCTCAGATAACATTTCAAATACAGTAACAGTAATACCTTATACAATACAGGAAATAAATGTGTCTTTCCATTCTAACCACAGAACCATATGTATTCCTAAGAAATGGAAAATAAAATTCTACAGCTTACAGGGTTATCATTCTTCTGCAGTCATTTTCATTATTCATTGGCAAATACCTTCACATGCTTTGAAACCAATGTTAGTTTGCCTTAGAGCCAGTGCAGTGCAGAGACAGAAAGGACCTAGAGGAGATCATCTCATTCACCCACGTGCACTGAGACTTCATATTTGTCCTCTCCATGATTGCACATGATAACATGTAATTACTGTCTTTCAACAGGAATGTAGGGAGCGCAGTAATCAACTGCAAATTTTGCTAGTTATACTATAACGAAGAAGCCTACCACCAGTAGACAAAAAAAGTTCTCTCCCAGCAGTCTGGTAGGCTACAGAAAAGATTAGAAGATCTACAGAAAAATTAAAGTTTTTATAAATACTAGTAAGGTTTCTGAAAGTTTCTAAAAAGTTTCCAAAAATCCATACTGAAGTGATTTTAAGAGTAAGCAAACAATTTTTTTTCCATTATGCGGTTCATCAAAAAGTAGGAGGTATTTTATATCTTCTATAATTGCTGCAAGTTTCAGTATAATAATCAAATTACATTTATGTGCAAGCAGAGAAACAAAAATGCTATGTGTAATTAATTTTTAAATACAAAGCTGCCAAGCAGAAGACTAAATGCTCAATTTATTTTCCTCTTATTGATCAATTAAGGTCAGATTGATCATGGGATTAAACACTGAATTCTCCATATTTGCAGTGTTTTCTGCATGACAGAACTTGCAATTATATCTTCTTTCGCGTTCTTAAAAACTCTGAAGTTTCATTTACATGCAATCTAGGTTTCCTACAATTGCTTTGCTATGCCCTAAGTGATAGGCTAAATCACAATTACAGTATGGAAAAATTGATTCTAAGTTTTTGATACTTTCAAGTTTAACTCGTATTGATTTTTGAAATATTATTAAGAGAGATGAACATGTAGAACTTGAGGAAAATAAATAAATAGAAAAGTCAATGGGGCATGGAATAATCATCTACTTGAGGGACATACATATCAATGAGGGAAAGCAATTATTCAGAGTGACTTAAGAAACTATAAATAAGGTAAGACAGGTAGAAACAGCAAACCAGAGAAAATAATTTTAACTCAGTATCTTAAAATGAAGGTTAGTTCAGAACTTATGATCTCTGTTACCTCCAGAAAATAAAGTTCACAAAGAACTGAATGCCTCAAAACAGCAACAAATGGTTATGTAGACACACAGCTCAACGAATATAGAGAACTACCCTTGAAAGCTTCACAGAAGCTTAGGCACTCCTGAGCCCTTTGGAGGGCTAGGGAGCATATACATCTTGAGAGACCCACTAGACTTCACAAAGGATCTAGTCCTATTTAAAGAGATTCGAGCATAAAACATTTCCAACAAGTGGATCCTAAATGTTAAAATTATTACTCCATTGTTCAAACGCTTCCAACCTTAATAGGAAATGTCTAATACAGCAATGGGGAAAGGATATAAAATTTAACAAACCTAGCTGAAACAACTTTCATATATCCAGTCAAACACACATACATAAAGAACAAAACATATACATTACAAGAAAACATTTACAAAAATCTTTAACAAAATTCAAAACCAAACCCAAACAAACAAAAGCAGCGGCACCAATAGCCTTTACTCTTTACCCATATGTTAAAACCAGCAGATTTGAAATAAGCATTTTAAACATATCAGAATCTGTAGAAATACAGAACAAAGCAAAACTTAGTGGTGTTTTGCAGCCACGCTTCTGATACAAGGGCAAGTCAGAATCTAATCCATACATGCTAACTATACAATTATCCTATCCTTTAATTAAAAAACTTATAAAAGACTTCCAGGTGGTATAGGCTGAGTACAGCCTGGCCTCTAATTTTCTGTTCTTTAGAGAGTTAATGAAATTTAAATTTATGACTAGTTTCACTTTAAAGGAACATTTGCATCTTTTCATGTCTTGCTATTTATCATATATAGTGATTTAAAAAAATTAATAGAAAAGAAATGAAAAGAATTGATAAAGATGAAATACTGTATAGTTGAAATGCAGTCATTGTGGTTTAGATCATTCAGTGAACACTTCCAAAAAGCCTTTGCCAATAGCTGGTTAAAATAAATCCATAAAAGTAGAGCTTAGCAACAAGTATAATGTCAAAAATTAATAAAAAAGGAATCACACTCTTCCCCAAAATAGAGGATGACAGACAGCGCTAAAGATAGTAAAAGAGTCACAGGTATTCATATCATAATACATCTGAAAGCCTATATTTAAATGAAAAAAAAAACAAACCCAAAAACCCAACAAAAATATCTGAGGCTGGAAGAGAACTGAATCTGAAATGCTTCTAAGTGAAATAACCTGGAAAGGACAGTGTGATCTGCCACAGGGAAATCTTCTCACATACCATTCTAATGGCTTTATGTTGAATAAAAGGCTGAGGCAGCCTCTAAAACGCCTGTCCAGCTCAAGAAGCATTCCTCTACTATGCGCTATTACACACAGAGCCAAGACAAATCTCTGGCACAGCATGATGGGGATTGAGCTGATGGGATGCATCAGGGCCACAATATAGCAGTCTGTGAAGATTTCAGTGCAGCACTGTGACATCTAGTAAACCCTGGAAAAGACTGACTTTAAAAGGCAGACTTCAAAGATGTTTGCAGATCACCAGGGACAATTCCCACTTGTAAATTCCTCAGGATCATGTTAAAATAAAATTAAACCCTTGAGAAAAACTCAGAAGGCTCAAACCCAAGAAAATTATATTGAAAGTCATCACTCACTGCAAACTAATTTTAAGTTTACTGACATTTCTAATGGTAGCAGTACTTCTTGTTTCAAAATTTGAATACCATCCTTTCCATATGCAGTGATCGCCAGTCCAAAGGGATTGCAGCCCTTCTGAAGGGCTAAAATTTGGCTATACATATGCATTCCAACTGAGAAAGTGCAGCCTGTCCCTCGTCCCACTTCTATGCCTGAAACACACTCCAATGTCACTTATTACCTGCAAGTCACTATGACCAATAATTTCTTTAAGATTGTTAGTCCTTCCTTCATACTAGGTGGGAGCTCATAAACAATGAAAAACTAACAAACAGTTCTAAGGTGTTGAATTCAGTTGAATAATTCCAACTTCAGCAACATTCCAAAAGGCTTACAAACAAGCAAATTCTCACCAGTTGAATAAGCAGGCTAATTAGGTCCGTCAGGGGTTTATTGACAAGCAGAAGGTCTTCAGCAGCCTGTGTGTCCCCTCCTGTGCCAGATTTCTGTGCCTTAATAAGATGAGAAAAAAATAAAAAGCAGCATTGGTGACTGTTCCGTTAAGAGAAACAAATTAGGTCCATTAGGTGGTCGAAGTTTGAACGGAAGTTTGAAGGAGATTTGTATACTCTTTCCTAGTTAAGAATTCCTGTGCTCCCAATGGGCAGCTACACTCCCTGTGTCTGTAACAATAAGCACAAAGCAAAAGGGACTCATGCTGTCATGCCCATTCTACGCAGGCTGAATATGCAGACCTACGTGACATTTCTTCAGCAAAATGCTATAAACTGCATACACAAAAGATAGCTCTAAAGCAATAAATGTTTTATGTATTTGTATTCTCTTTCAACATGACATGCGTATTTTAACATTAAAGTTCAACTAGTTTTTTTTCCTTTATCAGGAAAAATTTTAAGTGCAACTCAAAGCAAGTAAAACAGTGGCAAAGTTAGGATTCTCTGCAATAATATCCGATTTTTGCCCTTCTGACCCACTTTGTATCCTGAACTATTCATAATATATTATAATGACTTATTTTTTAAATAGGAATAATAAAATCCTTAAGTGACCAAAGTCTGTGATATCCCGGAACCACAGAATTGTAAGGGCTGGAAGGGACCTTTAGAGATCATCTAGTCAAACCCCCCTGCCAAAGCAGGTCCACCTAGAGCAGGCTGGACAGGAAAGCATCCAGGTGGGTTTGGAATATCTCCAGAGAAGGAGACTCCACACCTCTCTGGGCAGCCTGTTCCAGGGCTCTGCCATCCTCAAAGTAAAGAAGTTTTTCCACATTTTCAGATGGAACTTCCAGTGTTGCAGCTTGTGTCCATTGCCCCATGTCCTGTCACCAGGCACAACTGAAAAGAGCCTGACCCTTTGACACCTGGCTTATAAATATCTAAAAGCACTGATGAGGTGCTACCTCAGCCTTCACTTCACCAGGCTAAAAAGACCCAGGTCTCTCAGCCTCTCCTCACAAGAGAGGTGCTCTGTTCCCCTGATCATCTTCGTAGCCCTTTGCTGTACCCTCTCTAGCAGTTCCCCAATTTTCTTGAACTGGGGAACCCAGAACTGGACACAGTACTCCAGATGTGGCCTCACCAGGGCAGAGTAGAAAGGGAAGATGGTCTCCCTCAACCTGCTGGGCATGCTCTTTTTAATGCACCCCAGGAGAACATTGGCCTTCTTGGCCACCAGGGCACGTTGCTGACTCATGGTTAACTTCTTGTCCACCAGGACTCCAAAGTCTCTCTCCTCAGAGCTGTTCTCCAGCAGGTCAACCCCTAACCTGTACTGGTGCATAGGGTTATCCTCCCCAGATGCAAAACTGCAAAACCCTAAAGTTGCCCTTGTTGAATTTCATCAGATTACTCACTGCCCACCTCTCTAGCCTGTTCAGGTCTTACTGAATGGTGGCACAGCCTTCTAGTGTGTCAGCCACTCCTACCAGTTTTAAGTCATCGGAAAACTTGCTGAGGGCACACTCTATCCCCTCATCTGGGTGGTTGATGAATATATTGAACAAGACTGGACCCAGTACTGACTCCTGGGAATATGATCTGTTACTACTTGTAATTCTGATCATTGCCATCCCGCCTCATCAAAACACACTGCCATCCTAAGCAGTGCTATTTATGATCCATCCCTGCCCCAGGACACCAGAAAGGTCTGCTTGCAAGATTTTTCATTTAACTTCATTATCTTGAAGCAGCTTTGGACCATGACCTTATACAGTCGAGCTGCTAGAGGAAAAAGTAAACATTTTGTCTAAAAAAACACATTTAAAAGTCTTTTTTGTACTGTGCTTCATTTCAAGCTCAATCCTAAAACCATCATCCAAGTGTAATACCTGAGGATTTTTATTGGGTTAAGTGAACACAGGAGCAAGTCCCCTGAGACAAGAGACACTAGTGCTGAAGCTCCACTGTTGATACTGATGAGTTGAAAGGATAACAGCTTTCTCTGGGAAGAATTTTGAAACAAAAGAGACCTGAAGAGCTATTTCTCCAGACAATAAGACACATTGGTACATCCCTCACTGGGACTCACCACAAGGACCTGGACCGGTGAAGCCCAAGAAGTGTACAGTGCAAAGAAGACAACAAAAATTGAGTATTTATATTAATCAAGAAAGGGAAGTAAACCACCTTAATTTCAGCAAAATTTAGAAGAGCTTCTCCTGGTTAGCGTTTGGATGAGAAGATAGACATTTTCCATCAGGGATGTTTGACTACTTTCTTAAACTTTTGTGTATTTAGTGTCTTTGGAAAAAGAATTATCAGTATCACTGAAGGAATTATACTTTATACTTCATATATATATATATAAAGATGCATTGGGTTTGCATGGCAAGATTTTGGAAGCAAGGGGGCACTTGCGGGGTGGCTTCCATGAGAGGATGTTAGAAGCTTCCCCCATGTCCAATAAAGCCAATGCCAGCCAGCTCCAAGACAGACCTGCCACTGGCCAAGGCTGAGCACATCAGCGACAGTGGTAGCAACTCTAGGATAACGTATTTAATAAGAGACAGAAGCTGGAGGAGGGGAGTGAGAATATGTGAGAGAAACAACTCTGCAGACACCTGCAGCCCACAGAGAGTAAAATCTTGAATGAAACTGGATACAATTATCAGCAACATTCAGCATAAAGTACTGAAATGCAAAGGAAAGCTGGTGTCATGTTTTGCCTGTGTCACTGGATAAGTTTATCACTTTACATATAAAAATCTTAAACAAAAAGGATTCTAGTGCAGGTAGTGTCATCTGTAAAAGTCAACTTCAGTCTCAAAAATGGGTAATACAAGAAAATTTGATTCTTTATTTCTGTTTCAGAAGGTATCTTATTCAGAAGATCCCCATAAAAGCAGTCCAAGAATATTTGTTACTTGTTAGATAGTGAAATATTATGCAGATGCACAGTAAATATCAGTGACCAACTTATGGCCATTATTCAATAGGGCATGTGACTGAGGCAGCTGTAGAACCCACAAGGGCCATGTGATGAGTACTGTCAAGACAAGTATGCCAAGGGAAGTAAAACCACTATAAAATTAGGTTTATAGGATAGAACTATGCTTCAAAACTCAGTTTTCCAGCTGCCTCTTTTTACCCATTAGCCTTCCAGAGCAAAGCAGATTACTTTGACCAGAGAAGGGACAAAACTGGAGCTGGAGTTTTAGTGCATCAATCCAGTTGATGGGTTAATGTAAAGCCTCCCTTTATCAGGGAATGTAGTAATAGGACAAGGGGTAATGGTTTTAAATTGAAAGAGGTAGATTTAGATTAGATACTAGAAAGAAATTTTTTAGCGTGAGGGTGGTGAGACACTGGAACAGTTGCTCAGAGAAGCTGTGGATGGTCTCATCGTCTCATGGCAGGGGGGTTGGAACTCAAAGACCTTTAAGCTCCCTTCCAATTCTAATCATCCTATGATTCTAATTTGGCTTTGAATGTATAGATTTAATTTTATATCTAAATAAAAATCATCAGTTTCACTACTATTACCAATCCCTGTGCAAGATCCCCTCTCTTCATATGTGTCCTGCAGCATAACTGGCCTGACCACTCTTGCATGGAGCATAAGTACAGAATTTAGCTCTCCATGATTACATGGAATGCTTCCAACATGACAATCAGCAATTAGCTTACAAAATTTGAAATGCATTACAGAACCTTTTATTAAAGGACTCGAAAAAGACAAGGTATTGTACCACCAGTTCTAAATTAAGTGAAATATCTGGTTGATAAAACAACTGATAATGTAAATGTATGTAGAGGAAAAAAAAAAAAGCTCGATTTTTCAACAGCCACTTCATACATTAAACCTTCTTTAAAACAAACAAACAAAACAACAGGAACAGAAAAAAGACCCCAAACAAAACACAGAGCTAGACCTTTGCAGAATAATATCCTAAAATTCAATACAACCTGGCTGCAATCTTGGATCTCTGTCCTCCGGATATATTGGACCTAACAGTCTTTGTTTTTCAGTGGATAATCCGAAGAACATAAAAAATCTAATGTGAAGAGTAAATGCTGTTGTTTGCAGCCTTAATACTGAAGTTACTTTCAGTTGACTTAGAAATTTGGCAGCTCACTTTAAAACAACACAAATATTGGTTGCTTTACATCACATCTAAAAAAAAAAAAAATTAATGCTTTTTCTTGTTTTGTTAAGAGTGTTATGTCCAATTTCTGTGCATAGCATTTTTTGTGCTCCATTTTTAGGGAGAAGGAAGTCCTACCAATGCCATGATTTGCAGTCATTCAAACAAACTTGAAGACAAATTGACTAGCGTAAGAGAGGAAATACTTTTTTCAGCACACATGCAGAGGTTACATATGTTTTTCGATCACAGTAATCTTGTGTGATTTATAATAAAAAAGGTACAGTTTCCAATAGAGTAATTTTTTTCTTGTAAAATGAATGGAAGAAAAATGCTTTGAACTATCATTGAGAAAACACTGAATTAAGCTTTTTATGGAGTACAGAAATAAAAGAATTAGCTAGAATCTGTGTTTCCAGCATATAGTGAGGCTGGTATGGACAGTCTAGCCAAGTACACAAAACAGTGTTATGCAGTTGAAAATGCACACTCTTCGCTTTCCACCAAATTAAAATTTCAATAAAATCATAATAGCAGGAATTTAATTATTAGTTATCAGGTAGATTACTTATTGGTTTTCAATAACAGGAAGTTATCTAAAAAGTTGTTTAAGATGGTGATGACTCCAGGATATAAATTCCATACCTGTAAAGTCTGGCGCACAATGTTTGCCGTATACATCAGTATGCAGTGCAAAATGTCAAGCAAGGACAGAAGTAGTGCATTTGCTGTCTTGGTGCTGCTTTTATCATCTGCCTCCAAGTACAGAGCCATAGTTTCTATTAGGAGATTACAGACGTGATGAGCCAGTCCTACATAAAAAGTGAGACACAAAAAAAAGCTCAACAGACTATCAGGAAAAGAACAATGTGGAAGGTAGCCCAGTTAAAAATAATAGATTAGCATAAAAACAAATTCCACATACATTATGAATATTTATTAAATTTCATCTTTTTCTCCATTTTTGTAATTACCTCCTCTTCTGTTTGGAGCAGCTCATAGTGATACAATCAAATTTGCTAACTGCATGGAAAATAATGTAACATTCATTAAATAAAGACATACTTTGAATCCTAATTTTTTCTGTAGCATGCTGGTACACAAGTCCAACACACCTAGTCACAAAAATTAAGCAATTTCTCCAGTCTGTTACAAAATGACACGTGAAGGTCAAAGAATAAAGTTTTCTTTCATATCTGGTCTGCCAATTAAAACCTTCCCTATATGCTTTAATTGTAGAATTGAACAGTGTTATGCTTAATATAAAATATATTCAGAAGAGCATTACAAATTAAATACTGAATACTATACCATAAATGGTATTAAGATTCATTTGACTGGAATTAGTAAAAGTTTCCTGAAAATATCTTCTCTTGAAGCTCTTTTTCAGCTTCTTTGGAATTTAGTAACATCAGCTCCTGTAGCTTGCTTAACCCACAAATCAATTCACATATCAGAAAAAAAATATAATCCATTTCAAGACAACACTGATTCAATTCAGAATTTTTCTTACTTTCAAATATACAGTGACCACGTTCATTATATTTGATCTTAATCTTTTTTTTTCAGAGTTCCATAAGTAATGAAAGATACTTCATTCCTCACCAAGAACAGTTATGTTTGTAAGCTTTCTCCTTTTAAACAGGAAATTAGTCATATTGTGACTTAGGTGTATATATGTAGTAACACAGTAGTTTATTAGTACATTAGCTTCTAGTTCCCATGACTGTAAAAAATTACTAAAGTATTTCACTGATTTTACTGAAGTAAAAAGACTCCTTTTATAAGTTCTCCTTTAAAAAGTAATTGCATATATTTTTACAAACATCAGTACAAGATTAAAGTGAGACATTGTGGAAAACAACATGTAATTACACCATTCCACTTCTAAGAGTAGTCAAATCTGTGGGGTGTTGAACTATTTTTGCCTTGAAATCTGCCCCATCAATTAACTAAACTTCCATGAAATATTTTCCTCCTCTATTCATCATCCTTAATACTTTCCTCAGGAAATTAAGTACAAAAACATTCATATAGAATAGAGTTATGGGTCAGTATTATTAAGACTTGCACTCTTCTTATATCTTGCATCTTTTTGTGTTTTCTATGATTACTAGCATTATTCTTCCACAACAGTTTGATTGATGGAGTACAGCTCAGGCTAAGCTTTGAATTTCCTGTTTTTTTTTGTCTGCATAAACCAAACTCTCAAAATTATATCAGTCTAATCTTGCACATTTAATTTCCTCCTCCTTTTTTAAAGTACAGTTTCTGTTGCAGTTCTGAACACTTCATACGAAAACGAGGTAGCATGCAGCAACATTTAAGTGATGTCATCAATACCCATCAAGAAAAAAAAAACAGACATAATTGTATGTCTACCCAATACAAAACTTGTGGTTATTCTGTGCCTTTTTTCACCAGGCTAAATTAAAATAATCCTAAGAAAACAGTCCAGTAAGAGTTGGTCCCTATCATAGAGAGGTCTGCAAAACTGCCTGCAGAGATATGTCCAAGTACACTCTGTTTTTCCCTCAATATGACCACAAAACCCACAGCCACATCAAAATGAATCATCCCTATTATTTCTAGATGGCTTACACATAACCCTTAAGACAGTGACTTGGACATTAACGCTGAGAAAGCTACTTTCAAATGAAGGCACTACATGGGTCATCATCAAGAATTTTTTTAGTCAGTAGTCCCCTCTGCATTTATAGCACTAAGAATGGAATGACTAGTAGTGAAAGAAACAAGAGGGTCCACGACTCTGATCTGCAATCCTCTTCCTTTCAACTTTGAAGAGAACCATTTGTTTACTCACTCGACTGCACTACCCTGAGTCTCACAGCTGCCTCACTCCTGCTGTTCAGTGAACACGGAGGTGAACTGAATGCTCAACCTTCTCCCCACCCATCAAGACATGAATTTGGTCTAGTGGGAGGTGTCCCTGCCCATGGCAGGGGAGCTGGAACTCAATAATCTTTAAGGTCACTTCCAACTATAACCATTCTATAATTCTATGAATAATATAATCACCTAGATTTTATTCACTTGAAGTATTTACAGCCTAAGGGTATTAGCAAGCCTGCCTCCAAACACCTGAAATACACTAGAATATTTACATTTACTTAGTTAACAAAACCATAAGAATTATTGGGTTTTATGCAGGTAGATACATGATCGCTCAGAGCTATATGTAGAAAGACACACATATTTAATTTGCAAATTTGGCGGGGGGAAAAAAGCTTTCCTTGGACTTAAAATACTTTTGGAAATTTTAACACATAAAAACTTTATTATGAAGACATCTAAAATAAAACACTGGTGCAAAATGTTCCCTCACACACTGCATGATTCATACAGAAACCTGATAAACACTTGGTTCCACAGATTAAAAAATAAAACAGACTGACCTCCTGCCAAGTAAATAAAGTTCCAGATATGCTCTTTAAAATACTTTACTGTGTCACAACAAAAAGAAAATTAGAGGCCATAATTGTAGACATGTAAATATACTCCTTGCTTACACCACAAGATAAAATAAACATTCTTTGCTCTCAGAAGGGAAAGTTGGGAAGCTGGTATAATTTAGAGTGACCATGACAAAATTCAACAGAAATTTAACAGCCTTGGCCATTGGCACTGTAACCAATTTTACTCAAAAGGTAGCTATGAAGTTCAAGGCTGATATGTCTCAGGATTCCAAAAATTGAATCCCACACAGATATTTAAAAAAAAAAAAATCTAAAAAAGAAAAGGAAACAGTATTCATAATTCAGTAAATCATAACAGAAAAACTGCATATGAATGTCTAAGTTTCAAAGGATACATTAAAGATTTTTTTTGCCAGATTTTACTAGTAATTCAATAACCACATGGTTCTTCATTTCCAATAATACCAATATTTATCTTTAAAAACTAAAATATATTCCTGAGACATATTTAACATACATGAGTTTCGTATGCGGTAATTCTCAACTGTTCATTAGAAAGTAAAATAGGCTCTGATTCAAAAAGTAGATCCCATGCACTCCTGAACTTTGGGAGTTGCAGATCTAAATCTGAATTCTGTATCACAGCCGAGAGCTAAGCTCAATTAAATCTAGGAAGATTGTTCTACTGAAAAGAGCTACATATTTTTAACTATTCTAGTACTTCTATGTATGTTGGCAATAGTCCACTTAGTCAAGACAAAAGTGTTAGTGACAGTTTACATTGGTTAACATACCGCATCGTAATTTCTTTCAGCTGGGCATTTCATATTAAAAGCGTTAAGAAAAAACTTATTAATTAACTTACAGGTTTTTTAGGTTTTTTTTGTTACTCTATTAGCTCGCCAATTTCAGCAAACAATTAATGACATATGTCATTTATAGCTACTTACAGTTTAGATTTACTATGACATTTCATAGTGTGCTAATCACACCTTACGTTTATTTGTAAAAGTTGGATCTTCAAAACACCCAGCCTCAGTGCAGCTCTCTGCTACTCAATTTTTGCAGAAAAGTAAAGCAAAACTTGGATTTTGTATTAAAATTGTCACGTTTATAAATTAACACAACTAGAATGAAATAAAGAACCTGTTCTAATTGCAGCCCAATTAGAATTATGTATTAAATAATCACTTGCAATATGTATTAAAAGGACTGCACCCAAAGTCGCCAGCCGCAGTTTTCTATCATTTGACAAACGCAGTGTTCACAGCAGAGTATTCCTCCTGCCCAGAGACCCCTGTAATGAACTGAACATATCACTGATAGTGCTTTATGAATGTGGACTGTGATGACTATGCTTGTGTTTTACAAACCTTTTCAAAAGATAAAAGGAGTCTTTTGGCCCATGATACAGCTAATCGGACAGAATGTGCCGCGATACCTTCTGGAATGAAAGCCGAGAAGAGGCATTTTATTTGCACCTATTAGCAAGATGGATAAAGGAAAAGAAATCTTCACTTCCAAATCATACGAAACATCAAAGGACAGCCTAGGAAGCAATCTTCTAGGCAATCCTTTCATGCCTACCAGCAATTAGAGCGTTCAACAGACCTGCCTGCTTCCAGCCAAAGAAAATGTTAGAGCAGGTGCACTCCCTCCGAACAATGCTACCGCGCAGCCAAGCAGCCAGGAGCAAAGCCCTCAGCCCGGCAAAAAGGTTTCTCTTTGTTCCTTTCTACATGTTGCTCTCTAGAGAGCTGTTTTTCCCATTTGTATCACACCTACACAACTGACTCCCCGGCGATATTACCCAATATATATTCACTCGATTTTTTCTTCCTTCTTTTACTCACAGAGTGGACCTGCTTGGGTTTTTTTGATTATTTTTTTTTTTAAATGACTCAAAATAGTACCCTATTGGGAACTAGAAAAGATACCGCCAGACTAACTTCAAAACATATTACATAATCTTTTTAATGTTAATTATAAAAACTTAAAAATACTGCCAAGAAGAAAGACAGGAGTGTAGTCTGAGATTCACACAGAAATTAGCTCCTCAGCACTTGAGCACTTAAGAAACTCCATCATGTCGTAAATATTCTTCATAAAATCTTATTTACCTACATAAACCTGGGGTTTAATTTGCATTCTTTGCATCACAGCCCTGCTACTTAAGGTCTACTCTTTTGAATAACTGAAAATGGGCAACATAAAGCAAAGGGTGTCTTCAGGGCAATGGCATTTTCAAAAGAGGCTCATTGCTTTTACTGTTATTTTTATTTATTATTTGTTTTGTGTTTTAAGAACTATTTGTGTTAGTACTATAATATTATTGAGTGAAGAATAATATAGGATAGAAAATTAGGTCACTGATTTCAAGATTTGGTGAGTCAAATGTCACATCAAGTGGAAAGATAATGATAGGGCTGTTGAACATATAAACTGTGTGACTGATGCCTTGAAAATTATTTTCTATTCTGATCTTAAAAACGAATAGCATCTAAAGAAAATTTTGCACATATTGGACAGTTTATTCCTAGTACTGGGACAGTGACTGGACGTTTTGTGACTGAATAAAGAATCATGAAGTTTGAGGAACAAAAATCTCATTTGTCTTTGTCACAGTGCAGTGGTCAAGGCTCTCCAGAGCTTCCCTTTGTGGGAAGAGTCCATGGCTCAGCTTTTCCTGCCCAGGAGGCAGATTGGGCACTGACCAGGGGTGCCTGAGCAGCCATTCCTGCCCTCAACATGCATCAAAATGGATGCAATAAGGACTATGACAATCGGGGAAGAAAAGCCAATTATCACCTTTACTACCACTGAAAAGTAGAAAGTAGACTGGGAAGTAGTTTGTTATCTTGAGTTCCTCTCTTGCCTGAGAGGAATACAGACCTGACATTCTCAGTGGCAAGATTTTTCTGCTTTGACTCAGGCAAAACACAACACAGCTCTACTTCAGTTTTTCAAGAGTAACAACGCTTAGCAGTTATTGTTAGAAGGCAGTTTATAGGTGGCATCTTTCACTTGTGAAGAAAGTGCAGAACTGATGACTCCCTTAGGAACCACATCAAACTTGTCTCAGCCAGAAAGAATCCTGCCAACACAGAAATTCACTTTCTCCTAAAATTTAATTTATGGATGGAACTTGTAGGTGATTAAGACCAGGTGTTTAGAACAGCCAACTAAAAGATAGAAAACCAAGTGCATTCTCTCATTTAAAAAAAAAAAAAAAGTATCTGTGTGCAATAAGAGATAGTAAAAAAATGACTTGGAACAATTTAGGAATAATAAAATCATACACTGTTGACTGGTCAATACAAAAATAGTAAAATATATCAAGTTATACCAACTAGGCA
Source organism: Gallinago undulata (assembly GCA_026546715.1). NCBI lineage: Eukaryota > Metazoa > Chordata > Aves > Charadriiformes > Scolopacidae > Gallinago > Gallinago undulata. Next base: position 44,677,614 of record JAOTQQ010000012.1, read on the forward strand.
AGACTGTGGTTGTTCTGTATGAAAAGATGTGGTTAGAATGACGTATACAGAAGCAGAGTATTTTCGAAAGTTTAAACACTGGTCCCTTGGGAGCTCTTGATTTGCTGCTGCTTTTGAAAATGGAAAAAAAAAAAGGGTTTCCCATCTTAGAATCTCATTAAGGTTTCTGTAACAAAATTTCAACTGAATTCAAGTCTTTGTCTCTGATTGACTCAACCATACAATAATTAATTCAAAGAAGATATCCAGGGTGTTTGAAACTAAGTTCACAGCACACGTGGGTACATAGCATAAAAGTTTTTAATGCAGGGGACTTTGTTCTAGACAAGATTTACTGAGATAGTCCTCATTCCTAAAAGTACAGATTACTGAACATGAACACAAGCTTGTTCAACAAGAATAGAATGAAGGATCAAAAGGTAACCTTCTTCTGAAAATAATTATGAGAACATCCAAATGCTTTCTTGTTCTATTAGGAAAAAAAAGAATCCAAAATTTATATGAGAGAATACTACATAACTATGAACTGTAATGATGTTCAGAGGATCTATTCATAGTGTTGATAAGACATTAATAGTGTCTTATTTCAGCAGTCAGGTTTGATTTGTTTGGATACCATGCTGTTGGCAACACAGTCTCAAGAAATGTTATCTGCTTCTTATGTTCTGTAAGTATCTGAGAATAATTGGACATTTACTACAAAAAAAGATAAGTGAAAAACATAACAGAAAAGTAGGATCCACTGAAGATACACACACAAACTTTAAATGCTCATATCTGGCAGCTTGTGGTACTGGACATAAAAGAAACATTTCATTTTAAATTATTTATTCAAATTAAACCCTTGCTCTCCAGAGATGAAATTTAGTACCCAGCAGAGTCGTAAGATTTGCTGCCAGTTCTGCCACTAATGCATATGTTATGTACATTACAAATAGGCTGCCTTTTTGTTAGTTGGGGAGATGAGGCCCTTGACGCATGTAAAATCGAGTGCTATCATCCCAAGAGGTAACTGACAATACAGTAGAGTACAATGCTGCCTGACAGACATTCATTTTGTAAACAGCTTTGTTGATGGCAAACACCAGTTCCTCCCAGCTGTTTGCTAGCGATCAACTGTCGGAGGTTATTACCCCTACAACTGTGTGTTAGCTTGCGTGCATGAGACAGAAAGAGGATGCTCCCTAGTCTCCTCTGAGAAGCCATGCTAGTCTGCTTTAAACTAATCAAATGGGCAGCTTGCTTTAACCCCCCTGATTTTGCTTGAAGCAGATTCACACACTCAAATGACCCTTCTAGCTGGAAGACTGTGGGAGGGATGGAGATGAAGGTAACACAGAGACTTCATGGAGTATACATCTAAAATATTTCTGTTCCCAGTTGTGCATATATTAGGCACCTAATTTGCATTCTTCTCATATGGATTTAAGCATTTTTATTGATACAGTCTTTCAATATATCAGTTGTGCAGTATTTACAAGCACAACCTTCCATCACAAAAAAAAACAACCCACAACCCAAGACTAATAAGATAAAAATCATATTGGATTGACTAATATAGCTGTTAAGTAAATCTTATAGTAGCTTTTCAGCTAGATATTCTTCCCCATATGTCAGAGATACGTTAGAGATGGTAATCCATTTTATAAAGCATAGTAATTCTACAGCATGCTGTACTTCAAGTCAGATCCCGATACACCCTATTTCAGTCTTTACAAGGCTTAAACTAAAATAAAATCTCTTGGTTTTGCCAGAGAGAAGTTAAATGATGTTTAAGAGATTTTCCAAACAATAGATTTTAACCATCTGCATGAGGAACAAGAATATCTAACAGGGTACCTTGCTCTCTGGGAGGCAACAGTCTTTAAAATCTCCTCTAAAATTAGCCTGAGATATTAGGGGTTGTTACTCTACAAGTACATGGAAAAACTTCTGCTTGCATGTTGTGAATTAATATATAGTGTATGTTTTTTAGAAAAGCAAAGGCTGCATGAAGTCCTCAAATCAATGGCAAAAACTAGATAAAAAGTTCTCCACTAGATTAAAATGTTATTTTTGTTAGATTAGGAATTCATTGCATTCAGCAAGATTCAGAGTCAGTAAAGATTCAATAAAGACTTTTCACTTACTGCTGAGAAAGATCAAGCCTGCAACAATTACCATGTGATAAAATACAGGGGGAATTTATATCCTAGGCTTCATTTAGAACTAGAAAGTCTTCTAAGAGATTGCCATTTTAATAATAGACTTCCTGTCACACAAGATTAAACCCTGTTTATCTACTTCAAATATCTTAATGTGCTTCTGCTTTGGCGTCAACTTTCCCTTCTATCAAAATCCTTGAGAGGCCACATCCCAACTTCAAGAGCTGCCTTTTTGACAAAACCTGTACAGACCAGATATGAACAGCCTCAGAATGCAGATACAGCCCTAAACTGTTGTCACAAATTGACAGCCTTCAACAACTTTGAACAACGTTACCAGCACTAATTGCTCTAGCTAGGCCTTCAAGAGTTCCTGGACCAAGAGTGATAAGGACCAATGAACCGTGGCTTCTGAAAATTCTATGAAATTTTCAAACAGCTTTACATTTTAGAAATAAAACACAGTTGACTACTGTTCCCACATATATTCAGCAAAGAATAAGGATAAAAACTCTGTACGTATCCCTACTGAAAAGTCATGCTTTGTAAGAAAAGATATTAAATATTTATTTGCATTCCTCTTGGTCTATTTACATCAATCTTTCATAGGATGAAAACAGAGTCCAAATACTTGGATTTTCAAGCGACAGTCTTTTACAATTGTTACCACTAGACCAAAGCACAAAAGCAAAGGCTAGAGCATCCATTAAGTGGAATTTGCTGCTGTTTATTACAACAAAACTGAATCTATGGCACAGTTTCCTGTAACAGCCTGCATTATTCATCAGTTAAGTTTACAACAGAAATGAAAGCTGACAACTAGTAATTGCAACTGTCCAAGGTGGCCTTGGTGTATTCACACTTGTATGATCAAAGGGCTTTCACCAGAGGTCAGGATGTTACACGACAGTAAACGTGGTTTTGCAGCTATGAACAGATTAAATTCTGTAGCCTTAAACCTACTCAGCTAGGTCAACTGTTTTCTGAGTCAGCGTTAGGATAACTTTGACCAGCAGACTCTCTAATTTGCTATCATCTCACCACATCGATAATGCCACATCTGATTAAATCTCTAAAATCTAACCGCAGACTTTTCACCTCAGATGTTATCATCCTTCTTATCAAAGTGGCTTAGGCATATGTCTCATTTTGTTTGCATAGATGCTTGTTCTACTTTGACCTATCTGTGATTTTCAGTCTTAACACTGGATCTTTGAGTTGGAACCCATCACACTGTGATCATGCTCTCATCTCAGGCTGTACCAGAAATGTCTTAACTTAATACTCATCATTAGTACAACCCAGACCAACAGAGCCTTCATTTTCTGTCACCACAGGTACTTGACCCTAACATTCTTGGCTTCAAATGACTCCACTGAGTTAAGACAGCTGGTGCTACAGCTCAGCTTATTTAATCAAGAGAAAGTCCTGGCTCTGAAAGAATTGTAAAAGAATTTGTGTGCTTGAATACTCTGTTCCATACGTGTCTCCCCTACCTTAGCAGGACCCACACTATATGAACACGGGCCTACTGACGCTGGTTTGACGGCAGCCTGTACATTCTCTGAGCAGATACCTGTCGCTGGGAGTAGTGGAGCCTGTGTATACAGTAACAGACTGGTTCAGACTCTTGGGGAAACTTCTGCATAAGCGCTGTAACATCACATGGAATGGTTTGGTGTACTAGGCTATCTTGGCCCAAGCCACTCAGTTTTGAAACGAAAACAAGAAGCTGAACTGGATCCTGCCGCAGATCTGATGCTTTAACTGCGAATCTGGATTCTGCTTTGTTCAAGGACAACTAATTTCTTCAGAGGTGAAAAAGAAGTTAAGAACATTGATATGACTACAGCAAGAGAGACATGGGCAGCACAGAACAGAAAAGAAGGATGTAGAGAGCCAGGATTTTTTTTGTTAAGTGAGTGCCCTGTGAAGACGTGCAACAGAACAGAAAAGAAACTTGGTACACAAGCCCTGCTTTAGTACCTGTACTAGTTTTGGATGGGATAAAGTTAAATTTCTTCATAGTAGCATGTATGGACTATGTTTCGGATTTGTGTCGGAAATAGTGTTGATTAGAGCACCAATGTTTTAATTACTCCTAAGCAGCATTCATACAGCATCAAGGCCTTTGGGAGGGAACACAGTTGGGACATCTGGCCCCAACTGGCCAAAAAGATAGTCCATACCATATGACGTCATGCTCAGCAATAAAACTGGAGGGGAGGTTAGCAGGGAGGGCTGCTGCTCCCAGACTGGCTGGGTATTGCTCAGTTGGTGGTGAGCAGTTCTTTTCATTTGCATCACTAGTCTTTCTTGGGTTTATTTCCCTCTCTGTTTGTTTTTTTCTCTTCTTACAATTTTCTAAAATTCTTATCATTATCTCTTTTTAATTATTAAACTGGTTTTATTTCAACTCATGAGTTTCTTTCTTACCCTTCCAATATTCTCCCCATCCTACCAGAGCTGGGGGGATTAAGCGAGCAGCTGTATTGTGCATAGCTGCCAGAGAGGGTTAAACCACGACAGTAGCTTTTCCTTTTTCTCTACCCCGTCTGCTCTGCCAGGCATAGGTGTTTATTAGACATTAATGAACTACAGGGTCCCAGTAACCTTACCAACTTGCTCCAACATGGGGAGCCTCTACCATCCTGTCTCGGTGTGCTTCGTGTGTCACTTCTTACGTGCCTTGGGCACTCCCACTATGCACCTACATTTTTACTCCAGCCTGCTTATGCCCAGACCAATTATTTTAGAAAACAAATTCAGGAAAAGAAATTCAGTTCTTATATAAAAGTTCTAATATAACTTAACAATGTTTGGAAAAATTAAGCTAAAGAGTATTATAAAATTAGATCCTGAATAGCAAAAGAAAACATAAAACTATAAAGACTACATATAAATTTTGTATTTTAGGTAAAATTTGAAAAATAAAATAATATTTAGGTGGAAAAACACAAACATCACAGGAAGTTTCCAGTAATGTAGACTACTACTTTGCATTTGTGTACAAATTGGGATTTTCAAAAGGCTTTAAAAACATAAATAACTTTGGTTTCTGAATTATGATATAATATCCTTTCCGCTTTAAAGAGAAAATTATTTTAAAGTTAACTGTGTGCAAACAGTTTAAATAGACTATTTTGTGAGATGAACACATTTGTTCAGTCCACAGTTTTCATGAAAATAACTTAGAAGAGGAAAATATCTGTCTGCCTGGGAGCTACGACAACTATTGGAAGCATTTAAAACAAAACAAAAACCTCAAACCATTCTTTAAACCAGTGAAAAACCTCAGATTTCATTTATCTGTTCAATACATAGATGTGGTCCTGCCAAAACTACTGCTTGTTTTTAGCAATTGACAAGATGAACTCCTTTCATTAGGATCAAACAAGTGCATTTGAAGAAGACCATTACCCCTATAACAGAGTAATGACTGATGTTGTTCAATTTTGTGTATAGTACTTTGTACCTTTGCAACTTTACACTTACCTCAAATTGGCAGTGATAAATCACTTTCATACTGGGACTGCTCTAACACCTACAGTAGAAAATACATCCAAGTCCTACAGCCTATGGCATAGTAACTGTATTCAAACTGGGCCTCTTTTCAAATATATAGTCAGATTTTTAATTTCATCCCTTAATATCATCTTTTAAGCTTACTAATTACATCTGACAAGCTACACAGGAGCATCCTCATAATTAGATTTTAATTTATTATCTGTAACAATCTGTCATCAATAGTTAACTTGAAGTTAATATGATAGCTACACTTTACCTAGTTATTCATTTTCACTCAAATTGAACAAATCCACTAGTCCTACTATATGATTTGGGCTGCACTTCAGGGGAGTACTACCATAATGTCTAGCGATAATGTTTGATTTAAATTAGAGTGCAGGAAAAGCAGCACATAGAATGAACGCAAAGACAACAATCTCTAAAGGGGAGGAAAGGCTATCATTTTTTTACAGATAAGAAGGTGAAAAGGAGCATAAGGCTTTGCAGATTCTTTCCCTTTTCCCAGTCCTGAGTTTGTCATCAGGAAACCTTCAGATATCTACATCTTTGGATAAAAAATCAATGCCTTAAATTTTAACATAAAAATTTCATTTTTCAAATGAGTTTTCTGCTTCCACGCATTATCAGTCTGTGTAATTGCTTAGCCAAAACCTTTAGTCTTAGTTTTGTCTAGGAATTAGGCTTAAAAAAATGTCTATTATGGTTGGTTTGGAAATTGTTATATTTATTGAACTAACCTCTCACCATCAAACCAAGCTGATCAGTTACATCATCAGATTTCTGCACAGAACCTCTCAGACTAAAATATCATGAATGAAAATATTTTTAACTTTTCCTGTTATTACTCCTTTCTCTTCCATCAATTAGGTGATAAAGTGCGATCTCTTAGCTATGCTGCAAGATGATCTGCCTGACTGGCCACAGGGGTAGCATCAGGAAGCCTACTCCAGCCACAGAAAAGGACAGTCCAATACAGCAACACAGCACTAGCAAGACAAGCTGTAACAACCCATTGAGCCTTTATTAACTTATTTTATCCTTTGAAGTCCTAGCAAGCGTGCTGTGACATTTTGCGCCTTATGGGTACAGCGCTCAACAACAACAGGCTTGCTTCTGCTTGAATGGCATAACTGTTTCTCATAGCAATTACCGTTTCTATTTTCATCCTTTTCAGATGGCTGTATTGTTGAATATCACAGGATGACACAGGTTATTTTTTCCTCAAAGACTTCACTGCTACAATGCTATTTTGACATGATTACAACTTATCTTTTATGATACCAGACTTCCAAGTTTACCCATGTGATGTTATACACTTCCACCTGAGCAACTGGCATTTTGGGTCAGAAAAACATGTCTTAATAGTGTTAAAAAACATTCTGAACTTCGTAATATCATAGAAGAGACTTCTTCAGGCTCAACCACCACTGACTTCTCATATAAACTCTAACTCAAATGAGCATAGTGACACACGACTACTATCTTTAGATGTTCATAGAAACATCTTTGTGCTCAAGAGCTGAACTAACTACTACAGTGCTGGCAGGGAGCCGTGAAAGGCTTATGTCCCACATGGCAGAGGCTGTAAGGCCTCCTAACCGAGGGACTTTCCCTGTCACATCCAACCGACACAGAAGCAACATCTGCAACTACTCAAACAGAATGATACAAGCCTGTCTGCATTTATTTTCTGTATTTTAAAATAATTTCTTACTTAACATTTACTTAACTGAGAACATCTTGTTTCTAAACACTGATTAAATACAGAAAAATTGATTTTAGGTTCTTAATCGTAGTGATTTCCCTAATTTATTCTCCCGGTCAGTTTTTCCATCCATAATCCCATTATGTTGCATATGAACTAAGCTTTATATTTGCTTAGGGTGTGTACAATAAGCATGTATAAGGTACTGCTGTGAAACAACACATTTTCTATCTTCAGTCACTGAAAACACATTCCTATATTGTATCCTGTAAAAGTTTTGCAAAAAATTACTGCCTCCTAGGGAATAAACAGGGACTACCAAGGAATGAGCAAATGGCTTCAGAACTAGTCTGAATGCCTGATTTCTTCACAGACTATGTCAGTGCTTTTTTGTTGTTGTTGCTGGGGTTTTTTTAAGGACATATAAGTTTAAGTAACCTATTTTATAGGATTTTATAACTACTACCTTTCTCTTGCAGGTAGACTTCTCCTGCGTGACAAATACATGGTCCTCTTCTTGATAGCTGTCTTAGTTTCTTCCATATTGAAAGAAAATCCTGCAATTTGGAAGCCAGCTACTCCAACAACTCACTTGTATTCCAAAAATCCACGTCCCATGCAATGTCACACCAACACCTTCTCAGTGCTGTGCGGTAGTTCACCTACTGCATAGGTGGGTGCAGCCGGGAGGAAGATCTGAGTTGCTAAGTTAGTGCAATTACTGCCTGATTTCATGAACACTGACGATTTAGCAGGTGAGAGAGCTGGCTAGAAACCTAAAAGTTGATATTAAAAATTGTGCTATGAGCAGCATAATCAAATGTCTTTTGGACACTGAAGCTGAAATACAATTATCTGTGAGGAAGTCGAAGGTAGAAGAATATCCTCCAAAGATTTAGGTAAGTTAGAAACCTTTGGAGTCTATCTAGAGAGCTCAGAATTCATTGGCATTTATCTATAATTATATTAAAGACCTGTGTATGTAAAAGACCGATACACCTATTATTTTTTTTTAAGAACAAGGTTAAAGTTGGATGTTGGTCTCATGAGTGCCACTTTTTGGATATGGAATATTTAACAGACTTTAACAATATGACACGTGAAGACATTTGAAATCTAATTAATCTCTTGACATTTGACTAAAAGTCAAAGCAGTGGGCCGCAAGATGAGTAAGGATACCTCACCCATGAAGGCTGATCTTTCTTTCATGAGGAAAGGAATGTAAATGAGTTATGATGATCTGACTACAAAGTTTACTGCAGATCTCTTCCTTTCTAATAACTGTCCCTGCTTTAAGCATCTACCATGCTTTCTTAATATGATACTGGAATAACAACTGCTGGAGCTGACATTCTAGAGTTCCACTAAAAAGTCCTTCCTTAGGACCTTCAGTTTTTACACAAACTGCTTGAAGTACCATGTAAATAGCTGCATTTTTAAGGAAGAACTTGACTAGTTTTACCATTCTAAGTGTTAAATCCCATAATTTCAATTTTACTTCAGCTCCAGCGATTCAACAACATTAACACATAAGGAATAAAATTTAAGATTTGCTGTATCATATAATGGAAACTGGTCTTAAACATCCAGACAAACATCTCTGCTTATGCTGGTAGTGGCAGTTACTTCAGGATAGCAGCCAAGCAATGGATCACAGGGGTAAAGCCTGGAAAAGGCCATTCAATATAACATGACTGTATTGAACATTATATATACGTATTACCTACTTGTAAGGCCATCGTGAAAAAAAAAAGTATAAATCATTTATGGACTATAACGAGATTTCCAAAAAAGCTGAAAATGTATACTCATTAGTAAGTAATACTTGGCTGCAAACAATTTACTAGATCAGTTTTGAATTACAGTGGAAACCTTTCCTAACAACAGAATTACTTGGAAATACTTTTTATACACTCTGAAAGTAGTTGCTTATACAAATGTAATAAATTTTAGGAATTATCAGGAAGGAAAACTGCAGACAGACTATCAGAAGTTATCCCTTGCAGTCTATGAGATTTACTTTCTAACAACCTCCTTTATGCAGTTCTTTAGAAGGAGGATCCCAATGAAGCAGCTAAAAGCCTTTGAAACACATTTCTCTACACTCTAACATACTATGCCCAAACTCTTCCTATAAGCAAAATGCACATAATGTGACAATTACAATGAAGTATTTCCTTGCCTTTGAATATTACCCAGGGACAAACAGGACTCAAAGTCTCAAAGCACTACTAACTAAAGACAATTAAGATGATTTAACTTTTTCGATTTTTAATTTGTGCAATCTGTAAAACAAACAAACCCAGAAACACAAGAAAATAAATAAAGGTGACAAAAAATCCAAATTGAAGGCAAAATAAAGATTTTTGTTATCTGTGAGTTGTACTAGAGTACCTTCTTACTACATTAAGTACTGTGAAAAACTTGGCTATTTATTAGTCATCGCTTTCCACATAATTAAGCATTCTTGCACGCTGAAACACTCACTTATCAAGCAGCCAAACCTCACTTTGTGGTTCATCTTATGCCTAAATTTGTCAATATGTCAATGTTTGTCACACACGTGTCTAATATGGGACTGTCATAATGACTACAGAAACAGACGATCATTTACTAGATTCCTACAACTCCTGCTTAACAGCTGATAACTTCAGCATCTAGAACTTGGTATTCATTTTTAGTAAACAAATGTTAACCCTTTCAATATGGCAAGTGCAAAGGAATATGTACCTGGTGGTTTCATGACCAGCAGAACTAACAATACCCCATTATCCTACAGATTGGCATCCTATATCCCTTCCTACCTCTATGGTAATAAGTCATCATCCTTGTCACTGGTGACTCCCTTTCCCTGCTTTCAAAACCTTGGCACTGCTTCATCCCATGTCAACCAACTCTAAGCATGTGCTATAGTGGGAGTTGCTCCCATATACTGGTGGATCCTGTGGGATCATTACACAGGTGCCCTCCTCAGGCACTGACTAACATCACTGTTGAACTCAGTCATTACAAACATAAGACTGCAGATATCCTAAAAGGCAAACAGGAAGAGAATATAGAAAAGACCAGGGGGATATTCTAACTAATGTATCTTTACAGGCCTATTGGTAGACCTCAGAATACTATATAAGTTTCACAAGTTATAATTTAATTTAATAAACACTAGTGGAAATAGAATTCACAAGTGAGATGGTTTTACCTCCATCAGTAAGAATTATTATAATCCAGGATATAAACTCAGACCAGTTAGCTCCACTTTGGTCATGTAATAACTTTATGACAAAAGAAAGAAAACTGTTCAAGAATGATGCTCCTCTCACATTTACATTGTTTAGGTTCTACTTGCAGGTGAAATGACGTCTTTTGGGTTTTTGCAACCTAATTTCCATAGGGATGGTCCAACATAAGTTGCAAACTTAATGTTTTTTAAAATTTTGTAATTTGGAAATTTTAGGTATTAAAAATCTTTACATGTGTAAGTATATATATGTAAATTTTGTACATGTCATGTATCACACTACTCCATTTGCTTTACGTTAGCCAGGAACATTTGACTGATAAGGACTTACTATTGCCTTTCCCTAAGCTATGGCACTAACTTGGGTTTCTCTCCTTTCCTCAGATATTATTATAGAATGAATACATACTTTGTATATTTGGACCTCTATGCTCTCTCAACTTAAAATTGTTCAATGAATTCAAAAGATGGGGAAAGGGAGGAAAGAGAGAGACTGGCAGACAGAAGCCAAGACAGAGGGAAAGACAGTAAATCTCAGATTCTTAGAAGACCATGCTAGAAGAGAACACTATTGTCTTGGTTTTTTAGAATTGCACCTTAGCTATTCATAAGAGATCCTATATTAATCCCAGTCTCAGTAATTAACCTGAATCATATTATTCCCTTCTGATTATTAAGTGGAAATTGTCATTAATGTTAACAGAGCAAATGTATAATAGCTGATAACACAAGTACAGGCCATTTTAAATTCCCTCTGACTTCAGTTGCATACGTTATTCTCCATTTCACCTTTACACATTACAAGCGGTTATCATTACATGTCTGATGTATTGTCAAACAGAAGGACACAGTTCAGGGGAGAGAGAAATTAATGCTAAGCAATCCACCCTGAATAGAAGTTGCCGAAATGCACAGCCATAACATTGTTATTAGTATGAAATCACAGAAGTAGTAATGAAGCAAGTGCCATAAAGGAAGATTTCCTTTAGAAAGGGGAAAGTTCAACATGTAAACTGCAACCCATTAAAAAAAAAAAAATCTTTATCATCTAATACAACTCCTTTGAGCAGGAGAGAGAGCAGAGAGAGGGGCACAAAAGGAAACAGTGAAGAGGGCCGCAATGATTTGTCTGCAAAAATCCTGCTTCTTGGCAGCTGAAGACAGACATGTACATATCAGAAAGACATCCTCATTGCGAGTATCTGGACTCTTGGAAACATAAAAACTTGACAGGACTGACCCCCTAACCTGAGTTCCTTATAATATTTAGCAAGTATTCAGGGTTTTTAATTTCTAAAGCTCCATATATACATGAATTAATTATCACACTGTAATAGGGAAATTAGAGAAATTGATGATGCATAATACTCTGTCTTCAGCCTTTTTTGTTTAAGACAGCATAATAGCTCATGGATGCTGAATACCTTCATTAACACCATGGACATAGAGCATTAATGGGATGGAATAACATGCACCTTCAGCAAGTTTGTAGATCACACTGAAATAAGGCAAGCAGTTGATGTGACGAAGGCCAGAGAAAGAGCTCAAGAAGCTGAAGATCTCAAAAAATGGGCCACCAGAAACATCTTAAAATTTAACAAAGGTAAATACAAGGTTCTGCCCTTGGGAAGGAATAACTTCATGCAATAGTACAAAGAGGGGCTGGAAATACACTCGTCACGTGGTTCACACTCCTAAACACCTCATTTGCTCTCCTCTGGAATTACTCCTGTCTGTCAATGTCTTTCTTATTGTTTGCAGCTCAAAACTGGACACTGCATTCTAGATGAAATCTCGCAAGTGCTGAATAGAGAATAATCACTTTCCTCAACCTTCCAGTTATTTCTTACCACAGCCCTCTTTTGCCCTTATTGTTGCAAGGCCAAATTGCCGACTTCTGTTCAAGTTTTCTATTTGTTTTTGAGGAACCTTTTCTTCAAGAGAGAATTTAGTTTCCATTTTACTAGATCATGTTCTTCTCCATCACACAAAAACCATTCATGATTCACGATCATGACAAGTTGAATATTAAAGATAGTTTCAGAGGAAAGTTTAAGGTATTTTCCTGCAGTAAACACTATGCAGTTACAGTTGGTAATGAAAAGAATAAAAAGCCCTCTAGTTTGTATGGAATAACTTTTCATAGAACCGTAGAACTGTTTAGGTTGGAAAAGACCTTTAAGATCATCAAATCCAACCATTAACCAACCTAACACTGCCAGAACTACACTAAACCCTAAACCGTATCACTAAGCACCACACCTACCTGGCTTTTAAATACCTCCATGGATAGTGTCTGACTTAGCCTGTTCCAATGCTTGACAACACTTCTGGCAAAGAAATTTTTCCTAATATCCATTTTAAACCTCCCGGGGCACAACATGAGGCCATTTCCTCTTATCCTATTGCTTGTTACTTCAGAGAAAGAAACAACACCCACCTTGCTATGACCTCCTTTGAGGTAGTTGTAGAGAGTGAAAAGGTCTCCCCTCAGCCTCCTTTTCTCCAGGCTGAACAACCCCAGCTCCCTCAGCCCCTCCTCAGAACACTTATGCTCTAGAACCTTCACCAGCTCTGGATATTGCCCTTCTCTGGACCTGCTCCAGCACCCCAATGTCTTTTTTGTGATAAGGGTCCCAAAACTGGACACAGTACTCAAGGTGGGGCCTCACCAGTGCCCAGTACAGGAGGACAATCACCCCCCGAGTTCTACTCGCCACACTGTTCCTGACACAGGCCAGAATGCTGGTGGCCTTCTTGGCCACCTGGGCACACTGCTGGCTCATATTCAGCCCACAGTTGACCAACACCCCCAGGTCCTTTTCTGCCAGGCAGCTCCAGCCACTCTGCCCCCAGCCTGTAGTGCTGCAGGGGGTTGGTGTGACCCAAGGGCAGGACCCGGCACTTGGCCTTGTTGAACCTCATCCTGTTGGCCTCGGCCCATCCACCCAGCCTGTCCAGATCCCCCTGCAAAGCCTTTCTACCCTCCAGCAGATCAACACTCCCACCCAACTTGATGTTATCTGTGAGCAGACTGAGGTTGCACTTGATCCTCTCATCCAGATCATTAAGATATTAAACAGAATTGGCCCCAATACTGTGCCCTGGGGAACACCACTTGTGATCAGCTGCTCCATTCACCACAACTGTTTGGGCCCAGCCCTCAAACCAGTTTTTAATCCAGCGAAAAGTATGCCCCTCCAAACCATAAAGACCCAGCTTCTCCGGGAGAATGCTGGAGGAAATGGTGTCAAAAGCTTTACTAAAGTCCAGGTAGACAACATCAACAGTCTTTCCCTCATTCACTAAGCAGGTCACCTTGTCATAGAAGGAGGTCAGGTTAATCAAGCAGGACCTGCTTATCATAAACCCATGCTGATTGGGCCTGATGGCCTGGTTATCCTGTACGTGCCATGTGATGGCACTCAAGATGATCTGCTCCATAACCTTCCCCAGCACCAAGGTCATACTGACAAGCTTGTAGTTCCCTGGATCATCCTTTTCTCCCTTTTTCATATAAAGAAAAACATACAGTCTACAATTAAAACATCAATACCTTCATAATATTCTTACAAACAAAATTTCAGAAGTTCTTTATTTGACAATTAGACCCTTACTCAATAAAGCACCAGCCAAAATCCAGGTTTTCAGTACTCTGAAGATTAGCCAATGGGGAAAAGGGATGAGAGAAGATGGGGAAATTTTACTGGAGATAAATTATTTTTGGCTGCTGCACTGCGTTTTCTAGTCAGGATGCTGAAGTTCGGTGAGGCCAAGTTAGTGTTATCCAATTACTAATAGTCTGAAAATATTACCGGAGTCATTTGTGACATAGCACAAGGAAAAGATAAAAGACTTTAATAATGTTTCTATCCCACTTCCTTAATTTGGAAAGTAGCATGATTGAAGACCTGCATTTTATTTTTGGAGCAGATGAGAAGCGAAAGAGCACTGATGTACTACCAGCAGCACAAAAAGTACACAGCAGTTTGCTCTGTGAGACAATAAAGTGGAGATATTTAGGGAATGAATGCAGTGTTGCCCTGTTGTTAAATAGTTTTGCACCTAATTTGCTATGCAGAAAGGCAGAGCGTATTACTTCGAGTAAGGCATGCCAATTACATGGTTACAGTACTTGTGGGACTTGAGCTAACTTTTTTGCGTATCATTGTGCAGTTTTAATAAGTTATCCTGCTGCAGCTCAGGCCAGTTCTAGCCTGACACAGAGCAGGTGTGCCCAGAGATAGTAAAAGCAGCACATACATCTAAACCCCAAGAAACCCCAAGCAATTCTAAGTGTGACACGCAGTTTGCTGAGAAATAAACAAAGAATCAGAAACCTATGAACCATTTCTCTCCATTTCTGTTATATTTTCCTTTCTTTTCTTGTGGCCCTATTCTCACACCTCTAACTTCAGAGTGGGTCTGTTTGAAGAGGAGAATGTTATTAGCTACAATGTCAATTTCCAGTTCATCTCCTGAATGATGACATTGCCCATTCAAACCCTTCAGAATAAAAAGGAACAGGAATTCACTTTCTGGGTGAGTGCTTTTACAGCTAAGGTAATTACAAAAACAAGGGCATGACCACTACTACTAATCTTGATGGAGTTTTAAGGTGGTATGTGTTCTGATTTACTTTTTTTAATCGCATATCTAAGGCAGATCCAATTCTTCAAATTTGCTTGTCACCATCAGTGTTTATACTTCAACCATTAATCGCACTATGTCTCATGTGGTTCCTCCACTAATGTGAATACTAGAAGAAAAGCTATAGCCTGATGAAGTTTCCCCCTCACACTCCACCCAGTCTTCTCCTAGAGTCCTTGAGAAGGTTTCCTCTCAATTCTTGGCTTCACAAGAGACTTAGTTGTCTCTTCAGTGCCTCTCTATGCAAATTTCTTCCTTTTCTTTCTGGAGTATGCCATATACTGCCATACCAGTAGTTCTATGTCTTTGATTTACTCTATATAAATAGTATAGAATAATAATAAATATATAAATATCATATAGATTATAAAAAATTATATAAATAACATATAAACGAATATATATAAATAAATAAAATATAAATAATTATAAAACATTAGTGTAGACCTGTATTCTTTGAGGAATAGCTTTCTGAGGTTAAATTTATAATCAAGGCAGTAAGGGAGGTAGATGAAGTGATGAGGAGCACCAGTCAGTTACAACATCGTTATCTAACAACCACTATAGAACGTAACTACACACAAGTCTACAGTTTCACACAATGCCAGATATTAAAACAGACTGGGAAATATCCATAGTAAGGAGAATAATTGAAGATAACAACAACATACCTTCTTCAAAGAGTAACATCATGTTCGTGCTTTTGTTAGCAACCATGTTATTCAATAAGGCGATTACAGTTTGCATTGTATTCCCAAGTATATTGTCTCGGTGTTCCTGCAAAAACAACAACAAAAAAACAAAATGAAAATAATCTAGTTTTCCTTTTGCAAGATTAGTAATTTATTCCTTTCTAAAAAAATGTATTAATACAAAAGCAATACACTCTCAATTCCTTAAAGTTCAACTTAAAATATTGGAAAACCAGCCAAATATCTTAGTAGAGACTACCAATTTCAAGGACCCAATTCTAAACTTCTCTCAATGTTCTTTTGAAATGAAAGAGTTATGAGTTAGGTCTAAAATTTTAGGACTTTTAGAAATAGCAGAGAGCTTTTATCAACCTAATCTCTATAAATTCAGAATGAAGAAAATTTCCCTGTGTATGGTATTCCTTTGTTAATGGTATTGATTTTACTCTTTTCTGTTTCAGCTTGATAACTCACAGTAAGTTGCAAAATCTATTGGTTTTGTTTGTACACTTTCATAAGTGCAAAATTAATTTCATGTGCACATTAAAGATTTATTTCTGTATTGAATTGCATCATTTATGATGTCCTTCTTATGCTTGATGATTGCTCAAATGATTCTTGACAGTTTTATGAGTTTATGAGATTATTTTTTTATAAACAAATTTATTTTTCTCTGTTATAGTTAACACATTTGCCCACTCAACCTGAAAAGGCTGGATAAGGCAGTGAAATCAAAATATTTATTTATTCATGCTAGTAACAGTAATAATTTGGGTAACTTCTGAGAAGGCAAAATAGGAGAAGCTTATCTGTGTCTAGATATAAACTTAAGCCTGAACACACTTCAAATCTCCCAACAAGTTTCAGGAAATATTTTGTCGAATTTTTCAGACTCAAAGCCAAAGGAAAACATATATCCAAAGTGAAAGAACAACATTAAGAAAAAACTGTCATACTTCACATATTGCAGACTTTTCACATGTATCTAGGTGACCTCCATGCTTTCCTTTCACATCAAACCTCTCAATATAATGATATCACTCAACTATTTCTCACTGCCACAGAATATGCCATATATTCTGATCCATCTTCTGTCTGACAGGAGGCTTTTGAAAAAAGTTAAGCTGAACATGACAGAAGTTATTTCTCTGAAGTTGGGTTAAGTATTTCAGACAACAGAAATTACTTCAACCCTTGAATACAGTCAAAGGAACACTCTTCCTTAAAAGTTCTTTTACAAGATGAGCACCAGTGGTCAAGAACAGTTTATCTTCTATATCTCTTTTCTCAGGTATTTATGAACTTCTGTCTTAGATGTATGCTTGAAAACAACAGATAATCTTACTGACCATCTAAATACCACAGCTGGTACAGAATTAGGCTGCTTATCTGTTAGCCAGCAGTAATTACAAAGAACATATTTTATTTCTAAGAATACACTTTAAGTCAACCTATAAATGGCATTTAGAGTGATTACTCTAGTTTATAAACCACTTTCTGGGTTGGGCAGGATTAAGTCAGCACTGCATTTAGGATGAACCACATTAGTTGAACCCCTGCCTAGAAACATCACATGACTGGTTGCATGAAATTCTCAAGTAAGACACTCTGATTTTTATTTCTTGACTAGTTTGATAAAATTCAGGATACTGAGAAATGCATCTTCAATGCCACTTTGGAAAGTCCTCTGTTACAGTGGTATAAAAGGTCAGGCTATACGAAGAACAAGTGTTTTCCTTTAAACATTTAACTACCAAAGGAAAGGTTTTCACAGGCAGAGAGCTCACATCGTTGCCTTGAGAACATTAATTTCTGTGTCTGCACTCAAAAGGTAAAAATTACATATTATTATTTTCTGTAGATACCATGAAATATACATAATAAGGCATAATACGATAAAGAAATATATAAACATACACAGTCTCCTATTCAACTTCAGGCTGTATGAATTTTCCATTTGTACTAGGGCACTTTAAACTGAATCATAACAAGAAAAGACAAGGAAGAGTGGCTCAGAGCCTTTGAAGTACTGTATTTTCCTACCAAGCCCTAAAAAAATATGCATTCAAGAGCCCCAAAGTTCTATTTACTTTACATAGCACTTTTATGATTTCCATAAAGACTACAATAACTATCTGTTCCTCTGGATTTTTAAAATAAAGCCTGATAAATTTAAAAGCAACATTGGAAAGTATAAACACTACATTTTTCAAAAGATAAGGTAACCAATACAGAAAAGAGATACCATAAAGCCATGGTACTAAAAATAAATTTGAAGTTATTTCCTACAGATAGCTGAAGGGTAAGAAAAACATTTTTTTCTGAAGATCAACAATGTGTTTATCTGGTAGTCTATCATCATAATATTTTATTAATTCTCCTAACGTACACATAGAAAACAATACATTAAATAGTAAGAATGCCTATTTGTATTATTGAAGTTAGTGATACGTGCATTGACAACATAAAATCAATATAAAAGCAAGTGCCAAAATGAGAGCTGGCCCAAATATTTTCTTTGCAAGTACAATATCCTATTACTGCCCCATGTATTTAAAGTAAACATCTTCAAGTAAAATTCTCTTTAAAGATACGCAATTAAAGGATTGTTGTTTACAATAGTGACCCCTTGATGCACCAGGTTATTAACATTAAAATGAAGCCATCTTTGCTTTTAATGAAGAATTACACTATATAATCCTCTACTGAAGACTAGCACTGATAGTTTTACTTCTATCAAAGCATCCATAACAAAACCTACCTTGCCCTAAACATATAAACTAGGATTTAAGATGCAGCGTAGATATCTTGAGGAAGGAAAATGGTCTCCTAACGAAAAATCTTACAAACAGTATCCTTGGCTGTACCACTTGAGTTTTAACATATGTATCATAGATGTTCTTTGAGAAGATATTAGGTTTCAAGACACTACAGGTACGCTTTACTTATCTAAGTCATCACTGATTGCTGCTAGACTTGGTTTCAGAGGTTTATATAAAAATATTTAACTTCATAATCTATCAAGGAGCAAAGCTGATCTAATTTGTGTGCACAGCACCACTGACTGTGGACATTTAATGAACAGTGCACTTGACAGCTTTAATAAAACATAGCATTTGCCAACAGAGATAATTAGAATTGAAGCAGCAAAATTCTAGTGTTTGGCAACACAGATGAAACAACTTCATTAAAATGTACAGCTTCAGCGAATGAAAGGCAGGAAAGCACTGGACCCTGAAGAATCAGCCTTCTCAAAACTAATTGCTTCAGTGCTTAAAAAGGACAGCTATGAAATACCAAGGGCATAACAAGGAAATACTAGTATGAAAAAAAGGAACCAGAGAAGATAAATCAGGCTTTTCAAATAGGACTGCACTGTATTTAGGCCATTAAACTTTTCATTCTAACTTTGAAGGGTCATACGTTAACAAAAAAAATCAGTTGAAGTATTTTTTTAAAGCCAGTTAGGTAAGAGGGTGTGAATTAGCAAAGTGGGAGTATGAATCTTGGCAAGATACTATGGCTAAAGCTGCCATTTCTCTTCCTTTAAGCAGATCGGAATTTAGAACAGCACAGGCAAGCTACAGCATTTTAATTACATTTTGGATAACAAAAGAGATAGTAGTTGTGATAAGAAGAAAATGCACTAAATGCTATGTTTACAGATATGCTGTAATTAAATCTGGAGCACCATATACCACCGTATATAATATCATTCGATATAATCAGAGTGATTAAACTGTCACTATAAAGAGGCTCTCCTCAAGCTCACACATTACCTATAAATTCAAGTCAGGTAAATAAGGGGACGTTACAAGATGGAGGCTTGATTTTTTATGCACTAAATCTATTGGAAGTAAAATATTATAGAAATGAACCATATCCAAATTATATTTGCTAAACGATGGCATTTTCACATGCTGATTCTTTGGCATGGTATATTTCAGATAAAATAAACCAAAGCAGTGATGCTAAGAAGGACCTCTAACAAGAGCACAGTTGAATATTGCATTCAACCTAGCTTGTTTTGATACACTGCATTACTTTTTATATATGAAAGAGAGGATCAGAAACTTTTCTGGGCACTACTGTAGAGCCCTCTGTATGAAATGGTATTACTAAATGCAGCCTGCAAGGGACATTCACAACAGCATATGCACTGTTCTTCAATCACAAGAGGAAGCCCACTGAGAAAAAATTTAATCCAGCTATGTACACAGTTGGTTAATCTGGTCTTTAACATTTTGGGGCTTTTCATACATAAGACCAGTCATGCCTAAACTGAAAGCTTATAAATAGGGATCTCTAATATTAAGGTAATACTATTCTCATTGATGATTTAAGCCAGAACTAAGCACAGCCATGCCTCTTGCTCCTCTCCTTTAAAAAAAAAAATATAATATTTCAGGCTTTTTTCAAAAGCACAGTTCTAACAGAGCTAATATTTCGAAATATTTCCTCTGGGTATGGTCATACAAAAAGGAGGAGCTACTAATCTGGCAACTAATTTCTGGAATTGTCCTACTTCTCAGTAGTATTGCAACTATCACAGAAATTCTGTTAGAATTTAAAAAAAAAAAAAAAGACAGAATCTGTATTCTTAGTCACCATGTGCTTTGGCAAAGTCAATAGAGGACAGGGAAACAGTAGTAATTTTGAAGGACTGACAAAGGTAAAAGGATACCATTGATAAAAACTGAGGATGTCAAGCACCAACCAGCAGAAAGGAGCAGTGTTAGTCTTGGATTTTGTTCTCCTACCCACTAGAGCAGGCGATGCAAAACTTCTCAAGAGACTTTTTGAAAAGTACATCCATTTTCAGAAGTAGATCGAGTTACGAGTACATCCTCTTACCGTATCTCAGTTCAGATTTTCAGAGATCTAACAATCTTTCTTTTTATTCTGGAACTTACTTGTTACATCTTTTTCATTTCCCCAAATTCCTTGTTAGCTTGGAGACAAGCATGCAATTTTATCCGTGTTAATGGTCAGAATCTCACAAGGCATATGGAGGAAAGGTGACATTTACAACAAACAGAGCTCCTTGAAAGAATATTGTCTCTGTAGAATGAAAGCTGAAATTTTTTACTTTAGAAAATAGCTTGTGTCAAAATCATACAAGTACTTATTTTGTAGAACAAACATTATAACATGAAAATATAAGTAAGGCTAGTGTCCTGTATCTTCTCATTTTATTCTCAAATCCTGTGAGAATACAACTTCAAAGAACGGACATGTGAACAAGAACAATACTTTTAACACCACCTATTAATAGCGTTGCTACTTTTCCTCCCTTAAGATGATGATTACACGTTTCAAACTTGTGGAAGTTCAATAAACCATGTTAATTCAAGAAGGAAAATTTAAGTAGCATGTTAAGGGTTACAAAACTGTCCTATGTCAGCAAGCATGAGATTTATAAACTACATAAAGAGAAAAATACTTAAAACTGTTCCAAATTAGAGGTAGACAATCATCAAGGTTCTTAAGAGGGAAAACATATGAAGGTTTGCCACCAATACTACTTTACACATGATGAAAAGAGAAAGATGCCAGGGTACTGATACAATTTTTAAATTAACATACAATTTTTATAGTGTAAATAACCAAAGTCCCAAATCTTGAGTAAGAATTGCTTTTTGTCCTCACTTCTGCTTTGTATTTATCTGACCAAAAAACCACAGCTATTGGCATAGAAGTTTGTTAGTCAATTTTCAGTGAATCAAACAATCATCATGGGGGAAAAAAAAAACTAACAAATCAATGACAGGAAACTAATGGTCCAATTCAGTGAAATTCACGTACCATTTTCTGTTTAATTTTTGGACAGACAGGATATATATTATTGCAGCGTAATACAGAAAACAAGCCATGTAATCTTACGTTCATTATTACAGATGAAGCACAAAGCAACTCAGCAGAAAAACTCTAAATGCAATACCATTTCTTCTTCCTACAGAATCACACCTAAATTTCTGGCATCAGCAAAACCTCTCAGGGGTTCTCCTTTGGCTCCTGAAAACCTCAGGGAAAGAACTCATTCTCAAGGGAAATCTTCTTTTCTGTCAACAGAGGGAGCCTGGAAAGACTCCTCTCTCAAGGAGAGTCAGGCTCCTTCACAGGGAGAACACTCTGAAACAATATCCTATAAAAAACATAATTTTCCCCATTACCTAGAAAGAAGTATCCAAGCAATTAGCTTCCTGAGTATTAAAGCTATTCTTCATGAATAATTGTCAGAAACTCCCTTAAAAAAAAATTGCTCAAAACAGAAGAGTCAGCATGAAAAAGAAGCTATATGCGTACTTTACTCCGGAGAATTCAACTTCCTCATGCCAGGGAAGATCTCAGCACCCTGCAGGCATTCATGCTGGCATGTTCTGAAGCAATGAAGCTCTAGAAGTGATTGATACCATCACAGCACTAACTTCATATTTAGCATCATATTCTATAGATGCCTTGGAGAGCCTCAAGTATCAGTGAGGCATTTGAAATGCAAACTCACTTGGGAGCTGCCATCAAACATTAAACCAAGAAACTTCCATACCATTCTGAGAAAATACTCACTTCTCAGACTTACATTTGCAGCATTAATTAAAAGCTAGTTCTTAAACAACTTCAGAATGACAGATACCAATCAACTTACATCTTTTTTTTTTTTCCCAAATGGATTTTGCTTTGATGTAAAAGACACTTTGCTACTACAAGGAGAGAAGTTTAGATGAGTTTGGGGAATTTTCTGGGGACACTTCTAACTTAGAGAACAGATTCATTAGACTTATCCAAAAGATCATACTAAAATTTTTTACCGGAAAAGGTTTGAAGGGCTCAGAATGGAATTTCTGCTTAAAATCATGAAGACAGATATATACTGAACACGGCATTAAATTAGGGCCCTCACCTAGGATACTGAAAATCTAGTTTCAAGTCTCTACTGGAGTTGGGCTGTGCAGGGATTTGAACATTGGTGTCCTTAACCGTGAATTCCCGAATCAATCATCAACTGTTAAGGAATGGGTCTCTGTCTCTTCTCCCTTCTCTATAGATAACTAGTTACTAAATTAGTAGTTAAAAGCAGAAACTGAGATTGACTTGGTGATTACACTACCTACAGAGGTGTGCAAGACCCAGACTGAAATACCTTTCCCGACATTTTCCCTAACAACTCAAAAAAATCCAAAACACCCACAACTGAGGAAACACTAGACTTATCTAAAGAAGTAGAAAAGGATGGGAAAAATATCAATTCTCTCTCCTAATCTCAAATTGAATGTTTTATTCTTCATACTCACAGACTTAAATTCAGTGGTGCTGGAGAAAACAGTTTTGGCTGACAAAGAAACAACTGTCTGAACAAAGAAAGAATGCTTTTTCCCTAACATAATTTAGTTGGGCCGAGGGAAGATAAACTCATTGCATTGGGTTTGCGTGGCAAGGTTTTGGTAGTGGGGGGACTACAGGAGTGGCTTCTGTGAAAAGATGTTAGAACCATGTCCAACCGAGCCAACGCCAGTCTCCAAGAGGCACCTGCTGCTGGCCAAGGCCGGGCCTATCAGTGATGGAGGTAGCACCTCTGGAATAACAATTGCAGCTGGAGAAAGGAGTGAGAATATGTGAAGATAGATAGCCCTGTAGAAACCAAGGTCAGTGAAGGAGGGAGAAGAGATGCTCCAGGTGCTGAAGCAGAGATACCCCTGCTCCCCCAGCCCATGGTGAGGCAGCCTGTCCCCCTGCAGCCCTTGGAAGGGTAATGGTGGAGCAGAGATCTACCTGCAGCCTGTGGAGGACCCCACACCCAAGCAAGCAGATGCACCTGAAGGAAGCTGTGACCCCATGGGAAGCCTATGCTGGGACTAGGCTCCTGGCAGGACCTGTGGCCCCATGGGGGACTCACACTGGAGCAGTTTGTGAAGAACTGCAGCCCAGGGGAAGGACGCACATTGGAGAAGTTCATGGATGACTGCTTCTCATGGGAGAAAGCCCATGCTGGGGCAGGGGAAGAGTGTGAGGAGTACTCTGCTGCTGGAAGAGGCAGCAGAGACAATGTGTGATCAACTGACCGCAACCTCCATTCCCTGTTCCTCTGCACTGCTTGGTGGGAGAAGGTAGAGAAAATCAGAAGCGAAGCCCGGAAAGAAGGGAGGGGTGGGGGGAAGGTGTTTTAAGATTAAGGTTTATTTATCATTATCCTACTCTGATTTGATTGGTCCTGAGTTAAACTAATTTCCCCAAGTTGAGTCTGGTTTGTCCATTATGGTAATTGGTGAATAATCTCTCCCTGTCCTTATCTTGACACACAGCCTTATATTTTCTCTCCCCCTGTCCAGCTGAGGAGGGGAGTGATAGAGCAGCTTTGGTGGGCACTTGGTGTTTAGTCAACATCAACCCACAACAGTCACGCTGTTGAAAGTGTCAGGAAAAATGAATTTACATATTTAACTTTTGTTTTTTACTCTTTGCCTAATACCGCCTACTGCCAAAACACTGCTTAGTTCAAAACACATTTTTT
The DNA here is from genome assembly GCA_026546715.1 of Gallinago undulata. NCBI lineage: Eukaryota > Metazoa > Chordata > Aves > Charadriiformes > Scolopacidae > Gallinago > Gallinago undulata. The sequence goes on from JAOTQQ010000012.1 coordinate 44,702,081, forward strand.
CACACATTTACCTTTATTCAATCTATAAATGCAACAAGAGAACATTGGTAATTACTTTATTTAAATTACATTACACTTGAAAACAATGAAGCATTGTTAGATCCACAGGAAGCATCTGCTGAATCTTCTGTTACTAGATGGTTTAGTCTCATTTCACTTGGTATCTTCTAAATAATTTTATAATTTCTTATTTTCTATTATTGGGATTTTTAGGGATTATCTAAGTAGTTAATTACTAGTCTGAAAAACATTAGGAAATTCTCACTTTTTTAATATATATTTTTTAAAGCTGCCTGTTAATCTCAATCTTGGATACCTGTTCCTAGAGGTTTTGCATTTTCCCAGGGATGTGCATTTAGAAAACAAACATACTCAACAAACACACCGTATCATCGATCAACACTTAGCTCAAAGTACACACACTATTGCTTATGGATGCCCTAGTAAATTCATTTCCCAGCCTTTCCCCTCTCAAGCTATTCCTACAGCAGCAAACTACATCTGCTGTTAGTTTATACCAAGGCACCAAGCCACAAGGCAGGATACAGGGGAGCACGAACAATATTCCTCAATGAACAGAGTGGCAGAAGGGCTGAACAGCGATACAGCCAGCGTTATTATCCCATGAGACAGAGTGCGTCTCTCTCATGTTCCCGTCCTGGGCTTAGACAGACAAGCAATTATGCTCTAAGCAAACTATATTCCTAGTATGAAACTAGGCAAACAAGGCAAGAGAAATTATGAACTAATTGCTGCCAAGTGAAAATTCTTTCTAGCAAAACACTGTGTTTATTAGTATAAATAAAAAAATTGTTAAATAACTCATTAACTCAACATTGAAGTTGTTCACTTAAAAGTGAAATTTGTATAAACTCTGAAGAAATATTACAGGGAGATTTTATTTGACATGACTTTTCTTTGCTTAATATTCCTGGTCAAGACAAGACAATATCCATTATTGGCCCAACACTTAAATTATAACAGCTCCATTTCAAATCAACAGCCTCCTTCCTTCCTTCTGACAGTGCACAAGGTTACAGAATTGGGTCTCTCCTCCGTTTTAGCACTATTGTGTCCAGACAACACCGAAAAGAAGTATAATAGATGGTAGACTCAAATATGTGTTTGGGTTTTTTTAATTAAGGATCATGAACATTAGCAAACTTTTAGCATAATCTAATTAAATAATTACAAATCCAGAAAATGAAAAATATTGTAGGTATATTACAATATCTCTGTGAAATATAGAAATAGGTTTTATGCGTAAACTATCTCTATAAAGTTTCTTCTTCTATAAATTGGTGGTCTATAATCTCTATTCTCAACTCTACCTCTAGTTAATGTTCCCTGATAAACAGTATATATATTACACAAACACACTCTCAAAGCCCATGTATCAGTGTTATCTTGGCACCTACTCAAGAACTCAAGGATGAATGTGGGTTTTTTTATTATGCCAAGCTGTGTATATGGAATCCAAGAATATAAACAGCTGGGGTGAAAGTGAAAATCAGTGGTCTGAACAGAACTGAACAATGATAATGGGACAAAAATTCAGAATTTAAGAACAAGATTACAATTCATACTAGTCCTAACTGTGTGTGTGCCACAGTGATGAAAACTCTAAGTGGATTTGATAGAAAATATTTAAGCTAAATAAGACTTGAAGTATTTGCTATGTCTCTTACTGTCAGTCTAAAAAATAAGTATTTTGGAAATCCAGGCCTAATAAAATGTAGTGTTCATAGCCACCAAAAATCTCACTGCTCTCAGAGAAACACGTCTGGTACTAAGAGCCACATTTGGAAACGTTTGGAAGAAGCAGTTTGGATTCATAGCCAGATGACTCTATTTTAGGTCTATAAAATACTGACAGCATGAATGTAACATCAGTCACAGCAATTATATCCTCCAGCCACTGGAATTCACTGATATCAGAAGACAACTGTTTCCCTAGCTGACAGTGGTCTGCAGTCGTGCAAGACTACAAAGCAGAAACAGAACTGATGGGAAGGAAGTAAAATGTAGAAAGAAATGACAGATAAAAGGAATGGAAAGAATAAGAAGAATTCAAGACGTACTTGCAATATAAATTTATTTTATTTATAGACCTTATATGTGCTAATAGATTACTATTCTTGTGAATTTATGATAGTAACTAAACTAAAAGAGGGTAGATTTAGATTACATGTAAGGAAGAAATTATTTACTCTAAGGTGGTGATACACTAGGACAGGCTGCCCAGAGAAGTTGTAGATGCCCCATCCCTAGAAGCGTTCTAGGTTAGATGGGACAGGGTTTGAGCGATTTCATCCTGTGAAAGATGTCCCTGACCAGCATTGGGAGGTTTGAACGAGACGATCTTTAAGACCCCTTCCACCCCAAACCATTTTATGATTTCGTCACTGGAGTGACTACTTTCACATAACAGCTGCTATTAAATAAGAGGCACACACATAAAGCACAAACAGTTCTCATGACCCAGAATATTAAGCTAGGAACAAAAAAGAGAAAACAGAAATTACTTCAGTAACTACATTAAAAAAAAGTATAGCACAATGAACCTTGGAATTGCCTGACTCTTGCTCCCATGGTTGCAACCTCAATAGCGCCAGGCAGTAGAGAGTTTGAAAAATTCATGGTACAGATACACTCAGCACCGCAGGGTCAGCTGGTACCCCACCAGTACTCCCTCAGGCACTCTGTGCGTGCTCGCCTGGCACAAACCAAGCACCACTACTGAAAAATATCTCTCTCAAGATACAACTTCTGGTTTAAAAGCTGGTCTTAACTCAGATCTGCAAGAATACAAGGAGAGGACAGCAAGTTTGCTTCTCATAAGCATTTGCAAAGCAGTATCAGATGCCTGACTTAGAAGAAAGTATACCTCTTGCTGCTAAATATGATTTCACCCATAATTTATTCCATTTTCCTAGGAGATTGACAGATGGACCGAAGACAGAATCAATGACTAACATCAGCAAAACAGGAAGACCTTTTAAACAAGTCTTATTTCCTTTTCAAAGACAGAGGAAGTTACACTGCATTTTATTATTACTACTATTAACAATGTTGAACACTACTTTTTAATTTGCACATCTTTCTGGGGTAATCTCCAAATGATTTATTATCATTTTCTGACATTTATCCCAGTCATGAATTCTCTTCCAAGCACAGGTTCAATTCAAACCTTCCTGCTTTTCAGGACTGTTAAAGAAGTTACCCTCTGGAAACACAGAAGATGCACTCTGAAGGCATTGGAAATATACCACCTTCAACCACCAAAAGAGTGATGGTTTCTCCCCCTCCCCCCATGTAGCTCATTTTAGTAGTAAACAGATACTAAATGATTATATGAGAATTCATGTCTATTGCTTTAAAAGGGGGACAGGCAACATTAAGTATACGCATGTGTAAATATAAATATACAGACGTATTTTCTCAAATTGTTTTAACAATGACATACAAAATTCAAATGAAACTATTCTAACACCATTGAAAAATGAATGACTTGACACTCTACATTGTTTCAAAATGGAGCTAGATTTTTCCATTCCCTCAAATGTCAAGGCTTCAAAAAAACCCTTCCCAGTCTGCAATAACACAATCCCTAGGTTCTCACACTACTTGCATTCCACGGTGGTTCACTTTCTCGTATGAACAGTAGAGAATGAAGTTCTTCTGTTTCTCCTAATTTTAAGTGAAAAGCCAAATCATCAAAGCATCTGCTATGACAAAAATTTAATTTATACAAACAGAGGCAACTTCCCTAGGAGAGCTAGTAAAATATCTTGCCTAGTAGTCAAAACATTTATTTTGAGCTTCAGAAACCCAGCACCAGCCATTCCCTCTGGGTGATTCTGAACTTGAGATCTGCACTTGGCCCCTTCCCCTAAAGCATTCCTGATTAATAGGCTACTGGCTACCCCGAGGTCTGCCTTCCTCCTCTGCCTCCCATGCCACCTTGTGCAGAAATTTCACCCTGAACACGAGAAGACTTTCTCAGTGAAACCTACAGTCAAACTGGAATAATATCATGAAACACTGACATAACCCAAACAACTCCTCCCTCAAAAAACCACACTCGAATCCTGAAAACCATAGAGACATGACCAGTTTCTACCAGCAAGATACTGCTGCTCTGCCCAAGCTGTCTAGCAACAAAGAGTAGTTTTATTCTCATATGAACTCATAGTCTGAAAAGAAGCTGAACGCTTTTAGATCAAAGTAGCATTCTGATGCTGGGACAGGCATAAAATATCACTGAGGACTACATTTATTATCACTAGAGGCCAGACAGAAATTTTAGCCAATATACAATGTCACACAATGTGCCGCTCTACTGTAAAAGGAAAGAATAAAGAAAAAACACTATCAAAAAACCCCAAATAACTGGGCGACTGAATTTAGCACAGAAACATGCTTTATATGAATCAATTAAAATATTAACTTTGTTAGAAACAGGATCCTAGTAATAACTAAAGGGGTTAATTTTTTAATTACTCATAATAAGCCATGTTACAGTTATTAAGGCAGCTATATTAGTATTTTACTTCATCTCATTCAACCTACCCTACCTGAATAGTTATTCATAGTGAAAAATCTGTACAATAGATGTTAGAGGGAATAAAAGGATGAAAGAGGAAAACCGCTAAAATGTATCTGAAAAGCTGGTAACGGAAATTTTACAAAAGCCAGGGAGAGGAGTAGGGTATCATTAGCCATTTTCATATCCTAATGGAACATGCAAGTTTCAGTCTCTTACTAAGAGCGGGTCTATGGCAAAGAGCCCAAATGAGGTCTGAGAAAGGATAATGTACCTTTAATGATTGAAATAGCAAGAAAATTAAATCTAATCATGTTTCATTAAGCATACTCTAGCTCCCATTTTTACTAAATTATTTTATTATGATTTCCCAACTGTCTGTTGAAATAACCTTTTACAGCAATTTAATTCACCGTCATAAACAAGTCTCATTTCTCACAATGAAGTCCCCTGGGATTAGTGAGAAGAGATGGATAATCTAAACCTCGCCAATCCTGCAACCACTAAGGTAACCACTCAGGGAGATAAAGATTTTTGTTTTCCTATTTGTGGCTGAGATCATTAAGATATAATTAGAAACGTATTCATGAGTAATTGAGCGTCTGTTATGGAGATACCATTCGCCCAACAAGCATCTTCTATACCAGTCTTTAATAAGAAGGGCAGCAGGCATAATCCCCACTTCACTCTCTGGAGAGTTCTGCATTAAATGGACTGCATTAGACATCCCTCTCGCTCCCCCTTTTTTAATGGAATCTTATTCAGGCATCCAGTGTTTTCTCAGACTCCATTGTTAGCATCAGAACTGCTGGTCTGTTTGCTTTCAGCAATATGCTCCTGCAGTGCCATCCAGATGTGAGCCCTAAAGATAGCTACGTGCAGGGAATTTAAATCCTGCTCCAGAACTTATCACAGGGCAAGCAAATGTGGAACTTCACAATATACAGTGACAAATGAATTGGACTGTTTACAAAATAATCCTTGGCTCTCTGCAGTAGTAGAAGGAGCTATCAACCCCTGCACACATAATTTCTCCTTGGTACATGCTTTACTCGTTTGAGTAAGGTACCTCAAAGAAATCTGATTTGCCCTAATCTGTTGCAAACTTCATACCAAATCACATGACATAGCAAAGGAAAATTAAAAGTACCATCACCCACCAAACATTGCTTATGTATCTGCCATAGGGAATAATTTCTGGCTACTACTTAAACTGCAGACTGAAAACTGCCAGCAACCGTACATAGTACCATGATGTCTGAAGAGGTTATTACTATATGTGGTAGGCAGAAGTTTGAAAGGGACCAAGTATTACTTGAATGAAAAAGAAAGACAGTTCTACGGCACAATCTTGCTTCCTGCACCCAGATGAACAGTAAAGAACTACTTGCTTAAAACAAACAAGGGATGGAAACTGAAACATGTAATTCAAACAGGGGACTTGAAAGACAAACCTAAGAGAAATAGACTACCAAAATCTCAGTTGACGCTTTGAGATGATGCCATCGTAATAACTGTAGAGTTACAGTGAGTTAACTAAGATTGGATCGTGGTAGGCTTAATCTTTTTGCATATATTGGACTATAAATCAGTTTTAGCAAAGCAGTGATTTGTAAGCATGCTTATAAAAACATTTTATAAAACAAAATATATTTAGAAAGAAGCATATAAGACAATGAATAAATGACTGCAGTTAAAAACAGAAAATCAAAAGCAGAATATTAAGATTTAAATTGTTTGGCATTGTGGAAGACTGACATTCTAAAACCTAATTATCATCCTGCAATATGAACTCTTTAGGAAGACATAAAGAATGTATTATACATAAAGCCAAACCAGACAAATGATCAGAGTTCAAAAGCATAACGTGGAACTTCTGCCAGCCAGAAACTGTTCACGGACATTCAATATCCTATTACAAGCTCTATTGTGAAGCACACAATAGCTTACTACCTTAGTCATCAGAATGCAGCTGGTCAATAAATGTACAGTCAGCAACAGCCACATTCCTACACCAATATTTATTTAGATGAGATCAGGAGATATTCCTCAGTCATTTGACTGAACAGAGTCACAGTAAAATTCTGGTCACAGATCAGTAACTCCTGTTCTGAAAAGCATGTCTCAGATTTACTTCAGGATGCATTTTTTTTTTTTCCTTAAAAGCCTTCTCTGTCTTGATATTTGCATTTGCAGGAACAGCAAATTGGAAGACTAGTCTTAATCAGCCTGACAAAAACAAACTTTGGGAGGAATGAGATTTTGCTTTAATATTGCTTCTACAGCAAAAATAAATACTTAAATATAGAAATTAAACATATTGGGAGAACATTTTCATCGATGGTGGTTTGTTTCTATATACTCTATCTAAACTTTCTCATAAAACTCCCACAAATTATGGCAAGATCAGGGTTTCTCCCCATAACTTCTAACTCATCAAGGACATAATTTGGTACCAGACTCATGAAGTCTCATATTTGGAAGAATTGTCACTCACACTCTTTCTGCAGCACCTGAGTTTCCCGTATTTGCAGGATTTGCTCCTCATCATGAGGTCTCCATGTGCCCTTTGGCTTGCTCTGCCATGCAGTGCCTGGCCAAGTCGGGGTGGGAGTGAGGGAAGGCTGCAGGGACAGGCAGCAGTTAAGAGCAAAAGCAGCCCTGTCAGCTTCCCAAAGCTGTTGCTCTCCCCCTTCCCTCTTCCCCTGCTTATGATCAACTGACATGTAACTCCTGGAACTTGGCACATTTCTTTCTGTCACAGGATCCAGTATGAAGAACACTTATCAGGTCACAAAGACATGGACGTTTCTAACATAAATAATGTCACGTGTTTATATATATATATACTTTCATATAATTATATATGTGTGTTTATATACACATGAATACCACAAAATTACAAACTGGTTCTAGAAGAACGAAGTAAAATTAAATGTGTCCAAGGTGTGGACACTGCAAGACTGTGAGAATGAGAAAAAAAGCCTAAAGAATATGAAGTGAGATTTACCCGTTACTGATAGAAGTGGGGGAGGATGAAAGGTAAAGAATTTAATTTGTTTAATTTTATTCACAGCAGAACAAGCTACCAATCCAGAAGATTAACTACTGTTGCTGTATTATTTAAATTCAAACAAAGGCGAAAGGCAGCAAACGCTAAGGAACATTTGGAGGAAAGGGGTGTGACAGAAGTAATGTGGTTTCTGAAGATGATGATACCAGTTAAATCTCTAATTAAAAAGGACTCCAATTATCCCTTTACCCATCTCTAACCACCTCCCAAATATTTTTTTCTCTAATAAGTGTGAAAATTGTCCAATTATAATGACTGAGTGTAAAGAACTTTAATGTAACACAAATCCTGTGGAAATGTTCAACATTCAAGAGTGAGAGCTCTGAAACTTGTTCACAGACAGGGAGTCTGTGTAACTGGAGAGAGAAAGACTGTATCTGAAGTTGCATCTGAAATTTAATGTACATAAAGTAATGCATGTGGTGGGGAAAAAGTCCTAAATTCATATAAGAGCTAATTAATCTCAGGTTAGGAAAGACAGTTTCTGATAAATGACAGCTCAATGACAGCAGTCAAAAAAACAAAGCGAAATGTAAAATTGTTTATGAAAATGGAAAGTATTCTGAGGAAGCAGCAAGAACGATGAAAAATGTGGAACAACCTCCATTTGAAAATACTTAAGTAATGATGCCTTTGTAGCCCAGAAAACTGAAGGGGAATATCAAGATTGTAAAATCAACGGTGTCATAAGTTGGTGAAGATCCATTGTTTGCTGATTTCTTGAATACAGAAACAAGAATGAATCAATTAAACTGATAGGACCAATGTCCAAAACAGACAAAAGGAGCTGTTTCTTCACCCTATACAAAGCCAGGCTGTGCAACGCCTCGCCACACTGTTGGGAGCTCGGGTGGTTCATATGCCACGGAAAAGATGCCGATTGTGAATAATAAACACATAGTTACTACAGCCAGCTCAGAAAGGTCTTGAGTTGAAAATGACTAGATATAGAGAAAGTACGTGGTAGACCTCAGATAGGCTTACTTTTTCTGATAATTTTTTTCTAGACAACCAACCTGGTCTGGCCTTTTTTGTGTTTTCAAGCTGCCTGTACAAAAAGCAACATGATCACCACCGCTTTTTCCAAAAAGAAAAAAAAAAAACACCAAAAAAATCCCCCAAACCTAAGGGAAATACAGTATGACAAAAAACAGATTTCATATGGAGTCCAAGTAACCCACAGTAGCCTAGAAAGCATGAAAAACCTTCAAAGACGTCCATTCAAACAGAAGAGTTTCCAATGTTTTTCATGCAAACAAGAGCCCTTGGACAAATCAAACTCCCATTAAAATAAACAAACATGAATTAACATGGAGAGGAGTTTAGGTACCGCCTGATTTTTAGACATAACAAGACAGCTTCGTATTTATACACCAAGTATTGAATGTCCAATTGTAATTTGGATAAATATTTGGCCTATTATAAATGACATCTCCAAGTAGAAAATATTATTTTACTTACTTATGAGTTACATACTACTTGAAACATACCAGCTTGCATCCAGAATTATTTTAGCATAGTAATATTACACCAGCACCATTAACCCCATAATTTTATCACAGATATTAATTATTCAATTAAAAATGTAAAAATACTTAAAAGTCTTATAACCTGCCCATAATTCTCCTTCAACTAAAAATGAGAAAAAAGCCAGACATAATTTTCAGCATAAAAACTCAGAAGAGTACATATTCCATTTTCTGGCCAGAGTTTTCAGCAAGCTTCTGTATTGTAAAATGCAGACACACACATATTAAAACACCTACACATTACATCAAATTATAGAAGCTAATTACTTTTGGTATTCTAAAAAAACTAAGTGAAAAATACTTTTTTGCATATACTATCTGCATAAGGATAACTATTTCCTAACATATAAACAAGACAATGTAAATACTAATTAGAACTACAAGGATAAAACTTACATTAGGAAACGATAATAAAAATTCAGGATATGTCTACTGAATAACCCACACTGAGAGGGAGCAGGATGCAGCTTCAAAATAGGAATAGATTTTATTTTTTTTAATTATTATCTTCCTTAATCAAGAAGAAATTTCCCAAAATGTTTCCTAAGTCAGGTACAATTAGAGATACAGACGCCTACACACACAAGCAAACTCCGCTGGAGTTAAAGGACTGAAACAGAGCTTGATATTAAATATTCTAACTTTTGCAATTTGTAAAACTTAAAGAAAGAACTTAAACAAGAAGTTTATGCCCAAATTTGTTTCTTATTCTCATAGTTACTGTTTATTTTTAAACTGTGTACTCATTAATACAAACATATTTGCATCCAACCAAATAAAGAGCACAGACTGAAAATTAACCTCATAACTCAAAGCTAATACTGTGTACTTTTAACTTGCTAATTTCTCAAAGGAATAACTGTTGCTTCAGAAAACAAATCAATCTGTTTAAGTGATTATAAATAAGCTGGTTTTGTCATACAAAAGTAGGAGCGGTAAGACAAACTTCTACAAACAATATCTAAAACCCTACAATACAGAAAGGTTCCAATGCATGCATTTTCAGTATGCAAAGCAGAGCCTGACTCAGTTGAAACTGTAAGTCTACCTATTCCAACAACCTATCTAAAACACTCGTCAACTGTTGGGTACACAGAACACTTTTCCCAGCCTCTAGGAATTCACATTGGGATGTGAATTGGACTTGGGCCAGAAGCAGATCTTTTGAACATAATACTTCTCAACGGATTTTTCTTCCATTAACTTGTCCAGTCTCTTTTTTTTTTTAATTCAAGTAAACCCAGGACCCTATGGCACAGCTGAATTTAACCCTACAGGAAGCAGTATCACCTTTTGTCAGTTTTTAAGATTGCAATTGCAAATTTTCTTCAGTTCTTTTAGTGCAGTTCTTATATTAAAAGATACAGTGAACAACAATACTGTTTCCTATTCACCTTGTGAATACAGCTGCTCCTGACTGTATGCTATCATACTTCCCCCTCAAACATCACCTTCCAGATTAAAGCATAAAGAACAGTGGCCATTCCAAAACTTTGATCATATGTGTCTCTCATATGGCTGTTCTACTATAACCCAAAATTTTGGGAAACGCAAAATCCAAACATGGATTAATGTGGCACAATGTTTTTCTGCTTACCACTACCATTCCTCTTACAATTTATAATGTTTACTTTGCTATTCTGACCAGGACTAAGATTAAGCAGATGTTTTTATTAGACTGCGTTTTTTATCTCACCATGATACGTCACTCCTAAGTGATAATGGCAACACATCTCGCATGGCTGCCTACGTGGAGTCAGGACTGTTGACAGGAGACACATTGTGCAATACTTCAGAACACATACAGGTTTCATGGTTGCTTTGAAAAGGAGTGCAAATTAAACTGAAAGTGAGTGGAATTAAGTGTCAAAAAAACTTGTGAGGATTTTAATTACAAGATGCTCACAAGATCTTGACGGTTATATAAAACTTCTATCAAAAAAGGCTCAAATCAAGTGTGATGACAGAATATGAGAATGTTAAACAGCCTTATGACTATCAAAAAAACCCACCCCAACCCAAAGCTGTTGATGGGGGGGTGGGAAACTTGAGCCAGAAACTTTGCACTGTGAACTTTATAAGATCTTCAAACACTTCATGTTTGCAGAAAAAACTGAGAGGGGAGAGAAGATAAGCACCAACTGTGTACCTATCCAAGCGTTAGGGCAGTCTGTGGTGACAGTCAGTCTTGCTCTCTCACTCCTGCTGCTGGTGGCATCCATCATTAAGGAACGTAAGCTCAATACACTCTGTCTTAAGTTTCCAAGACCAACAGACTGATCTGATGACTCAAATGAAACTCCTGGTATGATGTTCAATGACCACAGAAAAAGTTCATAAACTCCTCTCATTCAGACTAAACTGGGCGAACACTAACAGAATTCTTCCTGATGAAATGGGCTACACAGAAATACACAATACAAAACGAATCACTGGAGACTATTATTTAAAACTGTGTATCCATATAAAATGACAAAAGAAATATAATTTCCCTTCCAGGGCAAAAATTCATGTCTTCCTGTATTTTTCTTTTTAAAAGTCATTTGAACTACACATGGATTCAAGCCATCCTTACTTAACTGTGAGAAAACAACAGATTTTTAGAGGATGTCTGAATTGCAGAGAAAAAAACAAAATACTTCACAACATAGTTTAAGATACAACAGAGAACTCATTAATGAGTACTTAATTTTCCCTTTTTTTAAAGCATAGAAAATTTTTATAGTGTTTATAAGAAGAATTATTTCTCAACACATATTTCAAATATTCTACAAATCTTAACTGTTCCAAATGTGACAGAGTTCAAATTAAAGGTTTTAGTTAACATCTAAATGCACTTGTTTTCCATTTAGTTTTAGAGAAAAATCTTCAAGTTTTCTAAGAAAAATCTAATAGCATCAAGTTTAACTGCTCTAAATTCTCCACAGCAATATTTAAATTACCCAATCACAAATGTCTCATATATATACCACTTAATTAAAAAAAAATTGTTCAGAACACTGTTCAAAACCCACAAGACTCATAGTTAAGGCACCTTGTATAACGTCCAAGAGTATTGCCAGACAAAATAAGCTGGCAGAAACACTTACTGACGTTATACATGCATCCATCCAAGCCTGACCTACAGTCTGTCTTGGATTTGGTTCAGAAAAAAGCACCCTCATGCAGTGTAAAAAGTCGCTGGCTCAGATAAGGGAGAAACGGAAGTGGAGCCAAGCCAGCTGAATAAGCATTGCCCCTGCAGTCCACCCACCTTGCTTACTTAAAGGTCAAAGCACACAAGGAATTAAGAAGCAGGAAGGAGATGAAGAGCTCAGAAACCCAAACTCACCTGAGAGACTACTGACTTGGATCCCAATCTAGAGGAGTTAAGATATCTATCTACAGGTAGGGCACAGTGAACAGTGGCCACCATGCTAGGAGATAACCTGTGGGGTAGTTTTGGTTGTTTGGTTGGGTTTTAGGAAGATGGACTGGATTAGGCCAACGAAACAGGTATGGTTGAGGGTACCTTTGGAGCTCTCTAGTCTAATACCCTGCTCAAAGCAGTCCCTGTCAAACAGGTTGACTCAGGGCTGCATCCACAGTCTCCAAGGATGGAGATGCTACAACCTCTCTGGGCTCCTCTTCCAGTGTTCGACCGCTCTCCCCACAACAGAAAGTTTCATCCTATATCAAGCTGGAATTTCCCATCTTCCAACTTGCATTCAACCTTTTGGCCTTCCATTGTGTCCTGTCAAAACAAGTCAGGCTTCTCCTCTCTATTGTCCCATGAGGTAGCTACAGACAGGAATCAGATTCCCCCAAGCCTTCTTTGCAAAGAAGAAACATGTTCTCTCAGTCCTTCTGTGTCTGCCATGTGCTCCAGGTGCCCTGATCATCACAGTGTATATTCACTGGGCTTGTTCCAAGATGTCAAAGTTTCAGGGTAATAGTCTTTTACAATATATTTCAAATTCTTCCCTGAACACAGTATTTGAACCAACTAGGTATTCCTAAACAATTTAGCCTTCCAAGAAAAACTAACTTTTAAAAGTTACTCAGAATAAGCACTATTACAGCCTTTGTAATTGGAGAGGATTAAGGGAAAAGTCAACTACCGGAGTCCAGCAAGGTCCAAAGGACAACAGGCAATCCTCTAGATACAGTAGGAACCTTGTGGATTTTGAGCAAAAGCCAAGGGCCAGCACCAAGTAATAAGCAGATGCTCCACCCTTTGCAGAGATGGAGACTTTTAGACAACTATTGTGTTGGATCCCAAAACAATCCCTGAAGGGATCATGGGAGTTCTGTACTTCATACTATAGCACTGAACGAGTATTATGGTTATAGTTATTTGCTAATTGCTTCGAAGAGAGTTTAAACTGTGTCATCACCATGTATCCCTGTAACACTGGGCTGTCTGTCCCAACCAACAGAAGAAGCAAAAAGAACAGGGGCCTCAGCTGGGCTGTAAGTCACTTTGAAACAACACTGAAATATTCTTGAGACAGTCAAAGCAACAAAATGATAAAGACAGAGATCTGCCCGTGAAAAGCACAATAGTGACTGGTACTCTGCAACAACTTTTTCTTTGAAATGCACTGTAAAAATATTTCCTTTCAAAAGACAACTTACAAGGCATTATACACCATAACACAGAAAACAACCATCCACTTTGGACTTGTTTAGAAACATTTTATAAGAAAAAACCCCACAAAAACAGTATCCTTGCTTGCTTATTGAAGACCAGTAAAATAAAACATGAACAGTGAGATCAAAGAGATGGAAAACAATCACAACATCATAAAACTTAGAAATGCTTTCTAGGAACAGCAGTAATCATGGTCCCTACTTCTGCAAAGCAGAACTACAGACTTTGCTACTAGTTGGTGATTTCCTTTACCAGTATGTTGTAGCTAGCTTTAAAAACCTTATTAAAGTCTTTTAGACTCCTGTTTATTATCTGTAAATTTTTTGACTTCTGGGACAGAATAAAAAAAAAAACTACCAAGAAACACATAAGAATATTGTTTATACGTGTTTTCTTACATCTCTTATCACTGAATTCGAAATAAAAAAAATAGTTATGTAGCATACACAGTAAAATATTACTGTCTAGCAATAGAAAGCAATTCCTTTAAGATGCAAATAGCTGAACTCCCTATAAAAGAACATAATGCTGTCACAAATGATGTGGACTCAATTTTTCTCTCAGAAGCGGAGCGTCAGGTGATTTTGTACATATCTTTATTCCCTCCCCTAACAGAAGCATTGGCTTCAAAATAAATTTGCAGACAAGCAAAAGAGCAATAGAAAGATATGCTTTAGTAACAAAATAGCTTTTAAAAACGAAAAAATATTATGCACAATATCCATTTATAATCTTAAAATGATTTAAAGGATGGCTCTGCTTCCCCTCATATATTTTTCTTCTTCCACCAGCAATCCTACTGGTGATAGATCTACACAGACATAAGAGAGGCTGCTCACATTTATTTAGAATTTATACAGTGCTTCTCATAACCAAGTCAAAATACCTCCTAAATGCTAATGAATTTATCATCCCTGCATTCCTGTGATGCACATTTATAGTTTAGACATTACCTTACCATAAGGAAAATTCATTAAAGAATTATGTTTGAAGATAATCCAGCTGGGACCTTAAAGAGGCCTAGTTTCAGAATGATGAACATCAATTTCTGGTAGTTTTCTAAGAGTACAGGTGTTCACTGGACACACGAAGGGTAGAATTGCACTAAACACATCTCAAAAAGAAGGCTTATGCAATTTGCCCTGGGTCAAGAAGAAATATGTATCATCATCAGGAATAGGAAGCAGTACACTCAATTTTCTCAGTACTCTGCCAACAAGCCCATTCTTCATCCTACAAATCACGTCCTTCAGGTAAATGAAAATACCTGAAACCCTGTTCTCAAATTTTCTCATTTGTAACAAATATACGTTTAACTACCACCATTATGACCTCTCAGTATTAGAAAGTTGAATTAAAACCATTCAAAACTATTCAACAATTCTACAAGAACATCTGAAAATGAGCTACGAATACCACTCCGAAAAACAACACAAAACCCCCAACAACAACAACTTTCTCAAGGTTATGGAGGGAAAGTAAATCATTCCGGCTGTGTTTAAAGCTAGAAGCTGTTAAGAGAAACTTTTTATAAAGTTTTCAAACTTGTACATAAAAAAGTTTTAATTATATAGTATTTACTTCATTATCCCAAGCTCATGATATTAATAAAAAGAACACAAAAGAAGTAGTACACTTCAACTCAGAGGTTGAGTTGAAAATTCACTGACCTTTTTACTGGGGTCAAGAGGCTGGAGAGCAGCCCCACTTTGGCTTGGTTGATGGCAAGCTGAGTATGAGTAAACATACTCATACAACATGGCAGCCAAAAGGGCTGACCTGAGAGGCATCAAGAACAGCACAGGTGGCTGGTTGAGGGAAGTGATTGTCCCACTCTACAGTGCACTGGTACTGCCTGACCTTGAGTAGTGTGTGAAGTTTTGGGCACCTCAACAGAAGAACATCAAACTATTACAGTGTATCAGAGGAGGGCAACCAAGACGGTGAAAGGTCTCAAGGAGCAACTGAAGTCACTTGATTTGTTCAGCTTGGAGAAGGCTAAGGGGTGACCTCACTGGAGCCTACAAATTTTTCAAGGGAGGCAGCAGAAGAGGAGGTGCTGATCTCCTCTCTCTGGTGACCAGCAACAGGACATGAGGAAATGGAATGAAGCTGCATCATGGGAAATTCAGATTGGACATTAAGGAATGGCTCTTCACCAAGAGCGTGGCCTGTCACTGGGACAGGCTTCCCAGGGAAGTGCTCATGGCACCAAGCCTGGTAAAGAGTCTGGATGACCCTCTTAGTCACATCATTTAGTTTTAGGTAGACCTGTAAGGAGCAGGAAGTTGGACTTGATCATCCTTATGCTTCCCTTAACGATTCTATGAAAAAGAATTCTACAAAATCCTTATGACTCTATGATTGCTTTATCTGTATGGAAAACCACTGCATATCATCTAACAATATCTGGGAAAAATCATATACAAGGGTTCTCATTGTTAACCACAGTCAGAAATGCCTTTTATATCATGCATTTTGGCTTCTAGTAGTTTCATTGTCCTCAGTTAAGAAAATGATAATTACACGTTAATAAAAACAAAACTATTAAGAGCTCATTCTGTGTATTAACTACAGTATTAATTATTAACAGTGTTAATAGTTCCAGAGAACAACTGACCATAACATATTAACAATGTAATGTGTGTTTGATTCAACACTAATCAAACATTTACAGTTGTATAGATGTATATACAACATGTATATAGATGTTGTATAGATGTATATACGACTATATACAGTTTTCCCCAGAAACTCCTGACTGAAAGATTACTGACAAAAAAAAATAAAATCTGTTTCTGAAAAAATTTCTTTTTAGTTAGACTATGCTTCCTGCTAAAAAATTCTCAAGAGAATGACACACGTGTTTATTTCCAAGTGCAAGCATTCTAATATGCAGGCTTATTCCTTCTAAGCATACACTATTTTCAAGTCAGCAATTTAAAAGAGATAAGTAGTCTCAGGTATCTCATCCTTAAAGTGTTTAAGCAAGTTAACAGAATAATGAAAAACCCAACATTTCTACCAGAGGAGACATATTTTATTCCTTGAAAACTGGAAATTAACTTACTGTACCTTACTGCCTTTTACAATGTCTTCTTCAGTCTTTAGAAATGCTCCTATTCATTGGATTTAGCATTAAAAAGAAAATAAATATAATACTTTACTGAATGTTGACACAAGACTTCAAGACACTGGGAAAAATTTTGTCAGTTTGGAAAACATTTAGACCATTCTCTTTGTTAAAGTGTTCCTCTACTCATATTAATTTTTACATTTGCAGAATAGTCTTCTTTAAACTGTATCTCATATTTTTTTATCATTCCAAACATAAATTGTAAGATAGTCTAATGCTTTTTCACTACTTTCTCCTTAATCTATCTTTGGATATTAAATCTCTTTCAAAACAAGCAATTATTTTGCTTTATAAGCTGCACTTTAAAATAGGATTTTTGCATTTCCACTTTCAGAAATCCTCATAGATTACGTTCCTAATCTCTCACAGCAGTTTTACATATATTGACAGAGCATACAATTTGGCTATTAAATCTAGTACATTTTAGGAAATATATCTACTTCAAACCCAGAAAAAAATTAGATATTAATATAGCTAAATTTAAGGCTCCTAACTGTAACTAATGCCCGTCCTGTAGGGGTCACAAAAATCACTCTTAGAATCTAACCTCAGACACCTTATAAATGCAAATTTTCCCTAAAAGCAGCAGTGAGCAGATGAAATACACCAAAACGAGCTGTTGCATTTAACTTGTTATAACAGCACTGACTACACAGTCAGACACAGGAATACCACACACAAAGCTATTAAAATAAATACTATTTTCTGTTCTTTAAAACATATGTTTAAAACTATTCCCAGATACCTCTGTGTTGGTGTTTTCAATAGAGGGCTGAGGCTAAATAAATGATTGAGTATGCCAGCAGATGGGAGTGAAATGTCGATAGCTATCAGTTACTATCAGTATCAATCTTCTCATGCAAGCCCAGAGCTTAAAGAGAGACTTTAGGTCAAGGCTCACTTACAGCATAGAGGACAAACTGCTTATTCACTAAGTGCTGGAGCTTGTATCATTTGCCATATTCATTACCCTAATTCTTTCCAGCAGATGGGTTCAGCAGCATAAAGTTGTACTCTCTACAAAATACAGGAACAAGAGTCTCCTACTCTACTGCTTCAAGTATCCATCCTGCATGATCTACAAGTGTTAGAAAAATGCAGGTGTTAGAAATGTGCTCCTCATTCTTCTAGACAACCAACAAAGTGTGCACCAGGCTGGACTATAAGGTGCTTAGTTTAATAGGCAGAAGTAAACTACTGCTTCAGCTGTTGCAATAACCTCTGATACATGGTCCTCTATATTCAGCTGCTAAACAGAGAAACATCTCTACCTCTTCCTTTAAATGACATTTGACTGCAGTCTCTCAGTATAAAACAGAAACCAAGTAAAATAGGAATGATGAAGCTCCTACTTTTCCTCTCAAATGCTTTTTTCCCCTTCTTACAGTGTTTTCAGAGAAAAGGCTTGTCAGAGAACAGCTTAAAAATAATACTTGTTTTAAGTGCATGGCTTTGTTGTTTTAAGTGGATCACGAGGAGTGGAATCTCTGACCATAACCATTTCCTGTAGCTTGATTTTTTTCCTCCAATTAAAATTCAAAAGGAAATATAAAATCCGACCATTGATTCCATTTGGCTGCTATGCAATGACTTCTTTCTTATAACCTTTTTTTTTTATTTAAAGGCTTTGGGTTAAAATTATTTTTATCTTGAAGGACTTTGGTTAGATTTAAAAAAAAATAAAAACCCAAAGCAATTGAGTTATGCATGGCTATGTATCCCCTATTTAGACAAAATTTCCGCAAAATTATTAGCTTTCTTGAAAAGAAGGTATTACCCAAATAAAAATGGAATAGTTTGTTTCTTCTTTTAAAGTATTAATATATTGAACTAATTTTGATGTAAATGTTACATAATCATGTATAGCTCATACCTCTTCAGTGCTCAATAGAATAATTCACTTAATTTTCAACTGCAATTACAACGAAGTGAAAAAAGCACAGCTTCCAAGTGGATCAGTGTCTACCAGCATGACAATGATTTTTGAAGCACTTTTTGAGCATTCAAGCACAGGTTTACTGCAGTGTATCAAAAACATCAACAGTATATATGAGCCTTTAGTTTAATTGTCCAATATGCCACTAAACTTTCTAACGTGGACTCATGTATCAGTCCCAAAATACACAGGGACAGTATAAACCTGTCAAACCTAAACGCAACTAGGAAAAATAAACAAATATATATAAATATGACTACAAAAAGAAACATTTTTGGTTTTTGTTTTTGTTTTTCTATAGTAACAGCTTTCCTCTGTATTTAAAGGAAAAGAAATTAAAATTTGTAATTTTAAAATTCATTTTCACTATTTCAAAAAATATGAAAAAAACCCAGGGACTCGCTTGTGTTAAAATTTCACAAACTACACAGAATTTCTCTTCTGTGCAATAGGTTAGGTTCAGGTAATCTAAAAGGAAGGCCAGATAATATATAAAGTAACATAGCACAGCAAATAACATATATGCCAACTTCTTCACTAGCTACTCAGCAAAATCTTAGTAACAATCTAAAATACAAATAAACATAATTTATAAATATGGGAAGTAAAAGACTTCCAATTCCTTTATCAACTTAACTCCAGCATTATAATTTAAAATTAAAAAAGAATATTTTTTTCATAATACACTGATATTTCAGGTATATGTTATGACATGGCACCTGTGGTCTATTCAAACAATACTAAGGATGCAATAGAAAAAGACAGTAAGAAAGTAAAACATGAAACAAATCACACAGTAACTTTTCCTGCTACAATCCCTTCTACTTCATCAACAGCAGCATTTCGTATTTACTCTTTACATCAACCCAATTTCTGGATCATTTACATTGTCATGAAATTTGGCTTATTATTTTTAATCTCATTACTAAGGAGGAGGTTGACACTTTTAGATTTTGCACATTATGATACCGACTTCCCTTCTGTTTTTCCAATCACTTACTGTCCTGAGTATTGGCAATACTCGTGTATTGTCAATAAGTCTCTCTTTTCCCACAGATACACATCACTGCATCTTCACTCATCTCATTAGACATTATAGGAAGAGAAATGCCTTATCATGCTGCAGCCATACCTTCATATTGTTTTGTAGAACTATCCACAATCCATGTAAGCACTAGCACTAGGATCTGGCATCAGGGTACTGATGAAATTAATTTGCATTCAGGTGTAGCAAGAAACTCCCCTCTGAAGTTTTGCAACAAAGAACCATATCCAGATCTTTCACATATTCAGAAAGTACGCTATTAATGTGCATTTCCTAAATGTAACTAAGTGTTGAGTGATAAATGAGTGCTGAGGTTTCCAGAGGAACAGCAACTGTACTTAAAACCTCCTACTAACAGATAAGTAACTAAATTCTAGCTCAGGAGAATAAAACTAATAGCTATTCTCTTAGAACAACTTTTTAGGTAGACAATAACAGCCTTTTTCACTGATCCAACTCCTTCTGTTTGGCAACTATAAAGTTTACAGAATAGCAGTCATAAATGATATGAAAGGATACATTTGGTATGATTCAGCTGTGTTCAGAGATCTAACAGATCCAGACACATGATGGAGGGTAAGGAATTGCCAAATCTCAGTGTTACTGCTTAGACCACAACATGGGGTAGTATGCAGTATATGAAGCAGTGCAACTCTACATCAATGAGCAGTGAGAAGCAGACAGAGTAAACCCTTCTTCTTGTGAATTGCCCAGTATCTGCAAGCCATCATGTCCTCACTAACTATTCTGATTAGTCTTGGCTCCTGAGCCTTCCCAGTTACCTAACATTCCTTTGCTGAACTCATTTTCCTGTAGGGAAAACAGGAACAGTAAGGAGGGTGGCAACCTATTTAGGGTCTTGCATCCCTTGAGCTAAAGAAGAGCACAGCCCACAGCCAGTGTACTGTTAAAGCCTGACTCATCTATATGGCAACTCAAGTCTCTACAAGTGTCCTTCCCAAACAAAGCAGGTTTTCTCCCTAAAAGATACAGCTTTCTCCCCTCTCAACTCTAACCACAAGCTCAAAGATAGCTCTACAGGTTTAAGAGCTGTGAAACCTCCACAGACAACCACACAGACAATTTTGAGCTTAACTGTTTTTTTCTCTCCAAAAAAGCTATTTCTAAAATTCATGAGGTCAAACTGTGTGGGGGGATGTAAGGAGGGAGCATTTATGACCAACTCCAATTCGCCCTAATTACACGGCCTCACATACACACATTTTAAATTTAAAACTGTAGATACATTATAAAAAGTTTTTCAAGATCTGAGAATATTTCTAGAGCTCATAACCATATTCAAATACAGTTATATACCAACATATGTATATGTGTGTTAAACTTCAAGATTCTGACATTTCAAACATTAATTTGATATTTCAGGATATTAACATGAAACATTTAACTTTCCTATTTTACTGTGTTCCTCTTTTGTTACTACCTAAAAGCAGTACTCATCCCAGGTCAAAACTATTTATGAACTACTGTAAAATGTTGTTTTTATTGTTAATACTTACACAAGAAGTGATTTGTACACAAAATAACATTACGCCTGTGTTCTGCATGCTACTGAAAAAATCTATCATTACTAAAGAGGCTACTTTAATAAAAAAGGGCTTATCTGGTTGTGCAGTATTAAAGAGATTTAAAATGATAGTGAAATAAATCACTGCAAAGGAAGAGCAAAGATTAAAATACTGAAATCTAAGAAAGGAAAATCAAAGTTCATTCAGAACCACATTTATGAACACCATCTAACACAAGGAAGACTGAATTTCAAGAGAGGCACAAACCCAAGTATGTTCTGCATAAATTATGCATATTTATTTATAATGTGTATTTAGTATTCATTGGAGCATGCTTACATAACAGGACACTTACCTGATACAACTTCATAAACAAAAAGATAAACAAGAGCCTGTGGAATTCAGCAATGAGAAGACTAGTGGACAGCACAGTACTCAGCTTCCAAACTAGCCTACAGGCTTTTTCATCTTCATTAAGGTATTTGTTTAGCAACATTTCAGAGACAGAAAACCATCAACAGTTTTCATGATCTTCCTAAGTGGCAAATCGTACTTAGAGATGGAAATTCAGCATGCGACTATCCAAAAGCATATCCTTGATACTTTACATTGAAAGAAATTCTAAAAGCACATACATGCCAACAGGATCAAGCTCAAGTTTGATATTGTTAAATAAAATGCAAGTTCCTCGGCATTTTTTGCTTGGGTTGGGCAAATACATAGTTCTAATTAAGGATCAAGCTCATTAATTCTATTTGTCAGGCTTTTGTTCAAAAAAGAAAAAAAACACATTATCTTACTTAAGAAAATTTTTATAATAAATCTAAACTATAGATTAGTTGGGGAGAACTGCATACACAGCTTCTTACCATAGATTCTTTTGTAAGCAGCTGTATTTGTATTAACAGGCTGTTCAATTTCATTTTATCAACATATTATTTTATCAATATGCCTAATGAAATTTACTAGTTTGACGTGATCTGGCAGATAGGATACTCATCTATTTGTGTGTGTGTATGTATATATATATATAAAAAATTATTCTTACCAATATGACTTGGAAAAGAACTGGAAAAAGATGGATTTCTTCCACAAGGCTGTAAAAACATATTTTAAGATTTATTTTAAAAGCAAATAAATGAATTCTTATTTAACATACTAAACTCACAAAAGGAGCAGAGTAGTAGAATAGCTGTTACCAAAATCCATGACCCAGAACTTCAGCCTTTGACTAGCTCTCAATAAAAATGAGCTCCACTTCAGTTATTAAGCAGAAACAGCAATGTTATACTGCTTTGGAAATTAGTTCTAGGTCTGCTTCACTGATGCGATTCAAGGGAGCAGAAGAGTAATTAAATTAATATTTTTAAATAGCTGAAATTAATCAAAATTCAGAAATATAATACCACACATATTATGAAGCTGTCAGTGTGCACCATTACAGAATTTGAATTAATAGACTCAGCACACATAGTGAAATTATAAATATGCTGTGTTTTTTAAAGCATGCTACATTAACTAACTTCTTAGATTTAACGCATACATTTGTCAGCCACTTTTCTTGACAATACCAAGGAGTGGTTACCCAAAAGAATTTAGCTCCTCCAGAATTTCAAGATCAGATACAAACCAGTATACATATATTTAGAAGAAGAATATTCTCAAAAAACTGTAATACTTTTCATTAATGCAGCCTTTTCTAGTCTTTGAACCCAAACCACTTTATATATATATTAGTAAAGCATGTGTCTCTCTCAAACACTACAATGACATAAGAACTACAGATTACTAGTCTTTCCTGCATTATACCAATTTGAAGAATGAGTCTCCCTTTTCATTACATACTGCACTGGATACCCACTCACCAAACACCACAGAGAGCAGCAGCTTTTGTGTTTTGAATATTTTCCTCTTGTGTCTTTATAACATTACCAAAGTGCTCCATAAATAATAGGAAGGTTTAGCCTTATTATACAGCTATAAGATAAGATTGATTAGGAAGTCCATTTAATAAATGCAGAACACAGTGAGCACACCTGGAAGTGTTGAGGATGCTCACTATGACTATAGGCCCAGCATAAAGCAGCTGCATTTGCATTCTTATACAGAGAACTCAGCATACAACGTACTACAAAATTGTCTTGCAAGTAGTATGTCAGTTAAAAACACAAATTTATATTATACAGTTCTCCACGCATAAACAGGAGTCATATTTGACTAAAATAAGCGTTTAATTTCATGTTTGAAGCTTTACTGTATAATACCGTATACTGCCTTCTGGTACAACAATAATCAGATTAATTCTGTTTGGTAAACTATTTATTAAAGAGTATCCATATGTTCTGAAAATTACACTTTTCCATTTAAGAGTTTTTATTCATGTCCAGTAAGAAAAGAGGAGAAGGTACTATTTTTATGGATAGTCTAAGCTAAAGCACTAAACTGTGAACTGAAGCAACTGAAAGGAATAGTATGTTCTCTTCTATGAATTTAATGAGAAAGTTGAAAGGGGGCTAGAACAAACATCCAAGGCTCATAAAAACATAAAACGCTTTATTTAGATTAATGTCACCTATCAGAGCCCTGGTCGTTTAAATTTAATGAAATCATGTTGTGTAAAGGAAATATAACAGGGTAATAAGGAATAAAAGACATGCTAACCAACATATTTATGAAGAACTGAGAATTACTTAGAAGTCATATACATGCACTAAGTATAAATAATAATTTCCTATTTTGTATTATTTTCCTATTTCTGTGATCCTTGCATTCACCTGGATGTATTACTGATGACCATACAGAATCTACATGAAGTCAGGGTGGGAGTAGGGGCTCAGCACAAGATTTATTACATTGCACGGCACTGGCATACAGATTTAGAGACACGTGAAACTCATCCACTAAATTGGTCAAAACATAACAAAACAATATAATTGTTTGCACCTATATGAACTATATGAAGGTTTAATACAGCTAAGTCACAGCCTTGTTCAATCAGATGTGTTCTATTTGTCTTGCATGCAGAAATGTGTAAACGCACAAATTATACCCAAAAGAAAATATAGTACATTCTGAGAGCGGAATAAGAGTTTATATAAGGACATAAACTTGTTATTTCTAAGCTGAGAAACCTGAATTTAAGGACAATTTTTATTCTTTTTAAGTTCATGGGAAAAAATACCTATATGCAAGGGAAATTCCAACAAGTTCCCTACTTAAGTCAGGAGAACCTAAAAGCTATTCTCCCTTGTGCCACCTACCAACCCTTAAATAGACAATTATGGCACCTTGGACACAGCCTGGTCCTCAGAGAGTCCCAGGATTGCAGATATGAAGAGTTATTATATTTGAGGTTAATTTTCCAAGACCAAATCTACTAGTTTAGACTATGCTTGTAAAGCAGAATTTTGCTGATGTGGTTACAATACTGGATGTAAAAAAGGTTATTTAAACACCACAGACTCCCCAAAAGAGCAACTATTGTAATTGTAATAGCAATCATAATGACAAAACAGAGTTTTGCCAGCAAAAACCTTCTTATGCGTAGGGCACATTGAAATTACTTAACTCAGGCAAAAGCTGCTAACTTTGCTACGTAAGCACTAGTTAAACTGAGAACACATTTGCAGTAAAATATAATCAAATACTAAGAACAGGTAAGCAATCCTAGTCTAGGCAAAACTAGAAAAACTCTTAGAAAAACTCCTTTGTGGTAAAGAGTAAATTACAAAACAACTGGTTTCAAAACCTTTAAACAGTCCCGATTGCTACAAAGTCTGCTCTACTTCCTGCTGAGATGAAACTATAGCCAATATGGCTATTCTTAAAGGTCACCTGCAAAACCTTACGGTTCAAAAAGAAATAGCTGCAGCCTTTAAAGAAAATTATACACATAACTAAAGAATAAAGTCACATCAAGCAACGTATTAAGACAAAGTTTAAATCTGATTTATCCCAATTTATTTTATATCTGCGTGTGATAGAGTGACATTATCATACTCTTCATTGCTAAAGTTTTCCTAAGGAGAAGTCTTAAAGCAGATGGAAGAGGATTTTAGCTATGGGATTTCTTTCAACAAACGTGATGGGATATTTCAATTGTAAATGTTCAAAGTGGGTATTATACCAAGTTAGAAAAAAAAAAAATAGAATGAAATCAATATAAGCTTCTGATCTTGTGTCACTTGCAAAGCAATTTCATGTCATTATTTTATTCCTCTAATTAAAACTGTTTAACAATTATCTATCTTTAGCTTTTTTAAAAAACTAAACTTTTAAAGTAAATTATTTGCTCAAATACAAAACCATAAATTCTACGTCTGGATTGCTGTTTTCCTCTTTTGCAGGTGGGATTTACCTCTAGGTAGGCTACACCTGCAGTGACAACTGGTCCCTAAATACAGGAAATGGGGCAAAGTTCTTCTGTAAAAATAAAGAGCAGTAAATTTTCCAAAACACTGAGATTTGTGCTTTTAAGTCCCTTCATTTTCAAAAATCAATATATTATAGTATTGTCATAAGTCCTTATAAAATTGTCACAGATTGCTACACCTGGATTAGACACTCCTAATTAGTCTTTAACTTCTCATTTTATGGAATAAATACGTTTCCTAGAAGGACAGCAATGGAACAAATAAGACATACCTCACAATAAAACCCAGGAGTTAATATACAAACAAAGTTTGACCTCTGATAAATGACTTAAGATCTTTACCTCATGCTGCAGTGCAGTCTGCTGCTGTTCATGTCTGTATTTTTGGTCTGAAACATTTATTAAAAACCCACAACTGCGCAAATGTTCGCATTATCAAAATGAAAAGCCAGAATAAAGGTTAGAGAATAAACACAAAATGGCCAGCACACCCATGACCTCATGCCATTTCAGCAACACAGAAGGCCAGAAAGTTGGTGGAGATGTTCAACTGAAAAGTCCTCCACCTCAATCTCATACAGCAAGTAAACTAAGGAATATGAGTTTCTTAGTTGGAATAGCCTCGCAGGGCCATTGCTGCCTTGAATAAACTACAGAAGAACTCTCATAAATTTACTCTTTTTAAGAGAATCCCAAATAATAAACACCCACTACTGAACTGGAAAGTTTCTAAGTCATCTTACTGCCACACCTTCATACTATGCCTTTCAGTAGCTGTTCAAAGACAAAGGCAACGATCTTACCATTGATTTTAAGAAATATTACACCAAGGCAGAATATACAATGGTATCTGCCATAAAATACATCAGGGAGAAGCTCTATTGGCCTTATCTTTAGGGGTACCAGTTATTTTTAAGTCAATTTTATTTAAAAGACTTCAATTCCAGTTCCTAAGTGATGAGTTTACACCTCAATTGATCCAGGGGGTAAGGAGGAAGAGAGGACTTTCAGGTTTCTGCAGGCAGAAAACTATGTTGGATATAGAAGAATTAGATTTTTATTTAATGCTTTACTTCTTGTAGTAGACAGAAAAGGAAGATAAACAGAAAAATTAAGATCTGTGTGTAAGAGAGATATACATCACCATTATATGATGACTATATTTTAAAGATCTTTCACAAGCGTATAATTAATATTGAACAGGGGAAACCTAACAAGGAAAGGCTGATTGCCATTCATAAGCACAAAGGAACAAGATTTGAGAATTAAAATAAATGTACAATTCCACTGTAAGAAAAATATCTGAAGTAGGATATTTCTTCTTTCAAGTATCTTGAGTATTTGCTACAATTGCCAAAGCATGTGAAATTCAAGGGAAGTATTTTTCAGTAAGGATAACATGAAGATTTGCATTAAATGTACTGCTCCATAGCAGTTTTGGCTTTATTACATATCAGCAGTTGCACTGTTAATAATTTCCAGTAATTATGTGGTGAAATGAAAGGGGCTTACTTTCAGTCCCAGCATAACATCAAAAACTGTCTGTTACACACATTTGTTGGAAGGGGGACAGTGCAATCGCACTTTGCCAGCAGCCTCAGCAAACTTACTGAGGGAGAACAGTTTGTATTTTCAATTCCTGTTCAGTTTTGAGCTTCAAAATTCATATTTTTATAGGCATATGCATATTTTCTTATGTCTAGACCACAACATAGTGTTATACCAATTTCCCACTATTTTACCCTTTTTTCCCACAACTTTATTGTGGGATTTATTTCCCACAACTTTACCCTTGCACATTCACCAATAGTATAGAATACCTAACCAACGATCCTAAAACAAAATATCTCCCTTTCTTTAATATAAAATCATAATACAACATGATTCCCAGTCAGTGAAGCAGGAATTGCAGGAGGACATGAAAATTATATTAATTTTTTTAAAAGTTTGGAAGTGTATCTGTTATCAGCCCCAAATATTACAGACATACAACATGGTATAAAAAAAGAAAACTCAATGACCATAAATAAAAACATTTGAAGCTCTCTGAGAAAGTTGCACCCTCTGCAACTGTGCTCCGCACAATCGCTGCCAACATAAAACTTCTGCTTTACTGGAATTATAATAATTTCCTGCTTTTTAGGGTATATAATCTTTGTTTCATTTTTAAAAAGAAATTACATGAAGTTTGACTTCTCTGATTTAAAAAATCGTATTTCTTTCCCTTGAGCACCAAGTCCTGAGGGATATTTTGCTTGAAAAAATTATATTACTATTTCCTTTATGTGTTATCTTCATGGTCTCTTGACACCTATGAGCCGATGCTTCCTCCTAGCTTTGAAAAAGAATTGATTTATTCTAAAACATTAAAAAACATATTCCCGCCTTTTTCAATAGTCTATTTTTGTCCTTGCTAAGATTATAAAATACCCTCATTCACGCCTGTATCAAAGATTTGAGATTGAAGCCTGCAATGTTCCAATTCACATTGTTGATGACATTCTAGAAAGGACAAATTACTTCTCTGAATGGAGTATCTGTGAAATGCTAGCACCTAGAAAGCAAAGTAACATGCCAGGCTATTTCTAGTCGACGGGTACCATCAAAATTTAAAAAAAAAAACAAACAACAAAAAGCAACGTTCCTTCTAAGATTAGATATTTAGTTGTTTTTTTATAAATATATATACAGAGCCAAGCTTTCTGTATATAATAAATTCAGCTGGTTCCATTGTGGGCCACAAAAATAGTCCAATATTGCCAGTGATAATACCTACACACCACAGCTTATTTCAGTTTTTTCAGTGACATATTTCAAACTGGATATACGGTCGATAATTCTTCCTATTCCACTTATCTCTAAGAAACCAAAATAGGAAAACTATGCATTGATTTACATATTGTAGGAACTTGCAGAAAATGACAAAAACTGATTTACAAAGGCATAAACTGACGTTAACTCTAGTTTTCATTAATCCAGTTTTCCATGATCATTTCACAGATTTTTTTTTTCCTCTCACTTGCATAACAATCAAAACTGTATTCTGAGCTCTACATAACTGTTACTAGAAATTAGAATTTACTAGAGAAAAAAAGCTCCACTTAGGGGCAATTTTAAAAATTAAGGTGAATCTAAACAGCAATTTGCAAATACACTCAAAATTATCCTATTCAAGCTGTCTTAATACATTTTAACATTAGTTTTATTTCACTCCAACAAAAAAAAAAAATATCATTTTCAGGAAAACTAGACCATACCAATGTGTCCAAGGGTAGCCTTGACTCCATGGTGGAGTTCAGAATCCCATGTGGAAGCAGCAGGGTAAAAAGTAGAATTACAACCGTGGACTGCAGGAGAGCTGACTTTACCCTCTTCAAAGATCTACTTGGAGGAATCCCATGGGCTAAGACTCTAGAAGGTAGGGGGGTCCAAGAGAGCTGGTTAATATTCAAGCACCACTTTCCCCAAGTTCAAGATCACTGCATCCCTGTGAGTAAGAAATCAAGCAAAGGAGGCTGGAGACCTGCATGGTAATGTTCTAAGGTTACTGGTAGAGTGTTGGTTTTGTTGGTGAATGAAGTACTTCTCACACTCATTCCTTCTTTTAATAACCAAAGACCTTGGTTGATATAAACACTAATTTCAGTCCTTATCTCTGCAAACAGTTCTGCATGAATGCTGCCTGGCATGAGAATGCTTTGCTATAGAAGGCCAGAAGCAAAAAAAAAGAGGTGCTTGATGTACTATTGTGTTTTTCGTATCACAGAATTCCTCCAGTTGGAAGGGACCCATAAGGATCACCGAGCCCAACTCCCTGCACCTCGAAAACAACCTAAAACTGAACCATGTAACTAAGAGCATTGAGAAAACATTTGGGAATAGCAGCATTTCTGAATATAATCTGCATGAGGATTTAGGTGTCTTCATGGCCCTACAATTTCTAGCCATATAAAGTATCCATTTTTGTATATGTGGATAACATTGTCCTAAAATCAGATTTGCAATGTTCAGAAAACTGAGGGATCTTGCTGATCTAGCCAATATCAAGGCTTAAAATGCTATGTTCCAGGTTCAGTGATCAACACCCATTTAGGATTCACAGTCTCATGCATTACTCGCTACTTTTCTTTTAAAAAGGGTAGCTTTGGGTTTTTGTTGTGCTTTAATGATTACCAAAGATCTTCCTTAAAAGCATAACGAAGACCCAGGTTCCAAACCCCTTCTTCAACCCTAGGCTTCTCTCTTCAGGGAAGTGTAGCTAGCAGTAGGCTACGTTCACTCTACAGAGGATTATGCTTCAATCTCTCTTTGTGAAGCTGTCCAACTGAAGAGACAAAGAATTAGAGCTTTATTAGACCACAGAACAACAGAATGACTTTGTCACCTATTTTTTTAGTTCACCCTCTGACAAAGTGAGATCGAAGAGTGCACTCTCTGCTTTCATAGCAGAGATTTAAAAGAGAAAAAGTGATGTTACTGGATACTAAATTTTGAGAGAAGTCAGATGAGGGGAGGAAAAAGCAGGTATTACAGACATTCTAAGCTGAAAACTAGAAGCTATTCTGAAGAACAGAACTGGTGGGCACAAACAGAGCAAGAACCAAGACATTTGTTTTAAAGGGATGAAATGTCAAATTGAGAGATTTTTGAAGATGTCAGTCAGCAAGTGGACAAAGGAGAGCTGGTTGATACAGTATTCTTGAGCTTTCAAAGCTTAAGGACCAATACAAAAGGCCCTTTAAAATAGGCAAGGTTGTTCAGATAGCAAAAGGTGCAACTAAAGGAGATAATATTCCAGAAATTTGTGAATTAGTGTGTGCTTCCCTTCCACTGTAAAAACGTGATGGCATCAATTAAGTGGCAAATGCCAGAAAACACCTAAAAATGGTAAATCTTCATGTGAAGGTGATTATGCTGTGGAATAGAATCATAGAATAGAATCATAGAATCATCTGGGCTGGAAGGGACCTTCAAAAGTTATCTAGTCTGGCCCCCCTGCAGTCACAGGGACACCTCCAACTAGACCAGGTTGCCCAGGGCCTCGTCGAGCCTCACCTTGAATGTC
>JAOTQQ010000012.1:44733041-44780255 GCA_026546715.1 Gallinago undulata
GACCTGCACACAGTACTCCAGATGAGGTCTCACCAGAGCAGAGTAAAGTGGGAGAATCACTTCTCTGGACCTGCTGGTAACAGTTCTTTTGATGCAGCCCAGGATGCGACTGGCCTTCTAGGCTGCAAGTGCACATTGCCTGCTCACGTCCAGCTTCTCGTCCATCATCACCCCCCCATCATCACCCACTATTAATGCTTAAAGTTATTTGACAAATATATTTTTGAAACCATATAAATGAAATGAAAATTATTCATCAATAAATACTATCTACAGAACACCACATCTTCTTCTATAGCTTCTGAAAAAACAACTCAGAGGGGGCTGAGAAATCCTGCAGAAAGAATTGCAACTCACTTGCCTTCTTCCTGTAGTGTTCTCTGGGCACCTACAGTTGAAAACAAGTCAATGGACTGGGTGGCGGTTTAGATTTGCTTCACACTGAGCAGTGGGGATTTGTGGTAGAACTGAATAAACTTGAGTCTGTAACTCCAACTGTAGTACCCTAACTGGCTTCCTCATTACCTGCTTATTTTTTATTTGCTACTTATATTCACAATGGCAAAAGTTCACTATTGAAAGTAAAAATAACCAAGAATGAATGTTTTTTCCTCTTTCTGCTTAATGCTTTACATTAAAAGAGTGAATTTGTGAACCCTACAATATGACATTTTTCAATAACTTACTTAAGAGTAACATCAAATAGCAGCCTCACATTTTTAAAATTTGGACATTCAGCAATTGATCAGCAACACGAAAGAGGAAACAAAATTACAGGTATAAGGTCAATAGCTAATTTCTTTATTAAAGGGGAACTTGTATAAAATGTAACACTTAGGAGCCGTGTTTTACATTAAAAATGGTGATTAGTATTACAGTCAGTACATGACTAGACTATGAGAACTCACTCACAATAGTGAACTCTGACCAACGCCTTTAATATGAATTACAACGATGTGCGACTTGACAACAGTGTTATTAGCTGACACACAACTTAACATTTCAAGAGCCTGTTTCTGGGTTAGTCTTCCTGCCTGATGTTATTCAATAAAGCAGCACATATACAAATATTATATAAAATAGTAGGAATAGCAAAGATCATACAAATTCTTTGCTGTTTTATATGAGGATTATTTCTCTGACATGAAAATGAGGGATTTTACAACTCAGTTTTCATAGACAAGAAACTAGTGTCATCAGAATCAGGTTCAAAATGTACATAAATATTGCCCAAAGTTCTAATAAAACTGTACCTTCCTCTGTCAATCTCAATCCACCTGCATTCTGATTTTCTCACTAATGTACACCTCTAACAGACAATCCCACTGTTCAGTTCAACTGGACTAGGCTTTATAGGTTTACCTGGTATCAGAACCACTCCATATTATTTTATTCACATCCATTACAGAAAATAAAAACCGCACAAAAACAGAGAAGTAATTCAGAAGCAAATAGGTATACTTTTTAAAGCGAGCAATTCAACCTTAAACTAGAAAATTAAAATGACTAATGAGAAGAACAAAGTGTATTTAAAGCAATTAATATAAGTCCACATTAATCAGTTCACTAGGAAACCAAAGTACTTAAGTGCTAGCCCTCTAGTATAATGGCCAAGAAACTACAGCAGGTTCAAAGATAATCTATGCATAATGCTAACAAGTGCTTGTGAACTGAATCCCAATTCTACCAATACAAACCTATTAAAAGCACCACACTGAACTCAAGAGTTTGTAATGGTTTTTTACTGTTTGTTTTTTGAAATCAAGGGAATGGACATTTCAGAACATACTAAAATGTAAGCAAATACTAATGTAGAACATTGTGACAATGATAAGAGGATCAATCTGTTACTAACACCAACTCTACAATGTGCCTTAATGGTCTTTTGATAAATAACGCATGTGTTTGAACAGTAGAATAAATGAAGTTTAGCCATTATGATAGAGAGTTACTTTAATTAGTCAAGACAATCTGCTGTGGTATACAAGGCCTATCCATTTATCATCTTCACAGGTACTAGATCTGTGGCATTTAGAAGCAGCAGATTTTTTTGTTGCTCTTCAGCAACAAAAAGGTGTCTTTTTTGAGACCTCTTCCTCTTTGCGACCAATTATACTTGTGTCTATTGTTACTTATTTACTTCCCATCACATACTTTCCATGTGCCTAAGGAAAGGGGCAAAAGAGAGCATATGCCTTGAGTCATTCTGATCTCCGTGTGTACTGATTAATTAGCCATCAAACCCAAACAGAATCAATTGTGATCTAGCATTCACTGTAGCATGCATCTGGATCCGGCTTTGTTCACAAGCTTTCTGTGCAAATAGGAATATTTTGTTCACCTGTCACACTTTTGATGCATCAGTTACTTCCAGTTAAGGTTATTGGGAAGTCAAAGAATCACGAGGAAGACAGACCAAGAGAGCAGCACAAACTCTGCTCCTTCAGAAACCTAGCCAAAGAAATTATTCAGTGAAAGTAAAAGAAGAGGGCCACTAAGACACGAGAAAAAACAATTACAGATGTGTTACTATCTGGAATCTAGTATCCCATTCTTAAATAACAGTACCAGATACACTGGTATTTAAAATTATTAATAGTTCATTGGATATCCACAGCTGTTGTTTAATAATATTAAGAAAAAGAATTGCTATCTGCTGTAAGATAACCCCAAGGATGAGTACGCATTCATAATCTACCTACACTAAGCGTAAGGCCAAATACAATCTATTCCTCAAATAAAGAGAATTCATTAGGCAAAGTGCAGCTATAATATCCAACATTCTAGTCACAGAAATATTCTTTGTAACTCATGAAATAGGAGAATATCTGTAGGTTAATGCTAAAAATAGAAAGCTGTACTATTTGTGTAATGCATAAAATCCTGCAGTAGCATAAACAGCCTCTATACAGCAAAAATAAAATTAAGTACGTTTACTGTATTTAAACCGTTTAAGATCTCAAGCCACTCTATTTCTAGTTGCTTTTTAATGTTTTATGATGCTACTATGAACAGTCCTTTAATACACTAAGTAGACTAAAAGAGGATGTTTTCATCTTTTGTAATGAAAACAGTGGGAAAACAATTTAAATTTCCTTCCTTAAATTTTTTTATCTTGCGCTCATTTCAATCAATCAAAGCAAGACAGGATAGCAGGCAGTGGCTTCCTAACCATAACACCATCAGACACCAGGAACAGAAAATGGTGAGTGCAAGAACAACCTGATTTTTCCGGCAGATCTGGGAAGAGGAATATCTGCATGTGTGTACATACATACGAGAGAGATCCTTCCTTATCTCTCTGAACAGCTTTAAAGTGAAATGACTGGTCTCAACCTTTTACAAACATGTCACCTGTGTCCTAGTACAAACATGCTTACCTAGAAACCAGTTTTGATAATGTTTTGGTATTATTTTTCTTTAAGTTTTTTACTATAATGTTAACGTTAATGTTAAAATTCTTATGATTTTGTTTTTGTGTTTCATTGGCTAAATCCATATTAAACTAACCAGGATCATATAAAATTGGCACAAAAGACAGAAGATTGTGTTCTATAACAAATAGTCTCCAAGGATTTTCTAAATCTCCTAAGTGCTAGTCAAAATAGTATGATAGTGACATCAAAGTTATTCTTAATGCCTTAGGAGAAAAAAAAAAAAAATTCAAATGGAAGGAACACAGAACAACAGAGAATGTGTAGTTGAATCACCTCACAGAAGCAGGGCTGTGTTCAGTCAGGGCCACCAACAGTTTCAGAGCATACATTGGTAATGGGTCTGGAGCCATCAGAATGTTCTCATACCTGAAAGGGAAAGGAGAAAAGGGATAGCATTAGCTGGAGAAGAGGGGGGGTGAAGTCAAGAGACACATGTAAATATTAAAAATACATTGTTTCCCATTTCCAAACACACAAAGCAATGAACGAGAGTTACTTTGAAACAGGATTTTAAAATCAGCGTGAGATTAACTTTAAAGGCAGCATTAATAAAAGAACATCTTAATCTTGAGAGAAAGATATACAATTATAAAATAGGTAATTATGTATACTTATAAAACATATACACATGGTTTTATGTTATATTAAAATACAAAATGTTGCATTTTAATACAAAAGGCATGTTGTCTAGATGAATGATTTATTTATTGATCTATATCAATATTTTTATACATTAAAATCAATCTTCAAGAGACAAGTAGAAACCAAGACCCAAAATATTGGGCAGAAGATTTATTGAACACTCAGGAAGATCATCAATTAAATTATATATGATTAAGCTGTATATTTTATTTACATAGCGATTTTTCTCAAAATGAAATATTTTACTTACAGGACACTTGCATTGAGCTTTATGTTTTATTTCAAATTGCAAAAAATACTGCTTTAACTACAGCATACTTCCATTCTACAAGTAATACGGAACAGAATAATAAAAAAAATACTTCCAAACAATGTTTATTGAGAGCTATGGCAGTGACAATAAAACTACATGAAAATCATCTATGAAGCATTTACAAATACCGTGGAAGTCTTGGTAAGGGAAAACAGGCTGCTAAAAGCCAAAACTGAGTTGCTGTTGCTGCTCACATTCCAGTAATGCCCACCCAAACAACAGGGCTTCTTTTTTCTTTTTTTTTTTTTTTTAAATCAAAATGTATCTGGAGGGCAACAGGCATACAACAATGGAAGAGAGAAGCATGTAAGCATAAAAAAAACCAGACTCAGCCATGTCACTGTCTTTGATTACAAATAATGCTATTCTAAACACGTGCAACTAATAGAATTGTAAACATCGATCTATTCATTTGTAAAGGAAAAAACATGAAGAATTAATCAAGTGCAAATGAAAGGAAAGTGTGACAGGTTATCATGTTTTGAACAACAAAGCACACCAAGATTTTTACTTCACACGTTGAGATCCCTCGTGCTGCCTGAACTGAGGATCTGGATCATTTCCCACCACCTGGGCGTTGTCATGTACCCTACCTGTGTGTTAGCTCTTCACTAGAATAAAGATCTCCTTTCGCTATGCACCACACCTCAGCGAGCTGCTTCACACATGAAGTAAAATCTAGAAGATGTGATGCTTTCCAGCCAAGTCTCCAATGTGGACAACTCTAAGATGAGAAGGGTGAAGCACACCAGCTGTGCATTCCTAACGTAGCCTGTAAGAGCTTTTTCACAGGGTCTAACGTTCCCATACAAGCACACAGCCCCTGGGCAATGAGTCATGGCTACTACTTTTTAGCTTTAATGCACTGCTGTAGAGTTGCAAACCACATTGGAAAATCCGCACAATCAACCAATTAGAAGTCAATGTTGGCTGACAGTGATTTAAATCTTTCCTTTTTAAGTAATAGATTCCAGTTCCTGACAGAAAACTACTTCTTATTGGTGATTAAAAAGTCTCTTTCTTCATAACAGAAGAAAATAATGCATTAATAGATACTAATTCTGAAAACCCTACATGTGAGCAGTACATATTCCTACTAAACTACTTGCATTTTTCTCCAGTATCCCAGGACTAAATCTTTTGAGGCAAACAAAAATGC
This sequence comes from Gallinago undulata, assembly GCA_026546715.1. NCBI lineage: Eukaryota > Metazoa > Chordata > Aves > Charadriiformes > Scolopacidae > Gallinago > Gallinago undulata. The sequence goes on from JAOTQQ010000012.1 coordinate 44,738,593, forward strand.
TATCAGGTGACTTAGGTGCCAAAAGTTGTCTGCTCACTGCATAAAATATGGATTTATGTCTGCAAAATGGTAATTCATAATAGTAATAATGAATGAATCAGCCATGCCAGCTTAAAAATCTGACACTTGACAATACACTTGTTTTATTATAAATACATCAATACCTTCCCTAAATGGGGTCCACTTTCAACAATTTTAAGCCTTCTACGTATTACATTTGAGAGAGACTATTACTATTGTGCAGACTTAGCATCCTAATTCCACCAGGTTCAATAAAAAGTCTCACTTTCTTTCCGTTTACTTGAAACTCTATTCCCTGCTCCCAGCAAGATAACATTACTAAAGGATATTTGTAAGGGAAGGTGCAGTGATTCATCAAACCAAATACCACGTGCAAAACCACAGATTACTGAAGTCAATGTCTTAGCAATTATATAAACACATTGCCGGAATGAAAGCCATAAGGAGCTACGAATCTTCTCTGAAAGGAAAATATTCTATACTTGAGATGCTTTGTTAAATAAATTAGTTCATCCAATGATCTCCCTGCCATTTCAAAACACAAACCAACTTAGTAAGAATAGTTTTAGAAAGCATCTATAATGACTCTGTAAACTAAATACTACACTGCAAGGAGTTAAAATTTGTCAATCTTTTCTATAGGCAACAGTGACAAGAGGACCTAAAGACTGGGGGATATGGATATTCTTAAACTCTTAAAAAAGACTGAATATTTTATCTACAAATTATCTCTAGTATCCTGGACTCTGTGCTTGCAGAACTCACTCGGCAGTCTACTAAGAACAAGGTACATAATCGTTCAAATGAAATAAAACTTTATTTACACATTTCTCTCCTTTTGCTGGTTCTGGCTCAAATTTCAAATTATATATAATTAGGAATATTAAGAATTAGAATAATTAGAGCTGAAATTCCAATTTCTGTTAAAAAAAAAAAGTCTGGATAACAGAAAGCATTTGCCTTGTGTTCATTTTCTATAGCTGAAAGTTTCATTTTGGTTTTCAAACGCTCAGGAAAATAACCTTTCAGTAAACGAAAATTTAATGACACTATTTCATTCAATTGAATCAAAATCCTATGAGGAAGTTAAATCTTTGTGCATTTGTAGATCAGAAAGTTAATGGCATTAAATAGATGATGCAGAAGATGAGAAAAAAGTGGTAACCACTGCATTCCTGAATTTATCTCAAAACAAAGACTATTTAAAGTCCATGCACAGTAACCAAAAATATTCCCCATATAATTTTTACATTTAAATAAATTAACTTATAGAAGATATTTATAGGAATTAAATATATAGTAAATGAGTATCATTATACCTTCGTTAAAAAGAACATCATGTGTTAAACCCAGATGTCCTTCCCTTCCATACTCAACAGCTCTCAGTTCTTACAAAGTAGAATCGAAGGGGGTTGAAACGACTTCCTCACACAGACTGCCCATGAACAAACAGCCATTGCATGCCTCCTCTCCTCTTTCAACTCTCCACCAGCCAAGTCACACTATATCCTATCCTTTGTCCAGCAACAGGACTAAACAACACAGCAAACACTTCTTCAGCCTCCAAATACAAGCCAGTCATCTCCCAGTTGCCTCTTCACATTCTACCTCAGAGTTTTCAGCTTTTACTTGTTGGGATAGAGCTTTACATTATCTTTACAAGTAGGTTACACTAAATCTTAGACCTCCCTTCTATTCAGATTAAGGCCAGATTCCTTTGCATTCAGATAAAATTTGTTTTGAGAACTGTAGAGAACGTATTCATTCCTACCTACGTCCCATCAAAATTTTCTTATCCATACGTAGAATGGTGCTGAACAAAACTTACCTTTCATGTCTTTTTTGACATCCAAAGCAGCTGCTTTGATCTTTTCTTAGTTTCTTTTTGAGTCTTCTTCAAATTAAATTTTGAGGCTTTCAAGTAAAAACTGAGTTTGAGTTTTTTTCTGCAGAAAAGCCTCAAACCCTCCTCTGCTTTTTGTTCCCTCTGTGCCTTCTTGCACTGATTACCTTCTCCCCCACAGGTGAACATATTTACTAGAGATTGGCTCAACTCACAGGTTCAAGTAATGTATTTAATAAGCAGACACTAGTTAACTCTTTCTGAATCACCAGAAGATTTACATACCATTTTAATATGCTGCTAGCTACAGTAAAATTTATTTAAATCAAGTTCCAATATATTCCAAATATCATAAACTTCAGCATTTATTTTCTCGAGATAATCTCCAATGGTTTTCCAAATGCAAGTATCATCATCTCTACTGGTGACATAAAGGAACTGATTCAGAAAATACCTAAAGCCTGGAACCAAGATCTGAGCTACAAGACCCTCTTTCATACATCTACAATGCAATACAGTCAAAGGTAGCACATGTGAAGTCCCCAAATTAGTACCATATTTAGTCTCTGACCAAAATCCCCCTACCACTCGGTTGAGCTAATAGCTTGAAGACAAAATGATACTGGCTGTTTTCCTTTTAGTTTGTAATTAACACAACACCCATCCCCCACGCCCTCCAGCTCAATGAGAAACATTTCATTACACAGACATGTCTAAGAAGGGCAAGTTTCAGAGCAAGTACAGAACTTGCTTCACTCCAGGTCTCTACCTCTATCTGAAGAAAATTACCTGAAAGCTTTTAATAATGCATATAATGTATTTTTAAAGTAACGTTTCCAGTTTCTATTTTAATTCCTAATGATAAATTCTATATTTCCCACAGAAAAACAAATAATGTGAAGAAAGGTGTAAAAATAAGCTTCTCTTTAGAGCTCTAAGATTTCTTCCCCATTCTCTCACACAGAGAAAAGATTACACATATTGCATGGACAGAACTTTTATCCTCAAACTATAGGAACATCAGTCAATCAGCAATAGATAGTCTCCTTATTGGGGAAGGCACTCTGTTTCTGATCCTAATCCAGCATCCATTCCTCCACCCTTCTGCCACTGACTTAATGCAGGGCCGGGGAACAATCTTCTGACTTAGGGCACTTAAGTATTTAAAATTATTAACTTCTGAGGACCACACATTAAAATACACTGTAACATTATTAGATTAATGTGAAAGATAAATGATGATTCATCTTTACTGTTATCATCGTTTGAGAAAACCCATAACAATTTATTGTCGTTTAGACAATTATTCTATCACCCAATGACCCAGCCCCAGACAGAAAGGGGAACTGGGGAACACAAAGAAACATGAGGGTTGAAATATCAATGGATCTAATGGAATAAGACTAAATAATTAACAATAATACCAAAGAACCCATATTTATCCCAATACTGATATAAGATATACAAGAATTATACTCGGCCCATTCTGTGAGGAGGAAGCTGTGCCCTCCCAGCAGGGACAGCAAATGGCGGACACTGCGAGCACAAAGGCTTCGGGAGGAAGGGAAGGCCTCAGGGCCCAGCACTGGGGCAAGGAGTTGTCTGGACCATCACCATCAAGGGAGAGAGAGCTACACAGCAAACTTTTCTAATTTATATTGAATGTAGCATTCATGGTATGAAATCATCCTGTTGGCCAGCCTGGGTCAAATGCCCAGGCCTTGCTCCTCCTTGTCTCTGCACCTGGCAAGGCTCAAAAACACCTTGAACCCCACAGAGCCTGGATAGCTATAAAGTAAATATTTTCATTAATTCAGACACTAGAGTCTTCTAAAAGTGCAGTTCTCCTCAGCATTAGAAGAAATATTAGTCCTATGTTGCTCAACCCAGGACAACTGTACTCATCTTGTGCTTGTGCTCTCCGACCGTCTACTGAGAGATGTTACCAGCTCTCAGCATGCATGTGTGTAACAGCGAGCTCTCTATATGCCCACCTGCAAGTCATTTTGAAATGACAGGCCTTACTTGACCATAAACCATACAAATGAATTTGCAGGCCACATCTGGCCCACAGGCTGTAGTTTCATCTGCTCTGCTATAGGGTTTTTCTGCTGCTTGGGGTGGATCATGGGGGCCTAATCCATCCTGTAATATTCCTTTTTAAAAAGTTATCTGCCATTCCATATGATTTCAGAACATCTTACATAACGGCACAATATCCAAAATAAACAAATAGATATTGCTGCTACAAAGTTCTGACTTTATTAGCGGAACCAAGAAGAACATTTAAATCACAGGTCAAAAGCTAAAGGAAACTTGTTTTACTCCAAGAGCAGCCAGAGGCACAGTATCAGAAATGAGCGACACACAGAAGTTGTGTTTGTGTTGTATATGACAAACTACTAAATAAAACTAGGAGGGAGATGTTGGGCAGAGAACTCTGGCAGCAGTTAATTGCTATTCCCCTTTTTGTTTTGCTATTTAAACATTGAAAAGGGTAGTTTAAACAAATATGCTGTCAAAATGGATCAAATATCAAGTTATTCCCCATTAAAGGAGCAATATTATACTTACTGAGGCAGCAATGAATCTCTAATGAGAGACAGAAGCTTGCTGTTCGAGTCAAGGCTCTCCCCTTTCTCCTCAGCCATGACCTCATGGCTTAAAAGCAGTGATGTGGTTTCCGAAAGCAACCGCAAGCTGAAGAGTCTCCATTCCACTTGAAAACAAAGGTGCCAAGAATGTGACCACACTGAATTCTAATTAAAACAAAATGTGGAATTCACAGAACTGTAGTTGATGTGGCCATATACTTACCATTCTGACTGTCGACCAAAGAAATTAGTGGTGGGAGGATACAGTCTTCAACCTAAAACAGAGAATGAGAAAGATCTGGCTTTGATTATTTACAGGGGAAAAGAAAAAGAACAGAGATACATTATCATCTATGTTTATTCCACTGCTAGAGCCCTTAATCAAAGAGATGAATAATCATGAAAATTAATCCATAATTAATCACACTTATAAAGCCACCAAGTTCACTTTTCTCTGGTAGCTGTCATAAAGTTACAGACAGTAATGTACTTTTACACAGAAAAAAGGAGTAACTTTGGTATAATTAATTGAAAGTGAATTTTAATGTAGAATACAGTATTCAGTGCAGATGTAAGATATTAAGAAAAAAAGAGTATTAGAATATCTATTAATCCTTATGCTTTAATCCATAAACTAATCATAGAATAGAGTTCAGAAGAAATGTCCTTCTAAAGAAAATCTGCATAGAACTAAAATACATCAGGAAAGATGTATTATCTCTACTACCTCTAATGAAATATCCTTAAGCTTTGTAGAATCTTGATAAAATTTTCAGTTCTTCCATTCTCATAATACCCAGTCTTCCATTAAAATTTAAATTTACAGACTTAAGTTTTGAATTAACAAAAAAAAAATAATCCCATCACATTTTATTGTCCACGAGTATATTGTTACAAATTAATCATCTGTCACAGGACTAGACACCTTAGTTCCATCTGAAATCGACTTATGGCAACCTAGGTTAACTCAGTTTTATATATTTAATAGTACCAAAATAGTGTATTATTAGGATTCTCTATAAGAGAATGAATTGATGAGTCTCATGTCATTGGTAAAACATAATTTATTTAGAAAGGACATGCTTTTGTTTTGGGGAGAGGATCGATTGACAGCCCTGCATGATTTAAGTGTGCATCACAGATACACAGCTTGTCCTTGGATTTATTTATACAAATAAAATTACCGCGTGGGTTCTCACTACACCATGGACAGGATTTGGTGTAACAAGACTGCATTATAATCCCCCACATATTTTCTTTTAGTGATTAATACTAGAAAATAGAATTTCTCTAGATTTACACAGCTACTATTAAAAAGTATCTATAGAAGCTGAAAGGATATGTGAAAAGGGGTCACTAAATGAAGTTAACCTTTAGTCAGCAATAACTACAATTAGCAACTATTTCATTGTTAATTGGTGGTCTCTGTAAAATGTATCTCTGACATTAAAGGATTCATTTAGTCTAGCATTCTTTCACTTCTGAAAATACTACTAAAAGATACCTTTGTTACATGCTTTCAATAAAAGAGGTAAAGCTTGAGGTATGGAAGGCAAACTACTCTTGCAAGTACAAATAGCCTTTACACCAATACAGATAATGCTATATATCATAGATGTGGTCACTTTTGTAACACTTCATAGTTTTGAAATTCCATGGTCATTTCAGTTAATATGCAATAAGATAAATGATAAAACTACATTGCATTCCAACACCTCCATTACTGCAGGTTTCTAAACTGTTCTACAAATGGTAATTTATCAGCTATAACATACCTGTGAGGCAGGATAAAAAAAAAAAGTATGTACTTAAGGTCTTTTAGTCCAAAAAACCAGTTCATCCTATTGCAATACTTCTCAACTAAAGAGACACATTTAAGTGGTAAATTAAAGATATGAGAGAGAAAAGAGGCAAGAAAAGTAGCTCTCCATTTTCTGAAGCAACATAGGGACTCAGAATATTATCAATCACTCAGCAGCAGCATTGACTCAGACTGATACTGATTAAGATAGAAGTATGATGCAACTCCAATTTCTAAAACTTCACATATTCTTTCACTTTCCTCTAGTATTAACACTAGTCTTTCCGCAATGGCAAATGCAATCAAGCCAGTCATAATTCTTTTCTAAGTCAATATATCTTAAAATGTCATTGTAAAGAAGATTCTTTAGGTCTTAAAAAAATCGTAGTAGCTTTTTCTGACCTTTTTCTGACATGATCCTCAACTTTGGCGCACAAACTGTTTAGAAATGAATTCTCCATAGCAGTTGTTTGCCTCATGTCAGTTCAATGTGGTGGGGAGATCAACTGAATAAAGCACTAATCCTATGGAAAATTCTTTTCTGGTGCAAGAGTATATCAGAAAGCACAAGCTGAAGGGAGAAGCAACATTAAATTGCATACAAATCCTAAATCAGATACTTCCTAACTCTGCAACCGTGATACCGAGTTCATGATAAATCCCTAACTGCACAAAGCCACCATTGTGTAATTCTCTAACAATGGCATTCAAAGGTGATACTGCCACAACTGTGCTGTTAACAGTACCCAAAAAAGCAATTAAATACTAGAAACTTCCATACACGCTATATTTGCATCTCCCAGCTATAATGCAAATGTACAGGACCAAACAAAAATGTAGCTCAAACCTGGCAATCTTGTTTCTGACAACTGGAACGGAGTAGAAAACAAGTAGGAGAAATAGACCGAGCATAAAGCACAACTCCAGTTTCTAGTAAAGTAACTCTTAAATTAAGAAACTTCCTAAGCTGATGCTGTATCTGGGGTTTTGCATGTAATAATGCTTACTAGCCTTTTCTGCCATATATTTGTCCAATCCTACCTTAAACGCATTTATGCTTTTAGTATGTGCAATACTTAACGGCACGGAGTGCCACACTTCAATTAGGCCTTATGAAAGGGCACTTCCTTATTTTAAGGAGGCTAACTTGATACCCACTTAATCTTATTTTATGATAACCATGAATAATTAATTCCAATTCATCTTTCCCATGCCATTCCTAATTTCATACTCTCAAATCTTTTGTTTCCAAGCTGAAGTTCTGATCTACTCAGTCTCTGCCGCATCATCGAGCTGTACTTTTTCTTATTAAAGCTTCATTCTCTCAGAGCAAACGACCACAGCTGCATTCCGTATTCAAGGCTTGAGGGCACCACGGACCAACCACGGTACAGTGATGTTTTCTGATCTTTTACCAGTGATTTCTAATGATCTAGTTGTCTTTCTGAATACTGCTGAGTATAAAGCTATCATTTTCATAAAAAAAACAATACTAAAAGATCTCCAGAACAGCCAACAAGTAGTTTAGAGCCTGACACTGCATATGTATAGTTGGAATGACTTTCCCCACGGTGCATTGCTTGACATTTATCAGTATTGAATTGCATGTCATTTTATTGTCCTTTCACTCAATATCTTGAAACCTTCTGCAACTCTTCTGTCAGTTTTAATTTTCACTACTGTGAATAATTTAGTGTCATCAGTCAGTTCTGTCACCTCCCTATTCATTCCCTTCTCTGGATTAGTTATAAATAGCACATGTTGCAACACAGATCTTTGTAAGGCACCATTCTTAAAATACCTAAATTTTAAAAAACTTATCTCTATTCTCTACTTAGTAAATTTTAACTAGTTAGAAGAAGTTGATCTGTCAGAGGGAAGGGCCACTGATGTATTTGAAGAATCCTTGGTGCATGACTTTGTCAAAAAATTTTTGTAACTCCAAGTATACTATCCCAGACCAGAACATTGGTCTCTACAACATTCACTGATTTCTGCAAGGAAAACTCTACCAGATTGAGGTACACTCAGCAAAAGCCATACTCACTTTTCTATAGTATTTTATGACTTAGAAAAATCAGATTCTTTGAAAACAAAGCAAAATTTTTATAGAAATTCTTCTGAAAAGTCTGTATGTTACTTTAACCCTCAAAGAGAGGCGAGTCACAGTTGCATAGTAGATAAGCATTCACCAGCTACTAGGAGGGGTTTGAAAGAGAAAACTGTAATTTCAGTCCTCCTCTGCTTGTCTCCACTGTTCAGGAGACATGTGTCTCTTTGTTAAGGGGCACTGAGGTGCCCATCTGCTGGCCTGACAGAGTCATGAGAAGTGCTGCCTTCCAGGAGCTAAGGCGGAGATATTGTCAAGAGGGAGCCACGACTTGTCAAGAGCACAGACTACTATGAAACCTACTCTTTCATGTGGGCATGAGTGACACCACAAGCCAGAACCTGGGCAGAATCAAGGAAGATTACAAAGATGTGGGGATGCAAGCAAACAGTACAGATGCCTGTTACCTTTTCTTCCATTTTACCAGTTAGAGGAAAGGGTGCAGCCAGAAAAAGACATACAATGCAAATCAACTTCTGGCTTCGTGACTGGTACCATCATGAAGGTTTTGGCTTTTATGACAACAGGACATTCTTTGATGACTATAGCCTTTCAGGGAAAGATGGGATCCAGCTGTCTAGAAGAAGCAAGGGAATCTTTGGCAGCAGGCTGGTCAACTTGGTGAGAAGGGCTTTAACCTGAAGGACTCAGGGGGCAGGGTCCAAAGTGGCAACACTCACACCACTGCAACAAACTGGGGAATAAGCCAGGCCAACCAGAGCAGTGACAAATGTTCTTTAGCTGCCTCGCAAGACAAGAACCAGAAGACCAACCACCTCAAGTATATGTATACCAATGCACGCCACCTGGGGAACAAACAGGAGGAACTGGAGCTTTGCACCCAGTCAGAAAATTATGGTATCATAGAAATAAATGAAACACGGTGGGACAACTCACATGACTGAAGGATTGCAATGGATAGGTATAGGATGTTTTGTAAAGATGGGCAGGGAAGAAGAGGAGGAGTCACCATGCTCTGTGTTAAGGAGAACCCTGAATGTATAGAAGTTAACTACAGCTGTTGTAGAAGCCCTAGTGAATGCTTCTGGGTCAAGATCAGAGGGGTCATCTCCAAGGGGGATCTTACAGTAGGCATCTGCTACCGACCTCCAAATCAGAACAACAAGGCCAATGAAGCAATATTTGGGTTGCTTAAGCAAGCTTCAGGTCAACAGAACCTGGTTCTTATGGGCGACTACCCAGACATTTATTGGAAGCACAATACAGCAGCTCACATGTCATCCACCAAGTTCCTGCAGTGCATAGAAGACTACTTCCCTCATACAAATGTTAGATGTGCCAACCAGGAACAAGGCACTGCTGAACTTGCTACTCACTAACTGTGAAAACCTGCTTTGTAATATTTCACTTAGTGATAGTCTTGGCTGCAGTGATCACAATATTGTGGAGTTTGGGATCCTGCTGAGTTGGAGTTTCCATGGAGGATAAAGGAACTAGTGAGTGCTGGGTGTTTTTCAAGAACACTCTTTTGGAAGTACAAAACCAGTTAATTCCCTTTAAAGGTAAGGGAACAAGGCAGAGCAAGAGACCCCTTTGGCTTAACTGCGAGCTTCTGAGTCTGCTCAAAACCAAAAGAGAAGCGTACCAGAGAGGGAAAAGCACATGAATACCCATTGAGAACTACAAGGACATTGCCAGGGTGTGCAGAGATGCAGTTACAAAAGGAAAAGCTCAGCTTGAACTGAAATTGGCCAGAGGTATCAAAACCTTTAAGAAAGGGTTCTTCAGGCATGTAAAGAACAAGCAGAAACAGAAGGAAAATACTGGCCTGTTGTTAAACAATAGAGGTGAATTAATTGCCAACAATGCTGAAAAGGCAGAGGTTCTCAACACTTTCTTCCCCTCTGTCATTACCAGCACTATTAAGCCCCAGGCTTTGGGAATAAAAATCATAAAAAATCCAGGTTGATGCAAACACAGACCCACTTCCTTCAAGTGAAGGAAGAACTGGTACGTGAACTATTACAGGAGCTTGACCCCTACAAATTGATGGGCCCTGACAATATCCACCTGAGGATGCAAAGAGAGGTGGCTGACATTATTGTGAGGCTGCTCTCCATAATCTTTGAGAAGTGGTGAAGACTGGGGGACATCCCAGAAGATTGGAAAAAGGCTAACATCACCTCCATCTACAAGAAGGGCTACAGGAGGACAATGAAAATTACAGGCCTATCAGTCATACTTCAGTCCCTGGAAAAGTTATGGAATGAATCTTCCTTGGAGCTATCACAAGTCAAATGAAGCACGTGATTGGGAAAAGTCAGCATGGATTCACTGATTTCTCTAGGCTGTGCTTTTGCCAAAAAGAGTTGGACCAGATGATCCTTGAGGTCCCTTCCAATCTGGTATTCTAAGTCAGACACAAGGCCTGCACCCTAAATACATGTGCCTGCATTGGTAGAAAAAAAACCAACCCTGCCTCAGCTTTACTTAAACACACCAAGCAAAGTCCAAGCTCCACAAGTACCCACTAAGAAGCAGTTATAACACTGCAAGGGCTGACACTGGAAGGATCCAATACACTAAAACCCTATTTAGTGGGAGGTACCCCCTAAGAATGAGGATGGAGAACTAAACTTTCATTGACTTGCGCTAGTCAGCACAGATAAATTCAATAAATACATGCAACCATCATGTACTAATGAACTAGCACATAACTAAACTTACCCACTACACCCTACAACTTAGGCTATGTTTATATGGATAGCTTAACCCTCTTCTCAAGGTCAAAGAGCTTACCTTAATATGATTATTACCGACTTAAAAAATCTCTCCTTGTTTAAAACTGAGTTTCAGAGCTCTTCAAATCAGTGCTCAACGTAATCAGTGCTGGTGTTACACAGGGTGGACAGAAAAAGTAAGCAGGCTTAAAGCCTGGTCCAGTATCATTTGTGTACCACACTGTTCTCAAGTGAAAAATCGGACTCCAGAATTAAACTTACATAAAGAAACTATGCTAGCCATTTCATGCAGCTATCATATCCAAGCTTGCAAGTGACTATACCCCTTACTTCACCTCCAGAGATTTTTCTACAGCTATCTGGTTCCTTTCAGTATGCTTATGTTTAACTCATGACTACTGACAAGTATCTTCTCCTTATCCACTGGTCAAAGCAGAACAGACCAATGCAAAGACCATCAGCTCCCAGATCTTTTCTTTCCAGTCCCATGTAAGATCCATGACATCCAACATCACCTTGACATTTATTCTCATTAAAATGATATACAAAGTTATCACTGAAAGTGACCATGGAATTAAGATCATGCTGTCTTCAAATTTCTTTAAAGCATTTGCTGGAGGCACAGCATGTTCCTCAATGTTTTCATATTGACAGTAATCTCTCAGAATGTAATAGAAACAATAACTTAATGCATGTTAGAATGAATTGGGGAGAAGGATAACATTTCTGTAATTTTTATTTTTTTTTCAGAGTCTTCAGAACTTCAGAATCTTCATTGAGTTTGGGTGGGTTCTGTCTTACTTCTGGGAAGGGACAGCACTGATTGACTCTACGTCAATTACTACAGAAATGGTTTCACAAAAAAAGTCACATATCATGTGGGTTAGGTTAATGGACAAAAAGCAACAGTGGGTGTAGAATTTTAATCTACTTGAGAGGTGAAAGTGATTGAAGAAATGCTGTATAATATGTTCATATAGCCATATCCTACCCTGACAAAATTAAGGTGTCAGTGATTAGATCAGAATAGCCTGTGGATGAAGAACACCACTGATGCTGATTCAAGAAAAGCCTAGAGCAGAAAAAAGCACTTGCAGAAGTTTCTAACCCTTGTGTTGTCATCTTTGATGGAAATAATAACTCTTATATTGTCAACCAGTAGATTTCCATGTCATACTGCTTTTCCCTTGACTTTTCATCAAGCAACTCATCATGTTCAGGGTGCTTTTATTTTAGCCAGATTTTTAAAAGTAAGTTTTAGAAGCTTGAGGAGGAGAATCACTGCTGACAGCTTTTGCTTCAACCAGAGAAAAAAAATTATGCTTTGGGTAAAAGATCATCTGTGTAGTATATGGATCATTTCTGGGAGCTAGTTAGAGCATAGAAAGTTCCCACAGGAACTGCCTGCCATCATGAACCTCATCAGTGATGAAACTGCTCTGAATTAGCATACAGCCTTTTTTCAGGCAAATAAATATACTTAACAGAGAAAAGAAAAATTCAAATGATAGAGTCAGCAAAGAATTCTTGCAGTTAGTTATATCCAAACCTTTACCAAAATGTGAAAATAAATATTGTTATAACACTTATTATCTGAATTTAATGAATACTTTTCCATTTCAGGCACGTGGAGGAAACAAGCAGTTGGACTTGTGTCAGTTTAAGAAACAGAGGTTTATATATAAAGACTATTCTTGATGGCCTTCATCATCATATTTGCACATCTGAAAATCTACAGTTTTGTCAAATTTGCTGAGTCGCGCTCACTGTTAGTGTGTTATTTTATATCTTGAAAAAAATGCACACAGCTGCATGCAAAATGAAATCACTGCTTACTACTGGCTTTTGTTTGAGCACTTTCAATTAATTTCCTTTGACTTTATCGCACTTAGCAAGATATAATACTCACAGTCCTCACATAAATAAATCTCCTCAATAACTGACTTCAGGTTGATGGTAATCAGAAATTTTATCACAAAAAATCAATTTATTAAATTTTCTTTGGTCCAGGTACAAATACAAAGACAAATCAAACAAACTAAAATCCAGTGCAAGCAATTCTTCTCAAAGTGGAAAAGAACTTGAAATGTTGCTCTTAAATTCCCATTAACCTACACAATTTCCACTGCAGCTAAACTAAAACCAGAACTGAACTGAAAAACTTACTGTTTTTTTTACTCACTTTTTATTAAATTCATTATACTTTATTACAAATGCCTTTAATTTCTGATTAGAAACTTTGAATTGTTGTGTTACAGTTGTAGTGGAAAGAATGCATTCTCTGAAGGAGGTTTTGGCCTTTCCCTCAGCCCCTCCATAAAATGCTGTTTGTAACCAACTTTGTCTAAAAGAGCAGTCCAGGCTTCAGAGATAAGCCTAGGATAGACATTCCTCTCCAGTAAAAGAGTTTCCTATTAACCAGTGTTATACTTAAATATTGATCTGGAAGCTCAAACATGTCTTGCTTTAACTTCTTAAAAAAGTACCAAGTTCCACTGGGTGCTGGCATTTATATTCATAGATTCTAGTCATGCTCAGCGAGCAGCAATTAGAAGATATCCCTTGAGTAACAGCAATTCTAAAAATATTCTGTATGCATCACAGAAGATGAAGTACCACTTTCTGCTAAAGTAATGGATGCTGTACATTCAAGTATAATTAGCACACTAGACTTCGTAAATAGTATTAAACTAATTACTGTTTGCACCACTAGTGGCAGATGTGGTTAGAGATTATTAATTACAGTGGACAATTTCTTGAATTTAACATTCCAAATAGAAGGCAATTTCTCCACTTTATTTTGTGTCTGAATGGCTATATGCTGAGTGTCAGGAGGGCTCTTTTGAATTAGAAAGAACTGTTACTTATGAAAATGAGCAAGTGAAGTAACAGATTTTATTTTCTGGGGGAAAAAAAAAAAAGCTGTTCATTGACAAGGATATAATTATTTTTAGTTAATAAATTCGAATATACACCTATTCCAAATCAGGGAAACTATTCTACAGAAGTGCTATGTGTCATAAATTTACAAGCATTGGACAAGCAGGAAGGTTTTTCTCTAGCTACATAAGGTTAACCAATGTGTTTAGATGGATTGTAAATAAACACCTAAAACTTTCAACATATGTGATGAAGTAAACTGTTCCACAGAAATAAAATTCACCTCTGGTAGCCAGGGTTACTTAAAAGAGAATGGAATAGTCATTCCCTTGCTTCAATATAAAGTTCTCCTGAATGTGGGGATGCGAGCAGGGGAAGGAAGATTGTAAAGAGGACCTGTCTCCTTGGTGCTAGATTTTCAGGGGAAAAAAAACCCACACCATTAACATTTAAACAGCTAGGGGATTTTTATTTAACGTGCTGATACAAGGTATTGCAATTTCAGTAAATGTTGATGAACCTCCATAAAAAATGGTATATACTTCTGTCAATAGAATACACACCAATAACCCACAGAAGTAAGCTATTTTTAAAAATTGAGGTGATTCTAGAATGATACAGTCATTATACAGTAACATGCAGGCTGACAGGTATATAAGGAGATAACACTAGGTATTCTACCTCACCTGCATTTACATTTCTTTTCTAGAACATCCTTTGCCATATTAAATTGTTTAGTTCTGTACTATTTCCCCGGACTATTAATTGGTTAGATCTTTGTGCATGAGGACCATTTTCTTCAATAACAATCTTTTGTCAACTTAATGAAAATAAACATTAAACTTACTTAAATTCTTCTTTATATTTTTATTAATTTTAATATTTTCACTTATTCAGGCTTTATAATCTAAATACTCAACACACAAGTCAAATAGGATTCAGCTTCTAAAAACACTTAATTTCTAAGATCACCCAGTCTTTTCTAGCCCAATCCCTAAGATCATTAATTCTTACGAATTTATCCATTTGCTAGTGCCTTCCTTAGTTTAAGTGCTATACTGTGTCCTTAACCTAATTGAAATATAAAACACATAAATTTCAATTTGAATTAAACGGCCACCCCAGTAAGTATGGTGGGTAACACTTTTGGTAGGAATTCAGGCACAAAAGTGCACTGGTATAGGTTACACCCATTTGGCAATCATTTGGCAATTCAAGGATTCCAACCTACTGATTTGCTGACAACTATTTCACAACATTAAGTGTTCTGGCTTTAGCTAGCTGAGCTCAAAGTAAATCATGTAACAAAAAACTTCAAAGAAAACAAATCTTTAGTGATGTAAGAAGCTTACAATATATGGGTTTGGTAATTGTAATGCAATTTTTAGTAAGCAATCTGTTATACTTAAAAAAAAGAATGCCCCACCATAACTGCTATAAACTGTTACTCTTTGTGATGATTTCATCAGGACAAGTATTGATGGAAAGGGATCTTCAACCCTCAGAGATGGTCTTTCCAAGCTATTTTAAAAGCATTAAGACAAATGAAGTAGTGAAATTTTCACTAATATATAGCAATATATTCACTTTGAGGTTGAAGAAGGACTTATAGAATCACGTGTCATATTTACAGGGAAATCACTTTCAGAACTGCTATTTCTAAACTTTAAGCCCTTCTCAATCTCCTTCTAACTTCTCAACTAAATATAGTAAACCGAGTCTAAATGCCTTGCTGCTGTTTTGAAAATTAAATCTCTGTATAAACAATAAGGATTTTTCCTGTCAAATAGAACCACAGTAAATTTTCAGCCATAACTTAAACAGTTTCTAAATCTTAAAAAAAAATCTATTATCAATTGAATCAGGCCAATTAGCCTGCAACTATTTAATTTGTTGTCAGACTTACAGTCAAGCGATGGACTGTCAACAATCCAGGATGTTGTGTTACTGCTTCAAAGGTTGATAAAGTAGTCTTAATCAATTCTTCTGATGCAACTTGCCCTATTAGTAAAAATCATTGTATTTCTTCATAAAACGCAACAATTATAAAGTCTAGTTATAAAACTACAGCAATATCATAGGTTACCTTACCTATTGCTCCATCCAAGTTTGTTTCTCCTGAATCTATTGATCTGATAAAATTCTACAGAAGAGCAGGCATTTATGTTAAAACATTTTAGAAACAAAAATTAAGAAGCACAATCACTGATTAATCACAACATGAAATTCTTTAAGGGACTGTGTAAATGCAAATGTTAATACACCTACATTTTGAAACATTGTCATAATAATTAAGATAGGAAAGACTGAAAGCATTCATGATCTATCTGTTATAATTTTGCAAGTCTGTAATGCTGCTGGACACTTCGACATAGAGCATTACTCTCACTAATGTCAGGAATGATAACATTTCCAGCT
This sequence comes from Gallinago undulata, assembly GCA_026546715.1. Taxonomy (NCBI): domain Eukaryota; kingdom Metazoa; phylum Chordata; class Aves; order Charadriiformes; family Scolopacidae; genus Gallinago; species Gallinago undulata. Next base: position 44,754,962 of record JAOTQQ010000012.1, read on the forward strand.
AAACAGACAGTAATTAGTATCTTTATTATTAACAGAAACCTAAGTTCTAAGAAGACTTTGAACTGCCTTGGACATGGCTGTGTTAAAATAACTCACTAAAAAGACCGAAGACCTTCCAGAACATGCAATTTTCTGTTATTTGTACCATCTTTTTGATCTCCATGCATACTACACACACTGTAGATATAGTAACACACAGGAGAATATATGAAAACGCATAACCTTCTATAAAAACCACCTAAATTAGTCATCATTTTAAGAAACAAGGATAATGAAATATTAACAATCTGAGTTAAGTAAATACTGTACAATTAGATGCAGTATTCTTTTGCCTTTTAACCCTCATTTCATTCTTTTGCTTTCACTTTTATGCATAGCTGTGTATTTCATAAGGGATGCAAAAGACATCTTATTACCACTTGCTAAAGGAGGAAAAATTCACAGCAAAATTTACAGTATGGTTTTTTTTTTTTTACTAATGTGGTACTTAGTGCACAGAGAATTTACCACGGATAAACATCTTTCTCATTTTCAAATTGCATGTGTATCTATCTATTTATATGATGTAAACATTAAGAAAATGACGTTTGTTTTATTTTTCACTATGAATTACAATTTTGTTATTACATGTTCAATTGGCAAAAGTGTCTACATAGCTGATCTCTTTCTCAGTACGTAAGACACATTTGAAGGATTATTCTCGAATTAAAAATACAATAAGAAACTAATTATATTTTTCATGATTTAAATGCATCTCAGAGGCAGTCATAAAAAACAACTGCTTCTATAAAAAAACATTTTATCTTTCTGTTCATTTGAAGAAAATTACTAGTTATTATCTAATGAACTCATTTTGGAAGAGTAAATTATTTTGCTTGCTTGTTTAACACTATATTTTCACCCCTAACCACAGTCTCAAGACCAATTTGGAAAAATATAGTTGCAAAAATTCTAGCCACTAATGAAATTAAGGAAATAAGCATATTAGAAACACAAGAAGATGATATATTTATATAAAAAAAACCCAACTATCTGGTTTGTTTTAAGCAAGGGAGAAGAATGGTGTGTGTATTCTGCTACGGGTGAGTCTGTGCCCTATGCACTCCACTAGGAGCCTACTATTAGCTGTGCCTCTGGGGCAGAGCATGTCCTCCATGTATTTCTATTCACAGATGAAAACATGAAAGGACTGTCCCAACTCCCTCTCAATTTCTTTGCACAGCACTAGTGAAAATTACAGTGATGATGGAAATAACTTCAAAGCAACAAGAAAAAAAAATTCTCAATGAACAACAGTTACAGGAAAATAACTACTCACTTCCTTCCAAATGCCAAGCACACATCTTTGCACTCCATTTCTTATTGTTAAACAAGATTTTTGAGTAAATCAGGAAAAAAAAAAACATAAAAAAACACTTTAAAAACTGCTAAACTCTTAGAGGCCTCAATTACAGCACAGTACTTTGAAAAACTACAATCTGATGGTACAATGTCTCTTTATAGATGTCAGTGGGAATGTTGCTAAACACAAAATTCCAGAGTAGACTGTTCCCTGGTAAAATGGAGAGTTACTCTTCCAGAAGTAATTACATTAGTCATATCATAACACAGTTATAGAAAATGGATTCAAATTTGATATTAATTTTCAGATATACTACTTCCACTAACTTTTTTATGTTAAATTGAAATATTATCTGTAAGCTCCTGAACTGCCTTGTTCAGTGGAGACAGAGAACAAGATGCAGGAAATATCCAGCTAAGTAATCTTTTCCTCCTTGATCTGAGAGGAAAGCTGTGCTAGTACAACTAGACTGACTTCCTCAGAAAGTAGTTCAAGCAAGCTGGAGTAACATCAAAAGAAAACTTACATTGTACCTGATCTGCTGTACCTATATTGTTGACAGAAGAATTTCACCTTCTAGAAGGTTTATCCAAAACCATTAATAAATCTACTGCCTACTTAAAAATGCTTCAAAGAGATAAAAGGCTTTGTAATTCAACATCTACAGTTTCAATTTTTTTTTCTTCATTCTAATGCTAATTTTTGTACAAATATTTAATAGAGCTCAATTAAACATAGATTTTCTTGGAATCAATACTTAAAAAAGAAGGGAATCTGAATTGTAAACCTTAGTGTAGCTGTCTGTGGTGAAGCATTTCTTCATGCCATTGTGGAAGAAAATACCTGGTTGTCATTTATGAACCCATGTACTTTAAAAATATTTGCTTAACTCTGATACGCAACTTTGGAATATGTTATTTTCCTCATTTAGCAGAAACAACTGTTTTATGAGGACATTACATTACAAGAGCACTACTTCATTTCAGCTATACTATCCCATGGCACAGTTAAAAGGTCCATTGCTCATGTCTTAAATAGATTGTAGATGTTAACATAAGAAAATATTTTAGCTCTGTACCTTACAATACTCAGCTTTTCATCAACTAAATATAGTGTAAAAGTACTGGCAAGAAGGAAAAAGTGACAAAAGGAAAGAGTACCTTAAATATAGATTAAAATTTGTATTTCATTTCTGCTCATAAAATATAATGTAAAATTCTAGAAAGAATATTCTGTGCAATTTAGAGCTAAACTTTCCTACTGTAAAATAAAGCACGCAGGAAATTCTGAGTTTATCAGACATGCAGTTTGTGTACACTTGAACACAGGATAGCTTATTTTCTGGTAATATATACAGTTTTAAATATAATCACAGCTTAAATTTTATACTAATAAGTTTCTCTCTCCAATTTATAAATATAATGTAATTTTATTACATTGAATTAATTCAGCAAATTTTTGTGCATATGTATATTTTGTAAACAAGATTTAATTTAGATGGTTATACTCACAAGTAAGGTCCCATAGTTGAAAAGAAACTCCTCTGTGACTATATGGGGACGAAATACCTATTAGAATTCAGCAAAAGTTGAAAAAAAAAAAATCTATTAAATGTGTATCTTATGACCAGATAAACTAAAACATGTATTTCACAGCCATGTTAAAAAAGAGGAAAAAAAATGTATTTGCGTCTATAATTAGAGTTGTCTTACAATATGCAAAAATATGGCTTACATCTTTAATGCAGAATACTCATCAACACATCTACACGTTAATAAAAGTTCTATTTTATACATTCTGACCATGATCAGCAGAAATTAGATTTTGGGAAACTGCAAGAGTTTGTGCCTCGTTTAACAATTTTTTTTTGGAAAAAAAAAATTTACCTGTGATGTCACAAGATGAAGCACTACAGGCATCATAGGAAGGCACATCTTCAGCTGTTTGGCCTGAACTGTTGATGGGTGTTTACGTCCAGAGACATTAGTTAAGGCAGCAAGAATGTCACCTACAGAAAACAACATTTCAGACTTATCTATCATAATTGTTTTACTAAATAACAAATGACAAATAAAACATCTCTCTTCCAGTATCCTTTGTTCAATCCCATCTTCTCCCTTCTGCCAAAAGTAGCATTCATGTGACTACATGATAAATCAGGCTGATCCAGCACTTTTCTTTTCTAGCTCAGTATTCAGCCAGGCTGATTTTCTGCTCTGGCTACAGGGACAGGTGCACAAATGTGACCTCTGGCAAAATGGCGAGGATAGAAATATAAGGCAGATGTATAAGCAAAGATGAAATTACCCCTCTTGTCAGAGTGGGTTTATGCTGGCTTTGGGTGGCTACATATGCATGGAAATAAACTCTTGAGATTCTGTGGATGCAATTCTATTTCCAGTGAAATAAAAAAACAAAATTTTCATGACTTCCAGCTGAATTCACCGTGATTAGCGGGTGACGTAATGCCCAAGCAGTATGTTTTTCCTGAAGCATAGTACCACTGGAAGGAAGAAACAAACATCCTTCCCAAACTTTTTCCTAAATATCCCTCCACCAGCCATGCACACCTTCTCATACACAAGTTTAACAATGACACAAGTGACCTAAAGCAATAGGAATTCTCACTTTCTCATAAAAGAGGTAGCAGCAGGTCAAAGAAAGAACTTAGTTGCCTCCATAACAAACCTCTAGGCACAAGGGAAGAAAATTTTAACTGTAATAGTGAAAATTATACTTCAAACTTCAGAAGAGACATACAAAAATCAAGAAATATTATACTAAATATGTGTTACATCAACTATTGTCTCAAAAAAATCAAGACCTCTTCTGCATGGGATAAAGAACAGAAAGAGCAGGAGAAAAGTCATGGCTCATGCAAAGAAGGAAAATTTCGTCCCTGTAGCCTGAAAACATTAAAAGCCAAATCCTGTCTTGAAAGAACACTTACTATACATTTTTCCCTAATAAGAGAGCTGCACAAAACTGTAAAGGGGAAATCACATAGACATTAAACAAATAAAAGACAGGATTTGATATTTTATACAATTTTCGTGCCAGAAAAGGCCACTCCTTTCAGAGGAAGTCACAGAGTTTATTCATGTTGAATAATACGAACGCGTTTCTGCTCCCATGGCGTTCTGCTTTCAACATAAGCAGAAATGACACAGCCTGGCACTAAAGTACGTTGTAAAAATACCTAGCCTTAAGGATTTGATTCATTCTATAATACACTGTTCAAGAAAAATAAAGCATTGCCTATCTCCAAATACATAAATCAAAATATTGTTTTTTCTTCAACACATTTTTGTTTTGAATTACTCACAATACTGTAATTCAACAAGAGCGCTCTGTAGTTAAAAACAAATAATTTTCTGAACAGTCCACTCTCCTTCTATGTTTTTAGGCCCATATAATCATCACCAATTTTGCAGTTGATAAATAGATATGGTTATTTTAATTTCTATGATGATCTAAAAAATGGTAAGCATGATCTAAGCAATTTTATATCTTCTTCCTATAAAATAGGTTAAATATTATAAAAGCAGAGATAAAATTACTTTCTTACCTACCGCAACTGAAAACTTTTACAATTATCCACAAGATTAACAATTTATTTAATTTGTTTAAATGTATCTTTAAGGCAAATTTCTCCAACTTGTTAATCTATTTGGTTTATAGCTACATCTGGTGGAAGAAGATGGGATCAGTAAGGAGCTTACATAAATGCATATTAAAAAAGCCAGCTAGGATTAATTCTAAATCAACAGTTAAACCGCTTTTAACTGTTCCAGTTTGCAAATCTGGTTATTTTTCTTAGGAACCCATAACTTTTACCTCCTCAAGCAGAACATGCTCCTTCATCATACTCACAGCAATAAAAAGCCTTCTGATAAATGTGGACAAATATGGATAGATAGCTTAATCTTAATAAAAACAATTAACACACAAATCTAGCTTGGAAAGGAAAACGAAGTATAAAAATTATGCTTGATATATCAGGTCTTAATAATGCATTTAAATTGTACATCAGTAGTAAAAAAGCCCACCAGAATATACGTTAAAGCAACTGATGTTTTATGTATTTTAAAGATAGTAACTACATTTGACGTATAGTACTTCCAGATTGTGAGGAAATATCAGGGCATACTATGTTAGTTACATATAGCACACGCAGACAGCAGGAGGTGAATTTCTGCCTCAAACATTTATAGTCTGAGACTTCCAAATCCTGAAATTGGCTATAATACGTGAAACTGATATTTAGTTAGAAAAAGGGATCAGGCATTTGCAGCATGGCAAAAATTTGCATTGTCACTGGAAGTAAAGTTTTTTTAAAATAGCAGCATGACATTTAGGTCTACTGACCTTTGCAGTGCTACCATTTCATTTTCAATATGCTAGCGAAAACGTAGAAAAGATGAAAAATAAATCTGACATCATCTCATCAGAAAATAATTTTATGAAAAAAATTATTTTATCATTTAATGACAAAACATACACAATCAGGGTTGGGTTTGTGCCCTTTCTTTTCTTGAATACTAACAGCATTTTATTCCTTGTCTTCCTATTTAATTTTCTTACTCTATTCTGTGGGAGATCTCACCCACCAAAAGTTTTAATAAGAATTTTAATGACAATACAGACTAGCCACACCAATCTCATACTTTGTCCTTCCTTCCTCCATGTCTCCTTCTTCCTCCCTTTTCCTTCCCTCCACCCTCCACCCCCCTCTTTCTCCATGCTACATATGCTTAGGCATATATATTCAATGAACATATATCATAGAATCATAGAATGGTTAGAGTTGGAAGGGGCCTTAAAGATCATTGAGTTCCATCCACCTGCCCTGGGCAGGGACACCTCCCACCAGACCAGGTTGCTCAAAGCCCCATCCGGCCTGGTCTTCAATACTTCCAAGGATGGGGCATCCACAACAACCTGTTCCAGTGTCACACCACCCTCACAGTAAACAATCTCTTTCTATGAAAGCACAAAGTATATGAACAGCACAAAGTTCAAAGTAGCTTTTTATCATTCCAAAGGCTCAAATACTAGTGAAATTTGAGCAGATATTTACAGATTTGTCCAAATCCATATCCTTGGCACAAAAGCCACTTTGCTGAAACTTCAAGTCCTTATTCCTAAGTATAAGGCTGAAGTAGCACTGATGTTCTCTCAGAGGAAATATTTCCACCTTTTCTTATTCATGAGCAAATCTCTTTCAGACATCTAGAAAAACTGAAGTATCTAGGCTGAAACTTTCCAGAAAAAATTTCCTGAAGCAAATACTCAATGTGTAGGTTTCAGCGTGATTAACACATAGTCACAGATACACCATGTTTCATCTCTCCTTGCTCTGTGCTTTATGAGGCAAATTTACTCTTCAGTTTTTCATTGTTTGGAATATCTTTAGGACAGTGATAAAGCTTCTTGTATGTTTGGGCCTCATTCCTGACTGAGTTGATGGGGCTTACCATTCAACCAATGCAAAATATTAATACAGGAAATCATGCATTCCAATACAAAATATATGATCATGACAAATAAAAAACTTCACAAAGCTGACATCATGCAGGCTTTACTTAATCAGACAATACAATCTTTCTCCCTGTATATGCAAGGAGGTATTTGGTTGCTCAACAGCTTAAGCAAAGGTAAGATTTGTTCAGTTAACCAACTGAACTTACCTAGAATTCCTGGCAGCGCCCGCACAATGTGATAGATGAGAAGATCCAGGCATTTTGACAGATATTCACTGCCGCCTTGCTGCTCTTTTCCTGACGTGGTCTTTCTGCTGTCTCTTTCAATATACATCACGAGTCTACGTTTAAGCAAGAGCAAAGCGTTACCTCTTAAAACAAAAAAATGACACTATCTCAAAAATACTACTGAGCCAGATATTTCTAGTATCTGTGGTTACAATCAAGAGAATGCATTAGCTTTGGCTCTGTAATTTTGTTGAAATCTTAGACTTTCCTTTCAAACAAATACATTTCAAAAATATCACAAATGACTAAAGGAACAAGAGAAAAGAAACCCTTAAGCAACTGTAAGTACAACTCTACTGGTTTAAATAAAGACATGATACTAACATAAAGAGTGAATCCCTCTGCAGACTTAGACAGGAAGATTAATTTTAAAATCCAGTTCATTTTGAAATATATGACCAATATGCACAACATGAGCAAAAGATTAAAGACTATGATTTTCAACATATAAGAATTTCAGAAGCAAGAAGACTTTAAGTCAATGTTACAAGAGATCAATCTTTCAGTCACAAAGAATCATAATATAGCCTATCAAAATGTTAGCACTAGTTAGAATGACCACATTGAAAGAGATAAAAGTCCAAATGAGCCTTACATCCTTTCTCTAGAAAACTCTCTAACTGCTAAGTCCTGTGCAGCTGTGCTGCTCTGCAGAATGACACTTCTCATAGTAAATGATGGTAACCAATTTATTAGCCATTGGCTAACTTACAGGAGGTTGCTTTATTAATACACCTGTAACACAATGCTTCAGGCAATATTTTAAAATGCTCACTTGAATAGACAGAAGGGCCAGACATCCCTTTAGGGGCATAATATTAACATCTTTGTTTCACATTTGAACTTGCTGGAGGTCCTGTGCAAAGAACCATCAGTTGCTGGTGAGTGAAGCCCATGCTCTGGAGTTTAAGAACATACTTCAGTGTTTTGTGGGAGTTTTTGAACACCCTTCTTATAGTCAATACTCTTTTATAGAAGCATGAAAATAACTTATTTAAACTGACTCAAGTGTACACAACAAAACTGCAGGACTCACAAACACAAAACTTTATGCTAGGACATGTATTTCCATCAAAAAGCCGATTTGCTCCATGAAATAAAAACCACCTAACAATGCATGATTGTTACGGAATACTACAACTCACATCAGCCTTCCTGAACTGTAGTAGAGAGAGATAAATCAAAAGACCCATTCAGTAACTACCTTCTACCTCTGCAGTAGCCTGGATGCAATGCATTCAACCGCACTTCACAGAGACTCTGGAAACATCTTTTATTTTTCTTACAATCTCCAGAAATTGTGTTAAATTACAAGGAATTTTGATTTGTCTGGTAGAAGAGAACTACTTAAAAATCTGACACTATGCTTCACATAGAATTTTCCTTATAAAAGCTCTCTAGCCTTTCCAATCAAGTAATTTTCACTCCAAAACTTTTTAACTTTGAACAAAAAGACAACAAAAGAGCAGAGTTTGTAGAGATTTTTTTTTCATTAAGAAAACACTTCCATAATTTAACAATCATCTGATTCTATGTGGAAATATGTTTATATCTGTTTAAGTTCTACTTAAAATAGGCTTAACAGATTTCAACATGAGTGGGTTTATTGCTGGAGGGGAAGAGGGTTTGTTTTTTAAAAGCATGTTCTATTAGTTAATCACCTTTGAGAAGCATACAAAGTATGTTCACTTATTCTGAGAAAGACAAACTTTATGTAAACTCCTGAATTCTCTTTTTTTTGTGTTGTCCTTCCCATCACAAAACGTAAAGTAAAAAGATAAAAAAATCTTTTTACGTAAAGATTTTCTAAGAATATGCACAACTATTTTTTCCCCAATAGTACTGTTCAGTTAAACATTGTCTCAAGAAAATTGTACATATCCATATATAGACAGGAAAGCATTAGTATCTCTATTTTCCTGCAACAAATTCCTTAGTCATACGTAGACCAATTAATCAGTTAATTTTATTCCCTGAAAAATGGGAATCAAAGCCTCTCCTTCACATATCATCTTAGATATAAATAAACAAATAGTAACTGTCCATACAGGACTTCTGTCAGACATTTCTCCAAACACACAGTTCAGTCCTACGTGCTATAACAAGCACATGAATAGCAGCAGTCATTAAAAATGTAACCATTCAAAACATCACTTACAAATCATTAGAGACATTTTACACTAACCAGAACATATCACCTGATAAAACATTTCTGCAAATAAAAAAGATAGCCATGAAAAAGAAGCTTGAGATTATTAAATTAATTAAATTAAAAATTGAGTGATCTACAGATTTGTATGTAGGTGGAGATGTATATAACAAAGCACCCCACAAGATGTTCTCTCACAATGGCTTCCTAATGTAACTCACCTGCTGTTTCCAATCCAGCCCTTTATCTCCAATGTGTACATCTTAAATCTTCTCAAACATCAATATAAGATATAAATGTAATTACATTTACAGCTACCAACAAGCCTCATTATTTTTTAATTTCAGTTCGAAACCTGCTTTATTCCAATACCATAAAAAATGGGTTTACACTACCTTTTGCTGTTCTTCATAACGAACAGAACATGATATAAATTGCAAATAAATTTTCTTCCACATTATAACAGATTCTAATTTATTTTTGTCTGATAGAGGAATGTTTTCTGCCCCCAGAAGAAACAAAAATTCAAGTAACTATTCCACGTCAAATGTGATCTTAGATCAGTCATTCCTTGCAAAGTATTTTAAAACATAGAAACAAGTAAAATATTTCATTTAAAAGTCACAGGAATTCAGTGGTCATAAGTCACCCCATCAGCACATATAGCCAAGAAATATTATTTTATCTTGAATGTGTCCATACCGAAGAGACTATTGATTATACCACACCCCAAGATGAGGAAGGTAAAAGACAGATCTTTTCATTTTGCTTTTCTACCATAGCAACAGCTCACTGTTGCAGTATTTGTTTTACCCTACCCAAAGCAGAAGTTGCTCCTTGCTAGTTGTCACTGGAACCACAAGTCACTTTAAAAGACAGGCTCTCCCTGTAACACAGTGGTTTCCTCTTGTGAGTAATCATCACCTGATGACCCCAGACAAGACAGAACACTCTGTTTTGAATATTCTCATGAATAAAAGGAATCATATTGCACAGAAAACAGTTCACTCCTAAAACACTAGCTCAGAAATGCCATACAATTTAAAGTATTTCAGGTACAACTTTGAAAATAAACATTACAAGTCTGATTATCCTCCATTATCACCTTACCTCGCCTGACAACTGAGGAGCAACATCTCCCTGTTATTAATGAAAACTTGTAGCAGGACCAAAAAGGCTTTTCCTCGAATCAAAGTTGAAGGACTTTCAAGTAAACGTGTAATTGTAGTAACAAAATCCTTGGTGGAAATAAACACAAACACATCAATATTATTTTATGGAAAAAGGTTATTTGCATTGTATTTTAACACTGTATACATTTAAGATTTGCTCATTTTCATGTGCATTCTTTATTAGTAAGATACTTTTCATGCAATCATAGAATGAAAAAAACAAACATAAAACACTGCTAAATAATGTCTGTCCAAGAAAAACTGGCCCAGTGTAAAGCTGCTTTGTACATCTTCTCAAGAGCTGCAACAAGTAAATATATCTAATGTACTATGTCCAAAATGGTACAAAATAAATTACAAAATATGATAGAACTTAAATTTTAAAATGTCTAACTTAAGGATAAGCATGGGATATTTCAATATATTTATTTTAAAACATGACTGAAGGATTTTCAGAATACATAAATATTTCAGCACAAATATGATTCAATATTTACCTATTAACTCCCATATATGCAGAAAGATTAAAACCAACACCTTTGTTGGATACAATTATGTTTACATTAGACCTAAATTTTACAATGGATGTTCCAAATAGATAGCAAAATTGTTTCTACCTTCTCTGATTGTACTTATCTAAATGAAATTTATTTTGGCTTCATGAAGTAAAGAACACCTTTTCAAGAAACAACCCCAATTAGGACCTCGAAAGAAAGAAAAAGGATTCTTTTTTTCTCCCTCTCTGGTTTGCCCTCTATATTGAAAAGATTTTCTTCTCTAGTTTCTGGAACATGGCCTGACATGTGGAAAGATGTGAGATACATGAGTTCTGCCTCAGCTTTTAAGGGAATAAAGCTGAGATTCAGTGGAAGAAAAAAAGAGCTCTCATATTAAGGATAACAGATTCAGGTACTATGCATTGTAAAAAGTGTAAGATAAGAATCATTTATGTGCTAACAATATACAGTAGCTCCTGAGGAATAAAAGGAGAAAAAAAGAAAAAAAAAAGACATATGGAGTATCCTGTACCTCTGAGGAATAAAAATATCTACTACTCATCTCTACTCTTCTACAAAGATCAGTTGGGCTATCTGGTTTAGATGAATAAATAAATAAATACATCTTCAAAGATGACCTTGCTGGCAGCAGCAATGGTATTTTTGGATCAGTTCTTGATCAGAACACCTCCTTCTAAAAACATAAACCCTATTTCAAATACCTCTCTGCCCCCCCCAAAAAACCCAAAACCCACACACAAACACAGAATTAAAAACTAAGCCAGAATTCACAAACTGAGTCAAATGGCTCTATCCAAGAATTAGACTGAGCACAACAGAAACCACCTTCAAACATTTAAGCTGGACTGTCAAGGGAGTGACACTACAGAATAAAGAGGGATGTAGTGTATGCCTGGATCTTGTGTACAAAGTTTAAAATCCTGCTGTGTGACACCCATTTAACATACCAAGCATTATTAAAATTCCCTCTTTTGCTGACAGAATATCTGAAAATCAACACTGAATTTAATTTAAAGGTCTATGGAACATTTAAAACCATAGCTCTTTACAGAGAGGCTTGAAAAAGAAGAGTAGTGTGAAGTATGGCCAATAAACCATCAGATTTTACTCTGATACCATTTTAACACTGTTTTCAAAAGCAGTCAGACAGTAGCTACAGAAATCCAGAAAACCAAACTGTTATTAATTATTTGAGAACTGTTCTGCTGTATTTCTGCAATTTAATTAAAAAACAGAAGAGTTCCTCAATGTTGTGGTTAATAAGCATAGGCTTTGTAAATTTCCTGCTTTAAACTCTTCAACAGCCTGTGGAGCATGACTAGTAGCTCCTCTCCTGTGAGCCTGCAGCAGTAAAGATCTTAAAATTACAGTCCACTAAAAGCAAAGGTTGACATTTTAATAAAGTGGCGGTTTGCGGTTTGTTGGGGTTTTTTTAGGGGTGGTTTTTGTTTGACTGGTTGGTTACAGAATCATAGAATTGTCTAGGTTGGAAGGGACCTTTCAGATCATTGATTCCAACCATCAACCTAGTACTGAAAACCACTAGCACTACAACCACCCGCCTTTTAAATACCTCCAAGGATGACAATTCCACCAGTTCCCTGGGCAGCCTGTTCCATTGCTTGATAACTCTTTCAGTGTAGAAATTTTTCCTAATTTCCAATCTGAACCTCCCCTGGTGCAACTTGAGGCCATTTCCTCTTGTCCTATTGCCTGTGACTTGGAAGGAGAGACCAACCCCCACCTCTCTACACTCTCAGGGAGTTGTAGAGAGCAATGCCAGTTGTGGTGGTGTTTTGTTGGGTGTTTTGGGTTTTTTTTTTTAAATTGCTCAAAACAACCAAATAAAGTTTTTATGTAAAGAAGCCTTAGTGAGAGAGTCTCTATAAATGCAACACTGTCTGCTAACATAAATGGACTTGATTGATAGATCAAGCACAGGGACACCATAACAAAGACCCACTCAACTACAAGCCACAGCACATTTGACTATTTTTAGTCCTCATGCTCATGGAAAAGCAAGAATATTTTAATGTTATGTGTGGGGGTTACCATGGATTAAGACAACATTGACGATTGAAATAAGTTATATCAAACTTATCTGGAAATATACTAATCATCTGGCTTAAGAAACAAATGTGACATTTTGGAATTTGCTCTTCTGGCTGGCCTGAGGACTTCAAAACAGCAGCAGTTTATCCAAAGAAAATTTGGAACACATCTTTGCCGACCTGCAGAATTCAATGCAAAATCATAGAACCGTGCAGGTTGAAAAAGACCTTAAAGATCATTGAGTCCAAAGCCAAAGATTGCTGAAATACCATCTAATACATTCATTATTGTTTTACTGTTATATTGTTCTTCCCTCCCCTGCAACTGTTTGATGTATCCACATAGAATCTGAAGGGTAAGGCCACTCTTTTCATTGCAAGGCAATGCATTGTTAACTGCAACAAATCATGATTTTATATTGGATACTCTCAGTAACACTGCAAAAGTAATTTTAAAACAAATCTCAAAAAGCAATGATATTTTCAAATTGTCTACACAGGGGGAAAACAGCTAGACCACTGTTTCAATATATAAGAACTGAAGTTTCCATAGCTATCATGGGTTGTACTGTTGACTATTTTCAAATGGCCTTTCTATGCATCGCAAAAGCCTTGATAATATTATAACTCAAGTGACAAAGAGTTTGTTAAAGTGATTTAGATCCTTTTATTAATTCATACTGATACGGACAAAAACATCAACCTCTGAGGTAGCTACTTGTCCACATTCAGGTACAAGACAAAGAAGTGAAAAAAGTCACTGAAATAGGAAGACAGCATTTATAATCACAGAATCACAGAATCAATGCTTTTTTTCAGTGCCATAATCAGATATGATTGAGATAAAAAGAGGCTAATGCCAACAGTGCAGGGAAGCAAAGAAACAATGTAGTTGTGACAATGTCTTACTGTAACTATCTGAAAAATTTTACTTGTTAGTACTTGAGAAAAGAACAAACAAATAAAAAACCTCCACGCAATTATCTGACCTCTGGAAGAACCTAACTGCATTCAATGGTATGACTGTTTTCCACTCATTCAAAGGTGGATCTTTTTACCCAGACGGAAGTAATTAGCAGTGGGTTGGTTTTGAGGGTTTTTTTTTAATCTTCTGCTATCATGTGTCAAAGATTTTTGATTTTGAGTCCTTTTCCACACTTCATTTAAAAAGCATCATTTTGGCTTTTTTTGTTTCCAAGAAAAGAAACTAAAATAGAAAGGCTCTCTACCAGAGAGGGACAAAAATCAGTCCCTTTTAGCTATTGTAATGCTCTCGAGATTTCTACTAGAGTAGATGACCAAAGAACTGCATTCCTCCTTTTTCTTCTGGCTCTTATTTTGTAACTGGTTTTATCGCTGTTCTTGAAGGGACATGAAAACAAAAGCAGCCTTACGTCTTGTGAGCTAAGGGAGCTTCCAGATAATGTATACAAAGCTAAATGATCTCCATCTTGAATTTGTATCTTTAAGCATCTTTTAATATGTGGGTTTGCAGCTGTATTAAGATAGTCACAACCTTGTCATTATCTTCTGTATAATACTGAGGTCCCTTTGCCTCTTAAGTATACAATAATTCTATGGGAGGCAAAATACTTTGTAGGCCAACACCACCCACTTATTTTTTTATTTTCCCTTCTCTCATGAAGATGGACTTGTGTGTCATTCTCAGGGAATACTGAAAAGGGCATAGATTATTAAATTAATTTTTCAGCAATAAAGTAGCATCACTCATGTAATGTGATCGTACCCGGCAGTTCAATTCAGGAGCAGGATTATACTTTTAGATCCTGTTCAAGAAAAATAGAAGTCTAGTTTCTGCTTCCAAAATCTTACTACCTAATTTGAGCAAAATAGATATTACAGAGTATATAGATTTATCTGAGCTGTCAGGCAGATACAGTTACCAAATGAGGGCATATGCAGTAGAACTAGACCCTTTTTTACTAGTTTTTAAAGTACAATTATTTTTTTTACTTACAACTTTGGGTAATATTCCCACTTTTATCATTAGTTTGACACATGCTCTTAAAAGAACGTGTGTTTCTGACTATATTTCAATTTTCTAATCTGCAAAACTGCAACACTTGCTCACAAAACATCTATGACAATTCAATAATAATTAAGCAGCAATTCTAAACCCACAAAGTTTCAGCCACTGTTGTACTGCATGCCAACAAAATACTTTCTATTTTCATGTAACTAGTTGGAGAATTTCAGAGTTGATTATTTTTAGAATGTCAAAAATTTTATTAAAGTGATTCCTAAGAACTGCAGTATCAGAAAGTCTACAGACAATAAATTCTTCACAGCAAATATTACGCTGTAGCCATATGCTTGTTAAACTTTGCATACTTTTGCTGAATGTTCAAGTAAATACGTTTTTAACATACTCCTCTCACTATACCACCAACTCACAGTAATTTGCACTATTAGAAAGTGCGACATTACAGGACAATTTGCCACCTGTTAGTGCTGTTGTAGTGGAATCTGTGGAAAGCTTAAGTTCAGGTGACACGCATTTACAAAAACACAATGGCAATTCTGACAAGGCACAGAAATTACTTTTAGGAAGAGGATGAGTGATTTCAGGCTGCGAGAAGAGATGGGTAGAAAATACTAGATTATTTTTTAATTTAAAAATTTTTATTATAACAATATTTATAGAAACCAAATCAATCTCCCTCAACTAAAGCCTAATAGTCTTATAGACAAGCTGCCTGCCAGTCTGTTATAATGTATGCTCTAACCTATCTGATGAAAACATGAGCTCGAACTCCTATTTTGTGATTTTTGTTCTTTCCAAGCAGGACATAACTTTTGCTTATGAATTGTGCAGACTTACTGCAAAAAAATAAGCACTATTTTTCTAAACACACAATAATTTGGTGATCAAAATAGAAAGCTTTTAATCACCTCTTCAAAAAATTGTATTAGACATAAATCAAATCAGTAGTTTTTTTCAGTGACATTGTAAGAAAAACTCTCAGTTATTAAAATGCTAATTTTCTGCAAGATATTTCACATGACCTAAGGTCCTTTAAGGAGAGCATAAAGTACAGCTTTAGATTCAATCAGGACACTCATTAATTTCTCTTTTAAATATCTACGAGAGCTATATCAAATAGTTGTCATCATGCATTCTTTATTGTTTTTCCTTAGGGCCATTAACAGTTATGGTCAGTCTAGAGTTTTCTGAATTGACTGAATTCTAGCTGCAGTAGCAATTTATATAGCCATTAGTAGCAGCTCTTGAAGATCTAAAAGAAAAACTAATCAACTTGTTATTTAGATTTTAATCAAATAAAAACATAAAATAAACACATTCCTCATTTCCTGCTATGCAGATATATGTCACTGAGTTAAGCATTTTGAAAACACAAAAACACATTCAGAGCCCACTTTAACTTTCCATTAGTGAAATTCCATGCCAGTAAATAATATTAATCTGAAATCAAACCTTTTCTTGAATCAGCCTCTGCAGATGAATCCCACATGACAACATTGCCGAAAACATGGTAAGCATGTACTGCTGAATTTTGCATATTCCATTTGCCAGGGAATTTACTACGGCTGTTAATCCAACTTTTTCAATGACACTCTGGAAGGCACTGGGTGAGTAACGAGTAATTCTGCATAAAGCCTACCAAAATGAAAAAAAAAAAAAAAAGAAGAAAAAAAAAAGAGTTGTAAAAAGAGTTGTAATTTAATGGGATTACTATCTCAAGAAAAATAATGAAGAATTAAAACAGGTGGTGACTTTTCTAACAGTTTAGGAATATAGAGAATTCATACAGTTTCATTCATAAGACAAATATTAGGGAAAAAGGCTGCTTGTTTTTAGAGACCTGGAATTCTTCTAAGTATTGCTATACACACCATGCAACTGAAACTGAAATACTCTTTCCCTCCAGAGAACAATAATGATGGAGCAGCATAGTCCATGCTTGATTCTTCTATCAGTAGGGAATGTAGGTAGCATCAGATAACACTGTACTAGAAAGGAGCACACCCAGGAGAAAACAGAAGTAGTGCCACAGAAATTCTGGTCTCCCATAAAGAAGGACATCCTTCTTCTCTTTCTCTGCTCATAGACCATAACCTGTTATGTTGCAGTTCAATATCTGAAGTCTATCTTCACATCTAGATACTTGTTAAGGAACTGTGTTTAATATAGTAAACATGTAAACTATTCTCCAAATGGTTGATTTACAAATATCACTGATTAAAACAATTCTAATAGAAAATGCTGATACAGACTGTACCCTGGTGAAGTGAGCACAAACCTGTTCAGTGTATACTAACTTAGCTATTTCATAACAAACATTACCAAATTGTTTCCAGGGTGGGTGTATCTCTAAGTCAACACAGCTTTTTCTTTTGATACCTCTGGAAATGCAATCTTCAAGATACTGTAACTGATTTTGTTCTCTCCAGATAGGGGGAATAAGACTCTTTAGACATTTAAAATTTCTCTTTGCCTTGAATGTAATGCTGGGATAGGATATGTCAATTATTTGATTAATATGAAAATCTGAATCGGTTTTAGGGAAAAACTTTAAAGGCGACTATCTTCTGCAAAATGTAGGCAACATTACTACTTCTTTTGTCTTTTCCGACCAGCTATACTTAGAAATTGCTGCTTACTCAGTGTACATTTAATAGTGAGGTCTTTTTTAAGAGAAGGTAAAGTCAATTACACCCACAGAATACTATCATCAGAGAAAAGCGTTCGATGCAAGAACCTCAGAAATTACCCAGTTCACCAGTGCCCTTCGAAACATTATCCAAAACACACTACAAAAAAAAAGAAGGCATAGAAGATAATAAATCAAGACCTTATGATTTTTAAACAGACATTTTATTGATGCTGTTCATCTACTCTGCTCCTGTTCTGTGTTGTCCTTTCTGGTCCAGGAACCATAATGATTGCAGTCATTTTGTTGTTTTTTTTTAAAATTCCCCAGCCCCCTTTTAAAACACAGACACTCAATCTCAGTTTCATAGTAAAGCATGCTCTGTTTCTCCAAGGATACAATCCAGAAAGACACGGCCATCTTCCAGGATCATATTGCAGCTTTGGATACAGCAGGGAAGTTCCAGCCCACCAACAGCCAAGGGGAGAAGCTTTAAAATCCCACTAGCTTTTATGTCATAAAGCGCTCTGCCATACAAGTGAAACCAACACTTCAGCAGAAAAACAGAAGGTAGAATTTAATGGGGAAATAGAAGATAAAGTATCCTAAATCACTTCAGTATATCCAGTACCTGAAGAGAGTACTTGGAGATAGGTCACAAGATGGTAGAGCAGGAGTTAGGAATCAACGATGAGAGAAGATAAGAGTAGATGCTCACACCATCATCTCTCAGCAGAAATCTTTGAACAGGAAACGATTCCAGTGAGAGTCAGGCACTGGCAGAGCCTCTCCTGAAATTGGTTTCTCTGTGCTTGCTTCTCTGCACAGCCTAAACCAGTACCATTTCTCCCAGCAGCTCCAGCCACCAGCATCCTTTTCAGTCCCTTGTAACTTGAGACATTCTATGATCATCTATGACCTATCCACTGTTTCTGGTCTTACATGCCATACAGTGGCTGGATAACATTCACCCTTCTAGGATGTACTCCACGACTCTCTCACGTTTGAGAATTAATGCATTAATGTATCTGCAATACCCAAGTCTCTGAAAGAAACATTCAGCACCAATTATTTAAGAAAAAAAAAAAACCAAAACCAAACCCCCAAAAGACTGAGCTTTCCCAAAACAGCTTCCACTTAAGTGGCTTATGTTTTTTTACTCCTCCTCAGTCGAAAAAGCTATCTCTTGGAAATTAAAAGTTATTTTTAAAAAATTTTAAAACTTTAAGTATACTGGAAAGAAAATACTATTCCTGCTGCTGAGCTTGTCAGAATGTCACTTTGACATCTTACAGAATCATTGCTTCTCCGAGTCTAGTAAAATGATAAAAAGATATAGCTTTCCTACAGGCAAAATCTGTGATATTTACCTGAGGCATGTTGGACTCCAAAGTGAGCAAAAATACTGAGACACAGTCCCCATTTGCCACCTCTGACAGGTAGGACAAGGTAAAGTGTCATTTCTTCACTCCAGAGGCTGAAGACAGAGAATCTTCTTGATATATTTTTATTATTGATTGAAATAATAATAAGTACAATTCCCTAGTGCTTTACTGCCGATATACTTTGCAAACAGTGTGCTAGCTCCAGGTAAGGATATGATACATATATTTCTTAATAGCACTGTATTTTTACATGTGAATATAGTCAGCCAAGAATAAATTCATCAGGATATATTCAAAAAAGGCAGGAATGACTGCATATAAAATACTATAGGACACTGATGATCTCAATTTACGTAGTCATGAAGAATAAAAATGCCTACATATCTATAGAAACAATTGATGAACATATAAATCATACTGTACAATAAAGCTGGAGAATACATTAGTATTTTCCTTTAAAAATTATATGTGATTGAAATCTCTATAAACTTCAATTGGTAAAAGGTCTGCCTGTGCTAGATTTCATTATTGATTGGTTATTTTTTTCTAAAGTTAAGATTATATACCCAAATATCTCAACAGTATTAATACATGACCATAATTTATATCTGGCATTGAATAATAAATGATAAAAAGGCGTCTTTCTTACTTAGACTGACAACTGCCATTGAAAGGATGTTCCACAAATCAACTGAGTTTCTCTAAGGAATCTGGAAACTGTAGCTATCATAGCCTCCTAAAACACACTGCTTTGTCCTAACGTGTCATCTACAAAAGGGCTGCTCGAGTAGTTCTTGAGGACAGATAAGCTTTGACAACTAGGTCTTTGAATTTGCATTATAAAATGAAGAGGAAAAAAAATCAGCAGGTAAGAGCTTGGCAAAAACAATATCATTGCAAGTCTTATTGAGTGCCACCCAGGAGTGCCAGACGATTCAATTTGGAACTACATTATACGTATGGTAACTCACTATACATGTCACTGCATTTAACATCCCTGGTCAATCAAGAAGCCCACGCAGATCAGGTTGCTCTATCACAACTGCAGTGACGAGAGGTGAAGTAACTGAGGAATTCAAAATCTGTGATACTTCCAATCTCTTTACTTGGAAGAGACCGCACAAATGTCAGCACACTTCAACTGAACTGAGCAATTAAAAAAGCCTCATTGACTAATAAGTAGTGGTAGCTGTCAATGGACACACATCATCAGATGGTATGGGAAAAAAGACAACTCCAGCAGTGCTTAAGAGAGCCTAGCTACCCATAGCATAAATACTATAAAAAAGAAAAGATTTCTCAGTGGTTCACCTCAACCTTACAGCCTTGTGAGGATCAAATGATCTGGAATCTCAAAAGAGGCTGAAGACAGAGAGGGACAAACAACAACCCTCTCTTCTCATGGCCGCTAGAAACCTCATCTAAGGGCAAAGAGTGCAAACTATATGGCACTGATAATACCGAGCTCTGAGTGGACTGCTATGAACAGCCACAGTGAGTCTGCACTGACAACTACTGTAATCTTGAGAAGCAGAAGTATAACTTCTGCATCTTTCTAAGTAGAAAAAAATCTCTTGCCTACCTCAATCATACTAGATTGTCCATGACAAAACTGATTTTTGAAGTGGGGGAGGGAGGGGATAAAAAAAAAAAGCGCTCACTGACATTTCCTCTGGTGATCCTTCTTTGCTTAGCATCTGAGTGTAGTTCAGGCAGACTGTTTCTCTGAGATATGCTGCTTACTGTGGCACACAAAACAGGCAGAACTGGCCCACTGGCCCCTAGAGGCGAAGCAGCTCTGGGAAATCTGGTATAGGAGTCAACAGAATGGTAAACACTGAAGAAAAATTCTTCAAGTGAATAGCACAGAAACAGGAGGAGAACTTCAGGAAAAGTTGAAAGAGATTACAAAGAGCTATGATCTAGTTGCAAACGAATAACAACTGCCCAGTCTAATAATTGATAAGAACTGAAAGTACAAGATACAAAACACCCCTTATGGCAAAAGTAGTGGCAAGAGAGAGGACTGAGCAACCTCGTTTAAATACTCAGTAAAGTAAATCATAACTCTAACCTCCAATCTTTTACCACATATACAGTATGATGTAAGCATCAAATCCACAGATCAAATGGGTAATGTCTCAAAAAAAGCCTTTCTGAAAAAAGCAACCTACCGGCCAGACTCATGTGCAGGCTTTAAGCTATAAATGCTCTGTGTAAAGATACATGTATATTTTACGTTTTTAGAGAGTGACAATCTTCTACCCATAAAAGTTCTAATACTAAGTTTTTACAAGGAATTTCAGATGCCACAGAACAAAGCCTACCATAACATGTGTTTTACTACAGAAGTTTACTGTTCTAAAAGGTCAACAAATTTTCCCAGAACTTGAACAGTTTGTTTCCTAGACAAGACACTGCCACAACTACACATTCAGGTAAATGTTTAACATGTATATAAATTTTTAAAAATTTTAAAATTATTCTGCCATTTGTCTCATCAGCCATACTTCAGATATATTTTTAGTTCTCTCTCTTTTATCACTTCAATGCTAGATGTGTCTAAGTACATATTGCTGCAGCAGCAACATGACCATTTTCCATCTGTGAAGCCAACAGTAAACTCATTAGTGAACCTATCCTCTACTCAGGAAATGAGCACCTAGTTATCACACTTCATGTAAAATAAGTCAACTTATTGTTCAGTTCTAAAATATTACTTGTATTAGTGGGTAAGACTTTTGTTTTGTCAATTAGAATTATGTTTAAACTCACCACTCCTGCTGAGTATTTTCTACCTCACAAATCTTTTTGTTCCAAGCCTGTTTCTTGCATGTCATAGCTCTGTTTGTTATCATCCTATATTAACTTATTCAGGGCAAATATCAGGCCAAAGACTATCCCTAGCAGTTTCATAAAAAGTAACATGATGATTTCAAATATGTCTTCTGAGCAGGTCTGTGATAAAAAAATTAAACACTTCCCACGTAAAAAAAAAAAAAAAATCATACAAAAAAAGAAATTTCAGTTTTTCAAGAATTTGATTCTTTGAAAGATTAAAATTTTTAAAAATAACTCACAATCACCAGCATAAGAAAACACATGTTCCAGAAAATGATGAATGGCAAGAACTTTTCATAAGCACTGGATTTTAATACATGCATATTTCAGCTTCAGAAAATTTGTAAATATATTTTTGTGTAATCTGAAATACAAATACACACACATAAACCAAACATGCTCAAAAACATTTAAGTTTCAATTCAGAATACTTTTTGAAATAAACCCCAAAACATTTCTTCATCATGAAAGGAAATTCCTTACCGAAACAGCAGTAATCTTCAAAGAATCTACTGTAGAATGTGTGAAAAGGTACCACAAGACAGGTCCAATTTCTCCCGTTATAAATCCTTGAGCGTGGCAAGAAAGAGTAGTGCAAACATTTTCAATGATCTTTGCTGCCAAGTGATTCACTACCCGGTCTTCCTATAGCATGGAGAGGAAAGGAAAACTCACATGGAAATGTTTCTAATTTCTTTTTAAACTACTGCCTATGACCATGTCCATCATATTCTCTTAGTGTGGTTTCTTAATTTTGATATTTGCCATAGTATCCCGGTTTGGGCAGAGTTGGCCAATGACAATAGATGTTCTCCCCAGTCTCTCACTCCAAGGAGAGGAAGAAGAGAGAGAAAAAAATTTATGAGTTTAGAAAAACTAAACTATAATGAAATATTAATAATTAAACAGCCTCCAAAAAAGAAATCATGAAATAGATACAATATATACAAATATATACAAAACATTGGTCCGTCTGGGTCATCTGATCACCTGACTCCTCCCCACCCTCCAGGAGGTAAACAGCCAAGTCAGCTGACCCTGGTTGCCATGGCAACCATGAAGCACAAGAGCCTCTCTCCATAAACAGAAAGTTGCCCCTGCTCCCCCCCCAAACCAGGACACGGTCATTTCACCTCAAAAACCTGAACTTGTGACAAAGTTATGTTTACAGATCCTATTTCCCACCACTTTCTTTTCTACTGCAAAGACTACTGAATACAAGTATAATTTCATCCAAAATCTTCACTTCCAAACGGTCACCCCAAATTAAATGAAGTCACTAAAAAATGAAAAGGTTTTGTTGTATTAGAGGGGTTCCATGACCACTGATTTATGAATGAAACTCTATCAACACTCATCACTAAACAGACTCTGAACAGAAAGATTATGAGATATACAGCTACTTTAGGAAAAAAGAAAATTAATTACGTTAAACCCTCTTTATTTAGAAAAGCCAACAACTTCATGGAATAAAGAAAAAGCCTTCCTGCAAGTCAAGTTATTCCATAACTCCCTTCTCTTCCTCTTCTGAAACTGACAGTCCTGACCAACGTTTAAGATAAACCATTGGGTCCCATGTACTATATCAATTCCTAAATTTCCATAAGGGGTTCCAAATCCTTCATATTTTTAATATCAAATAATTTTACTAGTCAAATAATTTTATCTGCAAAAATCATTTGTGGAATGTGCAAAATCATTTGTACGTACATGTACAGATACCTGCACATGTATTTTACATGAGACTATTCATACCTCAATGTCTCCACAGAATAAGAAACATCATGTCAGAATACACATGAGCCATCAACACATCAGGAACATCACATGGCAGCAGTTCTGTCTCAAGAAAACTGTTACTGACTCCAGTGGAAGCTTAATCCAGATCACGTAAAAGCAGTCTATCTTTCCTTCCCCTCACCTCCTTTCTTTAGTATCTCTTTTTTCGTTTTTTTTTTTTCTTTTTCCGCTTGGCTTTCACTTAAAGGCAGTCTTTAGCAGGACGGTAAGATTCACTGCTGGTGGGTGTTTGGCTGTGCATCACCTCACCTTATCTCAATCTTTAACTATGAATAAGTGAAGTCTTTCAACAGTGTCTTAAATGGCATTCTTGAGTTCAGCAAGAGTGAATTTTAATGTAAGAAAGACAACCAATTTAATTTGTCAGGTCTACCTCATAGCCTGGCTTCACAAATAATTCATCATAATATCTAATTGATTTCTTTCTTAAACTAATCTCCACATTATCCTACTAACCTTTGGATTTTTGACATTTATCTTCACAATCGGAACCACCACCAACTGTGAGCAATGATAATGAAATCTTTCAGAAAGCAGTACAAAAGCCTTCCAGAAGGGGAGAACTTATACTTCATTAAAAATATATTCAATATCCACTCTCCCTTCTATTGATAGGTATTCTAAAATAGAGACAACGATGTAGAAATATTTGGAAACTCTACTATAATGCTCTATTAAAAAAAAAAAAAAAACAAACCCAGAAAACTTGTATTCATCATTTTCATGCTAATCCTTCCTGTTCTCCCAAAAAACTGCAGCCCTAGTCAAAATACTGAAAAGAAATACCAATTCCTATCTAAAGCAGTTACACTCCTTCACAAAACTCTAGTGATTTCTGTGGTTCTTCCTTCTCATTTACAGCCACGAAACCGAAGAGGATTTAGGCTTCTCTGTTTTTATAGTTTTTATTATTGGAAGGTATTGTATCATTTTGATGTATTAAATACCTAAATACAGAAATATAAATAAATGTTCACCAAAACTAAGTTTCTCAAAACTTTTTACAACTAATTGTTAATTTTTTAATTAACAAATGTTTTTTAATTAACAAATGTTAATTTGTTTCTGTGAATTATACTTATAAATTTCAGTCTTTTTTTTTTTAATACAGTTAAGGTAAAAATGCATGGATTTATCAAACTGAATATATTCATTTAAAATTGAATCCATATTTGAAATGTTAATTACTCAAGTTAAATCTCTCATATATGAAGTCAATGCCAATTAGTATTCCAGTGCTACTTTAAGCAAGCAGAAACACTTAATAAATGCACTATAATCCCATTAATAAATTACAATCAAAGCATAGAATTGCCTAGGTTGGAAGAGACCTTTCAGATCATCTAGTCCAACCATCAACTGAACTCTGATAAAAACCATCAGTAAACCATGTCTCTAAGCCAGGTCAACCCAGCTTTTAAATACCTCCACGGATGGTTCCTCAACCCCTCCCCTGGGCAGCCCCTTCCAAGGCTTAGTAACCCTTTCTGTGGAAACATTTTTCCTGATCTCCAATCTGAACCTCCCCTGGCTCAATTTGAGGCCATTTCCTCTTGTCCCATTGCCTGGGACTTGGGAGAAGAGACCGACCCCCCCTGGCTACACCCTCCTTTCAGGGAGTTGGAGAGAGC
>JAOTQQ010000012.1:44780355-44827623 GCA_026546715.1 Gallinago undulata
CCCTGGCTACACCCTCCTTTCAGGGAGTTGGAGAGAGCGAGGTGGTCTCCCCTCAGCCTCCTTTTCTCCAGGCTGAAAAACCCCAGCTCCCTCAGCCTCTCCTCATAAGACCTGTTCTCCAGACCCTTCACCAGCTCTGTTACCCTTCTCTGGACCCGCTCCAGCACCTCAGTGTCTTTTTTTCTTGTGAGGGGCCCAAAACTGGACACAGCCCTCGAGGTGGGGTCTCATCAGTGCCCAGTACAGGGGGATCATCACCTCCTGAGTCCTACTCGCCACACTGTTCCTGATCTAGACCAGGATACTGGTGGCCTTCTTGGCCACCTGGGCACACTGCTGGCTCATCTTCAGCCGACAGTCAACCAACACTCCTAGGTCCTTTACTGCCGGGCAGCTCCAGCCACTCTTCCCCATGCCTGTAGTGCTGCAGGGGGTTGGTGTGACCCAAGGGCAGGACCCGGCACTTGGCCTCGGTGAACCTCATCCCACTGGCCTTGGTCCAGCCAGCCAGCCTGTCCAGATCCCTCTGCAAAGCCTTTCTACCCTCCAGCAGATCAACACTCCCACCCAACTTGGTGTCATCTGTGAACAGACTGCAGGTGCACTCAACCCCCTCGTCCAGATCATTGATAAAGATGTTGAAGAGAACTGGCCCTAGTACCGAGCCCTGTGGGACACCACCCGTGACCGGCCGCCAACTGGATTTAACTCCATTCACCACCACTCTCTGGGCCCGGCCTCTAGGCAGTTTGTAACCCAGTGGAGAGTCCTCCCATCCAACCCATGGGCATCCAGTTTCTCCAGGAGGATACTGTGGGAGACTGTATGAAAGGCCTTACTGAAGTCCAGGTAAACAACATGCACAGCCTTTCCTTCATGCGCCAGGCAGGTCACTTTGTCATAGAAGGAGATCAGGTTTGTCAAGCAGGACCTGCCTTTCATGAACCCGTGCTGACAGGGTGTGATCACCTGGGAGTCCTTCATGTGCTGCATAATGGCACTCAAGATGATCTGTTCCATCACCTTCCCAGGCACCAAGGTCAGACTGACAGGCCTGGAGTTCCCCGGATCATCCCGCTGGCCCTTCTTGTGGATGGGCATCACATTTGCTAGACACCAGTCAGCTGGGACCTCCTCAGTTTGCCAGGACTGCTGGTAAATGATGGAAAGTGTTTCTATCTTAACATTATACAGTGGATAATAGCTATTATGAATGTTAACAAATTTCCAGATGCAATTACAGCTTTTCTTCCCAAAATTTGGTCCTGAAGATGTGTTTTATTTCTTTTCAGCCACTGCTGAGATGGGTTATGCCCTGTGCCAGATAGTCCTGGTACTTTGCTAGATAAAGGACATGTATGCTCGAAGAACTCAATGAGGCTGTCAGAGTAATTCCATTTGCTGCCACCTGAGATGTCCATCTCAGCTCCTCTGGGATCTACTCCTGAGCACCGTCTAATTGCACCATTTTCTGCTTAATTAGCTCTCTGGAAGAAAAGGCTGACCTAAACTAATATTTGGCCACTTAACTAAAGGAGTCATCCTCTCATGTTACTACGACATAAGCTGTCTTAGTGAACAGAAATGAATTTTCAAGATACAAACAGTTCCATGTAACAGTTAATCTCTGTGCATATCACAAACTGCATCAAATCTAAATCTATTAATAGAACTGTATGAAAAAGAAACACATACTCTACTTTCACTGGGTTTAGATTTCAACTAGTTTTATAAAGTGCACTTAAAGGTAAAGCTCCTATTTTTCAGTCACGTTTAAGACTTGCAGATAT
Source organism: Gallinago undulata (assembly GCA_026546715.1). NCBI lineage: Eukaryota > Metazoa > Chordata > Aves > Charadriiformes > Scolopacidae > Gallinago > Gallinago undulata. The sequence goes on from JAOTQQ010000012.1 coordinate 44,782,146, forward strand.
AACTATTTCCAGTTAGGATCATGGATACTTAGTGAAAATGAGCCCCGAGTGAGAAAGCAAATACAAAAAGGGTAAATAAATGTAAACTGCGAAAAGATAACTTTTTATAATCAAGTCTTTTTAGTCCGGTTGTGAAAACAAAAAAGCAAATCAAAGTAATCAAAGAATGTACCTTCAGTTTTGAAAGTAACAACCTACTGGATATTGTTACTGATTGTTAAAAACTTAACAATGCACTGTAAGTTTTTGAGGCACTGAAGATACAGTCCCCATGCTAACCAACATACAACCTAAAAATAGCATAATTTAATTTAAAGTTTAAGATCATCATCTTTTTATATTATACTGTGTATAGATACACACACTTGAGTAAAAGCATAATACTGATAAAGAAACATTGGAAAAGCTGAAAAACTCAGGGAAGTAACACTATATTCCATCATTATTCTAAATCAACTTCTATACACTTTGTCCTTTAATTTAAAAAGACAAAGTAAAAAAACCCTACAAACATAAATTAATGAAATAAAGCTGTATCATCCTAAGCATTCATAAGAATTAAATCTTAATTTGGCAACAATTTGCAATATAGAGCTTCACAGAGAGAGGGAAACACGAAGAAATAAAAATTTTAAATACCTTTTGTGGAAAAAGAAATTTTTCTAGACTAGAGAACTGATATCCAAAGAAGAAATTAAAGTGATAATGTATATGATTTCCACCATTACTTTATAATGTAGGCAATTCTGTCAGTAAACTAAAAAAATGGATGTCTAAAGAAGAAATGGAAGTGGTAATGTGTATGATTCAGACTATCACTTTTACACTACAGGCAATTTTGTCAATAAACTAGAAAATTAATACCTAAACAAGAAATGAAAGTGAGAATATATATGATTCAGATTATCACTTTTATATAGGCTGTCTTATATTTTCTGAGCAAATAGTTATGATTTTATTCTCCTCCCTTCCAAATTCTCCTTGCTCCTCCAAATAGACTGTAAAGGAACTGGTCTGGCTAAGAATATACATTAGAAAACATACTGCCTTATAATATATATTGACAATTATTTTGGAAGTTATCTTTTATTATTAAAATTCTTTACCAGTTCAGAACCAAAACACTCAGACTTGTACCTTGCTCCCTCATAAAGGAGAAATCCATGTGAAGGAGGGAAATGTGTACTATATAGCTTATGGAGGCTCCAATTTATTAAAAATCTTGCTTACACACTACCTTGCACATCCAAAAGAGAGAACATTACCCTTTGTAACTTCATTCACTATTCCTGATTCATATACATTCTCAATGTGCCATTCTTTAAAATGAGAGGATTACGCACATTCTAAAAGCCATATAAAGCTAATTAGCAATAGCTGTATATATTAATTTATCCATGCAAGTGTATTGCCTATATTGTTTTTCCAGGTTCTATAAAGTTACTACTAAAATTGTACATAATCATTTCCAAATGACATTTCCAAGCCATTTGTAAGCAGAAACGGAAGATACCAAGCACCTGAAAACTTTTTCAATGGTTCCTCTCTGCTTTCACACAGGAAGACCTAAAAGGAGGTTTGCACACAGTTTCTTACTGTCACTGTCTAGTTTAAGTGAAAGACCTTGTCGAAGCAACATAATCCAGACCAAATCAGACAAGAAAAATTATGAGACATCAAAAAGTATTTTGGATACAGGAAAGATTACTAGTTCTAAGATGACTATCAGAAAACAAAAAGGTTTAAAAGGAGGACATGAAGGAAGGGAGGGGCAAACATAGAAGTGGAAGCAGAAAGGTGAGAGATTGACTGGAACATAAGTGTGAAGAGGGGCAAATGTAAAGGAGAATCTAAAGCTGGGATTTCACTTAGTTAAGATTAGGTTAAATAATAAATTATGAATGTAATATAATATAAATTATAAATGTGCTAATGAAAAGCGAAGAAAATAACTGCAGAATCAATTAGGAGATTCAAATAAAAGATAGGATAATATATTTGGGGTGAAGTAGACAAGGGTAACTTTTGCAGAAGAACTTTGAATAAACTAAGTAAAATGGATGAAAGGAAAAGCGTAGCCACATTAGCATTAGGCACTTAATATTAAATAACAATATCCTCTCTGAAACAGAAAGTATCTTTAATGACTGAACAACACTGGAACTGTAAGAACTAAGTACCTTAGCTGTATAAATCAGGACTCTGCTATCATAGAGACTACACACAAATATTAAGAAGTTGAACTTAGACACCAATACAGATGCCTGGAATGAGCATTTTGTGTCACTGTTGGAAACAGTTGTTGTTAAAAATTAATACATAAATATTGGAATATTTACTACATGGTTCTTACTACAGACTGCAAATTTAGTTTGCCATTTTCATAAAGACTGAAACCATATACCAATATTCACACCAGAAAACATACTGACATAACATTTCATTAAAGAAGCTTAGAACATTTAAAATAAATTTATGATTTAATTAAATTTAATTGTAATTTCTTCATAACTCATGTAAGAACGCAAAGCTTACTTACATGTAGTAAATGGCTAGATCAGTGAAATTTATTGAATAAATAGCAGATTACTGGCTACAGGTATAAAATAAAGAAATACAGCAGCTAAGATCTTAAGCTGCAGTCAAAGAACATTAAGTACAGTGAAAGCAAATTTAGACAATATTTTCAGGATTTCCACATCCAGTGCTTCACTCATGCAAGCCATAAAATTCACACAGAACATCATTTTAGTTTTAAGTCAAAACTTAAAAAAAATTCAAATCTATATTTTTCATTTTATCTATTATCGCCTATTCTCCAGTAGGATGGGGGGGGAAGAAATATCATTCATACACTTGCCTACTACACCTGCATATCAGCCACTAAACATTGTGAACTACTCGCTGCCCAAAGTAGCTCAGTGCCTACTACCAGAGCAATGCAAAGTTGACACATAAAAAAAACCAAAACAAAACAAAGAAACAACCAAAACCAAAGACAAAACAACACATGTAAAACATCTGGCACACAAACTTATTTTATATCTGATTATTCCTTCCTTAAAAAAAAAAAATCTCTTGCAAACAGATGTCTAACAATATGATTTTAACTATCTAGTTTTAGACGTTGCAATATCATTTTCCAAGGAAGACGGGTGGCTGGTAAAATTATAGAGGATAACAGGAAGATTGCTACATGAGTGGATGAAAAAGGTAGTGAAAGAAAATGTAAAGGTTAATAGTAGTAGGTGGTAAATTTCTATCTCCATTTCCATATGTTGTGAAGTACTTTACATATTCATGGTTATTTTTGATTCTTCAAATGGTGCTGTTCTGGAAAGTAGAGGATGCTAACAACTGAGACAAAGCAATTTGTATTAGTACATTTGCACTGTACTCACACAAAGAAGCATGAATATTTAAACTCCGTTACACACCTCAAGCACCTTCACAAACAGAAAGTGTAGAAATGCACAGGTGTGCTTGGTTAGCCTAGACATCACTTAAAATTGACACTCAATTAAACTGGTAAATATTTTCCGTTATTTTTTCAAGAAAAATATATCAAGGTAATTTATTAAGAAAATTTTTACCTGTTTCAGGACTAAGAAGTGATTTTATTCCATAGGAATAAATTAGTGTCTTACAGATGTCTTGATTTAGTTTTTCTACACCAAATATTCAGAAATAGCAAATCTTCCACTAACAAATTTAGAACTAAATAGCTTCTCACTAACATGCCTTAGAACGACATCTTACTCTAATTTATGAGCTGGAAATAGTCCATAATAAAAACACAATTGTGTGTTCTTGATCACCTGAAGGTCTGAAGACATTAAAATGCATCTAGACTCTTCCTCTCTTAATCACAATCTGTAGCAATAAAGATCTCAAAAAAGAAAGAAAAAAAGGTATTTCTCATGCCTTCCCCCCTTCAGCAACCTCCAGCATGTTTTCTGCCTTGAGCTTTGCCTTGGGCAAAAATAAAGTCAAGTGGTCTTATATAAACAGTAAATGCCAACCCACTACTCAATTCTTTTTCATTGTACAAATTGGAATTATATGCATGTTTTTCTTCCCTTCTTCTAACACAGCCAAGCGGTCACCTAGAAAAATTAAGAATACAGCATAGCACATGTACAAGAATAAAACTAACTACTACTTTGTGGCCTCAAAAGAATGGTAGCAACCCAGTAGGGTAACAATGTAGTTTTCAAAAACTGTACATCAGTCACTTCAAAATAGAAGGTAAATATTGTTCAGATGTAGTGTACAAAAATCAAATTTGCAAGAGGACAGTACAAACAGTCAGAACATTTCTCAAAAGAACGCCACAGTATTAATAAACTCCACATTTATTAAGTCATTTACATTTACTATCCTATTTCCAAAAAACACGCAGCAATACATAAATGTTGAATGTACAGAGAACATCACTGTATTTTTGCATTAATCTCCTGCTTAGGTCATGGTCTTATCATGATTATTTAAATTCAAGAGCAGTACTTGGTTGACACGGTACTGCAGTGCTGCAGGCTACAATCCTCACATAATGCCTAAAGGGTTATTACAGTAGAGAAATTCTATTGAGGACAATGAAAGAGCCTTACCCCTTCCCGAAGACACCTCATTAGCACAGTGTAAGCAGCCGAAGGAACAACCCAGCATTCTCTGGGGTGTTCCCTTTTTTCCTCCTGAAATGAAGCCAACAGCACAAATGATTAAATCAAAAAAATCAGAATAGTCTCACACACATAAAAAAAGGGGTAACAGATTCTTATTAAGGTTCATATTATACACATTTCAAATTAACGTATGCTAGAAAATATATTAAATTCCAGAGCAGTATTACAATTTAATGTTATTTCACGTGCAGCTCAGAAACTGATATTTTAATAGCTTATTTAAATAGTCTCAAAAATCCATAACAGAATTTGCCCTAATATTTCTGGGTTTCATTAGTTCCTTCTAATTCACACAGACACACACAGACAAAAATATTCTTGCATTCCTCTCAATCATAAACTTACTTTGGAAAAAAAAAAAAAAGGTTCAAGGTCACACAGACAGATATAAAGTGTTTAATAAAGCTTACAGTATGGAATAGCCTTCAGTACATATCAACACTGTCCTAAGTTCTTTTTGTATATTTCCTTTAAATCACCCTGTTATGGAGGCTAATTCATTGCTAGTTGAATCAGGGGGTTGATTCTTCCATTAGAAGTAAATTAAGTCCACTTGGCCCTCCTTCTGTGGCCTACTGGAAAAGTTCAAGCTTAAAAGAGGAGACTTGGATATCATTAAGATTTAACTAAAACAACCTCCATATCAAGGCTAGTAACACAGAGCTGTTAGCAAGTGAAAAAAATAATCTCTTTTGGGAAACTGAGACATAATAGGCATTGGATGGTATAAAAATGACATGCCATGAAATCTGTGTGCAGTTTGTCTTCATAAGTAAGACAAAAGATGAACAGCGACAATTCCTATATACATTTTTGACCTCTATTGATTAGTAAAATATTTTTAGCATTCTAATTAACTGTTTATAAGAAAAGCATAGGATGGACAAGGTGGATTTAACAAGATATATATATATATAAAAAACACGAATTTCATGATTTCTGAGTGGCCTACACTAATTCAACATAAGTGATGTGATAATGTCATGCATTTAATTATAGCATGGCACATTAGCAGGGAAGACTATTACTGAATTGTCTACTAAAATTAATTTTCCTTATTGTCTACTAAAATTAATTTTCCTTCTTTACGGAAAATAAATCAAAATTTTATTCGCAACATATCTCAATAGTAAAAATTAGTTTGTTGAATCTCTCTTTTTTAAATGCTTTATTTTGGGTAACTTTGTATTAGGAAGCATGGAACAATTTTCCTTGAAAATAATTTACAGACAACAATAATAAAAGTGGTTTGACATCTGACAGAGACATCAGATCTACAACATTCCACCTCCTTCATCTTATCTGAGTAACAACCTATTGACATTTGATCACAATTTGCCTTTCAAGACTTAGTGTATAAGTTTCAGAAAATACAGCCCACGTTTCAAAGAAGAATGGTAGGTTACTGAAAAAGTAACCTGAAAGTAACCACCTGAAAAAGGCAGGGCAAGACTAATAGTCAAGACAGAGTTAAAATGACAGCCTGTGCTGGAAATGACATAGGTCTGATTATCATTTCATTCATCTCATTTAATCAGAAATTCTGTCAAGTTTTTCTGTAACCACACATATTAAATGTACTATAAAAAAATGCCTTAGGAAATGGTGCTGTCCTCAAACATTAATAATTCTTCTATTTTTCAGACTGATTAATGAATTTCTGCAAGGTTTAGTCTCTAGTTAGAAATTTTTAAAAAAAGGCAAAAGGGGTATGAAACTTGGCACCATTCTTCATTAACTAAAAACACCCACACAATTTGACATTTAATACATTTAAATATATCCCCAAACACTGGGGGATATTCCTACTTTTTGCTCACAGCTCATGTTGATTTTGATTAAATTTTAAGTTCTGCACCCTAATAACACAAACAGCAGGAAATGCATTACATAGAACTTGAAAGTTTTCCCTCAAGGCAATTTGCTTGAGAGGAACAGAACATCCTCTCTGGGGTCTGCTCAGGCTACTTGTGCATTGCTCTTGGCTTCTGCTTGGAAGAAAAATGCAGAGACAGCATGTAAGATCTTACTTATGAGATCTCATAAGCAACCACACACATAAGATCAGAGTTTAGGATTGCCGGGGACCAGTATGATTATCTGGACTTCTTCCCAGTATTTTCTAAGCCACAGGAGTGCAACCAGTGATCTGTATTTAACTTAATGAATTATGCTTCCACCCAGACAGCTGAACTCATTTAAAGATAATTTATGTTTTAACAAATGTTCATATGAAAAAGAAATGATCTTTATCATTATTTAATATTTATATTGTGGTTGGACCTAGAAACGCTTAGCCAAACCCCAGAGACTAAATAAATAAATAAATAAAATCAGCCATGTCCCCAAAAAATTGGTTTGAATGATAAATATTTAGCAGCTTGATAAAACAATCAAGTAGGCTTAGCAGCAACATGGAAGAAAACAAGGCAAAAAAAGCAAAATAAAAATTTTTTGTGTACATTTCCTAATGAATCAGATGCAGTTATGATTTTTTTCTTAAATTAGTCAAGGCACAAAGCTTTGCTGTTTAAAGGTATAAATTGGGAATAAACATGCTGGCTTCATTTTATTACGCTACCATTGACTTGGTGTGTGATCTTGGCAAGGTCATTCAATACTGCTGTTCTGCAGTTTAATGAGCAACAAAATGTCTACAACACTACAGTATTCTAAGGTCAAGTAGGCACAGGACAGAGAAATGAAAAGCTTTATGAAAGGCTTTTCTTCAAAAAATTAATAAAAAAAAATATATGTTAGTGTCTCCATGCATACAAATCACACTGGTATCTTTTAAGTTTTACCAAAACCCAGTGTCTTGCATTCATATGTGTAGAGTAGTTCCAAATATTTTTTCTTATTCTCTAATAATTTCTTAGCTATAACTCAAAACAATGCAAGCCATTACTACAGATCTCCCTGAAACAGGGAGATTAAATTTGTCATTAAAATACAAGTTATTATGCTTCAATCCTTGTGAAGTTCATAAATACATATAGACCCAAAAATTTGTCAGTTCACATTTTCAGATGAAAAAAAAAAATCTTTTAGGATCAGTGCATGCAAATCATTTTGCCACTATAGAGCCAATGAAAACAGATGCTGTTTACAGGAAAGCAAAAATCAAAGCAAAAGATCACTGAAGTTTAATTTCAAAATAAAAACAAGCAGTGCAAAATACTCTTGCCAAATATAATCCTCAAGTTGAAGTTTTACGTTTATTTGGTTTTATTAGTGACTTTTTTACATAGTTTGCAGTCTGTCTGGTAGTGCTAAGTGCAAATACTTCCACCCCTCCCATCCCTCACCCCAAGGAAAACTAAGAAAGTATTAAAACACAAAATTAAACTGTGAATGCAGATGCATTTTCCGTAACATAACTTCTCAGTGTCGAACAAGTTCGGTGACTCTGCATGTTTGACAGATATTTTGGCAATTATCTAACCAGAAAAAGACAATACTTGCTAACCTACAAAAAAACAAGGCAACCATTTCATCTCATGGAACATGCAAAGGAGCTAGGGAATGAAGACAATAAAACATGGAAGTTCACCACAAAGCCATAACTACAGTAAGCCAAAATACAGATCCATGTGGCATTTTCATTCCTTTATCAAGTGACCTCACAGACTGATAGCTAACAAGGTAGCTAGCATTCAGAGCAATCGGATGATGCAGTTAATACAAAGGCTTCAGAAAAGTTAGGGTTAAGTTTTTTCTCTTTGAAGTCACTTTCATTTCTAGTAAGTATAAGAAAGTGATTTACTCTTTGAGTAACTGAAAAGAAAGGTGAGGGCTTAGAGGAGCTGTCATCTTCAATTCCTACTAAGAATATTTCTTTTTAACAAATAACTCCTGATTATTTTTAATGTGAATCTACTATTTCTAGACTGAAGGTTTAATTCAGTTCTCGTCAAGAATCACTGTAATTCCTTTCTGGAATTCATTGAAATTAGTCAGGATCATTCCTTTTCCATTTCCACAGCATTATGAATCCAACCATGCTAGGAAAAGACTTAATATGGACTAGATATATTAATTTATTGATATCATAGGTTGTACTGATACATCCTATTTAATCAAAGTCTCTAGCTAAGATGTACTAACGTTTTTATCTGCCACTTGGAGGCCAGCAGTCATTATTATATGAAATTGTTTTACGAAGTTAAAAGCCTGTACTTGAAAAATGAAATTTAATTTATCTCAGATCAAGTATATGATCAGACTAATGTGTTTCTTAAAGCAGAAAAAGTATCACAGAACATACAAGGACATGAAACTATTGAGGATATAAATAACAAAGTAATTTGCTTTTTATGTTTACTTGGGAAATATTTTTCACATGTGCTAAATTTGTACAGATTACTTGACAGCCTTACCTGGTTGGCTATGAGGTAAAGAAGCTCCCCAAGTGCTGGTAAAAGGCATTGTTTCAATTTACTATTTCTGAAGTTCTCCCTGATGAGTTCAGTTAAAAGTATAATTGCCTAAAATATGAAAAAAAAAAAAGTCATAGGACAATGTGTATAATCTTTTCTCAGCAAACATATGTTAAAGGTAACAAGCTTTATCTGAAATGCCATCATACTGATATACTCTTCACTTATGCTGAAGAGCCATTCACAAAGCATTTAGTAAGCATTGTAGTAATTACAAAATAGATTATATATGCAACATGGAGAAAAATGCAATAATGAAAAAGCCTAGGTGACAAACTGTCAGCTATCCCTTCTTCCCTTTCCCTCAGGGCAATAGATCTGCCAGGAGAAAATGTCTACATGCTGTTCATATGTTTCTATCAGACAATCTAAAAGTTCTTCTTGCCATCAGGTTACAAAAAGAACAAACAGTGCTGTCTTTTGTGTAGATACTAAATACGGAGACAGCTCTACAAGTTTTGTTGCCTGATCTCTGAATTTACCGGTGATTCACTGCAAGAGAACCGGACATATCATTTTGGTTTTCTGTACCTCAAGAATTTTTGTTTGCAAAGAGCACACGTGTATAAATATATATATATATGTATAAAAAAAAATTATATTGAGAGGGTGCAGGGGAATTGAAAATTTTGATTCATCTTCTGAAGTAAGAAATCACTATTCCAGATATTTATGGAACGTATTTCAACCTAGTGTTTAATGCTGGACTCATTCAAGAAACCAAGAATCGTTTACCTAGCACATGTTAAACTGAAAAGCATGCTATCTGCTGGCTGGATTGTGCTCCCCAAACTCTAAATGTGCTCCAATGTGTATGAAGCATATAGCCGCATAGAAGCCAGTTGTTTCTTTAATTTAAGAAAGATGGATTTGCATATACCCCCTGATCCAAAACATTCATGCCTTGCAATAGTAGGAAATGAGGACAGTTCCCCAAATACAGATTTAATATACTTTCCATGTCCCTTAAGTAGCTCCTTTAACTATTGGGAAAGATTTAGTTCTAATACTTTTCAAATACTGTTATGGTTTGAGAAAACCCATAACAATTTATTGTCATTCAGACAATTATTCTATCACCTGATGACACCTCCCCACCTGGAAAGGGGAACCGGGAAACACTAAGAAACATGAGCGTTGAAATATAAACAGATTTAATAGAATAAGACTAAATAATTAACAATAATACCAAAGAACCCATATTTATCCCAATACTGATATAAGATATACAAGAATTACAGTCAGGGCATTCTGTGAGGAGGAAGCTGTGCACTCCCAGCAGGGACAGCAAATGGCGGACACTGCGAGCACAAAGGCTTCGGGAGGAAGGGAAGGCCTCAGGGCCCAGCACTAGGGCAAGGAGTTGTCTGGACCATCGCCATCAAGGGAGAGATTGCTACGCAGCAAACTTTTCTAATTTATATTGAATGTGACATTCATGGTATGAAATAATCCTGTTGGCCAGCCTGGGTCAAATGTCCAGGCCTTGCTCTTCCTCCTCCCTGCACCTGGCAAGTTTTGAAAACATTAAGACCTTGAGTTCACAGAACCTAGCTAGCTTAAAAGTAAATATTTTCATTAATTCAGGCACTAGAGGCTTCTAAAAGTGCAGAAAATTAGTCTCCTTTTAGCAGACCTCGCAAGAAAGTATTCTGTTAAAATCCCATCACAGACATTCACAAAAGCATACAGGGAACTAAAAGGTGAATCAGGTAGTTCGAAAAATAAAATAAGAAATCAGGAGTTTACAGAGTTTAACAATCATCCCAGGAAATAACCATTTCCAGTCCCAAAAGTTATAAAATCTACTGGTTTTTAATAATAATTTACAGATCTATTTGGCAGTACAGCATATTTTCTTCCTCAGAGCATTAAAGAGTTTTTACCCTCAACTTTCCTTGATTTTCCTTCACCTTCTGACCATAACAGCTTCATAACATAACTTCAATTTTTGTACAGAGAAATCATAGAAAAACTAGAAACGTAGCTTTCAAATCCAAGCAAAAAAGCTCTACTCAACAAACTTTGACCTTCTCCCCTTTTTTAAGTAATGCTAAGTTCATTAACTGTTTTCAGAACATTTCTTCCGATGTTATTAAGAAACTTTCAACAGTCTGCCATTCCTGAGAGCTTCATTTTCATATTTAAGTTAAGAAGTAAATGTATCAGTAGGTTTTAAGGCTTCTATTTTACCAGCCTGAGAAAGCAGTCGTCAAGTTGGTTCAAGCGCAGTTCTGCAATAAATGATGAATACATAATGACAGCATTTTCTCCTTTATGAGATCTGCTTTCTATAGCTACACAGAATTGCTCTTGCTTTTGTGATGAAATACGTAGATTGAGAACTACTTTCACTGTGGAATCAATACCACTAGAAGTAACTGAGCACTGTGGCATTAACAGACATCATCCATATTCCGGTAACACCTCTCAACTTTGCCTCTTTAGACTGAGAGTGAACATGCCATGAAATAGTACTTAGACTACAAAAAACTGATGAGCCGTGGGATAACATGAGCTGCTGACAATAGTCCCAGTAGGCTAGCTAAGGACATTAAATCATCATGATACCTAAGTTAAGATTCCTTGTTTGTTTGCAGGCAGGAATAAAATTCAAATCAAATTGTACATCTGCTATGGAGAATCAAGGCAGGCTGTTCAAAATTATCAGTTTTAATAATGCATCTCAACCAGCAGAAAACCCTTATTTAACATCAACGCTAATCCTGTTTTGCTCCTGTAATAGTTATTTCCTCTAAGCATGGTAAATGTGTCATCAAAGTTTACCAATTTATTACCTAAATACATTTATGTATGCAGTCCTAAAATTCTGAGTCCTATGTTCTACTAACACTGATTATTCACCTTAAGATCACAGCCGATAGTAACAATTCATCAATTCAGACTTCTTTTGAGACACCTAAAAAACTGTCTCACACAAAACCCCCAACCTCATACAAAACCCAAACGTCCCAAAGCTCAGTGTTAGTAATACTCAGATATAAACATGATAAGCTCAAATACATGCTCTCACTCTAAAGCTATAAGCACATGCAATAAATACTACTTCTCTCCATTGCATAATAGTGTGTGCCTTTCAGATATACATAGGGGATGGAGAAAGACTGGCAGATCAGTGGTTCATGCCAAGTCTCCCAAAACTCAAGCAAGCACCACATCGAGCCACCTACTGACTATCCACACATAGTGTTTGCTTTTTTCTGTCTTTGCCAAAAGGCTCCCAGAAGTAAGCTGAGGAACTTAAAACATATGACGGAAAGATGTTTTCCCTCTTAAATTTGATACAGTATCTAGATGCCAATTGATTTCCTGAAGTGTTTACACGGATGTCAATTTGGGATCCGTGTTTTCCCCTAACATACATGACCCTTAATTCTCCCTTAACAAGCTTTTCTATGAAGCTTAGAAAAGCCCATGTCACTATTGTACTTATGACAGAAGTAGCTGAAGGAAAACATCAACTCGGTGTTTCATAACGTTTAGAATTCTGAATGAAATATTGAAATACAGACAAAAGTCTAGAGATGTATATATCTGCATATATTTATCTCTCTGTATATATTTGTATATCTATATCTGAAGAAAAGGATCCTAGAGGCGTAGCTCTTCATTATCCCAAAACCAACAGACTCATAGAAAAAAAAAAAACACACAGTATTTTTACTATCATAAAACTACCTAAACTGAAGAGCACTGCAAAGAGATACACTGGTAGGGCCACTGATGTCATTTTAATGGAAAAATGTAGTATTTTATCTCTCAAAGAAAATGGAGTAAATTTAATGGACTATGAAAACGGTGCCAATTAAACGTCTTTTAAAAGGGTACAGTTTTTGCTTTGATCAGGCAATTAATCTAAGAAAATTGCAAAAATGGGATTTAATCCTGCAATCAGCAATGTAACTTTTCTGTTCTCTACCTGAGAATTTCCTAGTTTTCTGCTTGGTTCAGACTTCAAACATAAAACAAGCCAAAGTAATCATACTGATAAAATTAGTTTTTTGAAAGGGGGCGGAGGGGGGACACGACCAAATCTTCCTACAGTTATGATAAAAGGCCTTAATATTTTCTCTAACAATTCCGAACTGCCATGTTCATTGTTGTTTATTTCATTATGTTTACATTTTCTGTTTATTAACTTGGAAGAACTTTTTTCAAACATACCATGAGTTTCTGCCAGCAGAGGCTAATTTACCTGAGAAATGTTGATCTTTCATTTGTTTTCCTCCCATGTGTCCCCAGCAAGTATGTCAGTTCTATGCAGTGTACCAGGGTGTTAAAATTACATTGAAGAAACTTATTATAGAGGTTGAAAGTTTGCTTGGAATGGAATCTCCTCCAAAGCTACCAAAGTTTCAAGTGACAATTGGGATTATTCCCAAAGGATAATCTTAAGGATCTTAAGGCTTTAAAATAATAATTTTAGAAAACAGTAGACATCTGGGTGTATGCTCATGTGTAAGCATCCATGCACAACCTCTGCTACAGATTTTTTTTTTAGTTGGGTTGGGAGTATTTTGGGGTAGGTTTTTTTTTTGTTTGTGAGGGTTTTTTTCCCCACATAAGAGGTATCAGGGCAACACAAAGAAAGTGTCCTTGGAGAAAACAAAGAAAAATACACAGAGACTATGATAATTTGTGAGTCGACTCAAAAAACTATTTTACAATAAAAGCAAAATAAAAACTAAGCCAGTTGAAAATAAATGGCCAAATGAATGAAACCATTTTTATTGGCAGACAAGGATAGATACTAAAACAAAAAAAAAAAAGTTAGAGAGATAAGCTAGACACATTACTTAAAAGTGGCATTCTGTTACAATTTCAATGTCACAAACTATAGACTTAGACCAAAGTATATACAATCAGACTAGTTAGAGTCTTCACAGGAGGTTACAGGTCATAAAATAGCACCTGTAATGATGCAACTGCTTTGCAATTATAGAAAACCACAACTGAATTGTACTTCAAAAAAATCAGACACAAAAAGGCTCAAATAGAGTTTGAATTTGGGTGAAAACAAAAACCAGGATATTCCATTGCTTTGCCAAAGGAACAACATTCTAAACTCAGTATTACTGAGATATTCTAATATGCTGTCATTCTTCATGGGATATTTAGTTTCTTGATTTGGCCATGGAATTCCATAAGCCAAAGGCTTTGCAAAGAAACTTACAATATGAAGGCTGTAGCAGGTTCTCTGAGCCCTTTAAATACTCAGTAGAGCAGTGGACCCAGGTCTGGAAAAAAACAGGACCAGCTGCTTAGGTCATAATGTGAGACTGATATTCCCAATTAGCAAATTTAAAAGAGGTAAGGAAAAGGACTAAACTTTTGCCTCTAAAAGGACAGGCATAGAGTAACTCAGTAGGTGGAGGAGACAGAGAAGGACAGTGCTCCCCAGCATGAAGGCATTCTGGGAGGTTGCTCCATCATCTTTTGTAAAGTAAAAGACTGACTCTGCAATTTGATGTATGAGGGGCTGTGTTCTAGACGGCAGAAGGCCCAATCTATTCACAGAGAGGAAAAAACAGTAGTTTCTTTTAATAAATAAGGCAAATTAGACATAAATAGAAGCAAGTCTCCCTTACTTGGGAAGAATTTTTCTTTCTGTAGGATGACATAAGCAGATTTTTCTTTCTAAATATCCTAGAAAGAATATTTTTATCATAGAATCTAGTTTCTTAAGAACCAGTTTCAAAATCTAAAGGTAAAACTTAAACATTTAGGTGTTTTCCTAAGGTAACAAAGAATAAATAAGAGGAAATGATGTTTTAGATTTGCAAAGGGCAATTCAGTCTCTTTTTTTTTCCCTACGAAGTCAGAAAAAAAACATGGCCTACCAACAAATAGGTCATACAACATATATCAACAAAACATGACCCAGCAAAAATTTTATTGCAACTGCCAGATAGAAGAAATTACATATAAAAGGTCTTAATCTTCAATATAAGAATGTGAATTGAAGAAAAAGAGACAGGAGATCAGTTTCCCCATTGTACTCAAAGATCAGTCCCATTTTTTTCTAATCAGTGCAGTGTTCTTCTAAAAAATACTTAGCTGAAAATAGATCAACTGCAAGTGAATACACAGGTACAAATATTGATTTATTATGTTTTTTTCTAATATGACCTACATATTAGAATACATCAGCAGAATGAAGATGGTACACAGTTCCACAGTTACATTTTTGGTCTAGTCTGTGAAACAGTAGTTTACTTGCATCTTATTTTTGCATTTTAGTGACCTCTGGTGGTTATATTCAAAACAAATGGCTGTTCACCGATTACCTTGAACTTTGAAAAAAGGGAAACCCATCAATTCTCAAAAAAAGAACAAATCAAATGCTTTTGACACACAGTATGTGAATGTTTACTTCAGCCTGTAAAATAAGGATGAGGCTTCTTTTCTTTTTTCTGCTTCTTCAGGACTTAACATTTAGATCTTCAGGACTACTGTACAACAAATCGATTAAACAAGAACAACAAGGTTAATAATGCAGATTTAACCTCAATGATAGAGGAACTATTCTTAAATGAATGTGTAACTGGGTAAAAGACAGTAGGGGGTAGAAATGAAGAAGCAGAATTTAACATGTAAGAGTGCAGTGGTGTGAGTCTCTGTTATACCCTGTACTAGTTTAGAAGTACAAAAGAAATCACAAATAACTGGGTGAGCGCATAATGAGGTAAGAATGAGCTGTGAAGGGGCTGTGGCTGAGTGATAAAAATTGGAAAGAAAACTTGGTATATATAGTGAGTAAAAATAATTTCAGAATCGTATCTTCACAGGTTCTGAACTGACTTCCCACACTGGGGAACAAAATTTTGGGGCTATAAGTCATAGCTCTACAGAAAGATCACCTCTGGCTAACAGGGGTCAAACAAGCAAACATTAATAGAAGTTAGTAGGAATGTAAGAGGAAACAAAATACAGAATCAGCTATGAACAGATAGATCACTCAAATCTTACGTCTGTAAGACCTGGATGACAGAGAGTCATTTTGGATTATGTTGTTCTGACAGGCTACAGCTTGGTTTTGACATTTCCTAAATCCCAGCAGCCACCAAGAAACTTCAGCTGGAGCATCAGGTGGTTCATATAAGAGGATAAATGAATGCATTCTATTTTAATACAGTATCTGGTGCTTGCTTAAAGTTTTGGATTTTGTTGTTTGGGGTTTTTTTTGAAGCGTCACACAACATACAATACCTGACAACCTACAAGAATGTTCAAACCCACAGTTTCCTTTGCGGGGAGATGGGGGTGAGCAGAGGGGAACACAACTCTGTAATCAGCAATTCCTAAATGACTGTTGTTCTATGCCTACAAATGAACTATCAAGCTTTGTGCACTGCCTACAGTTATTTTAAATTATATATGCTAAAATGCATTTCAAGACGTGAAAAAAATGGGAGTAAATTTTTTTCTTATCCTAGTTTTGTGTAAGCATTCTAAAATATTTAAGGTTCATGGAAAAAACCTGGAACAAGCGCCATCACAGCAAGCACAGAGGATGCCTTTTGAACAGTATTATAACTCAGATTTGTTAATTTAAAAAATAAATCCTTCTTTTCTCAATGAATTTATATAAAAATTAATTTTAATTCACATAAGAACGGGGACAGAAAATTACAATAAAAATTAATTTCCCTTTTTAGTTCTTCTGTTTAAATGTCACTGGTATCAACTTGTTTTTTGAGGTACAGGCGTATTGCAAAAAATGCTAAATTCCATTTGTGAATAATTTTTATGTTCATATGAGCAAACAAAAATTTAACAAAATAAAAGTATAGCTTACTGTAAAACTGCTTAAATCTATTGATTTTACATATACAAAGCAGATTAGGGTACAGTATTTTCTGTGACAGCAACTGGGAAGCTAGGGAAACTGTCACTGAATACATTAGTGCCAAACGCCTAAACAAATACCTACAGCCAAAAGTTATACACCCATCTCAAAACTACTTTAAATTATGTTTTACTGGAACTTTTTGAAGTTAAATATCAGAACACTCTACCACATACAAGACTGCGGTTAAATTGCAACCTGGAATTCAATTGACATGCAACTGTAAATACTGAAAGACTGCTAAACTTCAGTGACCATAACAGCTCTTTCCCCACTTTGCATCTTTATAAAACAAACAAAAAAGCCTAGGTAATAATAAAAAATGTTTTGATTTAAGCTTTCACTGCATAACTGAAATGTTAAGCAATATAGCAGGATAATCATAATCATTCTTAATATTCATTAAGAAGAAAACAGGGGGACCTAGAACAACAAAAAAAGTCTTTAGCAGCATTGCCAAAAACGTCAGCTATCGACAAATAACTACATGTTCCTAAACAGCAGATCTGCACAGTATGGAGGCTTTTGCTATCTGCGTTTAGCAGTTGTTTCTTGAACACCCATTACATTCAAATCCTGACTTCACTTCAGGATTCACTTCAGTAGAAATAATGTCATGTTCACACTTTCAACAGATATTAAATAGCACATTCTTTCAAGGTTACTGTCTTGGTTTGAGCAACACAGGACTAATTTCTCTTTCAATGCCTGGGGTAACTGTACTTTTAGAATACTCTACTGTCTGAATTTGTGAAAATGTTTACTTCATAGCCAGCTAGGCTCTGTGGGTTTCAAGGTCTGTGGGTTTCAAGGTCTCAGGGTTTCCGAGCCTTGCCAGGTGCAGGGGGTGAGGAGGAGTGAGACCCGGGCACTTGACCCAAGCTAGCCACCAGGGTTATTTCATATCGTGAACATCACGTTCAATATCAATTAGAAAGTTTGGTGAGAAGCTCTCTTCTCTTCCATGATGGCTGAGATCCCGAGAACTTCTTGCCCTGGTGCCAGACCCCTGAGCCCCTCCCTGCCTCCCAAAGCCTCAGCACTCACAGTGTTTGACATAAATAGTAAAAGCGTTAATAAAACGCCCCCCGAAAAAAAAAATTAAAATAATATTACCTCAGTAACAGGTACATTTTCTTCAAGTTCGGATGTGTGTAATGCCAGTAAACCAATCACTCGAGCAACTTTGGCACGTCTGCATATCAAATAAATTTTTTTTAGTTATACAAAAATCTATTTCAAAAGCAATTACATCTTGTTTATATTTTAACTAGATTGCCAAGGGCAGGAAATATTTGAAGTGCTATTTAAAGCTCAGATTTTCTTCTTATTTCTATTTACTTCATATCATCAAATAATTTAATTATTTTACCTCAATTTAGTTACAAGTTCATGCATAAGGCCATTTCTTTCCTTGAGCAATGAAGAATGAAAATTCTTTAGTTTGTTATAGTGTTACTAATTAGTCATTCTCGTGTTCAGTTCTTTTATAACACAGAAAAGCCCTATAGATCATTTTAAACTTTTCCATATAGCTGACAAAACAGAAATTAAAGCTGTATCAGCAAATCAGTTTTAAATATTTCATTAAAGAAAACACTGGAATAATAAAATCAATATCTATGAAACAAACAGCAGAGGGCACTATCACATTGAATAAACCAACCAATACCATAATAGTACTAAAAGATCTGTAACTGTAGCTTTTTTTTAAAATGCCTGTCAGAAATATTTCAATTATTTTAAGCAACATTATTTGATACACTAAGTTAGCTTCTAGATAAAGTTTTAGAGATTTTCTATAATCTTTAGTCCCATGAAGTAGCAATATACTTATAACTCAAATGCTGAAAAAATTCAATGTTATATACACCATCATACTGCCAGACAGGTACCACGGCAGGCTCAAATACTACTCAAATATCCTGCTAAAGCATATCCATAATAAAATTCAGTGATAATTCCACATTTGAAAAAAATGCATTTAAAATAATTTTTACTTACATATCCCAGTTGGCGGCTGCACGCAGCTGCTGTATCAATATAGGAAACTATAGTTTAAAGAAGATAAATAAACATTAGTGATTTTCAGTTATCATACATCCCAACGATAAACAAAAATATCAAAATATCAGTAACTGCATAAAAATGTATTTAGATAACATTTGCAAAAAGTATTATCATAGACAAATACCACAGATGTTGTCCAAACATTGTTAAAAAATGGCTGAGTAAAAATATAATTTCTTTCTATATTCTTGCCTTAAACTAAACTGCTAAACATGTATCAGTGTGTTAAAGAAAACAAACCGACAATTTTTTTTTGTTATGAATAATACTATGCAGAGGAAAAAAAAACACTGATACTTTCAATCTACAAACACAGAGGTCATCATATATTATTACCCAAGTACTTCATAAATAAAATTTATTTTGTAAGAATGGACAAAAATAGTTGGCAAATAATAGAATAATGAATGGACTGTTAACACACATAATTAGCCACTTAAGAACCAAACTAACTCATTTTTAAAATGTTGTGTTAATTGGCAATTCAGTTACTGGATTATCGTCCCCAAAAAAATCCTCCAATGATAATGTAATACACCTTCCAGCAATTCTGTTTCCTCTTTTCACATGAATTCTATGGGATAAGACCTACCACTGCTTCCAACTTAAATGCTCACCATTGAATTTTTCCTGGTAGTGCAATTTTGCCCTTGGTATCTCTATATTCATCAATGACACGCGTCAGAATATGACTTAGGTGCATTAGTGTAAATGTAGCAAAACAAGGTAGTTTACTTTTTATTAAATAGACTGAAAAGTGCACATCTCAGGATAGCCTCTGTGATGTTTTTACGTAATGGGAAAAATGTCTATTTCTCTTCTACCCACACAACCACTACAGAGGATACTAGTAAAATTGTTTATCTAGTAGAAAATGGTTCTTGAAAGGTGAAACCACCCTTTAAGTATACACTAAACCAGACTGTTCAGAGAGCATACTCACCCTTTGAAGCAGCACTAAAAGACAGTTTTACTGTATGTGCTTTAGAAAGTTTTTCTTGCTCTTCTTTACAGACATACGGCCAAATAAAACTGATCTAACAATTCAAACATGAACTTTTTTCAGTCTTCTCTTTCACTTAATGATTTACAAAGACTAACACTTCATCATATATTGTTTCACACTCTCCATCAAGGATAGCTTTTATTCCAGACTTTTTACTGACACAGCACACGTACATATAAATGTATCTGAAATCTAAGAGAAAGAATCTGTTTCCCTCAGCTTCTTTCAAAAAAAATGTAGTAATTTAGGAATAAGTAAGTAGTTTAGAAATTTAATATTTTTTTCATTATTTTGTACTTATTTGCCACATTATTTTTTGTCAGTACACCAATAACTTCTTAAAATATAAAAGCAGTTGATTTTTGCTAAAATGGCAAGTATACAAATTGTATTGATTCCTTCAAAGGTTTATTATTTACCAGCTGAGAGCTAATTAGCTTGCTTGCAACTTCCTTGTGGACAGCCACAGTAGACAGATAATACAGTAAGTTCAGTTTAGAACGTGCCGCTCCTGTATTCTTCTCAGTGGAATCAAGCAGTGAACATACTCGTTGCAAGAAGTCATTCCAGTCCATGTCTTTCATAGATGATAACTTCTCAGCTAACCACAAGAATCAAAACAAGTAGTTAAAGACAACGGCTCTTTGATGTTGCTTTAACACATTAGATAGTAACATCAACATGAATAAGTAATTCCAAATTTGAATCTAATTATAATTTTAGTACTTAAAATATTAAACAAACATGGTAATTCAGGTCTGAATATTACAGGAACCAAAAAAAGTAGTAAGAAGAGAAACAAATAATAAAATGATAGCAATAAAAGCCTCAAAACATTTTTGAAAGCACAACCCTACTAAGCCCTTGGACTTCAATAAACATTTATCAGCATATTTAAAAAAGGTAGTCTTGCCCGTACTTATTACTAATTCTTAATAAGAATGTGCCATTTCATTAGAGTAAATTTGAGGCAAAAACTAATGAAAGTCAGTGAATTCTCCTCAGAATCAATAAACAGAACATGTGTACAAGTTATTCATATAGATAGGTATCCACCTAGTTAAGCCTTAGTACTATCAGAACATAGATGACTTCTGGAGGAACACAAAGAAGTCAAGTCACTAGAACAATTAAATCAATTCACTGACCAACATACATGAACAGAGAATTTTCAAAGACTTCCTAACTAGTCTCAATGAATAACTTCTCTCTAGCAGCCACACATTCCCCTCAGTTTTGGTTGGTTATTCATTAACAACTCATCTGCCATCCTGATATGCTCCAGTACAGAATATTTAAAAGCATCTCATCTGTTTTTTACTCTGATTTTACACTTAAGTAACAACACCTACTAATGATGGTAATTATAATTTCCGTTTGTAAAGGTGAAGAGGTTTGAATTTCAGGTATTTATCTTAATTTTTCCATACTGTCTTTAATCATTATTGATAAGCAGCATCAAATTCAGTATCTTCAAAAACAATCAGAAAATTGTCCAAAAAAAAGCTACAGCCCTGGAAGTGTTACAACCATAAAAAACACTGTCCCATATTAAACAAATACAGACAACAATAGTTAACCATATCAGAACATCAGTCTGATAATTAAGCTACTTAAATGCAATATGAAATAAAATACCACGCCGAGGCACTTGTATCTGACCATTTTTGCCTAGGATGTTAGCCAAATTAAAAATATTTTCCATTACTACAGTCTGGGGGATGTTGTCTTCCTTTCCAACTATAAGATTCCTTCAAAAAATGAACTCTCCAAAATACATACTTTATAGACAGAAAAAAGGAGCTTTTATGTCTAGGAATTGGTATTACATAAATTCTAGAAGGACTTCATATCTGTCTGACATCCATCTTCAAGCACAGTGAAGTGTAATAATACTTCCTTAAATAGACTAGAGCAAAACATTACACTCATGATAATGAATAGCCTTTTGTTTCCAGAAATAACAGCAGCCTTTCTAGACATTAAAAACAACACCAACACAAACCCTAAACAACTCCACACTATCTTTTGGGACACGATTCCCATGATATCTCATGATTAAAGGCAGGACTGCCAAGGCTGCCTAGTATTACGGCTGATCAGCAACTGCACATTTTAAGATCCTGTTTTCATTTGCTTCTCTACCTTTGTCAAATTTTAATCTACTTGGTTGAATATTTCACTTAAAATATCTCAGTTGTTCAAAAAAAAAAGAAAACCCACATGGTAAAATTATGCAGCTTTTTCCTCACTAAAACAGTGTTGACTGTCTTATTTTAAAAGCTTTTGAGCTTTGTAACTGAAGAAGGCAGAATAGGAAGGAAGAATGTATAACTGTTAGCACTTGTAAAGTTGGCTCAAAACTGGTTTAGCTAAAAACATTACATATGCAACTGCAGTTTCAGAAAAGTTAGAAGTTCTCCAAATGTGACAGCTCATCATCTACAAAGGGAGGTTATAGGTCTTGTGACAGTGAGTTGCACCATCATATGCAAAACTTAAGTTTTAACAACTTCAGCAGATCCGTACCTGAATATGTTGGTATATGTAACGTTTTCAAGTCAAATTTAACTGGCACTTGCTTCATTATCTGAAAAATTAAACAAACACAATTACAACTATTTTTAATACATTTCTGGAAACCTCTAAGTAGCTGAACACGAGAACACACAGATGCAAAAATTATACAGGATAGGTGTACAAACCACTGCTCATTACCGAGGCATTTTCCAGTGTTTTCTGGTATGTATTTCTTTCAAGAAGATATTTGAGATTTAACTCTATGTAATTAATTAAATTGTTAGTATTTCCATTTAAGTGATTTTTTTTTTAAATGGGAATACAAAATTATAGGATTTTTTTCAGTTTATATGTATCTTGCAGGAAAATACATTTGGATTTTAAAAGTTACAGAAAGGAACTATCTAGCTGAGAGCTCATGAAATGTTTCAGGAATTCATTGTTATACAGTAAATATATATATACACACACACACACTACATATCAATCTAGAATATAAGTCGTCATTATCACCAACTAATAATTAGTAAGGCATGGGATCATTTTTTTTTCCCCCCACAACACATCATTTTCTGGTACATTGTGCAATTGGATGACTGCTCCGTGACTGAGCATTTGAGTGTGATTTTCAGTAACTAAAGCATACAGAAACAGATAACTGTACACTGGAATTTAGCCTTTGACAAACGTAGCCTAGGTGTAACTGGAGAGCTATTTTCTAAAAAAGGTCTTCAATTCTACAGATCTGCAGAACACAGGGAAATTTTACAACACAAGATGACATGTCTGCTTTTAAAATTCTGCCAGCATGAAGTAAATCCCTTTCCAGGAGATTAAACTGCAAGCTCTTCAGCTTTACCAGGTATCAGTATCATCCTTCAGTCTGAAGATCGCCAAGTATACAATGACTCTGATTACATGTCCCTGGAATTTAGTGGGCTATTTTGCATTACTTCTGAGTCTGGCATGGCACAGTAAGGAGATTAGTCTCCATGTGCACACTAGTATATATGCTTACCCTTAATCTCATCTCTTATACTTGTAGAAAGAAGAGAAGCAGTGAAAGGCTGAAGCTTTGTGTCAGAGTCCTGAGGCAGAACTGAGAATTTACAGAGGCGGCTTTCAAACACATCATTACCTTTGAAATCTTCCACTGGCAAAAACGTTCCCCACCCCAAGCACATTAAAACAGTATTGTTAGGTAGTTACTTTACCTCGCTGCATAAGGCTTTTAGTTTTTGAGAGTGCGAGGAATTCCATTAAAGCAAACAAAAAGATTGTTATACTTGAGCCACACAGCAACTAAAGGCTGCAAGATTTTTCTAACAAGCAAAGTGTTGCATTCCCTGTACCTGCCACTTACTGAGTAAAGTTGCTAAAATGACTTTTTTTTTTTTGCACTGAAATAAAAGGAAGACTCAACAGGCTCTTGTCTATCATTCCTTCTACCAATACTACACACATGCCCATATATACAAATTACATTGTCATTGCAGTGCAGAGCTCTGACTCCCTTTTGTTCTCCCCTTTGCTGTCAAGCAAGCGTCAGTTTCTGCTCAAGAGACTCAGCACAAACTGTCACCACATTAGAATCCGTATGACAGAAACCAGATGGACATTTTTGTAACTTCAGGGATTTTTTTTCCAGAGAAAGTTAATATTTATTAGAAACATTATCACATCTAGAGCTTAGTTACTCTGTAAAGGTATAGCTCCAAATCTACAAGTCTTCTTAGATGGCCTTGTTTTGAGTATACCAGAAAACACACTCAGTTTTGTGTCCAAGTAATAGATATCAAAACAAGTTACCAGAAAAAAACCCTACGAAAGCACTGAACACAGCATTTAGTAGTTTCTATTTCTTGTAAGACATTATTTAATATTAGTATTCAATCCCAAAATAACTCATTCTCCCAATTAGCAACACAATAGGATTATAAAAGACCGACAAAAAATTGCATGAGAGCTTGCCAGATGACTGGGTGGAACTGCTTTAAAATGAGAATTATAAAATACAGGAAAGGAGTTTCACCCTGATTAAAGGATTTATCTGCAAAAATAGCCTCACCCACAGGTTCCTGAATCGTGTATTTTATTTTGCTATACCTTTGGATTGTCAATGATTGGTGTTATGGTAAGATCAGATTCAGCGTAAATGAGCTCTTTCAATGTTGACTCCATATCCTGCTGACTTGAGCATGTATTTTTAGCCTACAACGAGAACAAAGTTTTTTAATAAACTGTTTTGCAGAAAAAAAGCAAGTTTATGTTCATTCGCCAAATATTTTATTTCAACATTATACCACATAGTTTTGCCATACAAACAACATATTCTGCTTTACTTAATATTTATGTAGTAGCAGATAGAACCAACTAAAAATTACCATTTAAAAAGCATATTGGAAAAAAAAGTACCAGGTCCAAAAAACTTGCAATTTAAGTTTAAAAAAAGCAGACTGAGAAGAAAGAAAATAGCATTATCTCTTTTATACACTGGAAAAAGAAGGAGACTTAGCATCTTGCTTAACTCTTACATCTGAATTTCTGCAAATATTTTTTTTAAATGACTTGCAGGCTGTAGGAACTGCTTTTCTGTTTATCCAAGGATGGAGAAGAAAGGTGATTTTGCCACAGACTAAAACTCTAACCATAAAAATACCACCATCTCTTAGTATTATTTATCTACTCACCTTTTGCAAGCATGGGACTCTTTGGGGAGAATTTTGGATTGGGTCAGTAGTACTTATTTCTACTGCAATGCTAGTTCTAGGAGTGGGACGAGAACTTAAAGACGACAGACAAAAAGTAAAGAAAAAAAAAAAAGAGAGCACAGATTAAGTTTCACTGCAAACTACATTTTCTGTTGTTCTTTTGAAGCTTTCAAGCCATACAGTAAACTTTCAAAGCTGAAAACCACAAATGATGCTACGCCTTCTCTATCAACTAAACATGAAGTTCCTGTCTTTAGTATGTCCTGACATGGTTAGGATTTGTCTGTCAGTTGGAAGTGGGAAGGACTTGGTGGTTTCTTCCCCCCCTCCTTTTTGTTAAATGAATGTTATTTCATTACTTTCTCACCCATAGTCAGTTCTCCAAACTGGAGGCTAAAATATGATTATCTTAATGACAAACAGCATACAAAAAGAATTAACTTGACAAAAAATTGCCATTTATTTCACGTTATTCTCTTCTGACTGCCAACTCTTGATCAGGTAATGGGTTTTAATAAATTCCTGATTCTCATGTATGCATGTAAACTGGGTTTACTTTTCAGTTTATCTTTTTTAAAAAAATATCACTTCTAACTAGACAATGCAGAAAGGAGAGACCAGAACACTGCAAATCAGCAATTTTCATAAAGGTGCTAGAGAATTTCTTTACGTAGTACATATTAATTTAAATCAGAGTGTTTAAAATTAGAATTCTTCAAAGTGGCAGGCCAGGAAACTAATTTAAATCAACAAATTCAAATGAATGTGTTTTCTTGATTAGCAGAAAGTAATATTCACATTTAGCTGCAAATCACTTATTTCCTAGAAAAACAACTAAATTACAAACACAAACACCAAACAAAATTAAAGATACTCATGAAAATCAATGATCAAATGACTAGCATAGTTGTTCATATCTTTATTTTGTTAAAAAGGCTCTTTTAGATATTTGGGGTGCCAAAATATTCTCTGCTAGATAGATAAAACTACATAAAATATCCTAATTCCTACAGTAAAAAAATACATCAGGATCTGCTTGAAAGTTTAAGCAGTCTTATTTCCTACACCAAAAAAGCAGGATTTCCAGATAGGAAGCTGAACAAATTTTTCTAGGTTCTCACATGCTCCAAAACATGTAGATTTGTTAAATATTATTTTTACAACTCTAATTTGCTTTTATGTGTGTTGGAGAGACAGAAAATCTTTCCTACTTTTCCAGTTCTCAGCTGGTTTCTCAGTTTAGAAGACGACAAGTGATCATTGAACTGAGTTAGTTGAAATTATTAAGATCTATTCCCTTTGCCCATGTAGAAGCAGCTACTGCTGTCAAAAGATGATTAACCAATTCAGCAACTAAGTAAATTTTGGTGACAAGCAGGCAGCTTCCTTCCACTTCAATTTTTTAAAACTTCGGCAGCTAACACATGGTGCTTTGAGAAATTGAATCATTCAAGCAAAGATAATTTCAGAAAAGAATAAACTGAAAAAAAACCGTATTGCATTTCAGATTTCATATTAAAATAAATGTATTTATCATAAATATATTTTCCTGAAAAATACATTTTTTTCTACTTGCATCCCTGACATAATTTGGATCACATGTTGTTATACCAAGCATTTATAATGCCCCTGCAGCCTTCCTCCTCAGGCAATCCCTAAAGCAAACAGCAAATGCCATTTTAAATTACAGATAGGTTGGCTTTAGCTGTGATGGTAGAAGTTGGGAGATGAAAAGACTATTAAAACCAGCTGAAACAACTGAAAAAGTGCATATGCTATCATGCACAATAGCCCTATTTCAGACTACACAAGAAGCTTGAGAGACTATTTAAACTGGAATACTTCTGCTTGATGAGAACAAAACCTATTTTACTAGATAATCTCCTGGCTTGAAAGCTAGTACAAAGTTTCAAAACCAAGTCTCAATTAAAACAAATCATTGCTTAAACCAATCACTACTACATAAGTACTTAGATTGTTACCAATAGCTTATGATGAAAAACTGGGAGCAAAATTTAGTAGTGGATGATAAGCTGAATGCTTATTCATGTGTATTTAAAGTAAGCATATTTAAAGCATGTTCTATCATATATTAAGAAGGAAAATAAGTTGTAATTAATTTCTTCTCTTTAGACAGACAGCTAAGAAATCAAAACCCTACTTCCAGAAACCAGTGCAACAAAGCCATGAAAGCATTGCTTCATTTGCACATACTGCTTTAGCAGCTCTTCAAAGGTGTCACAATAATAATTAAACTGGAGATAAAAATTCAGGAGACACTAACAAAATGTTACAAACAGCACAATAAAGTGTCTGAAGAGACAGGGAAAAAAACCAAAACCATAAAGGGTTTCAAAGGTTTTCTAATTGTTCTTTAGGTTTTCATACCTGAGAAGAAATATTGATTCATTTGATTCACCATCAACTGCACTTTTTGGGCGCAATTCAGTCTGCGTTTCTACGGAAAAGAGAGCATGAACTTGCATTCAGAAGTTACAAATAAATAAAACAGAGAATAACCATGTTGCCAAGATTCACAAAATTCATGGGACACAAAATAATTGAAAATAAGGTATTGAATAATATTACCTATTTTGAAAGAATTGCTTGGTAGCTTGTTATTTGCTCTTGAGGATGACAGGTTATCTAGATTTTTATGAGGATCCACTTGTTCTTTGGCACTCCAAGCCACAGATGACTCTCCGTCTTCACTGCTGTGAAATACAAGATATTAATTACACAGATTAAAAAAAAAGAGGTATCATATGCATTATTTGGTGCAATTATTAGCATAGAATGTAGCTGTCATTCTCTAGATCAGCATACTATTGTAATGTGCTACACTTTTTATATTAGTAATGGCAATAATGAAAAATAAGTTTACAGCAAGTGACTTGGAGAATAATAAAAACGCTCTAGTTCCCTCAGTAGAATTTGCATGAAAGAAAATAGAAAAGCTACATTATTACCCCATAGTACCAGAGCTATAAAAAAAAAATAATAATTAAAAGCTCCAGAGACCATTTAATCTTCACAGGAAAAAGTCACAACAAACATACTTCTGATAATGAAGTCTGTAGCCTAGATTTAGATCAATAAAAACTAGATTTTTTTTCTTAATTATTTACATGTCATACTTAATTTTAATTTTATTGATTTTGGTTGTTTGGGCTTTTTTAATACACTCCTCTACTATTTACATGGAACTGGGTCCTATAACCTTTCTTGAAGGATCTCCAGGATGTCAAATATTAATCAAACCCACACTGTGGAGAAAATAGATACATGGACCTTACAGCTCAAAAAGAAAAAATATTGAGCTGCTTCTGCACGTCAAGCCCATATCCTACGTTTGTCATATTTGTCAATTAGTGCATACCTCAGTGAATATTTCAACCATTAGAAAACTCTCAAGAGTAGGTCAAATAGCCCAATATTTTGTAGGGGATTAAGATTCTTCTGATTCTCTGAGAATTTCTCAAAGATGAGCACTGTTAAAGGCTCATATAAGTCTTGCTAAAACCCTGAATAAATTCTTACATTGTGGTATAAACTTTACATCTTGACTTCCTATCTGTCTTGGTGGTGAGAGCAGTAATAAAATTAAAAGTCAAAGAGCTGTATCTCAAACTAGAGCAAACGTTAATAACATACTGCAGCACTGGTATCAGAAATAGACATTAAAAAACAGAAGACAATTTTAAAACAGATAAAACACAAAAAACATTCAGCATTTAAGAAAAAACAAACCAACAAACTGTTCCCTAAATTGGAACCTAAAGTAGCTTTCAGATATTTAGAAAAAAGAACATAAAAATCATCATTAAATATCCTAATTCAAAATGAAAAACAAAAACCAGCAAGGTAACAGATGTTTTTGAAGAAGATAAACTTTTTAATACTTAGAACCTATTATTCACAAAAGGTTTGGGTTCTTCTGCACATATAGCAGTGCAGAGTATTACAAATTTAGAAAAAAAAAACATTAGATTAATGCTTTATGTCATAAGCAAAGAATATGGGTCAGCTGCATTAGCAAGGATATAAGGCTGAACCACAAATCTAAGATGCTGGTAGGCTTTGTGATGCTCTAAGCTTAATGCATAAAAACAAAAAAATCTCAGTAGAGATAAAATTAACCCAATATTTATATGATTCTACAAAAGCTTTCAAAAAAATTATAAGACTATGCATCATTGTTATATAAACAAATGAGGGAGAAACTAGAACAGTTAGTTCAGAGGAAAATTTTAACATGTTCTGTTGAAAGGAAACCGTGTAATACACTAAAAGGATAATTCCTAAGCATCCAAACCTGATCACTGAATGGTGTAAAACTCCATTCACCAGTTAGTTAACAACATGAAAATCCTAAGCAAAATTCAAAAGCAGGAAAATTTACAGAAAACCATAATAAAAATATATAATTATTTATTTGCTTAGATTTACTATAAAAGAATTCTTCCTTGAACGTTCACTACCTTGAGCTTATACTCTGGCTGTCTGCAGAAACACCACCACAATGGCTAAGGGATCCTTTCCAGAATGGATGCTGCAATAGGTCTGTCCAATTCAGCCTTTTAAACAGCAACAACAAACAAAATATAAAAGCAGTGGCAAAGTACAGCTCTACAGGGAGATACCAGACTACATTTTGAACCCAGTTACACTACAGAGCAATTAATCCTAGTTTGTTTTTATTTGGTCAAACAATTTTTCTTACAGGACAAACTTTTTGCCTAAAATCAGAATGGATAATTCATACAACATGGAGGGTATGAGACTAAAAATGAAGGAAACTGCATAGCCAATCCCATCATGTAAATTATTAGAGCCACCCCCTAAGTTATAATCTTACGTTATTTAGCAATATACCTGTATCAGCTATAAATCAAAGCCTCATAAAATAGATGCGCTCATTGCTCTGGAAAAGCAAAGCCATCCAATTTTAAAACTGCCCATCATTTCTGTTATGAAGTTAGCAACAAAAATACAAAGATATACTTCATCAAAACATTAATTGTGTATGTCTTCATATAAGAAAATGCACAATTTGTTATTTGATATGAGGGATTAAATGATTTTTTCATTCTTTGTGATCTACAAGTTACTATACATACAGTATCACAGTAATTATTTTTTCCAGAAGTGAAAAAAGATGATGGAAACAACTGTCATGGATGAGACAGTTTACCTCTTCTGAGGATCCTTTTGAAGCAAGCCATCAAGCAAACTAATAAACTCAGCAGAAGGTTTGTGAAAAGCAGAACCTGTAAATAGAAGCACTTGAGAGCATAAGTATTAGGCAGCACGAAAAAACATCACACAATGTAAATCAAATCATTACCTATAGATCATGTTAAAAAAGTTTTTTTTATTAATTTCATCTGAAAATATCTGAATGTATGAAGAATCCTAAATATACATTCTTTGCATTTCCAATGAGTCTCAACCCCACAAAAAAACAACCCCTCAAAAAATCCCACCAATGCTCAAACTAATTAAAATTGCTCGTGTTAAAAAAACACCCTCATTATCATAATTTATCATAATCATAATTTATCATTAGCAAGAAATAAAGTAGAACTAAAACCTGCTCTAATTGAAATTAAATTTCCCCTAACCATGATAATTTTAAGAGAACCATTGCTGAACTTTATTATACAAGAGGTTTCCAAAATTCTTATTTAGCTGAGAAAATTCTCAGCTCTCAGAAGTAGAGTCTATGAAATGTACTTTATCCACTTTGAAAACAGAAATCTCTCTTAGAACTGAAACAAGTAATGACAGTTTTCATTCTAGAGGTCACCATTTCCACTACATTACTATGAACTGAAAAAAATTAATAATGTAAGTGGCTGATGAACACCACTCATGCCTAGAATGCCTGAGATCAAAAAAGTAGATTTACTTTTAATTCTTAATATTAAGTGACATGCTTGTTTGTCAACAGGTAAATAAGCTTATGTCACTAATGAGGAAAAACTTCTTATCAAAGGAAGGCAATGCTAACATTCACATCGGACAGCTAACCAATTCCTGCAATCGGTCCCAGAAGAAATACTGCAAAACAAAACTTTAATTTTCCAAGTACTACTCTGATTCAATTCATTAAACAGTAACAGAACATTACCCTCTGGTACAGGTGGCAACGGATCCTCATATAAAATCCTTTCAATTAATTCAGAAAGGTTGTCTGAGAAGAATGGTGGCCTTCCTACAAACAAACAGAAGTGTGTTTCACAGATCTGTTAAACGTCAAAACGGCTGTCAGATGCAATGATATATGATGAGCTCATTTTCCTAAGAGAATATCCTAAGAAATAAACACCCTCAGCCTGAATTCTATTTATCAAGCTATCTTGTCAATTTAAATAGAAAACCTTAGATTAAATTCTTCTAGCATGAACAGCTAAAGAGATCAAAGAGACCAAGGAAAGAACAGGCACTAAAGATGGCCTGATCGAGGTCACCATAATAATCCTGTATGAATCAGCACTGAGATAACAACAGAAGCAGGTCCAAGCAGAAATCTCAGTATCCATGTCCAGGTTTCTGCTGAGATAGAGTTAACTTTCACCCTAGTAGCTGCTGTTGTTTGGATTTAGTATGAAAATAATGCTGATAACACACATTGTCTAAGTTGTTGCTAAGTATTGCTTATATTAAGTCAAGGACTTTTTTCAGCTTCCCACAGAAGCTTTTTTTAAGTTAGCATATTCTTCAAGAAATCTTTAAAACCTGTCTTACATTTTTCTATATCTTAACTTCACAGAAAGTTAACATGAATTTACTGTGGGACCACAACATGTGTTGTAATTATCACAGATATTAACTAGATACACAAACTTACAACCTGTGAACATTTCATAAAGTAAACATCCCAGGGACCACAGATCACTGGCTCTGGAGAAGTCTTCTCCCTTTATTGCTTCCGGAGCTGTGTATAATGGAGAGCCTACAAAATACAGTATGTATAAAGCACTTTGATTATTCATCGTTCATGCACTGTTGAACAACATTCATCCCATGCAACGCTTCAAACTTTGTCTCCATGCTTCAGTGTTACAGATTATCTTCACTTAGTATATGAAAACTGAGATGCCAAATGTAAGTAGTCTCAAAGAACTTCTCGCCTATGCTTTTACTAAATTATGGAGGATTATATATGCTATTTTTGTTTATTTCATTTTGATTAACCAACCTGGCTTGGGCTATACTTTTCTAACACAGTGCTAATGCAAATCATGTTTTGATATATCTTGGCAGCTTCCAGAGCCAAGCAAATTAAGCAGAATGGTAAACCAACATAATTGTCATGAGAATAACAGAAATAATTATGTTACATCAGCTTTGGTTTTGGTGTTGTTTTTTTTTTTTTGTTGCTGTTTGTTTGGTTTTTTAAAGAAAAGCTATCCCAAGACATAAAATTTCATGACATTAGAAAACTCTGTTAACAGAGGTAGCCAACTGGATCACTCACCTAAATTAGTTATAGCTAATTTACCAAGTTATAGCAACTTATTCACAAACCCTTTTTGTGAAGTTCCTATTTCTATGGTAGTTCCCATCTAACTCATTTCTCAAAAATCTCTAAAAAAAATTATACAACCTCAGCAAAAATGTCAGTTCCATAGTCCTTTATAAAGCTTATTTTGGATTCTTTTGTTCTTGGGTTTTATTTTTTTTAAGTGACAAAAGGTCATTAACCACACACATCAACACAGCTGTTCTGAAAGGCAACAGGAAAGAGATTAGATTTGTATTTCTTCCTGAATAAAGATCTGTTCTTGGTCTTAGTATTTCCAGTACAACTTTCTGCAGGAGACAGCAAAGTACTAAGAAAGCTCTCTTTGTTACCATAAAATTTTGCCAAAAATTCCATTGTTCCCAATAACACTAACTGCTATTAACACATCCGTATGTTGGAAACAGAGGTCTGTGAGATGGTCTGCAATGCTCACTAGTAAAAGATTCTGAAGATTAAAATCAAGTTTCTGAATTTGTTTTATTCAATGAAAAAATAACCTAGCATTTTGCAGCCTACTGCATTTTCATGGATCTGCCTGTTGAATCTGAAACACATTAACTTTCTCATACTTCAAAGAGAAGTCATCATTCTTAGGTAAAAGGTACTGAAATAGCTGAACCTCAAATTAGAAATTACTTGGACCATTTGCAGCAAAAAGGGCAATGAAAGTACTATGTGAAAACAACGAAAACAATCATCTTCACCATTGATAAATAGGCACCTACCAGCAGTGCAGGGTCTCAAATGTAAGAAGCAGCAGTTCTGTGTAGTACTTACTGAATTTTGTGTATACATTTAACATGAAGTTAACAAAATTTAGTCCTAGACCTTACAGATAGCATCTGCAGCACAGACATTTAAAAAATGTATAAATAATTCACTACCTCAAATTTTTCTGAGACAATTTAAATCACTTCCTTATCATACTTCCAATATCAGTTACTTCTTCATTCTTCAATTACTACTTTATGATTGGAGCACAAAAGGTTGCAATTTAGCAACTTCCTTTTAATTATTATTTTTTTTTAATAGACTGTCCTATATCAACCAAATGCCAGAAATACAATTTCATCAGTTAGGAAAGCCGGTGCCAGTTTGAACTCTGAACTCTAAATAAAACATTTAGTGATCTTCTCATTCTTCTAATTCTACTACCTGTCCTTAGTTGATGAAATGTGAAATGCATCAAGGACCAAAAGTGTTTCACAGGATTTTTCCTCCCACCGTAGTATTCATCAAACAGCAATTAATAATTAAGCCTCCTCAGCAAACCCAAACCAGGAATTAATATTTTTAATTAACTTCAGATTTCATCCATATACTCAATTTGTTAGAGGTGGGTTGTTTGTTTTGGGGTGAGTTTTTTTTAAGTCTTGACATTTTACCTTTTTTTCTACAAAGAAAAAAAATCAAAAACAGTTTATAAAATAATGAAAACATGCTCAGGAGAGAGAGACAGTTTGTACATTGAATTGTACTGTTGGGATGTGATGTTAAGCTGCTAAAAGAAATTTAAAATAAGCCACCTCCAGTTATGTCATGTTGAAAGTTTACAGACTGTAGTCTGTGTAACCATTACCTACATAGGAGCTTCAATCCAAAAATAACCTGAAAACTGTTTACAAAAAGCAGGAAAATAATACATTTTATGGCAGACAGAAGTATATTTTTTCCAGCTCTTAGTTAAACTGGCTTTTTGAAACTTAGAATTATGACCATATACTTGTAAATACATTTTCTTTTCTTTCTATTCACTTCCAGGTGCTGTTCCCTCTGTATGTTATGATCTCTTTGAACAATCTTACTTAAGAGCAAAATTTTAATTTTGAGCTTACTTAAAAATTCCCCATATGCAGTATATTTAAAGCTCCTTACAGAAAACGTACAGATCATGCTTTCCATTGCAAAGACTCGGGCTAACACATTCATCTTTGCAAATAACACAACAAAAACAATTCTTCTGTTTCTCTATAAGTTTAGTCAGCCCCAAGAGAACAACGAACAACTATTTTATTTCAAGGTCTTCTCTCCAAATTACTGCAAAGGCATTTTCCAACTTCAGTTCTGTTCCTTTGGTGTACATTAATTTTGGCTAGTAAAAATGTCATACCTCGAAATCTGTTTTTCCGGTATCTTTGTGGAGTGCTTTCACTGACATCTCCTTCACCTTCTTCAGATCCAACTAAAGCAAAAAAATCTTCCAAGTTTTCACCATCCACTTTAGCCAAGCAAAAATTACTGAATTTCAAAGTGCCAGGCCCTTCCAGCAGAATCTAGAAGAATAAATATAGTCCAACACATAAGTATCATCTACTAAAACTAATGACTGCTGAAAATTCCAAATCAAAACTTAAAAAAATTTCAGTCAATGCAGCCTTTTTTAACAAGAAAAATTACATAATCTCACAATAGAACCCTTAGGAAGTTTAACATAAACGTTTGTTAACTCATTATTAAATCTAAATGAACAATAATGTTACTGTAGAAAAGAAAGAGTAAAACTGTATAGGAAAATCAAAGTGTAATAAAAAGAAACAGGAAAAAAATGAATCTTTCTAATTTTATTTACCAGAAATTTCCAATGATTTTGTCCAGTGATCATGAGATTTTTCTCTATGCGGTCACTGCTTATTCTCACAATTAAAAGCTTCATAATCCCAAAAATGCTGTTGGGAAATGCAGTCTATTCAATCAGATATGGGGCAGTCTTACTTTAGCATTCTGTATTTTGTGTTCAAAGGAGTAATCTACATCAACATTCTTCTTTGGAAGAATACAGAGGCTTTATTTATCCATTGTGCTTTTTTTTTTTTTTTACTGCCTTTGGACTCATAAATGACAGAAATGGAGTATAACTCCGCAAGACTACAGATTATTAAGAGAAGGACAACTCCATCACAGATCAAGATCAAATACAATTAGTGTTAAGTAAGAATTTTTGGTTATAGTTATGTTCTGGTTACTACATAAATTAAAACCAAACATAGACTTTGAAAAAACTATATATGTTACACACACACAAAATCAGAAACTACATAAAGATTTTTATGAAAGAGTAAGATTAAAATAGCATTTGGAAACAATAGAGAAGGTTATTAATAAAGAAAGCTTACTTTACTTCCTCATTAGCATTTTCTATGAATTCAAAGTATTCTGCAGCATGACAGAATAGATATAACAACAAAGTTATGTCTGAGGACAGAGAACTAAAACACTTCATTAAATCAAACCAGTACACTAAATCAAAGAGAATCTATTACATTGTATCAAGTATACAACAGGGAAAGAAATCAATTAGATCATAAAATATTCAAGCTATAGTCTGGTCATATATATTAGAAAGTTCAACCGGTCTCCAGCCTGAGGTAAGCCTCTTCCAAAGAGTAAAATGAAATAATGAGTTATATGCTCATGGCATACAAAGGAACATGCAGTTGACCTCTAATAAATTATACTCCTTCTTACCTTTCCTGGCGTCAGTTCACAAAAGATAATTCCAAGCTTATGGATATGGTATAAACCAGTAATCAAATCAACACCAAATTCTCTCACTACATCCTCAGGTAGATGTTCATCTTGAGCAATAACAGATTGTAAAGAACCACCTGAAATATGTTTACACATGTAGCAAGTGAATATGAAGAAGATGCCATACAAATAATTCCCAAATAGATTATACAAGCTTCTTTAAAAGTTATTAAGCAAAAATCATTACCAGTAGATATGAAAAGTATTTCTTGAGATTATCCGATAGTTACAAAATCCAAGACTTAGAGAAAAAAAAAAAATAATCTATTTCAAATACGGTGACAAAAATCTTAATTTTGACTACAATTAAATTGAGTGTGTGAGTTCAGAACTACTTTAATATTGATTTATTTTACAAATGAAACAGAAGGGAACAAAGAAACCCAGAAACTGTGTCAGATCACAATGTAATAGCCCCTAATGGATTTATTCAAATTCTTTAACCAAATCCCTGCTGTATAAGTTAAAAAATACCAAGAGCAGGCTACCAACTTCTGTGAAAAAGTGCTAAAGCTAATGACACTCAATTTTCCACTAAATTCACAGACAACAAAAATAGTAAAAATGGATTATGTTCTGGGGTCCTGAGGTCAGCATCATCCAACATGTTTTTTTGTTCTTCACACATAGTGCAGTACTTTGACTCGTGCCCTAGTTCTTTCACTTTCATCCTTTCCTCTCTTTTCTTTAAAAAAAAAAAAAAATTTAAAAAAAATATGCAGGACTAAACTTTAACTTTCCAGGCTTCTCAAACAAATTCCAGCTTCTTGCCCCAGCAAGTCCCACTTCTTTCTCACTGAATTTCACTGAATTATTAGAGTTGGAAGGGACCGTAGAGATCATCTAGTCCAACTCCAATCTCTCTGGACTTCTCATCCTAACATAAGATCCTTCTCTCTCCTTCCAAAATCACATTCTTCACTAAGTTCCAATCAACCCTTCCTCTCGTTTTGATCAGATTACACCTAACAAAGCCTTTCTAATAGCCCTCACACATACACTCTATCACCCGTGTCCTTCCCTGGGTTCACATTCACGTTTTATGCTTTTCCCTGGTGATTGTACTGTTTCTCTATCCTTGTACCACTCTTCTTCCCCCATCACCTACTTCCTCAGATCCCGCTGATTCTCAGGTGTGTCAGACTCATCCCATTTGAGTCATTCCTGTCCTAGCTGTTCATAGGACTTGGACTTCTCCTAACCTCATTTCCCACAAACTCATTGCTCAGTCTTTCTTCTTCCTGTCACAGTTTCCTATCCGAACCTCCACATTCCTATCTCCCTCAAATCCCTTTCCTCCATCTCATTTGGTCCTTTACAACTCCTGCACCAAATTTGTTCCCCTAAGACAACAGTTTGCATTTTGTGAATCGTCTATGGGTTTCCTGGGTTACTTATATACCTATTATTTATATCTTAGTCAAATCATGCACATAAAAAAAAAAGACACAAATTTAAGTCCCTGAATGAAAACAGGTATTAGCGGAGTTTTTCATAGAAAAGGATACTAGATATTTTATTCCTTTACTCAGTAATTTCTTTCAGAGAATAGCAAGACTAAAAAGGCCTGTCATCACAGTATTGTTCAAATTATTCAGCACCGCTGAATATTAAAATTATTTAAGCCTTTTCAATGCTGATAGTAAAAAAGTCATTCCTTTAAAACCAAGCCCATGTTACATAGCTATAGTAAAGAATTTTCCATCATGTTTAATTATTGGGTTTTTAATATATTTTACAGGACCACACATATAATAATTCCATAATATGACCAAATATACAAAGAAAAGAAAAATCACAAAACCAGCAACACAGCAGTATGCTGCATGTGATAACAGAAACTCTCTTTGTCACCTTGACACAAGTAAGAGATCTTCCATATTTCAAAAGCCATTTTCCAGGCTCTACAAAATTAGTAAGAAAGCCATGTCTTATTCTAAGTTAGCTTCAAGAAACTCTACTTGCAGCAAAGTGCAATACTGCGAGGTAAAAATACATTATGATTGTTCAAAATGTTCTTCATAAAAGGCTAGCTGTCTAACAACATAAAATATGTGCCCATAAATTAGACTGAGCAAATAGACCAAAGCCTCCATATGAACCATTAACTTCACTTTTAATCATTGAAATAATGACCTCAATTTTTTTCCAGAACTTTTAGCTTCTCTTTTTCAGTAATTTTTGAAATAGGATTCTGGATAGAAAAAAAGGCTGTGTGTAATATGGACTTTTACTATGAAACAAACTCCAGATACCAGAATTTTAACATGCATCACTTCCACAATTGGCCTTCTTTTCCTTCCACGTGGAATAAAGCACATTATCTGGAGTTTAAAACATGCAGTCATCACAATTAGAGAAAGCTTTAGAAAATTTCCTTTATTTAGAATGATGAGAAACTATCAAAACTCAGTAAATCACTTTAGGCAGTTTTGAGTCCTCAGAGCTCCCAAGTGAAAGTCTTAACATAAAAGTCAAAATACTTCTACTAAAGAGGAAGAAAACTTACATAATTTACTGCTAGCTACAGAAATGCCCGTTGATTAAAACATTAATTTGAACATAAGCTGAACAATATTAAGCCATTTGTACATTACAAATTTATTTGCTTCTTGCTCTCTTTATTATTGCACGCTATAAAATGAAAAGAGAATGCCAAAGCTGCCAGTCCTTAAGAAAACTTTTCAATTAGTTTTTACTTAACTACCCTCCAACAATTCAATTTGCTTTTAAGCTCCCTTGATTAGCTCTATCTCTTCAGCTATTCAAAAGCAACATTATGTCATGTCAATTAACATTTAACATGCCCACACAATCAAGCAGATGATATGACTTGAACTGATTTCTGAAAGTGTTTCCAGAAGCAAAAAACATTTTCAGATATAAATAGGATTCTCGAGTTAATAATCAGATAATTGTTAAGCTTTTCCAATGATCTAAGCATTTGTTTTGGAGTAACATTCTAAGAAATCTCTCACAAATACTCTATAATATTTTATCTTCTGAGCTTATTTTACCTGTGCATAATTCCACTACAAGCCAGAGATGGTTGCTTGTTTCATACCATTCATGAAATGTCACTATATTCTTGTGCCTGATTTCGTGAGTCAGACGAACCTAGAACAAAGTTTTTAACATACTTAACTGAAAAAAAAAAAGCAATAATTTTGAATTTATGTGGTGAAAGGGGGAAAGACAATGCAAATTTACTCTAAATCAACTACTCTTACTTTTTCCAATGCATGAAAATTATTCTCCAATTCAAGTATTTCAGTTTTATATATATGTTGAGGAAAGATCTTTCCTCAAAGACCCTGGCCCAACTCACCTGTTTTAAGAAATTAAGGGGGGGGGGAAAGGAAGTTCCCCAACCCAAAATTATCAGCACTATTTAACCTCCTTGCACGACTAAAACAAGAACAAACTGGCAATCAAAATTTGGAGTCAAACTTGCATTCCTACTTTCTTTTTCAGTGAGTATATAAGTGTAAGACAATATGATGAGCACAGTAAGAGGAAGTAAAAAGAAATTTTTCCATCCTTCTTAATCTTATCAGCGAAGAGCAATCATTCAAGGGTGCCTGGAAACCTATATTTTTATCAAACCTACATGGCCTAGTCTCTAGAGAAGCTTCTGCATCTTCTCAGCGTGATATGTAAGGTATTCCCAAGGACTTTATAGGATGAATACAATTCTAAGAACAAAATGTCTAAATGCATATTCATTAATCACTCAACAAATTATAATAGAAACTATGAGACAGAATATGAAATTGTAGCAGGTTTGCTTGGCAAGGTTTTGGTTGCAGGGGGACTACAGGGGTGGCTTCTGTGAGAACTTGCAAAAGCTTCCCCCATGTTCTATAGAGCCAATGCCACCAAGCTCCAAGATGGACCTGCTGCTGGCCAAGCCTGAGCCCATCAGAGACAAAGGTAGTGCCTCTGGGACAAGCTATTTAAGAAGGGAGGGGAAAACTGCTGGGGAACAGCAGCCAGAGAGACTAATGAGAGTGCATGAGAAAAACAGCCCTGCAGGCACCAAGGTTAGTGAAGAAGGAAAAGGAGGTCGTGGTGCTCCAGTGCTGGAGCAGAGATTTCCCTGAAGCCCATGATGAATACCATGGTGAGTCAGGCTGTCCCCCTGCAGCCCATAGAGGGTAACAACAGAGCAGAGATCCACCTGCAGCCCATGGAGGACCTCACACCCAAGTAGGTGAATGCTCAGGTGCAGTGGAGGCTGTGACTCCTAGAGACTGTGCTGAAGCAAACCCCTGACAGGACCTGTAGCCCCATGGAGAGAGGAGCCCATGCTGGAGCAGGTTTGCTGGCAGGACTTGTGACCCTGTGGGGGACCCACACTGGAGCAGTCTGTTCTTGAAGGACTGCACCCCATGGAAAGGACCTGCATTGCAGCAGTTCATGAATAACTGCAGCCCATAGAAAGAACCCACATTAGAAAAGTTTATGGAGGACTGTACCATAGGAGGGACCCCACGCTGGAGTAGAGGAAGAGGGGGAGGAGGAAGGTGCAGCAGAGATAATGAACTGACTGTAACGCCCATTCCCTGTCCCCCTGTGCTGCTCAGTGGGAGGAG
Organism: Gallinago undulata; assembly: GCA_026546715.1. Classification (NCBI taxonomy): domain Eukaryota; kingdom Metazoa; phylum Chordata; class Aves; order Charadriiformes; family Scolopacidae; genus Gallinago; species Gallinago undulata. The sequence continues at coordinate 44,823,101 of JAOTQQ010000012.1, forward strand.
GCAGAGAATTCAGGAGTGAAGTTACACCCAGGAAGAAGGGAAGGGTAGAGGGAAGGTATTTTACTTGGGTTTTATTTCTCATTAGCCTACTCTCACTTGACTGACAATAAATTAAACCAATTTCCCCAAGTCAAGTCTGTTTTGTCCATGACAGTAGTTGCTGAGTGATCTCCCTGTCCTTATCTTGACCCACATGTCTTTCAAAACATTTTCTCTTCCTCGTCCAGCTGAGGAGCAGGAGTGACAGAGTAGCTTGGTGGGCACCTGGCATTCAGCTATGGTCAACCCACCATAGAAACAAAATTTATCTAGTGGAAAAATAAAATATTTGAAATGTCTAACTGTATCAATTACAGTTTCTTTTCCAGAAAGTATTGAACATTTATAACTTTGCCAAGCTTTTAGAAACCAGAATTGATTTCCCTTAAAACACAATTCCTTCATCAAAAATTTATTATTTACTGGAAGGTATTACTACCTACTGGATTTGCAGAACTGACAACAAAAAGAAAACCACTAGATGCAAGGAACTGTTTTTATAAGTTCTCTGATATACCATAGAAATAGTAAGCCTGTAAGCAGGGGTTTATGCATGTGACTTAAACAACAATAACATTAGATGAAAAAAAAAAAACAACAAAACATTAAAGACACTGATTACAGTATAAGAGTTAAAAATCTCAAGAAGCTGATGTAAAAAGTGACAAACTCCATGTAAAGAAGCACATGATATTTTTCTTTTATGTTAACTGTGCTACAAGGGCTTTGTAAGCCGTATCTTTTCCCAGATTTAGCAGGAAAAAAACACATTACTTACCCAGTTTGTTATTTCAGCTCTTTTGCATTTATCAGTGCAAAGAACAGCAACAAAATTAATCGTCCCCTTTCTTCTTCCTTTATAAACAACTGTCTTATTTCCTCTTCCAATCTCCTCATACAGAATGAAGTTCTCCATAGGTAAGGATGCTTTACAGGAAATGGATTGGAAACATGGAATTAGTCTCATAAACAAATAAACCTTTAAAGAAAGGGGAAGAGGGGGAAAGCATTAAAATTTAATAGTCACTGATGTATAGGATTTACCCTCCCGATTCTTAAAAATAGAGATTATATACTTCCAACAAGATCAAACTTTACAGAAGGCCTCCTCTCAGAAAATGTGATAAAAATTTTGAACAGAGGATGCTATTTTCCTCTTCCAAAGCTCTTACCACATTCAAAAAGTTACAGGGGGCCAGTAGCCACAAATTATAAATATTTTATCTGTAAATAAAAATCATATTACTAAACTTAAAGTTGCATGTTCTACATAAAACCGCCACCCAAATGAAAAGAGTCTATGCTTAAGGCCTTGCCAAGTAATATTGGCATTTCTACCCATGGGCACTTCAGGCAACCTTGCCCCTGCAACTTTCCACAATGTAATTTAAACCCACCAAATAACTGATGTCATCAGCATAACTGAAAAAAACACAGGATTTTGTGACTGTTAGTGCTCCTACCAATGCAAAGCTGAATGTAGTTTTACCAATTTTAGGACTCGCAGCATTAAGAATTTTTCATGGATTAAAACAATTCCTTGTAAGTAGCAGCTGTGTAAAGCTGTTGGACAATGTTATATTGTGGGAATCAGGGAGCTCAACAGAAATTTCATTTATATTTTTAACTACAATTTTTGACAAGAATTGTATATGCTTTTATGTACATAATGAAACAAATGAAACAATTGACATTTATTGCAAACCCAGGAAGTGGCATTTGCAGACTTAAGTAGTTAAATGCTTGTCATAAAAGCCAGTTAATTTAATGTATAAAATAGTAAGGTTTCCTCCACATTTTTCACTAAACTTTTCAACAGGTCACTTGAAGTTGACATTGTTTAAGTATTAAAAACCCTAATAAACCCTGAAGTGAGCAATACACAGGATGTTCCAGGCAGAAAAAGGTTAGGCTTTTTTTGATCTAAGCACCCTTACATTAAATATTTTAGTTAATATAGCAGCTGAAACCCCTCTTTCACTGAAACTGACCAAACCTGGAGCAATGGAAGAACTGAAAGCAAAACACTGAGAAAACTGTAATACACAAGAAGAGTTCAGTGTCAGCTTTTCATCCTGCACCTCAGCTATTCCATGAGCATGGAGATACAGAATCCTAATATCAGCATAATCCAGAAATACGATATATCCCTAACGCATGCCCGGTGCCTTCCTGCCTTGTAATAAGTTCTTTCAGCTCCAAGCCAACTTCACACCTGATGCCCAAGTCTTCCAACTATCATTTTAATTAGTTCCAAGCCATTTGGAGTTGTTCTCTCACCTCTACAAGACTTCTTCCATTACATCTATAAAACTGTTGTTTTCTCTTCAACAAGGCCAGTTCTCAATGTAGGTATCCTAAGGCCAGAGAAAAACAGCATAATAGAGAAGGCAGGGCAGCAACATGAATGATCAGCAAAGATGGAGAGGAAGGGCTGCTTAAGCAATACAGCTGCCAAATGCCTAATCACAAACCACAAACTCAATCGCACTTGACCTCTTTCATAAGACACAAAGCTCCCAGAGTGACAAAGCAAAGACCAAAATGAAAACAAAAGAATCCCCATGTTTTCAAGCAGGACTTCAAGTGGAAAGGATCCACAAAGGATCCAGGAGCAGCAGACAACAAAGTCTGTCACTGCAATACCAGTTCTTGCCAGAACATCAGCCAGGTGCCACAATACAGGAATTTACAACACACATCACTTCAGTACACAAACCAGAGGCCATGACCCATGAGGCAGATTTTCAACAGCTACAGCACATTCACCACTTTGGATAAAGCGTATAGATGCCATGAAGTAACATCAAAACGCATAAATCAGCATCTCAAAGTGAGGTGGCTGCTACGGAAGCCTGCCACACCATCCCCTGCAACGAAAAAGGTCTGAACCTCCACAGAAACACCCCAAGCAGCAGGCTCCACCTGCGCAGGGAACCCCCTTTGCTCTGGGCAGGACGCAGGCCCACAACACCAAGGAGACTTGGTTCCACAGTTCTTCCTTCTCTTGGTGAGCAAACAGCCACAATGCTCTCAACAGAGCAGCAGGTGCTGGGCTGAAGACCTTCTGCAGACAAAGTTCCGCCGAGAGCCACCAGCTCCGCAGGCCTGAGGCACAGCACCGCCATCCCCAGGATGCAGCAGCCCACCTGCAGCACCGGTGAGGGTGCCATGAGGCCGGCCATACCCCCGGCACGTCTCCTGCCCCTCAGGGGGTGTTAGGCCGGGGGTACCAGATCAGGCCTCACACTCAAGACCTAGGCCCTGTGGCCACGGGCGCGCGACCAGGGCGCTGAGGGGGCGCTGAGGGGCGGCGGGCCCCGCCTGGCGCGCGGCTAGAAGACCGTTAGGCGCGCGAGCGCCCCACCAGTTAAGGGCCGTTAGCCGCACGCGGGAAGCCACAGCCCTACCTGTGAGATGAGGGGGGGGGAAAGCAGGGTGGGTGGGCAAGGAGGCAGCGCTACTATCTCCGTGCCGCCGCCATCAACCGAATACGGCGCAGCCCCGCCCGCCCGCGGCGGAGTCTCCCATGCCCCAGAGGAGGGGTTTGGACGCGTCCCGTGGGGGGAGGAAGCCCGTCCCTGCACGCCACAAAATACAACCAGCGGGAAGGGATACCAGCACGACAGACTCCGCGAACGGGTTTTGTTTCCCCTGCTCGAGCGAAAAACACACCGCGCCAACTCGCCGGCGGGTCTTTTCCCCCCCGCGCACCGGCCGGATGGCTGCCGCCCCGCGCCCGTTTCCAGGAGACGGCACCAGACGCCGGAAGCGGAGCGGAGCCGCCATTGGGCCGGGAGGCGCCTTCGTCAGAGCTGGTTGCCTCTGAGCGCGGGGCCGGCGGGGAGTTCCCGGATGTCGCGAAGGCGAAGGGGGCGGTATCTCCCTGGGGATGGGGCGGGGCGTCAGGGGCGCAGCCGCCCCGTTGCCAGGCAACCGCCAGTGGCGGGCTAACGGTCGGGGAGGCTGAGGCGGCGCGGCGGGAAAGACACGGTGAACCCAGGGGACGGGGACGGGGACGGGGACGGGTCGCGCCCCTCACGGGGGGCTCCGGCAATGCTCCGCCGCTCTTAGTCTGAGCCCCTGGGGCTTTATTTATTAAACTTGCGTAGGCCTGTTGTCGGACAAGGCAACGCATAGGGTCGTCGGTCCTGACATGGCAATCTGTAAAGTCTTCACTGGGGGGCGCTTTGTTATGACAACTTTTAGCCCTTGGAAACAAGCGTTTTCCATTTTTAGCAGTGAAGTCGAGTTCTCGCATTAGTTTTTTCATCCTAGGGTGGTCTGATGTTGGGTGGTTTTAAGGCCCCTGAACGAGAGGTAATGGTTTTAAATTGAAAGAGGAAAGACTTAGGTTAGATACTAGAAAGAAATTATTTGCTTTCTGAGGGTGAGGGTGGCGAGGCCCTGGAACAGGTTGCCCAGAGAAGCTGTGGCTGCCCCATCCCTGGAGAGGTTCAAGGCCAGGCTGGATGGGGCTTTGA
>JAOTQQ010000012.1:44827723-44872853 GCA_026546715.1 Gallinago undulata
GGTTCAAGGCCAGGCTGGATGGGGCTTTGAGCAACCTGGTCTGGTGGGAGGTGTCCCTGCCCAGGGCAGAGGGGTTGAAACTGGACGATCTTTCCTTCCAACCCAAACCATTCTATGATTCTATCAGTCTAAAATATTTTAAAGACATCTAGTACGTCTTCCTAAGGGAAGTTGCAAAGAATTATGTTTTACCTGTTGTCCCACCTTCACCTTGACCTTCTAACAGGTTTGAACCCAAAGTCAACACGATTTGATAAAAGAAATAGTGTTCTTAACAGGAAGGAATCAATGTCTCTTTAGGTTGTATAACAGATGGTCAGATTTTTTTCACTCCCACTGTAGAAAAGATTTCAAGACAAATTTAAATGCCCCTAACACTGAAAAAAAAGGGAGGAAAAAATCCAAACCACTCTGTTTGGGAGAGGGATGTTATAAAGGTATCAGCTGCAAGAAGGGGTTCAGTTTTGTGTCAGTGCTCCATACAGGTTTAATTTTTGCTGGTTTATTGGATATTCATATAGAATTGACCAGACTCACGAGCATTGAAAAATATCATGTGCGTATATAGGGTAAAATAGCAATTTCAGATCCTGTCCCATTCTTCAGCATATGTTTTTAGCAGTTACAGAGTAGATCTGTAATTACCAATGAAGCTACTGCTTTTTGCACAAGCAAAATTAATTTTTCATTTCTCTTTTAATGTAAATGAGTAGTTGAGTAGATATAAATAAACTGAATGCATATGTAAATGTCACCTGATTTCTTTGAGTAAGCACAATGAAAGTATGCTTTGAAGAAGGATTTATTTAGATTTTAGAAAACTGTATTTTATCTTTGACTCTGATGAGGGTGACCGATATAAAGAAGAAAAGAACATTAGCCCCATTGCAGACCAGTCCTGACAGCAGTTCAGTTTGAAGACAAATCTTAGAAGAGTCATTTAATTTCATTGTCCCTGTCCAAGAGGGCAAAACTAAGGCACAATAACTATCAAGTCACTGCCTTTGCTTCCCTATTTCTAGTATTTCATCCTATGTACAGCTTTATGCTAAAGACCAGCTTAGGAATTTTTTTTTATACAAAGGGGTTAGATATCTCATTTTGAGTGAGTAAGATGGTATGAAATTTAGCATTAACAAAGTCTTTTGAGGTCTTCATATAACAGTGCCAATAGCATTACAAGGAACTGAGAGAAACACGAAAGAATGCTTTAATAACAAATAACTCAGAGATTCATGGACTTTCAAATCAAATGTCTTCATCTGAAGAATTTTCATTGTAATTAGTAGCAGACACGGGGAACTGGTTGACTCATAGCTGTCCTTCTCTAGTACCTCTTAGGAATTATAGCACTTTTTGGTTATTGACACACACTTCATTACATGTCTCTATCTTTCTCACCATCTGAGTACACAATTTCAATAGACTCCAGATGGGGAATTTCCCCTTTGATTCAGTATAAGAATCGGGAATTCTCTCTTCAAGTGTGTTGCTAGCAGTACAAGAGCTATCTTGAAGAAAGAATCTAAATAAAAATACGAATCAGGCCTGTAATTTTAAGACTCTTATGTTTGGTCTTTTTCTTCTTGTTTTAGTCTGTTACTCCTTCAGTCTGTTACTGAACATGACTTCAAGCATTGTACTCAGCTGCAGTGAACTTCTCTGTGGGAATATTTTCAACATTCTAGAATAGAATGCAAAACATTCTTTCTGCTGTTTGCACCATTTCAATACTCTTAGCAATCTGTACAGCAAACTCAGCCTTGGTTTTTGCCCTTATTATATGGGACAGTCAGATGTAATCAAATTCTTGTTCTCAAATAAATATATGATCTAATTTAAGGAAAACAGATCTTGTGATTGAAACCACGTAGTTCAGGAATGCTTAAACACTTCACTGCTCTACTGTCAGTGGGTACTGAGGAAGGCTCTGACATTTAGCCTGGTTCCCGAAAGTCTGACTAGTAGCCGGTAATACTAAGCTATGTTTCATGTTTTGTTTTCCTTTAGTGAGAAGACCTGTTCTTTTGTTTGCTCTAGTGTCCATTGAAGATGCTGCACACTTCTGGTTTATGCTGTCACATGTACGAGGTTCTCTCCCAGCTATCATGATTACTCATGCTGTATCCCATCTTGCTAGTACATGGTGTTTCTTTCTATTCCAGACTAACCCTGTTCTCAAGAGAGTTTCTATTCTCATCTCATCTGGGTATGATGATTTAGTGCTCATATATCATATTTTTATGTTCCATTTGCCTTGACAGTTCTGTCATTCCTGGGAGGTACATGGGGCTGCTTTTCTGGTCTTTGACCATTTTAGCAGAACAATGACATGGACATTTTATCTTGCAATTTTTATTCTCAGATTCTTTTCCAACATCCCTTTGAAATTAGCACATACTTTCATTGTTTGAGTGAAACTTTGGTGTGTTTTTCTTTCTTTTTGCTGCATTTCTGTGGTAATATTAAGGTTCTCATGATTTAGTCACCTCGGTTTTCTGGTACAAGGTATTCAGTGGTCCTTCCCAAAGTCATCAAATAAATTCAAATGTCATAGTCTCAGTATTGTAAGCTGATGATATTTGGTTGTAGCAATGTTGTTTCGAATTCTTTTGGTAGCTTCTGGGATTTTTCTATTTGGAAATTTGTTTTTTCAATCATAGAGCTGACCTTTTCACTGCAATTTCTGCAATAGTATTTCTTGTCCTTGCCGATGTGCTTGTTTCACTGGTAAGGCAAAAACTATTAGTGGTTTTTTTTATAAGAACAGAGCTCCCAATCTCATCTCGCTGGATCAACTTGTAAGGTCACCGGTACTGCATGCATAGCATGCCTGTGTTACCTCTTCCTCCATTATGGTCTCAAAGCTTTGCATATGGCTAAGATTTGGAAGAGATGTGGTAAGATTTTTAATACTGAGTTTAATACCTTTAAAGGTTGGCATATTTCAAGATACTTTTATCTTCCCAAAATCACTCAGTTTCCTTGGGAAGTCAGCAACCGCTCTGGATATGGTACTGAAGTAAAAACCAACTTCCTCTTTTTTTTTTTCTTTTTTTCAGTTTGTTTGTTTGTTTTTATTTAGTTTTATCTGCTAATGAGATGGGGTTAATTGTTACAGACTACCACAGCTTCTGCCAGGCATTCCTCATATCACATTCCTGAGTATCGTCAGCTCTGATGCTGGTTTGGGAGGCTGGCTGGCAGAGCTGGTATTTTTCTGCTGCAAGGTTCACTACACACAGAATTCTTAACGCCTAAGCCTACCTGCTGGTTTCCAAAATATGATGAGATGCCCACCTTGCTTATGCAGGAAGGCTAATCAAAATCTTGCTTTTCAGTGACTATCATGCTTCTTATGTAGTTTTGAGACTATGTAAAATTATTAGTGATGCTTTCTTTTTCTGTGTATTTCAGTGTTCTTATCAGTTTTTGTTCTAATGCAATAGGAAGTGCATAAAGCAGATGCTATACTGGTTGAATTATATCATCTGTTCTAGGTATAACATGTTGGAAGGACATCCCATTTTCTTCAAATACATTCAGCAGTTTGGACTCACGCAAGAGTCAAATGCTTTGTTATGAAGTACAGATTCACTGTTTCAGCAGAAAGCAATGGCTTTTATGTTGCGTATTCTGAAGATTCAGAATATTCTTTGCATCATGATTAGAATTCACAATGTCTTGAAGGTATTATCATTATTCCACAGTGTAATTTTAATTTGTCTTTCCTTGATTGCACTTTTTTTTTTTCCTTTTGTTGCAAAATGCATGCCCGGCACATTTATCATTATCCCACTATCTTGCATTTAATTTCCTCTTTGTTTGTGCACTTGTTTTCACTTCAAATGCTAATCTGAGCTTTACAAACTATTTATTTCATCTTGCATTTCATTAACATCAAATATGTGCAAACCCCATCCTCTGAGTCACTGTTTGCTTTCTTCATGTTTTCAGACTGTAAGCTCTGGAATGATACTCTTCTTTTTGCCGTAATTATTATATATGATCCTCTCTGCAGGGCATTTTAAATGAGTTTTCTCCTTAAGACCTTTTACCTTAATTTTATTTGTCTCCTCTGTGTTTATGCTTTAGCTTGCATGTAAACTTCTACTTTTCGGATTTAACTTCTCATTTTTCTTGTGTTCTTTTTCAAATTACTTCATAGATCCTTTTAAAGGACTTGCAGCATTTCTTAGTCCATATAAAAGTGTGAGAAATGGGGCCAGTAACACCAGGTATCAGCAGTAAGAACAAAAAGAAGCAGCACCACAACTCCTTTCTTCTTAAATCCCCAACACAGCTATTCAGGATATGTTTTATGTGATATGGTTTAGTGATATTTTTTTTTCTCAGATCATTTGTTCATGCCTGTTGGAATTATCTTGTTCTCTGAGGTTAAAATCACCTACTTTACAGTCATAGCTGTAATTGGAATCTTCGGCTGACAAAACAACCAGAGATTTCTGAAACTGAATTTTCAAATGCTGTAAAAGCAATATTGTATTCTGTGATTGGTTTACAGGAATTATAAAGGAAGGTCTGGAGACAGCAAGTGAGGAACATGCAAGAAAAACAACAGCATGCTCACTGAAAAGTGTATTTGATAAGTCTTCTCTTTTAGCAGGGCAGAAATAAGAATTGTCTTCTAGAGATGTTATCAAGGAAGAAATAACAGTGATAAATATAATGTAATAATCAAGAAGAGAGAGGAAATGAGGAGGATAATGAAAACAAATAGAGCACAGAACCCTAGGAAACTTTTTAAAGTATCTAGTTACTGTGTCGATTGCCAGCTTCAGAATTGCTAGGTGGATTAATTGAGGTAGTGTTAAGAATAGGACAGAGAATGCTTGTATGCACTAAAGTACCACGCAAAAAAAAATCATGAGGAGGACTGGGTGCAGCAAGTAAACAACTGCTACCATATTCCACGGCCAGCATCCAGACACCCACCTTGCACGCGAGGGGCTGGGAATCCTGTAGTTCCAGGTTCTCTCCCCTGATGTACTCCCACACTCTGTGTTTGTGTATAAATAGTGTGTGTCATTGACATTTTTCCCACTGTGAAGGACTTCTGCTGACTCTAACAGGATGCTTTTCAGTCTCAGCAGCACATCTCAAATCCTCATTCCTTACAGACGTGACGGGTCAATTGGTTCTCCTCAACAAGAAGTTTCTAATCATGCAGACTTCTTCCTCTCTAATTTTGGTGTGACTCTTCACTTTTCCACTTCTTGGTTTTCCATCTGCTGCAGATCATTTCTGCCTTCTGTTTTTTCAATATCAGATTTTCTTCCTGTGCTCTGGTTCCAAGATGCCTCTATTGTGCATCTTCCTCTGGTTTTGCGGAACTGAATTTTTTTTTAATCCCTTACCAGCCTATCTTTGTTTTTTTTTTTTTTATTGCCATTCTGTAAAGCCCAGAGTAATTCTGCTCCTCAAAAGTACTTCTTCGTTTACAGACCACTCCTCCCCACTGCTGCCTTTGGTTTATGTTACACCTCATAAAAATTGCCCAGCTGCTGCTGAAAAGCTCAATCCATTTTTTGCAAGCGCTTGGTCTTGTTCCTTCTCTTGTGCAACCTCTGCCACTCATCTGACTCTCTTGTTAACTGTTTCAGGAATTAATCCGAAAACTATCTTTTTTAAAAAGCCTCCTGATTTAGCTTGTTCACTGGCTAAGCCCCAGGGTCACACGTATACAAGACTGGGCACAAAGGAAGCAATGGGAGGACCCAGCTGAGGGTGAGAAGTGGAGGGACCAACCTTTTCAATGACACCTACATGTTCGACTTCCTAGCAGTAACATGTAGTTTCTGTTAGGGAGGAGTTAGATGAGACTACCAAGATGATTTATGAGTGTGGTGTCACCAAAGGGATGGTCCTGTTCCTCCCAGCCAAATGGTTTCAACTCTTCCTTGGTGCTCACTCCTGATACTTTTATGACTTCAGGGTGAACCTATTCAGTTCACCATTCCGGCAGAAAACTGACAAGGAAAAAAATATCATTAGTTCTCTGCCAGGTTAGTAAACTGAGTCACTCACCAGGGAAAAACGCAGGAGTGCCTGGCTCCTCCACAGGAGATGCGGAGAGAGCAGCCTGCTCCTTTGGGGAGCAGCAAGCTTTGGGGTTGACTCACTCACCCCATCTAACTGCACCCTTAGTCACTTCCAGGGGATCTGCTTGGCAAGCGCCTGTGAATCCTCTCTTGTCCCTGTTTCTCCTCTCTTTTCTGTCACCCAGGCACGTCCCCATCTGTGATTCTCTTTGTTTGCATCTGTAAAGCGTTGGTTCATTTCTTCTTGTGGGTTATTTGGGGTCAAACCCCAAATACATTTGCACTCGCTGGAGGTTAACACACATCCCACGTTTCCGGAATCCTGTCACCAGCACAACTGCAACTTTTTTGTCTTACCAGCTGTAACCTTGGACACCATTCTGTTCTTCCCCTGCCAGTAAACACACACCAATAGTTCTGTGAGCTGCAGAAATAAGAAGTCATGACTTCCTCTGGGTTTCTTTTTCTTTTTAAAATTAGATTTATTAAAACTTGGATCAAAGCTTTTCTCTGTCAGTGGGACATTAATAACAAGTCTTTTTTCCTCTGGGGATATTCTGGCATCTAATAACTTCTTGCACTCGATACTGCAACTTTCCTCTCCAAGAGGGCACGGGCAAGATTCCTCTGCTTCGTTCCCCTGCCACACTTCAAGAAACACGTAATTTGAATGTCTAGCTTTCACCGCGACCCTCTCTCTCCTATTCCCGTGCTGGTTCTTCTGCCCACCGGTGTCCCTGCAGCCGGGCTGGGTGCTTGGCCAGGGTCATTCAAAACCGAGAAGGCCGAGGTGGCCCAAAGAAATCCCAACCCCCCCAGCCCCTTTGGCCGGCACACGGCGGGGACCCCAGCGGCTCCGCGGGGAGGAAGGGCCGGGCAGACCCTCCCCGCACCGCGGCCGGTCCCTCTGCGCCTCCCGAACCGACCCGGCTCGCTTTGTCCTGGCCGCTACCGACCCAGCTACAACCTTCCCCGAGCCGGGGGAGCCGCCTGCTCACCTCCCGCGGGAGGCAGCCCTCTCACGGCGCCGGGAGCCCGGCACCGGCCGAAGCGGCGGGGAGTTAATTCCCAGGCGGGCGGACCGCCGCCGACCGGGACGGGGGCGAGCGGTGACGGGCAGCGCTGCCCGCAGTCACCTTCGGGCTAGTCCGCTTAGCGGCAAACAGTTCCCGTTGCGGAGAGACCCCCCGCCCGCTCCCGCCGGCCTCGCCTGCCCGGGCCGCGGCAGGGGGCCGGTTGCCCGGCGACGAAGCGGCCCCTCCTCCGCGGCAGGGCTGGGCCATGAGGTAATGGCCGCCGGGGGGCGGGGGGAGCGCTGCGACGAGCGAGCCAGCGGCCTCCGCGGTGGCCGCCGCCGGCAGTCCCCTTCCCGCTGCCCCCCCAGCGGCGGCGGCGGGCGGCACCGCAGCCCCTAAGGTGTCCGCGCCGCCTCCTGCTACCGAGGAGGCTCCCCCCGGCCCGGCCGGCTAAAGGCGAGCGGAGGAACCCTGAGGAGAGCCACCGGTAGCCGCCCCACGTGTGCCGCCGCCCGTCCGGCTGGCGGGAGGGGCTTGCAGCCGTCCCCGGGCGCCGCTTGAGAGCGGGGAGCTGCGGCGGCGGCCCGGGCGGAGAGACCGGGGGCGGAGGGCACATGAGGCGCGGGCAGGAGGAGGGAAAAGCCGCCGCCGCCGCAGCGACCAGCCGGCCGCAGCACCCCGCACGCCGCCGTCCCTCAGCGGCGCGGGCTGAGGGAGAGCCGTGAGCGGAGAAGCAGCCCGGAGGTGGCCGCCGCCGGCAGCGACGCTCCCCCGGCCCGCGGGGAGGGGGGCGCCGTCGCCCGCGCCCCGCTGCCCGGGGGGCCCGGAGCCGGGTGAGTGCACGGTGTGTGTAACCGGGGACACGGTGGTGGGGGGGGGTGACACCGGCCTTCGGCCCCGCTCGCCCTCAGGTGAGCGAAGGGGGGGGCGGGTGTCCGTGAGGGGGGTGTCTGGGCGCTGCGCCGCGGCGTTGCGGGGGGCGAGGCCTGCGTCGTTCGCCGGGGAAAGAAACGGGGGCAGCGGCTCCTCCTCCTCGGGCCCCTGCAGGCCGGCGGCGGGGCGACCTTTACAGCCGGCTTGCTCCGGGGCGAGTGGAGCGCCCTGGCTTCGATGCCCCTGCTCTTTTGTCTCTTTCCCCTTCCCCCGGTGAAGGAAGGAGGCAGTTGGGTGTTATTGTTTACTGAAGGTGAAAAATCGCTTGCAGAACTTGGCCCGTGAATTATTTACAGGTAAACTGCTGATGGTGTCCTTTGGAAGGTCCCCCTGCTTACAGAGATGGCTTTCCTAGCCTTTGGGGAGGGACATACTGAACTTGGTTCCTCAGTGTCAAGGGTTACGGATAGCTTTTGGCAGTGTATCTCTGTTTAAAATGACTAAAATATTCCATTTTGGTTTTGTTTTTTTTTGAAATTCGAAGTTCCAGGGTCTGTTTTGGTTTGCAGCTGATAGTTTTGAACTGAATGTTTGGATGAGCTTATTTTCAAGTAAAATTAGAGAAGAGTAGGAAATACCTCCAAAAACGGAACATCTGTTAAAGGCTGGGAGTCTGGGCTTCTTTTTCTCCCTTGCTCAGACTTTGGGAGAAGTCTTCCATGTGGACGCTTTTCTCTGCCTCGCAATCTGTAACCTTATTTGAACCTTTCAGTCCAGCGAGATTAAATCCTGGATGTAGTGGTTTTTGCAATCGGAAAAGAATAGCAGAAAAAAACCCAACAGCAATAAAACAAAACAAAAAAAAAAACGCTCACAAACCCAAACTAAACCAAAACCAAAACAAACAACAGTTATGATGACTGGTTTGCCATATGTGCAAGCTGCTTCACTGCGATGCATTATACAGTTTCATGTACTGTAACACCCTGAGCTCCTGATCATAACGGAACTGAGCTGCCTTTAAACGTGATTGTTCCTAGTAGGGCTCTTCTGGAGCACCCATAAGAAGCCCGGAGGAAGGAGTACTGTCCCCTAGCGAAGGAACCATAGTCACAAAGCTGTGCCTTCTCTGAGGTGCTGCAACCTGTTTTAATTGAGCCAGAGCAACCTGTGATGGTGACAGATAAGAAAATTATATGAAGCCAGGACTGTAGTTATTACTTCTGGTTTTCAATGAGCATCATTATGAGGGAGGAAATACAGAAGGGTAAAAATCCTAATGGAATTTCCTAATAGTTTTCAGCTAGGGAGTTAAGCGAAGACCAGATGGCTGTATATGTGGATAGATTTTAAATGTCTGTTGAAGTAAAACAAAAGTTTCCGTGATTTCCACAAATGGACTCTCACTTGCCAGTGGATTGAACTGCAAGGTGGATGACAGTAGTGGGAATAAGCAGAGTCTCTCTGGATCTAGTGCAAAAAAAAAAAAAAGCCCCTAACCAAACAGAAGTCTTGTAGTTCATAACTGAGCTTGGTGCCTGTTTGGGGGAACTGGGTAGCACACCAGTACGCTGAGGAAGCGTTAATGTGATTAGGCACATACATTTGTATATGTGGTGTTCCACGTTTGATATATGTATGCGTAAAATCTCAGTGAAATCTGAAGTTGTTGCTGCAACCTCTGAGCACCTGACTCATTTTTAATCCAGAGTCCTGACTAGTGAAGCGGTACCAGCACGTGATCTGCAAGTTTTGCCATGTATATTAATGGATGTTAATTTGGCACTCTGTCAGTTTGTGGAATGCAGGTGAGAGTTGGTGGGAGTAAGTGAACTTCCAGAGAGCAAGATCAGATGGAAGAGATTTGCCTGGAACTGTTTGGAACTCCTGTTCTTTCTCTCTGCTGCAGCTCATGCTTGAGCTCCTTGCCGCTTCACACATTCTGTGTCTCTAACAGATTACCAGCTGCTTTTGTCGAAGTAATTTGATCCTAACCTTTCCATGTCCTCTGAGGATTTTGAATTTTGAAATATTCTAGCCAATCTACTTTGGGATAGAAAAATGAGATTAGTATTGTAGAAATGAGTGCAGGTTAAATATTTTTGTTTTAAATGTGCACTTGATCAATACTATCATATCCTACTGTTGTTGCTGTATAAATATGAAATTAGTACTAGGAAAAATGCTGAAACTTCCCACTGTGTCTGCTGGGATATAAGTAAGCTGAATGTAAGAATTGCTTATTTTTTATTTTTCCTAATAGCTTGGCAGAAAGAATTCTCAGAATGAGTGCTATTGAGGCAACATCTGCAATATTGAAAGGCAAGAAGTTAAAAATAAACCTTTCACTCTTTTTTAAAAGCTCTATGTCTTTTTCTTTTTGACAGTTCCCTATGTTACTTACCCTTGGGAGAGGGGAGATAATAAGGTAGTGTATGAGTTATGTTTGTTTGAAATCTATTTCTGTCCAAAGTCTTTAAAACAATTTTCCTTGATTTCTCAGAATTGGGGTGGTTTAGCGCTCCTGTTAATAGGAACACAAGTAGCACCTGTGGGACATCATTTATTTTGTGTTGTCTGGATGTGGTACTTCAGGTTGGTGGGGTGTTTCTTGGTAGTTTGCAAAAAAATGGTGTGTTCTTTGTTTCCAGATTTGAAATAGATACCTCTTACCCTGCCCCAATAATGACTGTTCTGTTTGCAAAAATGGGTGCTGCCTCTAGTAAGTTTCCAATATGAGGCTGGGTACTTCATTTGTGTTAACTTCTTTAATAACCTCATTTTAACTCTTACAAAACTGTCGATTTCATGCGCTGCTTATTTCGCAATACCCCCATGTCAGTGCAAGAACAGACAGGCCAGAGTGACGTGAGAAGCCCGGATAACTAAAATAGGGATTTAGGAGCTGTGTTTTAGCCTGTTGGTGAAAGGACTATTGTTGATCGGTAGGCTGTTAGAACTGGCTCTGTTTTCATTTGAACTATCCATGTCTCCAGATGTGCACTGCATTTCTGCCTATGTAAGTAGTGATGCTACCAAGATTTAAAGAATAAATACACTTAAATTGTGTGTAAAATGACCAAAGGCATACTGGCATCTTGTTGTTCCTTTTTAGTGCTGTGAACGAGATTGTCATTCGTGTGTTGCATAAGGGCTATTAAAAGGAATCGATTCCAGCAGCTCCTGCACACCCAGTGGCTTTCAGAGTTGTCATAAAAATATAGTTAATGGGAGAAATGCTTTCTACTCATTAAATAACAGCTATTGCATCTCAGTTGAAGGCAGCTCACTTAATGTCTGAAACTTTGTAATGCTGGAACTGTTAAGCTGGTTTGTGGTCTCCAATACCTGTGCTGTAAAAATATGTTTCTGAGTCACGTTTTTTATCATTAACACTCCCTAAGCAATGCCATTGCCTCCTTGGAATGCTGCACCTGTATGGAGGGCTCAGTTTTTGGGATTCAGTTGGTTGTGGAATCGGGCTACTGGGAGAGAAAAAAATTTTGAGAATTAACTTCCTGTTAATGTGGGCTTTACAAGATACCAGTTGGTGTCTGATTCAAACCCTTCCTGCTTACTCTGTGGTTTGACTGAGATAGCTGTGTGAGTTTACAAGCACTCTTATATTTTACTTTGTAGTGAATAACATGATGACTCCGAAATAAATTTCATGCGTTCACTGCTAACACTCTGTGTCTAAAACTGCCCTCTGTCTGAACTTTGATTCATCAATATTTCTCTTTTTATTTGAGCCTATTGATTACGGTGCAAAAAGTCATGCTATATAGTCATCCTGCTTATGGTTGCCCAGCTAAGAGGCTTATTGATAGCACAAACAGATTAGCTCAGAGAGAATTCTTAGATTCAATTATGCTGGCAGATCTGCTTTAGTTAAATCGGTTAGTGACTGTAGTGGGGTCGATTCTTTGCCTTATCTTGCAGCTTCTCTGGACAGGATTATCTAACCTTGCAGTCCATTAGATGCTGTAAACCCAAATGACGCTGCTGCTCGGTAACTGTCATATTTCCCCGTGTGTACAGTGTTTATTTAATTTATTTTGTTAGTTTGTTTGCTGTTAAGTATGCCAGTGGATTAATGTATATTAGAGCCCTGTTGCCTTTGCTTGCATT
The DNA here is from genome assembly GCA_026546715.1 of Gallinago undulata. Taxonomy (NCBI): domain Eukaryota; kingdom Metazoa; phylum Chordata; class Aves; order Charadriiformes; family Scolopacidae; genus Gallinago; species Gallinago undulata. The sequence continues at coordinate 44,839,806 of JAOTQQ010000012.1, forward strand.
TATAGCAGAAGTTCAGAACACTGTAGCAGTCAGAGAAATAGAAAAGGAGGAAGGAAATGCGAGATGAGTTTGGTTTAAAAGCTCTTGCAGAGTTTCATTATTGGCGTGTTCGGTACCATGTTGCTGCTAGGCACAACAAATTTTCCTCTGGCTGTGGATTCCCTCTTCTATCCCCTTCCCTATCACGGTGCTGTGAATCAACTCTGTGACTCGGTTAAGAACTGTTTTGAAGGTTAATTTTCAATCAGATTGTCTGTCCTCTGGGCAGCTGAGCAGCTGTTAGCAGTGAGGTGAGGGAAGCAACAGGAGTAAGTGGCTGAGGCTTTGGTGTCAGGGGGAAAGTCTTCAATGAGCATAAGCTGATTTTGAAACTGCTACGCCCTAAGCTCTGGTATAACCAACACCAGTTGGTTGATGAGATGCTAATGCTGTGCCTGACAATAACCTGCTACGTATTTGTGTGCTTAGGGAGTATTCCTGGTTTCCAGCACCTGTATGAACAGAAGAGAAATTCTCAGTAGTTGATGTTCTTAGGCTATTACACAGACATCGTCCTCTACAACACAGAATGGGAATATATTTAAGAATAAATGTGAGTATTTTTATTATGCTTTCAGTTCAGGCTTCATTTGAGTGCTTTTTCCGGAGCAAGATGCCCACAATTTATAGTCTATGTTGTGAATAATGCAATCTTCAAAACAGAATGTGTAAGACAGTTTGATTTCATATTTACAAAGTAATATGAACTAACTTTAGGGGGGGTAAAGAGTGTTTTCTTTCTCACTCCTTCACTTAGTGGTTCTTAGCAGGCTTTCTCTTGTTAAAACATAAAAAATCAGCAGAGCCTTTTTCCTTAAGTTTTGTAACATCAGCAGGTAAATGTTTTCTTTCATAGACCATGAGACCAGAAAGAACAACTGGATGATCTAGTTTGATTATCAAAACTATGAGTTTATGGCTCCATCCTGAAGAGTTTTGATTCGAGTTAAGACTTAATTATGTGTTTGTAGTCATCTAGGCATCTATGTTGGGGTTTTTTCCATTTCTATATTTTTAACTTATAGGATGTGTTCTGAAGGATTTGGAAAGTAGAAGCAGGAGGTTTTGATAAGACAGTCACTTTTATTCCCCGTACGGCTTTTAATTTGTGAATCTCTTACAACTTTGCAGAAGGTCTGTCAATACTTTTAAGTCTTATATGTAGTAAAGTACTTCTGTAGTTTCTTTTTGCTGACCCCTTAAGGAAATCAGTAAACACCAGGATGAAAATGACTGGTGTAGAGAGAAAGTGTAAAGAAGAGAAATACGAAGTGATTAAGTGTTATATTTCTGGGATGTTGCCGGCAACATGTTGTGAAAGAACAAAGTTGACTTCATGGTCCTGCGTGAAGAAGGGAGCTCTGTGGAACGTGTTCTGCTTTTTGTTTGCTGGATCACAGCATGGTTAAGGTCAGAAGTGATTTCTGGAGGTCATTTGGTCCAACCCCCCTGCTCAAACAGGGCCATCTACAGCCAATTGCCCAGTTTGGGGTCAGACATCTGAGTATCTCCAAGGATGGAGATTCCACAACCTGTGCCAGTGCTCAGTCACCCTCACAGTGAAAAAGCGGGGGGAACCTTCTGTGTTTCAGTTTCTGTCCATGGCCACTCGTCCTGTCACTGGGCACTACTGGAAAGAGCCTGGCTCCATTGTCCCTGCGATCCCCCTTCCAGTATTTATATGCATTGATGAGATTCCCTCGAGCCTTCTCTTCTCCAGGCTGAACAGTCCCAGCTCCCTCAGCTTCTTCTCGTAAGAGAGATGCTCTGGTTTCCCTTCTTTGTGTTAGTGGCCCTTCTGTGGACTCTTTCCAGTATGTCCATGGCTCTTACATGAGGGAGCCCAGAACTGCACAGAGTACCCCAGGTTCTGCCTCACCAGAGCTGAGGGGAAGGATCACCTCTCATCTCCCACCTGTCTTAGAGCTGTTAAAGAGAAAACATAAGAACCACCACCCCCACACACACCATGTAACAGTTCCAGTGCTTCAAACAAAACATGGAAAACTGCTTATCATTAGTTTTCAGTGAAGTTTAAAATAACGCTGAGTTCACTTCTCCTATATTTTAATAGTGTAAGAAAATGTTCACAGAGTGGAGAAACATGTATAGCCTAGAGAGGAAGAATTAAAGCTGTGGATACATTGTAATAGTTACTTGCACATCTTTGAGGACATTAGTTGGTTACTGTGAATTGAAATAGATCGGTGTAGTTCTATATTGTATGTTCACATAAATTCTCCTTTTTAAAGGCAATTGCTGGTAATGTTGTATTGGACTTTAATTTCACGCAAGTCTAGACTCTGCATGAATTATGGTTTTACAGCAGCCAGAGAGTACCAAAGAGCAGTTTTGTTTTGAAGAGAGAAGTATTTTTTTTTATTTAAATTACATCAATTTCTGCTGCTTGTGGGAAATGGGGCCTTTTACACTGAGTGTCCTGTTAAGTGTTTGTGTAAATGGAGCTTGTATTACTAACAACATTGCCTGTCCCAGAAAGCCCAGTTTCACCATCGGATACTGCACATTTGTGTGCTTCACATGGGGGCACTGTCCACTCCTCTGCGGTAAGCAGAAACCTTACACTTCAAATCCATGCAAACATGTTGTCCAAATGGTACCTCTGAAATGAGCAGATCTGGAACAATGACCAAGTCCTTAGGCTGTCCTTTAAACCTGTCTTGAATGGATTTATTTTTTTTCTCTTTGCAGCTGTGACTGTTTGTACTAGCTGTGTCTCTGAGGGGGTATGCACTGTTGATCTGAAGTGATGAGGAGGAAATCCATCTTTCTGATGTTATGGTTTCTTATTATAGATTTTCTCCTGTAGTCACAAATTGCAGAAAGGAGTGGTAGACTACTGTTTTATTGTTGTAATGCTACAGTAATGATCACTTCCAGGAATTTGTGGTGGGGGTGGAGATTAATGTTTACCGAAAACATTACCTTCTTTGAGGCTTTGGTCCTGTAATTAATTCTGCAAACCTGTGTGTGTGAAGGTCATAGCAATACCAGCCCTTTATGGCTCTCTTTCCTCAGGGTTATGTCATCTTGTCAAGTAGCAGGTGAGCATGTTATGATTTGACCCGGGTACTTGTGGCTGATCTGAGAGCCATACATTTCCAGTATAAAGCAATCTGAACTGAAAGTGCTGCTTCTGGTTGTCTGAAATGTTTATAACCTTGGATTACTCTTGTATTTGTTCCCTAGAGTTTTACTCCATAACGGTTTTCTCAAAAAAAGTTGTTTTACAAGACCTCCAAAGCTGTTAGAATGAAAAGACGGTGTTAGATACTGCAGTTATCTGGGAGAATTCAATCTTGTCCTAAAGTCCAAAGTGATCTTTACTGCCATGCTATTGGATGTGGGTTATCCTATCATTTTTCTGCAGAGAACATTGAGTTCTCCACAGCTGTCACTTGTACTGCTCTTATCTACTACAGGAGATTTCATTTAGGAACTGTTGGACCTCAGGCAAATGCAACTTTCTTAAATACTTTGCCCTTTTACTTTTGAAAAACTACAAGGTAAACTTCTGATTTACGGAGTTCGTTTAAACATTCAGGAGTCACCAACGTCAGTCTTCTCTTACTTTGCAAAGGATGAAGGGGGTCAGCAAGGTCAAAACATTCGACTGAGGTAATTTGGAAGTTGGTAGCAGTATTAGAATTAAGTCTGGTTCTTGTGAATCTCTGTTTTAAGCCCATCAGTGGATTGACTGTGGTATTAGCTATTCAGGACCTTGTAGGGTAGAGTATCTGAATGAGACAGCCTCCTCAGTAGATGAGTGTTGCACCTGCACTTTTTTATCTACACTACTAAGGTTGATAGTGTACACTGCTAATTCTCCTACAACAGAAAAACTCCAGGTGGAGCAGAAGACTCTCCTTTTTCTGGAGTGTGTATGATTTGCTCAAGTAATTTTGAGTGCGTTTTATGGAAGCTTTAAATACATGTCTGGCGGACAGGTTGGTCAGTATGAAACGGTGCTACTATTACGATAGTGATTTTAGGGAGATTTCTGTATTCTTTCTGACTTCAGTAAAAGTCAAAGATGGACTGTTAAGCTAACCACAATGTACTACTGTGAAGAAGATTAGTGTTCAAAATGTGAGTCTGGGATTTTCACAGGCTGGGAACACTGCACATCCAAGAGACAAATGCCATCTCGCTCTGCTCACTGATGACTTATCTAGAAAAGTCAGAGTCTCAGAGCTTCTTGAGCCTGACTTGCTAACCTCCCCCCTCCAAGAGTTAACACTGCACCTGTTTTGTAGTATTTATCAACTTTCAGTATTTTAACTTTCAACATACCTGCTGTATGTTACCATAAAGGAACTAAAATATAAAGTTTTGTTATTGATGTCCTACCGTACTGCATGTGAGGAAAGATAAGAGGGAAATAAGATGTTTTCACTTGAAATGTCTGGATAGGAATCTTTTGTTTGTTTTGTTCATGGGGATATTACTGTCTCTTTTAGATATATATATATATATAAATAAAAGAAATTTAGATACCTGCTTTTGTGGGATGAGTACAGTATTAAAGCTGGGAATGTTTGTAAGCAGAAGCAAAGATCATAAACAAGTGTAGTTGAAAGGGAATAAACATAGAGATAGCAGTTCACAGTAAATAGCTAGCCAATGAAAAGCTGCTCAGCTCCAGCGGAGCAGGCAGATTGGTGCCACTGTGCTTTGGGTATGGATACTGAATATATATCCAAAAAGCAGAGTGGATTTCTTAAATTCAGCAATTGTGATTTTTATAATTTTATTTCATTCATTGAGGGATAATTTGTATGCTATTCCTGTTCCCAAATTATTGTTGGTAATACCTGATGGCAAGAAGTTTATCTTTAATGATATGACTTTAAATGATAGGCACAGAGAAGTTATGGATGCACCATCATTGTCAGTGTTCAAGGTCAGGTTGGACAGGTCTTGGAGCAACCTGAGTTAGTGAAAGATGTCTCTGCCTTGGTTTAGTGGTTTGACTCTTAAAAATGTGGTTTCCTGGCAAGTAACTGAAGCTGCAGAAGAGGACGGCCTTCCTTCCCCATCCTCACCCCTATCTCATGCACTGCTTCTTATATGGTCCAGCTGAGAGAGCGTTTCTCCAGGAGTTGGATGAACATTAGAGATTGCACAAAGATAAGGCAGCAGTGTGCAGGCAAGGCCAATTAGTATTTAGATAAGTTATAGCTCTCTCTAAAAATGTGAGTTAATGTTACCAAAATTGTATCATTTGCTAGTTGTGTGGTTTTGGTTTGTTTTGTTTTTTTTTTTTTTTAATATAAGAAAGTGTCAGACCTCATTTTTGTAATCTTGGTTAGCAAGATTGCCTGGGGAAGATTGAATACCCTGTCCTATTTCTGTTATCTGAGATGGTAAATTAGCACTAATTACCTCATCAAGAAGGCTAAGAGGAAATTCCAAAATGCACCCAGCAGCAAGCCTATTGTTTTGATCCTATGACCAGTGGGGATAACTTGAAGATTAAGACATGATATAATATTGTAGCAGGAGAAATGAGTAAGAGGAAATAGGAGGGGCTGCAGGAAAATAATCAGCTTATAACATGACTTGTTACAGCAGCTGTAATGCTGTGTTCTCCTCTTTGTTTGTCAGAGTTTTCTCTGGAAAAGAAAGCAAGCGGTCATTATAATGTGGCCAAAAAGATACTTCTTTTTGGTTTAGCAAGCTCTTAGACTGAACAGCTATAGAATACTACAAACTCCACAATTCAGGAAGGCATGAAATTGCAGGCCTTCGGCCTGTTCTGGCTCTGATTTGAATCCTAAATGGGCAATTCATTTCTCTTCTAAGTGGGAATTGGTGGTTCTAATTGCCTTGTTTTCTAGCTGGAAACTGTTTTGTGATAGAAAACTTATAGGACAGCTCTGTGGCAACTTGGAATTTAGTATATGTGAAGCTAAAGAATAGACTTTGGGGGGGACTGGTTTGGACATCGCATTGTTCAAGGATATTGTCGGTTACCTCAGGAGAAGTGAAAGGATTTTGAACTCTTGGGATCTCAGAATACTAAGGTATTGATTGTTCTTTAAGGACACTAAAGCCATTTGCAAACATGTTTTATGAATTCTGACATCTTGCGTAATCTTCTGTACTTTTTCTCCCTGTCTTTTTTTTCTTTTTTAACCATATTGTTCTTCTGGCTTTGTTTTGCATGTGAAGTATTACAGATTTTCCTTTATCTCCTCAGTTAAGGGCTCAAAGAAGGAAATTGGCATCTCCTTTACAGGGAATCAGTTAACGGTTTGTAAAGTTCTTGGTAGCAACTGGTTACACAGAGGCATTTGAAAGAGAAATTAACAAACAAGGTTAAATGGAATTGGTAAAATGCAAGTGAAGGTCTTATTTAAGATTTAACTCTTAAAAAAAACCCAAAACCCCAAATTGAAATAATTATTTTCTAGATTTCTTTTGTAAGCAACTTTTCACAAAAGATACGGAGAAGTTATTGTCTAGGAAAACTTAAGTAGTGTTTTGGATTTTATGATAAACCCAGAGATGGCTGCAGTGGCCAAAAGAAGTTATGCTCCGTAACTGTATTTCACATCTAACAAAAACTTCTTAAAGTGCCCGTTAAAACTGATCTGAAAAAAGGCATTTCTGAATAAGTAGACTCAATAACCTCTTAGAGAATAGATCTTAATAGGGATTGGAGGCTGATATTTACAGATGTAAATGCATATCAAGTATGAGAAGCAAAATATGGCCCTGTAACTCAGGAATGGTTCCTTGAGTAAAGTCCAAATTGTGAGAGTTGTAGATTACTGATTTTAAAGGGTGGGTTGGTTTCTTTGTTTGTCTGGTTTTTTTTGTCTTGAAGGTTATCTTTGCTCTTTTGGGAAATAATTACAGGAGCCAGCAAAATGAGTCTAGCTTCAACATTAATTACTGTTCATGCTCTAGAACAGCAAACAAGACTGGAATTGGGGGGTTGGACTAGATGATCTCCAGAGGTCCCTTCTAAACCCTTATCATTCTGTGACTTTCTGAATCACAGTGGCTAAACAGGTTGTTACTTACTGCTTTTTGTGTGAAGATCACCCTTAGTGTGCCTGAAGTGAAAAAGGTGGAGAAGGAGAAATTTGGATTATAGTGATGGGGTGGGTATGTTTTGGGAGAGAAGGAATAAAATTTGGAAGGATCTGTTACTTTATAAGACATGGTCCAAACGGCTAATATTTTGCCTTGTGAGCCTTTGTTGACCTCTGGGCTTCTCTGCTCTTTATTAAAAAAAAAAAAAGCCCAAATTACTATTTTTGGATACAGTAGTGCACCTGACTGATATACAGTACCTCAGCTGTGGAGGTAGAAGAGTCTGGAATCCTTGACACCTCAAATGTGTCACTGAATTACAGTCCCTTGGATCTTGTGTGCTGCAGTCTATGGACCATGTCAAAATGTCAGCAGCTGCTTCCACGTTTGCAATGCCGACAGTATGACCTTCAGGTTAAGAGATCTCCGCTGACGTGAGCTCTGCCCGGGCTATGTTTGTTTTACTCTGCATGGAGCTTTTGTAGTTGCATACCTCCAAAAGACAACAAAGCAAAGGAGAGCATGAAACAACTCTTGTCTTCTGCTGCTTGCAAATGGCTCTGGTGATACTCAGGCCCTGATGCTTCCACTTTTTCATTATGCCCTGGGGAATAATACGTTGTGGTAAAGTACATGTGCAGCTTAAATGAGAAGAAGGCGGGGAAAGGAGCAGATGTGTTTCTCGGCAGCCCTGAGGCTACCTTTGGAATTGGGGGAGTTTGCTTGGGAAATAGTGCAAAGCAGGAGGGCCAGGTTAGTCTGTTCACCTGCACCAGCTCCGGGCTGGTAAGTGCCGCTGAGCGTAGCGATGCTGTCTTGGGTATTTCGTCCAAGTTTTGCCTCTTGTGTACAGAGCGTGCTCAACTCAAAAATTAGTACGAAGTTGCGAAAATATCAGGGTGTTATCCACTTCTGTTAATTATTGCTTTGATATTTACTCAGGATGGGGGATAACAACTGCTACAAGATTCAGGTCTAGCGAAATAGGTGATTATTCCATGCTGGCTGCTTCTGGGGTCTGTTGCTCTTGGAGCTAAGTTTAGCCAAGTGACTTTCACTGGAGCCTGTCACCTCTTTATATAAAGTGCTCAGCTGGTGTGAATCAAACTATAGCTCTGAATATTAAGGCTGTGCGAGGTAGGGGACTGCCTTGTTAACCCAGCTTAATTGTGGTTTTGAAGGCCTCTAGTCTGTGGCTGCATATGTGTGATCTGATGTTATTTATGAGCTTTGTGATTAGTTTATAACATTAAAGCAGCTCCTCCCCACTACCCCCCAATCTTCCGCGGGCTGTGTTGCAGCAGTACTGTCAGAGACATGTGGGAATCGGGCCAGGCAGGAATTAGTACAGGTTGTGGCAACTTGTGGCTATCAATGACTGTACTTTGCAGTTATACAATGTTTGCATTGTGTCTGTCTTTGTTGTCTAACCTGCTCATTGGTCTTATACTCCAGGCTTTAGTTTCCTCAGTAGCAAAAATACAAGTTCTGTCAGGACAGCTGCTTAATAAGGCACGAGTTGAAATACCCAGGAAGGGAAAACTCTTTTCTGGATAAATTACAAATCGCTGAGAGGAAGGGGATAGCGTGCAGGTGGGCTGGAAAGCGTGCAGGGTAAGATTCCTGGCCTGAGTAAGGCTGAATACTTGTGTATTGTATGCAGATACTGTTGTATTGAATTAAATAGTGCACCTGCAGCAGAGATGACCAGGGTCTGTCTCTTTGAAGTGTGGAAGTACAAACCCACTTGGAAGAATTCTTTGTTTCTAACTTCTTTCTGTCAAAGGAGATCTGGAGCTACAGCACATGGCACCAGAGAGAAGGGGGAAAGGAGTTGGAGCCTGTAGCAAGGGAGGAAACAAAGTTTAGAATAATGTCGCCACTCCGAGCCAGCAGTTGTGACCTGACTTATGCAGGACAACTTGGTTCGTTCTGCAAATGGTTTGTGCCTCTGGGAGATCATGCCTGTGTTGTGAAGGATGGTCCTTTCTGCCAAGTTGAAGGGCATCATGTGTCTTATTTGTAGTTACTGTATCTGTTACACAAGCAACAGCACAGCAACAGAAGACTTCTTTAACGTGTCTGATGTCAAATTTATTTTTAAAAAGCAGTGTAATTCATTATTGGTGCCAGCTCAGATCTTTGCCGTGGCCAACACTTGTGACACAGCTGTTGCTGCCATTGCATAGTTAGCTCCCCAGTTACAGTTCAAGGTGGGAATGAAGTGGGTTTGCCTTATTTGCACTGTCAAAATTCTGCTGTATGACCACATACAAACATACAGCCTCCTATAGGCAGTTGTGTTGCACAATTTTGGGTATTGTTAAGAATTTATCAAATTGATATTGTTTGAGGCCATCTTTTCTTTCTATAGATGCTCTTCTGCTGCAGGTTTTTTTTTTTTTCCTTTGACCTAGCTTTTGCTACTGTTTCAATTAAGGTTGAAAAGGTGGATGGCTTCCCTAGTTTCTTCAAATACACTTTTTTTTTTCACAATGAAGTCGGAAACAAGAGCACGTGTGTAGTCTAATTGTGAGGAAAAAATGCTACCTGAAGTGTATCTTGATAGCTCTGAGAAAAGTTAGAGATGAGATAGAGGGCTGGCAGAGGATTAAGGCACATAAGTGATGCATGACTGTAAGTATGTTTGTCACAGCCAAACTGATTACTGTAACTGGGCTGATCTTGTTTATTAGCCTTTCTCAGACTTCAGTGCTTTTATACAAAGCTAAAAAGTAACTTGCTCTGTATTTTCTCCTCTCTTCTCTTTCCCTTTGTTGTTCAGCGATGTGGTGCAAATTAAGAAAGATTATCTGCTAAATGGCTCTTATTTTAAAGTGGGCCAACATTGTTGGACAGTGTGGGAATTTACAAAGTGTTGTCTTTATCTGCTTTTGGGTTTTTGTCCCCTTTCTCCCTCGTGGGAGAGAATGAAAACATTCTTTGATGAGGATGTTAGTGTCACATATTGGTGTTTTATAGTAGACCGATTAAATGGGTTGTTCTTGGAATTTGGAGCTCAGTATTCAGTCTGTTGTTACTGTGGATACAGTAATTTGCTAAAATAGCTGCCCGTTCATGCATTGCCAGTGACTAAACCTGGGTGTGGAATGCTTGCCTCTCCTGTCTGTGCCAGTGACGGTCAGGTCTAGTCTTTCATGGGTGCACCTGCACACATTATATTAAATAATAAACTAAGCTCATGCCTGTTTAACTTCTGGAAGCTACCTACGTTTTTGTGTAGATGAAAGAGTAAAGAGGACAGAGGGTGGACTCAAGTGTGATGAGCAGCTCACGCCACCCAAACATTGCTTTCTTTGTTCCCACCTTCACTGAGTCCATCATACTGTTTTGCTAGTCACATCCTCTGGGCATGGGATATCTCAGATGTTTCGCTAAAACATCTGCATGATAAATGCCTGTTAATGCTCAATGCCTACCCTATGTGATCTAAGGCATAGTTCCATTTCCTGAATTCCTTGTTCTTCTGCCTTCTTTTTCTTTTCCCCTTGAAATAAAGGTTGCTCCTCTATAAATCAGCTTTTCAACATGTTTTAAAGAGAGTGGGTAGAAACATTTATTTGTAAGTAAACTAAATGGACAGGAATGGAAGATCATCCATGAGTTCAGCATGGAAAAAAAACCCAAAACCAACACCTATGTAATACAGTTAAATGCTGTTAAAGTGTTTTATGTTTCTAACCCTGGATCACAGAGACTTGCAGATATTTTGTTGAGTAGTTTCATTTTGTGGAATAGGGAGTGCTCTGCTAAACTGGAATTTAATGAAAGGAGCATGGGGGAATCCTATGGAAACAGTGACTGTTGAACTGCTCGAAATGTAAGCATTTCAATTTGCTCTCTGTGCTGGTTCTTTTGTGAAATGCAAATCGAGTTGAGAATGAATGAAAGGTTCAACCTTTGAGTGTTTCTGCGCTTTGCCTGGGTTGGGGGCCAGAGTCAGGAGTGGTCACATGAGTCTGTGCTGAGATCATTAGACTGGGGACACCAGCTGTGCTATTATTAGGGGTTTTAAAGTCTGTGGCAGATGTTCTTAGGCTCTCTTCCAGCCCCCACATATGGTGCAGTGGAGAACATGGAAAAAGAAACGTCTGACAAATTATTTTTCCATGCAACAGATTTCCCTCTCCCCTCCCCCATGCAACTGGGCAAGATATTTTATGTCATCTTGAATGTATCAAAACCCAGGTTAGAGTATTTGAAATAGGGAAAAAAAAATAAATTAAAAATTTTAAAAGGTGATCATGTGACAATAAATACAAGTGCTTTGTTTGGAAAGTAGGACTTTGGGGCTTAGCCAGGACTCAATGTGTAGGTGCACATGTTCTGCCATACAATTGTTTGCTTTCTATTTTCTTTGACACTTCTATTTAGACATGGTCCCTGTAATATTAATTTTTGTGTGTGTTTATAGTGTAAAACTGCTCCTGCAAAGTTTTTTAATGTATGTGATGAGACATATGATGAGATGTAACACACAGAACAAAGAGGTATTAATGATGTTGTGATTAAAATCTGTGAAGATAATTTTATATTACAGTGATATAGCCTATGGCACAGAGGAAAGCATGGGTTTTCTTTTTTTTGTCATAGTAAGAAAAGAGTATGTATATCTTGCTTTGAATGTGTAGTTTGTCTTCTCTGGAAGTCAGATAACCGGTTTAAATACCCTCAACATCAGAAGCTGCTTAGGATTCTGTGGGCTTCTGAAAGGCAATGCCAATTCCAATAGTTGTACAAAATGCAAAAAAAGGAGGTGTCTACCATAAGATGCAAGACTGATTAAGTGGCAAACCAGAGGTACATGAAGAGCTGAAGAATGTGAACTATTTATAATAGGTAACAACTATGTTTCTGTATTTGTTGTGTTATGGGTTTTTTAACCAGGTAAGCATGCTGTTGCTAAGCAGAACAACAAATGTTTAAACATTTCCCTGTGCATCATTTTTTCCTTTCTCTTATTAAAATGTGTGGTGTGTTTTGAGCTAAACCAGCCGAGATGCTGCGTTAGTTGCCCTGTGCTAAGCTCAAAGGGAAGAAAATGTAACACTTGATAAGTTTTTATATTGCCATCTCCTAGCTTTCTAGATCTAATCATACAGCTCTCTCATACAGAGCTTTTTAGTATGATTAAAGAGAACAGTACCCAAAATACTCTAAAGTGCAATTCTTGCTGGAATTCTCATGCTTTCCCCATGCATTTGCTCTGTGCATGGTCCGTTCTGGGTATTACAGGTACAAATCATAAAACTGATCAGAAATCTGAATACTCATTTTCTGCTGTTGTTTTATCAGACACCAAGAAAACAATGTTTGTGACCTAAGGGGTTTCTTTTTTTTTTTTTTTTTTTTTTTTTTTTAAAGCCTGTGAACTGGGATTTTAGTTGAGTGCTAGGACTTGTTAGGTGCCTGTTTCTGGCAGGAGATATATCCCTAGATCTAGTCTGAATGTGATTCCCTCTTTTGATGTCCCCATCCCCAAGCTGTTAACCTTTCTACTTTGGTGGCTCATGTGGATGAGTGCTCTCTTAAACTCGGTCATTTGAGAGTGCTGCTCTATGATTGGACTGGGCTGCCCAGGGAAGGGGTTGAGGCACCATCCCTGGAGGTATTTAAAAGCCGGGTTGACATAGTGCTTAGTGATATGGTTTAGTGATGGTTTTGGTCAGAGTTAGACTAGATGATCTGAAAGGTCCCTTCCAACCTAGGCAATTCTGTGATTCTACCCAAAGTAGGCTAGTCTTGCACTGAAACCTGGGTGTTGATTACTCGGGTTGATGGCAGCGAGGAATCAATTGAATAAGATTGTGACAGTCCATAGAGTCACACAGCTCCTATGAAAAGAACAGTGTCTCCTGTGTTATTGAGATTACAGTGCAGGACCCAGAGAAAATTTAAGAGGATTAGTCACGGCATGTTGCATTAAATCTGACTGCTTAATCAGAAGGATTTTTTCCCAAAGATTATTTTGTTGGCAGAACTGAGAAAATCGGGATCTTGATGAGATCCAGGAGGTTGCTCTGAAGGCAAGCTAAGTCCTAACATGCTAATGTGACTGGTTAGAACATATTTTTCCCAGGTAAGAGATGAACTGTTGTGTCGGCATGATGAGAGGTAAATTTTTAAATTTACTGTGGTAAATGTGCTTATGGTAATATACTTTCCTTGACAGGTGGCAGTCCTTGTTTGACTAGAATCCAGTATTTATATAGCTTCTTACAGTATAAACAGCTTTCTGACTGGAAAATAATTGCTTGGATTAAAGCAGTTGAGTCTTGCACCAAGAGTATTAAGCCCCCGTCAGCTCCACTCCCCCTCCCAGTTCTGATTTTTAGCGACCTGTCCAATTTTCTCTGCATGAGGTGGGAGGAGAGGAGAAAAGGATTTGTTATAAACATGTTTCAGAAATGCATTTTCCCCTCTCGAGAATGTGCTAGAGGAAGCATTTGTGCTTGTTAAATCTTAACTTCCAGGATTCTCTGCAACTCCAGTGATGCTGCTTCATGGACCTCTTTTGGCAGAAAACACTTCTATGCAATGGGTTCAAGCTAAACAGTTCCCAGTTAGGTTTTAATTTCTCTGTAACTCTAGAATACTTTAGGCATACAGATTTTCATGTGGGCGTGTATCTTTGTGGGTAGATGGATCAACCCTTGATAGACGAAAATCTCATCCTCTCACTGAACATATGTTCTAAATCTCTCCATTAGAATGCATAGGATCCCACTAGCCAATTTCACTCCCTCTTCAGCTTTAATCAATATATTGTAAATCATGTGTGAACTGCCGTCTTGGAGACATGTGTGTATTTGTTTTATGAAGGTTCATTTTGTTAATTAAGAGGCTGATAGGTTAATGCACACTCCTGTTCCTTGGGTGTATTAAACATGGCCTGTGACTATATATTATTTTTGTTAATATATATATCCCCCCTCTACCAAGGCTGAAGCTTCTTTGTGTTGATATCTTACAGTACTGAGCATGTTACTGTTTCAAGTCAGCAATAAAAAGAGAAACTTACTTGTGTTCTAAATAAATGAAACTCTGAAGAAGCAGATCTCCCACTTTATCTCCCTCCTTCTAGTTTAAAGTTAGATCTCCTAGCCCAACAGGAAGGGGTTTACATTTCTTGCTTGCTCATTTTCCAACTGTCCAGCGGAGCATGTAGTCATGCTGAACAAAGCAGCAGCATTCCTGGATCCTTTTAATGATGTATTCAGAACGCCAGCGCCTCCTGATTTAATGAGTACAGTGAATGTATTCACAACTAACAAGAGCATGCTCATTAAACACCAGTAAGTTAACTGTCCTATTCTCTGCTAGCAATCCAATTCATAATTAAATGGTGCCATATGTGAATACAACACTGGGCTGTCAAATGGGGAGGTTAGATGGTCTGTGGGTACGCGTGGTTAGGTAGGATTGTTGGACTATAAATAATTGAGCTTAGCTTGCCTCCCTGATAGGGCTACTTTTCTTGCTTGGGGCTTTGTGCTTGCACATTCTAACCAACCAAAAAGTTTAAACCTAAGCAATTAGCCAAAACATTAATTTTAATTGTCTTTTAGTTTGTAACTTTTTAATATTATGCTGTATTGTACCATTACTGTTATGTAAGTCCACAGTAGCACAGCTGTACTGACTGGAATTGCAGGACCGTAACTGAGGGCAGAATTGGACCCTTGGTTGACTTGACTGCTACGTAACTCAAGCCTTACAGTCCTGATGGTTAGGTGGTGACATTTGAAAAAAAAATTAATAGATCAGTTGAGTGCTTTGGATTTGCAGATGCAAGCTGAGCAAAGGGTTATGCTGCTCAGAGGCATCCAGAAGCTTGTTGGAATTGTCTTCAGTGATGGTTAGACTAGATGATCTTTAAGCTTGCTTCCAACCTAGACAATTAAAAATATAACATTTTAAAATATGAGTAGCAAATCAATGCTACTTCTTATATAAGTTGATATAAGTTATCTCCCCTCAAAAGCACATCTACCTTAATTTTTCATGCTATTATGGAGCGAACCGTAAATATTGAGTACTTATCTTTAGTTTTAATCTGATGTCTGTTCTGAAGTGGTTTGGTTTTAATAATTACAAGCACTATTTAATAACAGATTTGGAGGCAGAGGGAATTTGGGCCTGAGGAAGGGATGGCACATGTATTCTGTCTGCTTTTCTACTGGCAACCTCCATAATCAGAGTGACACCAAGCCAATTCTTGTTCAAAACCAGCTGACAGGGTATTCAGTTTGTGCAGTCTGTCTGTCTTTTAAACTGATTTCAGGAAAAAAAAAATCCCCAAACAGTCCTTATTACCTGTTTGCCATCTGGAGCAGCGAGCTCCCGAGAGGGTAGAGGCAGATGTACTGAATGTCTGATGCAGCTTCTGCAGCCGCTGCCTGCGCCATAGATGGGCTCTACCTGGCTCTGCTTGCTGTTCCTCAGCCAGACCCTGCAGGTCCCTGGCACAGGCGCCTGTGTAAGTCTATCAAACATATGATGAATTTTCTAATAAATAGTCATTAAAGTTTCCTTCTCTTGCCTTTTTCCCTAAGAGCCATTGTCATTCAGGTACACTGAGTAAGGATCAATGCTTGTGTTCTACATCTGTCCTTTCCCATTAATACTGAATGGTAAGGTGCCTTTAACCTGTAAGCTTACTGCTTTGTTCGTGCTGGTGTATGTTGTGGCACCTAAGCATGAATTGTTTGATGTAATTCAAAGGAAGAGAACTTGCACAATCCAGAGCAGGGAACTTGTAGTAGAGAGAATAGAGAACTTGTTCTTTCTGTCTTTAAATATGAAGAATGAGCCACAGTGGTTGATTCAAACCAGAAAGCACTTGTTTACTTGGAGCATCATGTGGAGAGACACTTGCAACTACTGATGTCTTGTGTGGTGTGGGGACCTGTGCACCGTGTGTAGGGAAAAAGGACAGAGGTGGGGAGGATGCCTCAGGGTTTCTTTGTTTGGTTTGTTTTAATCCTCAGTAAAACTTTCCCTGCTAGTATCTGAATTCAGCAGAGGGACCTTTTTGTATAACTTCTTGATGGAGATGTGATAGGGATACCATATGCAACCGAGGCGCAGAGGGATGTTTTGTAATCTGTTGCTTTCTACTTCTGGCCTCCGGATTTTTTTTCTGTCTATATTACTCAGGCCTTTTACCAATCTGCATAATTCTCTTCAATGTGTGTGCGTTTGGAGGGGTGGCTGTATTGCTTTTAACTTTTGTTTTTTAATGTTAGACTGCAAATGTACATTAGAGGAGGAGGAAAGTGGAAACAGTTCCTGTTTACAATGCTCAATCCTATTTTTGCAAGATCTTGAATCTTGCCAATTTAATTCTAAACTCTGTCCGTATTGTGGCTTATAGCTTTCCTAGAGCAGCCGCATAACTTACTTTATACTTTTAATAGTAAGACAGTCTGCCCTTTTGTTCAGAGCATAATCTGCTGTTTACTGAGTGTGCCTTGGTTCCCGAAAAGCTGAGATACATTCCAAATGTTCCAGTTCTGAATAATAATTTATGCTGCCTACATAGAGTGTTCTCTGAGAAGTTACAGGGAAAGGATTTTAGATTGAACACATGTTTGCTTGTGTGGGTGTGAAAGGGCAGTGGAGGGGATATTCTTCACTGGAAAAATGATCCACAGTTTTCTCTGTAGACTTTCTTGGCCCATCACTTCAGTTTGGATCTTTATACCCACCATGCCTAATAGCAGTTACTACAAAGGACAAACTTCTGTTACCTTGGATTTGTAACACAACACTAGTTAATAGCACAGACAAACCTCTCCCTTCTTCCAACCTCTCTTTAGATTCTTTTTAAGGACGATGACATTTTCCTTCCTCGCCACCAAGGTAAGATGGTAATGAAAGTTATATTACAACCTTATCAAATAAAATTGTTTCGAAGCAAGTTGAAATGTGCTGCAGGTAAAAGAAATAAAAAAATTTTGTGCTTTGATGTAGGTTTATTGTGAGGGTTGCTTTTTTTGGTTGGTTGGTTTTTTTCCCATAGCAAATGGACTGTCAAAGAATAGAAGTGCCAGACTGTAGACTCAAGTTATGTGTAATACCTCTGCAGTACCCTCCCAGTGTGTACCCTCTGCAGTACCACCATGAAGCAGAGGGTACACACTGGGAGTAGATGGGTGATGTAGGTCATAGATTTTTCCTACTGTGGTGACATAATGTTTTATGGGTGGGCAGGAGACATCTAGTTAATGCCTTGAGGCTTTGGAGGTCTAATAGTATCAGCAAGGTGACTCTTCATAAATATCTGCCTACATTTAGCACCAAATAATTGTTTTCTTGTTGCTTATAAAAGCCCTATGTTTATATTTAGCAAAATCTGAGGTGATGCTCAAGTATCCAAATTTGTCAATTGTTGTTCTTCCTCTTGATGTTACATGTTTGTCTTCCCATTCTTCAGGACCAGAGCTGATGGCACTTATGTGAGAATTTAATCTCACTGCCTGTACTGGAAGTATCTTGAGTAAAATGTGCTTTGGGGTTTATACAGGCTTTTTGGTTTTGTAAATTAAAAAAAAAAAGAGGGGTTATAATTCAGAAATAATATACCCAGATACTGCTCAACAGAGATTCCTGATGGAAACTACTTTCCCCTGTGAAAGTTAGGTGAATAGTTGATGATTCTTTAATTTAACAACAAATAAATTACTTAAATTGGAATAGAGTAGAATGCCTTGAAGGTCTGAGGCACACTAATCTGGCAATTCACATCCACAGATGCATGCAAGGCAGTGACTTTTTTTCAGAATAAACTTTGCCCAAATAATAAACCTAAGCAAATCTATAGGAGCTCTAGTAGCCCGTTAGCTGTAGAGTTAAGTCCTAATTTATCTCACTGAATATTTAATGGTGACACAGTCTGGCAAATGATCAATAATGTTACTGTTAGTTTCACTCTTGATTATAGTGTCAGCAAACTTCTGAGGATATGTGGGCAAGACAGGTGGAAGGTGGTGATTTTCATTGACCCATTGGGAAATCAGAAGAAAAAATGTTGGTTGAAGACTTCTTAATTCTCAGAAAAAGTAAATTTTGTAACTAAAGAAATGAATGAAAGCAAAAAAATGGATTTTCACAAGATATTTTATCTGGGGTGATTTTCAGAGGAACATCTGTGGAAATCCCAACTTTTACACAAAAGGTTTAAACAGGAAATATTTCTTCTTAGTTCTCCACATTGGTGAAAAGAAATATTTTTCTCTGAAATTTCAGCCTTAAAGGAGTATTTTATTTCATTTCCTGGCCGCTAAAGTGCTGTATTCACATATTGCGGCAAATGCTAGTTCTGGATTGTCTTGAATAGATACTGATCGCTGAAGGCCCACTGCTGTATTTCTTTCCTTCTGTTTTTCTTTTTTTCACTCTCAGGGAAGAAAGGGAAACTCTTTTAAAAAATTATTTTTCTGTATCTCTCTGCCTTTTAAAGTTTCATGGTACTGGAAAAAAAATTATCTCTCTAACAGTGGAACTAAATGTTATAGATAACTTGGGGATGGGAAGATGAAGGACATGTACGGTATTTTTCTCAGTGAAAAGTTTGTGAGATATTTTCATTTGTTCTTACTTTAAATGTTGTTACTTCGCTTTCAGGCTCAAATTTATTTCTGCTATTGCAGGTCTGTGTGTTCAAGCTTAAGATAAAGTGTAGAAGTACACATGGGAATAGAATTACATCTGCAAATGTAAATCACCTCATCAAATCCCTGTTCACCGTATGGTGAATTTCAGTCTTCTGTAATCACAGCCTGATACTCATAGCAGTCCTTGCACTTTAATATGTTAAAATTGCATGAGTCAGGACTGTTGTGAAGCAGGGAAATAGTGATGTGCAAGGACACTGAGACTATCTGCAGCTCCACTGATAAAGTAAATGACAGTTTATGGATCTTAAAGGCTGGAGATTATCCAGGCATACAGTTGTGCTCAGTCTTGAACTGAAGAATAATGGGATGATTGAATGCAGATCAGTCTGAAAACATGCACGAGTGTAAAGGATTCCTATAGTAAGAAGTCTGTGCAGAATGAGGAATCTTCTTTTGATTGGAGTTGGGTTGTCAGCATTGGAAAGCTTGGTGCAATACGAAGCACTGTAAATAACTATCAATGTAGTTGTGAGCCTTTTGAGTAATTGCAGTTGAACTTGAAAAGTCTAGATAGTTAGACACAAGTGGGAAGGTAACTTCTAATAAGCCAGATAAAATAAGAAGTGTTTAAAATCGTGCTATCTTTTGTTTTGTCGGAAGGACCGTCTGTTTTTGAAGCGGTTTTCCCAGGAGGGAGTTGCATCTCATATCTACAGAGATTCAAAAGTTTGTCACTGGTGTGAAGTTACCCTTGGAAGACAATGTTTACACATCCTTTATTTTGACACGGATTGTTGAATCAGTCCACAAAGAGAATCGCTGCTGGGAGAAGAGGTGGCTGCAGCTGCAAACTTGTCCTGAATGTGAGGGGACAGGCGGCTGTCTGTCTGAGAAGAACTGTCGTGGTCTTTCTTGGAGGAGAAATTAAGAAAGGAAATTGCTCAACCATTTTCTTGAGGAATAGGAAACTTATTTCTAAGTTCTTTAAACTCGGACTTTGCTGAGGTGACTATAGGTGCACTATATAAAAATGCCATTGTGAAGGAGGGCAGAGTTTGTGACTGGCTTTCCTTTAGAGGATAATTTCAGCAAAATGGGGTTTCATTTGTGGGAGTACTTGTGTGGTTGCCAGATGAGCTCATAGCTCCGTTCTCTCATCAGTGTTTCAAGTGCAGAAAGCCTTACTTAGTCTTTTGAAAAGTATGATGTTTTAAAGTACTACTTTACTTTGCTCTATAGATAAATCTTACTATTTTTATGAAGACTCTGGAAACATATTTGTAGTGTTTTCATGGTGGTATACGCTTGCCTGTTTATGTTTTCCATGTGATGTTTAAAAGGAAAAGATCTGTAAACATCTATTCTGCCCAGAGGATGTTTGCATTTGGTTATCTATACTGCTCTGTGCTCAAACTAAAACTTTTGCACATGGTTAAGAATGTAGATATTGTAAAAAGCATTAGAAGGATCAAGCTTTTAATGCAGCAGACTGAAGAGGGTAGTTGTCTAACCCTTTCTCTTTGACTCTGGTAGTTTGTGTAACTGCTCTGCCAAGAGAGGGCGAGGAAACTTGTGCCTGAGCCAAAGTTACAATTGCATTCAAATGACCTTACAGCATCAAGAACTGTTCATGTGGGGGAAACGCAAATAGAAGCAACACTTAAAATTGAGCCTGCTGGCCAAATGGTGAAATTCTGGAGGGGAAAGGGAGGCTCAAGAAAGGAAGAATGCCATACAGATGATCAAGAGCCAAAAGAGCTGAAAACCAGGTACGGCAATGGCTGCTGCGGAGCTCTGTAATCCCCTGATACACTGTTTGTCTCTCTTGGAGCTTAGCTGGGAATGCTGTATCTATGTAGTGTGTGTACAGAGGCATTGCTAGCCATGTTTCAAATTAATTCAGACAAAGGGAACATGGCAAATGCTGCTTTAGTACTTTTTGGATTCCCTTACTCTGCAGTTTAGTTGAATGCTGTTTTTCAACTCTTGTGCTGTATAACGTTGCCTGGCCTCTTTTCTCAAATAATGCTGAGCTGCTGGTGTGTTGTCAGATGCAGATCTTGTTCTGGTGGGGCAGGGGGAAAGACTTTATTCTTTGGTGTGCAAAAATAGGGCACGGACAGGATGCTGTGCTTGAATGGGTCAAAAATCCCTGTTTACTGTGGCTATTTTCTTTCTCACTATCTCAAAGTCTGAAGTTAGTCCTAGTAAACTGCCATACTATTTAAAATGCTGCCACCATAAGATGCTTCTTTTTTTTTTTTTTGAGAATAAACCAGAAGGAATCT
Source organism: Gallinago undulata (assembly GCA_026546715.1). Lineage (NCBI taxonomy): Eukaryota > Metazoa > Chordata > Aves > Charadriiformes > Scolopacidae > Gallinago > Gallinago undulata. The sequence goes on from JAOTQQ010000012.1 coordinate 44,860,840, forward strand.
GAGAGAGCTAATATTTTTAAAGTTACAGATGAAACTGCCTTGGGCGTCAGGTGTCGTAAGTGATGATACCATTTTTAAACAAGTGGTGTGGTGGGATCAGACAAATCAGTGCAAGCTGAATTACTTGCACAGCTTTGCAGGGTTTTGACTGCAAAGAAATTACGGTTCTTTGGGATACGCATATTGTCCTGTATTCACAGGACAATTCATTTGTCACTGAATTGTATTGGTGATCTTGGAGTGCCAGAGGCAGGAAATGTGTTAACATATATGTGCTGTGTGTATTAATCTTCATACATGCTGATAAATACTTTGGTAATTTTAAGCCTATTTACTGAAGTATGCTATTAGTGATGCCTGTCGAACTGGTATCCCGGACTTCATTCTGTTGTTAAATGGAAATTTCTGCAATATAAGGAGCTTAGGCATGAGCGTTTCCTTTGAAACACAAGATAGCTTGTGCTGGAGATGTCGTCATTTTATTAAGCTCATTTTCTTGATCTGGTTTGAGTTTGCTTTTCTTATCTGTGTTTAAATTTGAAACCAGAACTTTAGAACAGAAGAAAAGCAAAACGGTTAAGAATTAATGCATGAATTTTGGACAGTATGAACCGTTTTCTTCATAGAATTTGTTTTTTTAAAAAGAATATTTTAAACCTTGATGGCTCTGAAATATCAGATTGCTGTTGGAGACCTACGTATTTGTGTTCTGGTGGCTGGATGGTGGGAAAATAATATAATAATAATTGCAACTGCTTCTAATAAATTAAAACAAGAAATCAAGTTTAACTCTATTTTTCACATGCTTTTTGTTAGAAAACCCATTTCATCTCAGAGCCAAAATAGTTTAAAGGGCCTTTTTATGGTTGGGAGCTTCTTAGCTTTGGAACAATGCCCATGATAACTGCTCCTTGTGCTGTGATTGACTGACTTAAATTCTTCATCAAAAGCTTTATGTTTTCAAACTTCATAAAACTGCTTTGGACTGGCACTGCCTGCAATACCTAAAATCCTTAATGCACTCAAAAATCTCAGTGCTGGAGCTGGTTTTAGACTGTTGTAGGAACACAAAGGGAAGGAAATAAGGCATTTTTGATGGAGTTGTTAGCATCTGTAACCTGACTTTGCAAATTATGGGAGTGTAATTGTAGCTGAACAGAGATGCAGTTCATATCAGGGAGAAAGAATACCCTTCTTGTTGGCTCATTTTACTCTCCTCCTCCTCTGGCCCCACTAGTTCAGGTAGGATTATGTTGCAATGGAAGGGCACTTAAATTCTAGTAGGAGCCCTTGTCTGTAGGGATTAGACTGAAAAATCTAAAGTGTTCTTGAGTGAATAAGTCTGATGGATTTGTCTTGTTCATTTTCATGTGGCTCACTTTTTTTCCTCTTCTAAATTTCTGTTTCCCCCCGATAAAGAACATAAAGGTACAGCAAATATAAAAAGTTTGCATTTTCCCTGCTCACTTACCCGCATTTCTTGCTGCTTTCCGTTAAGTCTGCTTCTAGTGAGGTGCTTGATTTCATCCCAGAATGGCTCAGAATTTATTCCCACTTAACTTATTTGTCTCTAAAATGTGGAGGAACACCTGCTTTGCACAGGTGCTAGGGAATTTTCAGTTCTTGTGGAGAAAGTAGTTTTGGAGGAACACATTAAAATCAGAGGTATTTTCAACAGCCTTCTATTTCTTCTCAATTTGTTCCCATCCCTCCTCTGTATGTATCCCAGGTGTTGTTGTTTAATGTATGTACTGCTGTGGCATGAACTGCAATGGAAATCAGTTTTGCTTCCTTCTGGTGAACTGTGTCCCAAAACATGGTATTAACACAGTCAAAAGAAAAGTTGGAGGCAGTGGAAACTTATGTGGCAGGTGCTGTGGTTGTGAGGTCTTGTTCAGTGAGCAGTCTGGGTCTAAATGTGTGAGGGCAGCTTGGATAAAAGCAAAGTGCAGGCCTGTATTAAAATTTGCAGACAAGCGAGAAAACAGAGTAACTTAAGCCTTTAAACAGAACTGCAAGTATTTGGACTAATTTATAATACATTTACCAGCCTTCCTAATTAGGATTTTGGTTGGAATTATTCTGAATCAACTGATTTCAAATATAAAATTAGACCCAGGTGGATATATGACCTTTTAGAGCAGTACAGCTTGCCTTCAAATCATGACTAGTCATCATGGGGCTGTACAGGAATCACTGGGAAAATCTGAGGATTAGAAGCGATAGGGGTATATTTCACCTTATGGTTTCGATGCTGTTAGATTTTTCAATACTGAAACTATTTCCTCATCAACTGGGGTACTGTTCCCTTTGATCCCACCTCATTCTGAAATCCTGTTGCTCTGAAAGACATGAAATGTGCTTCCTGATGTCATTTGGTTTCATACATATAAGGTTTCATTAGAAAGCTGGAACTGAAGTTGAAAAATGTAGCTGACAAACTTTCAATACAAGAGATGCAGGAAGAATAGCTGCCTAGCTAGGCTCTGAAAAAAACATGTGAACTTCAAGGCACTCAAGAGCTTAATTTAGTGGAAGACTGGTCAGAGAGGCTTAATATAGATAGCTCAGCTATCATGTGGAAACTCTAATTTAGACATGTATTGATATAAGAGGACCTTGAGCTTATTTTTATTTGTGTCTGGCCAGATTGTTTGCCTCCCATAACCCCACTCTTCATTCTCAGGAAATGCAGTACTCTTGACAGCTGTTCTGCACAACTACACCTACCTGTACCAGGGAGACTGAATGAAAAACCACTTTCGAATACTAGCACTTGTTCTGGTTTAGCCAGTTTTCAGTGGAGTCTTCAGTAAACTTGTTTGGTGCTGCTTCTCTGACTGAGAAGGTGAAACAATTAGTGGCTTTGGTCAGGATATCCTTTTTCTTGCTGAGATGGGTTGGTGACTTTTGAACCTGGCTTTTCCTTTTCTTCCCACAAGTAAAGTTCTTGAAGTGGTGAGAGAGACAAAGAATGTCCTAGGGAGAATGCTTGTCTCTTGGAGAGGAAAGTAGGTAAGTTAATTCACATGCACCACCTTCTCACTGCCCTCCTTCCAAAGTAAAACAAAACCAAAGAAAACTATCTTGAGTTCATCTTGAAATGGCAATATTTAGATCAGACAAATTCTTTGCTCTTCTCTGCCTCTTAAAGAAAGCTGCAAGTTCACTGGGATTTCTACTCATTTTCCTTTTTTATTTTTTGTAAATTATGCCTAAGCACTAGTTTACTTCTGTGTTCCCCAATACTGTAACTTCAAATTTTAGATGTTACATCAACGGCACGGTAATTTTTAACTCGGTTCAGAAGACTTCTTGTTTCTGGCGTGGTCATTAACATAACATCAGCAGGAGGGTCATGGTGTAACTGATGTGACTTGCCCTCTGATGAAAGTGTCATGGGAAAAGCAAATGGACGAATGAGTTCCCTGTATGTTTGCAGTAGCCATGGAGAGTTCTGCTTGGCTAAAATCTACATTAGGCTTAGGAAAAATCCTCACCCACACTCTAAATCTTTACTTCAAAAAAAATAATAATAATCTGATGCTTTCAAGTATCACTTCAGCTTCACACAGGAGTTTATTTGGGGTAGAATCATCCTGTTGGTCTGGAAGCAGCTGGGGATTTTAACTGTACAAGAAAAAAATGCCTCTGAAGCGTGTGCTCAAAGTCTGGAGTAGGTGGTGTTGATATCACTCCCAGACTTCTTAAAATTGTAGCCCTTAATGCAGTCACTGTTTATGACATGTAAGGGTACTTATGGATCTATAACATCATAACTGGAGAATTAGTCTGGGAGGTATTGTTATGAAAGCTACTGTAGTCTTCCGTGAGAAGAACTGATATACCTCAATATTCTTACAAAAAAAAAAAAAAAGAGATGGAGTAAATAGGACTCCTTCAAAAACTTTTTAAGTTGATGGTGAATATTTCACTACCTAAATTCTCTGTGAACGCAGCTAACTACTATGAACCACTTAGAATAAGAGTCAGACCAAGGCTCTCTGTGGTGGGTGGCAGAGCATTTGCTGTAATGACACAAGAGCTCTGTTGTTCCATCCGTTCTGAGTAAGTCACAGAACTGTCCTCTGGTAGCAGAGAGTGGTGGAAGCTGCAGAAGTTTATGGGCGATATGGGAAGGACAGTTTTGTGCTTGACATTTCAAAATCTTGATAACTTTTTTGTCTTTCTGAGAGATGGCAAGTTCCTTTTTGGTTTAGAAAAAAATATATATCTCAAATACAGATGCTGTGAGTCAAGATGATTTTTTTTTTAAAGTTGTCTTAAAGATTTTGGATGGCACTTAAGCATAGTTATACAGTGCAGAATGCCATTTAATGCAACGTCCAAAGATGACCTACTTTTGGTTATGTCTCTTACGTTTACATTTACCATAATTTAAAAATAATTAGAAACTATTGGTTAGTCTAAAACTAACTTCTTGAAGGGGGAAAGAAGGAAATATGTATGTTTTGTCTTTATTGAACTGCATTGCATTGTTTTGCTACTGACAAGAAACGACAGTCTCAAGATTTTGAGTGAAGATGTACTTGAAGGATAGTCTCAATCTCTATGATTCATTTGTATTAGAAGTAGGTTTTGTTACGACTACTTCTCAAAATGCAAACCAAATGTTTTTATGTACAACTTTTTTGAACATAAGGCTGATCCCTTGTTCCATTTAATTCTTGCTGTTAAACTAGAGAACTCAGTTCTAGAGATGGAAAGGAACAAGCAACTGGGTATTTCTAGTGTGGAAGCACTCTTTCATTTCATGAAGTGCTATCAAATTTTTCCTTCCTTCTCAAAAGGCAAGGTTCTCATGCCTTTTGGAGACTCTAACTGGCATTTAATTCTCTAGTTCCGAACTTTGGGTACTGGAGGATCTCATGTGCCTTTTCCCTGTGGTGATCACAATATGCAGTGAAACTACAGAGCCCAAAACACAGGTATCCATACAAAACTGACTCAGGCAAGACTTTTAATTCCTCTGTTTTATTACTGTTTTATAGTGGAAAAAAAAAAAAAACAACAAACAACTTTGAGAGCTTTGTGTTTTCCTGCAAAGTGTCACATACTTTATTACATGTTGCTTTTATAAAGAAACAACCATGGAAGTCTGCTGAATTGTCAACTAATGTCTACTTAAGTGTGCTTCAGATTATTGATGTGTTTCTAACAGATTCAGATTTTACAGTCAGTGTTGTTTATAATGCAAAAAAGGGCATTTTTAATACATTGTTTGAGACTACCTGTAAAATACCTATTGCCTGGCAAAAATAAATATGTTCTGTCTGCCATTGGCATGCAGTAAAGGCTTCCCGAACTCGACAAACCATTCCTTAGTCTGCCTTTTCAGTCTCTCATGTCACCAGGCTGAGCTGTGGGGCTGTTACTAGGTCTGCAGAAATGTTTTCCACTGATAATGTACATGTCTTGTAGTCGAGAAGCTATTTTTAGCAGTCTGGTTAGACAGAGTCACTGGGGGACAGAGCCCTGGCAGAGAGCTGTGAGAGGGAGCAGCTAATGGTTTGGAATGGGAATGGGGAAGAAAAGGTACCTTTTGTTCCCAACTGCGTTGCCTATTTTTTCACTATGTTGTTATTTTCTGGTAACTTGCAAAGAAAAGGTAGGTTTTCCAGGTTTGTTAGGAATAATCTCTGTGTTACTGAGGGAAAAGCAGTAGAATTGCAGGAGGGGAAACTTCATTTTTCACTGTGATGTTCAAAAGCTGCGTGGCTCTCAACAAGCTCACTCACACCTTTTAACTGGAGTGAATCTGGGAAGTGCTGCTCTGACCCGAGAGAGTTTGGATGGAGTGGGAGTTATATTGAGTTGTACACTACATCTACTTACATGCAAGTCTTTTTCCTGATTGCAGGGTAACCAGGGAAGGGAGATGCAGATGACAATACCACCGAAAAAAAAAAAGTGGTTAGAAATTGTGGAACTTTTAATTAGATAGCAATAGTCAGCTACTGGCTGCTTTTTAATATTTAAAATTTTATATAAAAAAAACCCCAAACTTGTGATCTTCAATTTGTTCTATTTTAATCACAGAAGGATTGTGCAAAAAGACAGCTGAGGTAGAAAAATAGCACAAAGCCACCATAAACTCAGGGCAGGAAAGCTGCTGTTTTTTCCTTGTCGCGAAATAGCTAGTGAGACTCCACTAAATACACTGCAGTGCTTCCCCCCTCCTCCCTTCCAACTGTTTTTCTTTTATTTTTAATGTGTGTTTTGTTCTAGTGTTAATGTCACAAGTCATCCCCAGCGTTTCAGTCTCCACATCCATGGCTGAGTGAATGTGCTTTTCTTCACTTTCATGTTTATCTTTCTAAGTAAAACTTGCAGGTAGAGAATTTAAAATGGAATTCAAAACTGTTTGAGACTTCTCTAAATGACATACCTGGGAACGCTGCCACATCACTGAAATGTTTCTGCTGGGTGTATTTCATTGCTGTGGGGACACCAAAAGATAAAGTGAGGTAGACCGAGTCCGTTGCTTCAGTGTTTCATAAAATACCATTCCATGCAGCAGAAGGTTTGCAGAAGTGCTGAAGTGAAAGTTCAACCATCTCGCTTCTTACTATTTATTGTTAGGTTTTGTGTGTTCCATCATTCTAGCTCTTCATACTGGCGTAGTGTCATCTACCTGGTAGATGGTAAAACTTTTTTTTTCCCCTTTTTTCTTCGTTGAAAGTAACTTTCAAAACATTTGTCTTTCTATCCTTTGGCCAGTCAGAATGGGTTCATGCTGAATGTTATCTTTCTTCGTTTTGACTGGGGGGTGTTGGACTGGCTGATGCTATTGTATGGTGGCTGACTTTTGTGCTACATGTGCAGTCCTGAGGATTTGGTCATGCAACTTTGCTTATGTAGGATGTTTGTAGGAAAATTCTGCATGTAGCTCTTGGGTCAGGTATTTTCTGCCTGTCGTCATTTCGGATATGGTATACTCTGAGTAATTTGCAATTTGCTAAGCTGATGTTCAGTTTTGCTTTTACAGCTGTTTGTAATTTGTCTGAACACAGACCATAATGGTTAAAACCTGGTGGCAATGGTGACAGCCCTTGACTTGCAGCAAGTGGAGCTGAAAGCGAATGCAAACTGTACTATGGTAGCCAACTATTAAATGTTTGGTTTTAAAGACTTGATGGCATACTTGAGTCACTGAACTTGGTGGCTGCACTGAGGAGCATAGAATGATGTGGCCAGTGTCCCTCTGGTTGCCTTTTTGCACCGTGAATGACCTGTGCAGCTGTAATATCTGCAGGTATGTTTAGAGCAAAGAGAGAGCATGCTCAAATTCTCTTCCTGCCTTCGTTTGTTCGAAGTATACCCTACTATTGTGCACTAATGTGCATATGTGTTATTTTAACCATAATTGTGTTAAAAAAAAAAATAAAATCCAAGAACTGAACAGAACAAATTCATATATCTTCAGTGACACAGCTGGGATGCATGACTGCAAAAACAAGCTTATCAGCTAAGAATGAACTTGTGCAAGGGAAAAGAGGCAAAATCTGTCTGAATTCAGAAACCTGCAGCTGAACACCAAGCCAGTAAATCCTGTATGCGCTCTACTAGCAAGAAAATACTGTTCTTTGTTCTAACTGTATGTTTGGGTTTTCTGTGGTTACTTAATTGCATTATAAATTGCTATCTCTAAGAGGTCTTTGAAAGGCTAACGAACAACTCTGTTCTTTGTTCAGTGTCTTCAGGTCTGAACACAATGTAAAGATTGAGGAAGAGTAGAAACCTGTGAAATGATAGTTACACAGAAGTTCAAAGGAGAAAACTTGCAAAAATCCCCCCAAAAGTGTGGTTGCCAGTTGTTAAGTGATCTGTTGCCTGTTGCTGGACTTGTTTTACATCGCTTTTTTTCCCTGGTTAATCTAGCATGGATTATCTGAAATCACTAGGAGTTGTAAAATGCTGTTCTGTGCCCTGTCGACGTGGCTGTATGAGGTTCTGTGGGAGACCATATAGGTGTATGCTGTGCTGTTCCTATGCAATTTCATGGCATATTCTGGGGAAATCAGTCTCTTATCTGGCCCTTCTGGCATACCGTGCAACTGATCTTAGCCTAGAAAGTCGTGGTTCCAAGTCAAGTCGCTGACCTTTTTCCTCCTGCTTATTAATAAACTGTGGTGTTTCTGCTGCAGTCAGTGTAGGTGCAGCGAGGAAGAGGGCCCAGGCTCGTCCCCCTGAGAAACTGGCAGCAAGCCTTGCTCAAATTGCACAGAGGTCTCTTAGGCTGTGGAGGTGACTGATATAGATTTTGGTGGCAGCTTTGGAGCGAGGGCACGGGTGGTGGAACTGCAGAACTACGATGAAAACCTGTGGATCTGTGAAGAGCTCTAGGAAGGTTCTGGTGCAGCTTGTCACTTTAGCAAGACATTTGCCCCAGAGGGGCTGTGATAGACTTACTGCTGCTTAAACACTGGCTGCCTTTTAAAATCTATAGGATGGTTGCTTATTTTGGCCTTGCCATGTCACTTGCTGGTGGTCATGATGATGGTGGTAGTTTACAAGGGAATTAATTGCTAGGCCTGAGTCATGGGAAGCTGTGCTTCCTGTTTCTGCTGTGGAGATTACAGCCTAATGATGAATATCAGTAGGCCATTTTGATGATTTTTTTATTATTATTATTAATAATATATATGAGGTATGTGCACACTGTTTTTTATTTCTTTTCTGTTTCCATGGTGAGGGACAGGTGTGTGGAAACTGAGCTTCACTGCAGTGGGCCATGGGATCTTAGAGATATCCGAGCACACAGAGAAGAATGGAATATTATGAAGTGATAATTTCCAAGTGACAGCAGAATATCTTACCGAGGAGAAGTGAAAATGGTTTTTAGTAGAAATTGGGTGTCATGTCTTTGCTGAACCCCACAGTTGGTAGAGATGAATAAACAGGATGTTTCTGAAAACTGGGTCCTGATCCAGCCCAGCAAGGGAAGTGAGGGTGGGCCGGTGTACCCAGGCCTCTGCAGGAGGAATAGCTACCATGTTTAATTCCCTGAATCCTGGTGGGAGAAGTATTGCCATTTTCCTCTTTGGGGTACAGTCTCATCTTTTGCTTGAACTGTTGCACAAACTGTTTGCATTGCTATGTTATTCCGACCAAAAAAAAATGACCAAGAATTTGTTAAACAAAGCCAAAATTATTATTTGTGTGGGGCAAGTGATGGCCTTCAGATGTCTGCTGCTATTGGGCATGCTTTCTAATGTTACTTCAGCATTTCTTCCAGAAAATTCTGTTAGACCCTAAACCTTCAGGGAGATACGCTAGAATACGTCACCTTGATTGTGCTTAAAGCGTAACTAAATTTACATCAAAGGCTTTTCTACGTGAACCATAGACAGAGTTAAATAGGTTGACTGTGTTTCAGGGAAGTCGGTGGCTATGTTGAATATAGAAGTAGTTTTCTAAAAATTTTCTCTTTAATTATACGATGTGCAGCCCTTTCCAGGCAAGTTCATTTGTCCCTGTCTGCCACTTGGAGTTGCAAGGAAGCATTCTCCAGACCATCTTAAATAGCCAGAAGAGTTTTATATTCTCTTTTGACAGTAAAAGAGATGTGATAAAGCTTTAAGGTCTGCTGCTTGAATATATTGGACAGAGAACCTAAAAGTAATGAAGGCTAATTAATGAAATTGAGGGTGAGAGGTCTCAAAGCACTTTTTAATGTTAATGGCTTAAGCTGTCAAATCTTGCCTTCTTTTTACCTTTTCTGGCTCAAATAAGAGTTTGCATATGAAATGAGCAATCTTCGCAGGGATTTTACAGAGTAGGTAAAGAGGTCTGTTCCTTTCAGGAAATCCTGTGTTTATATTCAGGATTGTGCTTGTAGGCCTTGCTTTCCATTTCACTTGTTGATCTAGAAATCCCAATCTTCCCCAGCTCCTTTGCCAGAGTTTACTTTTTCATGCACAAGGAAAACTTGTGAAAGTCTTTAAAATAGGCAATTACTTTGGCTTTAGCGATGCTTTCCTATGGTGTAAAAATTGATTATCTTTTACTATATCTGTGGGTACTGAAAAATCTAGAAGGTGTTCTAGTCTTAAATCTGAGTACATGTTATTGTTATTTTAAGGAAACTGAGTACTGGGAGTGATAACTTTGCTTGTGACAGAGTGTGTGCATGAGTTGGGGAAAAAGAATCCTAATTGTGGTTCTGAGGCTGATAGGACCTTTGCCCTTCCAACTCAAGATCATGAGAACATTTTTAAGGAAGAAATTTCTAAGCATCAAGAGATGCTTTCTTTTAAATAGGGGGAGGGAACATTAGTAGTGATATTTTAACTTTTTTTGTTTGAATTAAATGAAAATTTGAAGTACTTCAAATGCTGTGTTTTCCAATCTTGTAAACCTACATATTGTCCTGTGTACTTCCACCTTTAACATGTGTATCTAATATTTTACTGAATTTGTGCAGTTCCTCTTACTGCTCGAGCAAGGCTTGCTTTTGATACTGTAGAGAAAAATTTCACTTTCAGAGAAAGTTTTCAGAGAAATTTCTGTCTGCCAATTAAGCTGTAGAGTACACACAGGAAAAAAATCCTTGACATGCAGGAATAAAGTTTGTTGAAGAACTGTTTCCCCTCGCTGAGAGCTGGCTTGGTTGCTTGCCTGAGGCTGTTGGTATAATCAGGATGCCTTCTGACTGGGTGCTAAGATATGAATAAGTCATAAGGCATGCTGATAAGTGGGAAACTGAATAGATTTGATTGGTAAGCAGGTGGGGTTGCCTAGTCCACTTACAGTAGTTTTAGGTCTCCATCAACAGAGACTTACCACAGAGCAAGAGCTGGCAGGGGGAAATCTAGTCAGGTGCTTTCTTACTGCCTGTGCCGTGACTCTTGGTGAGTGAGGTTCAGTGTCCAGTCCCATCTGTTCTGCGTTTTGGAGAATATGTACATGCATACAGGAATTTATTTGAGGACGCCTTCAAGAAGTGTCATGTTTGTGTTATTGCGATTATTTTTCCAAAGTCAGTTTCCATATGATCTGGAACCATTTGCTCCATCTGTATTGGGTGACTTCAGATTTTTATTTTTGTGGTCCTTTGGGGAAAGCCACAATGCTGGATTTCAGTTTCATTGCGTAATTAAGTAAGATAGTTTAGTCTGTAAATGAAGCAAAAACATACCATATATTGCATTTAATTTGCATTTTTACCCCTTAGCTTGTGCTCTTAGGTAGTTCTTCCTTGTAAGGAGACTTTTTGTTTTGTTTGGGGTTTTTTGTTTAAAGACTGGATCACAGAGTTGCTCTCGCCATCTTCATGTTAATGCCCCTGGAATTTTCTAAAAACTCTGTTCCAAAATCTTTGCTAGTGTGACTTTGACTTTAATGGCACTAAGCCATGGATATTTGGCTCAGTTTCCTAGAATTCCACAGCCTGTTGTTAAGATAAACATTTCTAGGTTCCCAAGAAAACAGATGAGTGTATATGGTAATATACAGAGTAACCTTTAAACAGCAAAGTCTTATTTTCCTATTTCATTCTTAATGTATACACACAAACTTCATAAGCAGAAAAATGACCTGACAGGAAAATTGTGCTGGTTTTTTAAACTACATCATAGCATTTTGAGAAGGGCTGTGAGATTTCTCTTTTGTTGTAGCCATTAGCTTCTATGGAAGCTGAAGGGAAGCAGCGCTGGGTTGGAATGGTATGTGTTGAGATGCCTAACCCTTGTTAGTCAGCAGCTCGTGTCTCAGTTGCTGGAAAGTTCATGTGACCAAGGCTTTGGTATAAGGCCCAGAATTGCTGGATGTTTAGGAATCCGTTGTCTTGTAGGACTCGGGAGGTGATGGTCCCCCTGTCTTGGGCACTGGTGCTGTGTCCAGTTTTGGGCCCCTCCCCAAAAAAAAAAGACACTGAGGTGCTGGAGCGGGTCCAGAGAAGGGCAACGGAGCTGATGAGGGGTCTGGAGAACAAGTCTTATGAGGAGAGGCTGAGGGAGCTGGGGGTGTTCAGCCTGGAGAAAAGGAGGCTG
>JAOTQQ010000012.1:44875667-44902188 GCA_026546715.1 Gallinago undulata
GGCTGGATGGGGCTTTGAGCAACCTGGTCTGGTGGGAGGTGTCCCTGCCCAGGGCAGGGGGGTTGGAACTCCATGATTTTTAAGGTCCCTTCCAACCCAAACAATTGTATGATTCTATGTTCATGTAGTTTAGCTTGTGCATTGGCTGTGTACGAGGCAGGAGATCATATGTGCTAAATACCAAATGATTTGGTGTTTCTGATTGTTTCTTTGGGCTCGTTCTCTTAAGTCATTAGATCGTTTCCTCTTCTTCAGCAAATGTTGAACCATGCCCCTTGGACCCATCTTGTATTGATCTGCCACAGTGAGCACCTTGCACGTGCATGGGCATGAAGAGAAAACAGACGTCTGAGGTGTTTACGGTTTGCGCTGCTCTACCTCTGAGCTTTGCTTTGTTACCTGAGCAATTCCTCCTTTGACTCCACATGCAGTTCTCATACTAGTGGTGGACTAGTGGTGGTAGGCGAACAGCCTTCCCTTTCCAAGACAGGTATGCAGCATCTCTAGCTAAGATCTCCCAGGCTGTAGTGTGATGCATTGCAGAAAGGGAATGCAATGCACTGATTTTTTTTTTTTTTTAACTGTTTCCCTTTTTTTTTTTTATGGGGGCGGGGGAGAGCAAACTTGGTGACGAACATTAAATAAAAGGAGAAGGAGCTGTAAAAAGCTCGCAGTGTAATGTGAGCCTTACACAAGGAAGAACTATTTATAGAACCTTGCAGTATTTGCCTGAAGGAACTCCGGAGGGGAGAGGGGCAGCGTTACATGAAGGCGGGTGAGAGAGCGGCTGGTGGCTCACAGCTGCCAAGGTCAAAGCCTCACACTGTGCTTCCACTTTGCCTTGGCCTGGGGGCAGAGGAGACTGATGGGCTCCTTTTGAAGGCCAAATCCTAGTGGTGAGAAACTTTGGTTTGTCGAGAACAGTGGGCTGGTTTTCTTTCTTTTTTTTTTTTTTATTGGGCTTTCTATTTGTGGTGATTTGATTTGCGTTACTTCTTGAAAAAACATTGCTCTGTCTTGATTGATGACTTAATGGTCAAACAATGTCATAGCAGCAGCTTTAGGGACTCTGAGAGTAAGGTCTTATACTTGTTTATACTATCATTTAAGCATCTTTTTGGTTATTTCTGCTGCTCTTCTGGCTTTTGTGCTCTAGTGGTGACTTGTTTTAGTCTAAATGACATGGCCATGCCGCTGGCAGTCAGCCAGGTATTGTTCTGGTTTTGAATACCTTCATCTGCTTAATACTTGTTGATTATGAGGCTTTATAAAAAGTGATTCTAGAAACACTTCAAATGTTCAGCTTGAAAAATATTCTTTAATGGTTTCATAGGTGAAAGAGCCCCTCTTTTGAGAGGCATATACCTGAGAAGGTCCTTCATAGCATGTGATATAACCACTAGGTGTTGGTATCTCTCTGAAAAGATTGCATTTGGCTAGGCCAAAGAGTTCCTAATCCTGCTATGGAGGAGGGGGGGAGAAGGGGGAATCATGGAGTATAGTTTAAATGTAATATAAGGCTTGAGTAAAAGAGTCTTTGTGATGCTGAGACAGCAGATGGCTTTAGTGTGACTGCCTGGGTCACTGAACACAAAAGCACTGTTAAGAAAGCGAGGCAGCGTTTCCTCTAGGGTAATCTAGGAAAGATGTTGGATTAAAAGGCTCTTAAATGACTTTAAAACTTTGGATAAGGATGTATCACAGAATCACCTATGTTGGAAGGGACCTTTTAAGATCATCTAGTCCAACCAATGGAAAAAACAAAACAAAACCCAAACAATAAAAAAACAAAAACCAACCAACCAAAAAACCCACAAAAGAACAAAAAAACCAACACAAACCCCACACCACACCCAAAACAACACCAGTCCACTACTAATCCATATCCCTGAGCACCATGTCAACTCCCAGGGATGGTGCCTCAACCACCTCCCTGGGCAAATGTAGTTTCAAGTTGTCCGAGATACTTGTCCCTTTAATTTGCTGTAGAAAATAATGGATCTTTTCCAACTTAAGAAACGCAGTACTACTTTTTATGTAAAATGTTTGGTAAATAAACTGCTTGTCACATTTTGTCAGTCATCTGTGACACTTTGACTGTTCATGTCTCTATAGTGAGAGGTTTAAGTAAGCAGTCAGCGTTCTCCATATTACAAAGCCAGCTCCCAAGTGGAAAGAAAACCCCTACGGTTTATAATAGTGTATATAATACAGGACAAGATGAAAAGAACTCGGTTAACTATTTGGGATCAAATTCAGTCTGTATACTGAAGTCTTTATACAGTTTAGTGATTGTGTCTCTGTGTGTGTGAAAGCCAGACCTGTTGCAAATGGTTGTTTCTTTATCGTCTGACAAAGTATGTTTAAATGGATGCAGGCATTTTGAGCTCATTCACTCAGTGAAGAAATTGTTGTTAAATTTAAAAAAATGCAAGCTTTTGTTGATGCAAGATGTGAATTAGTAAAGAAACAGGTAAGTTGAATGCTTGAAGCAAGTCTTATGAAGTTGCTTTGGTCAATTTGGTGATTATTTTGCAAAACATGGACTGAAGGCTGTAGAACCTGAATTGCAGAGGGTAGGCCAGCATGTTAATTTGTTTCACAGATTAGACCAGCATATAAACTGGCTTTGATTTGCTCCAGTGTCTACATGGGGCACTTCGCATTTGAAGAAGGTTTTTTCATGTCAATATTAAAGCTTAAGGGTTCTTTTTAAAGAGCATAGTAAAACTTAGCAGGCTTAGTAAAAACAGAGCTGCTTGGTGCATTTATAAAATAATGTACAAAACAGGGAAGAACATTTTTGGTGGGACATTACAAGTAAATTAAAGGGATGAATTTGCACACTCTGAAACCTTCTGAAGCGTTTAACCAGCAGTTAGTAGTTAGTAAATCAGTAGATGAGAATAAAGGATCATAGCTCAGTAACTCCAGGCAGATGCTAAGGGTAGAAAGATCTCTCTGTCCCTTGGTACCCTGCGGTTCTGTCTAAATTTGCAAATACTTTGGTCAGTAGGTATGGATAAGTAGATCAAAGTTGTTGGCACTGAAGCTTTTTAAATTTTCATTATTGATTTTGTTGGTCTACTTTAGATTAGATTTAGCTCAGCACCTTGGGCTGAATGTCCCACTTACCTGTGCAATTTGAAGCTTTCTGAAGGAGAAAAATGTTAAACATACACATCAGATGACCTTGCAGTAAGTGATGTAGCCCACAGGGTTATTTGAGGTCTCGTGTCCCTCTGTTGGGCAGCAGGTTGCACTTGAAGTACATCTTGAAGCAGAGTTTTCAGGTTCTCCTACCCAAAAGGGAATTTGATTGTTCACTTGCACCAAAGTTGTTCTGAAAAATCAGCTAGCTAACAGTATCACCAAATCACAGAGTGATATGAGCTTGAAAGGGACCTCTGGAGATCATCTAGTCCAACTCTCCTACCAAAGCAGGTCCACCTAGAGCAGGTTGCACAGGAACATGTCCAGCTGGCTTTTGAATGTCTCCAGAGAAGGAGACTCCACCTGGGCAGCCTATTCCAGTGAATGGTTTTAGTTCAAAACTGTGCTGCTGCTCTAAACCAAATAGTTAAATTAAATATGAGAGCGTGCATAGCAAAAGTATGACCTGGAAGAAAGGGGGATGGTTTTAGTTGGAAGTGCTAGAAAGATTTTTATTCGCCCCCCTCACACACACCTCTTTTAAGTATTTAGTCAAATTCACAGATGTTTGCGGTGGTCAAGCTGCCACCACTTTTGACTACTGAATGAAAGTATTATTTCATAGAATCATTTGGGTTGGAAAGGGATTTGAAGCACAAAATCTGATAAAGAAATAAAGATTGTTCAAAGCTTAGTAATGACCGTAGGGTGCAGCCTGTGGTTCTTGGGTGGCTCGTTACTGGTAGGGGTTCCAGACCTTTTGTGACTACAGTGAATTGCTGTTGCTGCAATCCAAGACGGTGATGGGAGTAATGTGACGAGGTTACAAATGTATTCACTGGGCTCTGGGTTGGCACATAGCTAAATAGTTTCATGTCTCTTCTTGCCTTTGAGGGAGGAAGGCTTACTTTAACTCGTTTGTGTCTTTAGATTCAGAGTTAAATTGTATTTAATCCTGAATGCAGAATAACTTTATCTCAAATGGCTGTGAGACAGCAAGTGGTGGTTGGGGTTTTTTTTGTATCTGTATGAAATATGTGGTGTATGAAACTCAACCCCTTACACGAAAACACACTGCAAACAATAAACTTTTTTTTTTTAATGGCCAGAACCCTGAAATGGCTGACTTGTACGGAGACTTTTTTTCCTTTACCTCAAAACCCTCAAATCTTGGCTGTTGTCTGGGTTAGCTTTAAAGTGCTTTGCTGTGGTAATTGCAGATGGATAATTATTTTTTTTTAAAGTGGAATGCAATGCTGGCTAACCACAACTCAATTATAATTTGGCTTCTGTAATCTGGGCTGCCACGGGTACATTGCAATTAGTACCTAATGGACTTCTTGATCAAGTCTTAGTTACACTGCAATCATAGTCCAAATTACTGTGGAGATGTACTATTAGATGGCAATCATGTTTGGTGTGTATAAACACTGGTTTTTAAGCATTTTTGGGTTAGACGAAAATCTGAGTGTTGTGCGGAGGACGAGTGCAGGAGCAAGTCTTTGTGTTTGTGTCATTCCTCTTGTGAAGTGCAAGCTTTGAATGAGTGCCTTTAACAAACAGCTTGCAAAAAAGTTTGGTTTTCATGTGGTTGGGGTTTTTCTTTTCCGGAGTAAAATGACTTGCTTAGATGATAAGGGAATTGTATTCTTTCCACAAACAATTTTACACTGAAAAATTAAGTTCAAACATGACAAATTAAACAGATGTGGGTTTAAAGAAATATTTTATTCAGCCCAAACTGCCATTGTATTTAGATGGGTAGAAATGGTGTGATACAGCCACTGAGTTATATACCACTGAGAAGAGTTACTTAAATCTTGTGTGCAGGCTGCTGTTGACATACACAGTAGAAAGACTTATAAATCGTTTACATATTTGAACATCAGAAGGAGTAAATATGAAACACTGCATTAACAATTTGTATCATCTTCTAGTTTTGAGTACTGTATATGCAGGTGAGACTGACTAAAGGATAACATTAATGTTTCAGGATTTTCAGGAGTGTAGTAGCTCCAATGTCTTGTTTCCCTTCGTGGCTGTTCTGGCAACCTGGGAAATACTACTCAGCTGTAGTTTGTGTTTCTTTTCTGCAACAGGAAGATTTAGATGAAGGCTTAAAGGAAAAGTATGTGCCCCTGGATTAGGTGGGAATATTTGCCTTGTAAAGGAGGCCCTGCAAACAGTGTCTCTCTGGGTTTGACAGACAGAATCAGAGCTACATTTTCCCACTGTGTTGAAATTGAGGCTATCAAATCAGTGAAAGGGAGCAGGGGTACGCGTTTATGCCTGCTTTGTTCCCTTTGTGATACAAGGTTTTAAGATGAAGGGAAATTCTCTCCCTTAATCCAGAACTTGACTTTCTCACTTAGATCTTACATGGGCTTCTACAGCAGACCATGCAAACTCACTTGTGTGGGTTTTGGGGGAAGTGGTTTTTTGATGCTTGTTTGCTTTTTCAAGCTCTGGGTTTTTTTATGGTTTCCATAAGTGCCAACAGTAAAACAGCTTGTGTGAAGGAAGAGCAGGGATGACTCTTTTGTTTCTGAATGTGTCTTTCTATATTTGTTTGTTCTTAACGGTGACAAGGCAGAAGCTGTTGGATCCAGTGCAGCTTTTGAAGGTTCCATGGAACCTCACTGGGGTGAATGTTTACTGGAGTGAAGGGGGAGAGGTAAAACTCATTCAGCACAAACATCTAATGCAACTTGCAATCTTATGGCCAAAAGTATTTTTGGTGAGGAGTGTGTGGGAGATTAAGTGATGATTTAGTAAAGGTGACCAGGTGTGTCAGATGTTGAATGTCAATGTGTCCAGAAAAGTTACCAGATTTTGGAGTCCTAGAATTCACTTGAAGGTTTTTTTATGCACAAATCACACTTTGATTTATCAGTGCTATTTCATTTGGTGGTGGTATGTTGCTGGCTTCCTGTAGTTGCTAAGGCAGGGCATGGGGAGGAGAGCAAGAAAAGCTGAAGAGTCCTTTTAATGCATTCAGTTACTGACTCTCAGACATGCCCTTCTTCAAAACAACAGACTTATCTAGCAGTTTCCCAAAATAAATGTGATTCACAGATGTGTGGTAACAACTAGGACAAAATGGGCTGTTAGTCTATGTATTTCCAGTATATTTTCTTGTTTATAGTTTAAGCTGTTTCTATCTTCAATGCAGAGGGGAAAACAAAAATTTGCATTTTGATTCCAACTTCATTTGAACAACTGATTTCTAATATCAGTAATCTCCCTCTTGTTATTCCTAAAGAGCCACTTGGAAGGGGACCATTTTAAAAATAATCGGTACAAGTGACCCCATTGTTCTTTTCAGTGTGTGCTGTGATAGCGCAGGAATAATGGGTGCTTTGCAGGGGAACCATAAGATTTTCTGTTTTAAAGCACTCGGGTGAAACTTTCTGCAGCTGCCACAGTAGAATACTAGTTGTATGAGAGTATTGTATTATAAATTTATCATTGGATTTAATCTGCTCCTGTAGCTATTGTGTTTATACCAAAATAGAGATTTTGAGCCTCTCAGTAGGAGAACTATTTCCAGGTTAAGTGATACCATGCAGAAATGCAAATATATGTTGCTAGAGAGTTGGGCAGAGAGGAACCTGATGAAATTCAACAAGGGCAAGTGTAGGGTGCTGCACCTGGGGAGGAATAATCCCCTGCACCAGGACAGGTTGGGGGCTGACCTGCTGGAGAGCAGCGCTCAGGGAAAAGACCTAGGAGTCCTGGTGGACAATGGGATGAACATGAGCCAGCAATGTGCCCCTGTGGCCAAGAAGGCCAATGGCATCCTGGGGGGCATTAAGAAGAGTGTGGCCAGCAGGTTGAGAGAGTCATCCTGCCCCTCTACTCTGCCCTGGTGAGAGCCCATCTGGAGCACTGTGTCCAGATTTGGGCTCCCCATTCAGAAGGACAGGGAACTGGTGGAAAGGGTACAGCAGAGGGCTACAAAGATGATGGCAGCCTGGAGCATCTCTTAGGAGGAAAGGCTGAGAGACTTAAGTCTTTTTAGCCTGGAGAAGAGAAGAGTGGGGGGATCTGATCGATGCCTACGAATACTTAAAGGGTGGGTCTCAGGAGGATGGGGCCACTTGTTTTTTCAGTGGTGCCCAGTGACAAGAGGTAAGGGGCACAAACTTGAACAAGAAGTTCGTCCTCATGTTTAGATGGAATTTCTTATGTCCATCTAAACATGAGGAGGAACTTCGTTAGTGTAAGTGGCAGAGCCGTGACAGAGGCTGCCCGGAGAGGTGGTGGAGTCTCCTTCTCTGGAGACATTCAAACCCTACCTGGACACATTCCTGTGCAACCTGGGTTGCAGGGGCATTGGACTAGATGATCTCCAGAGGTCCTTTCCAACCCCTATTGTTCTGTGATTCCGTATGAAATTGAGGAATACTTAATGAAATGTAGTTTTGCATATGAGGAGGTTTATTTCCCCAGAGTTAATATTGCCCATCCTTTTTCCAGTTGTGGTGTTCTGATTTCAGTGTAAACAAGTCCCTGTTGAGACATTCTGAGAGGGGGAGATAATTTTGCTTTGTTCTTATGCCTGTGGTGAAAGGGAAAAGTAGGTTGAGAAAAGATGGTGCTGGTACAGTGTTATAACTCTGCAAGGTTTCTTTGAAGTTTACTCTCAGAATGTCTAGAATGCATAATCTGTATCTTGACAATTTAGAGACAAAGGCTTGAGTCTTGCAATGAGATCCTAGGAATAATGTCCTGCTTTGGTGAAGGGAAATACTGGAAATACCAGAAAATAAGATTCCAAAGTCCTGAGTTATAACAGCAAAATAAGATTATCTGGACATGTTCCTAGAGATTAAAGAGAACCTTTTTCATAGGTTTCTCCAGAGAATTTTTATTTCTGGTTCTCGGTGAAGGACTGAACATAGCGTGTTCTGTTGCTGCACTTGCACGTTAAGTTGCATTGACACCTGCTTGCAGACCAGTACGTTTGTGTCTTGCTGGCTGTCTTTCTGCTTTTCCCGTGTTGTCTGGGTGTTCTTGTGTGGCTTGTTCCTCAGCTGCTATGTGACTCCTAGGTATAGAAAGTCTTTTTTCCTGCCTTTCAAGTCCTTTCTCAAGTCTGATTTTCTGCAGCCCCATGATTGTGTTTTCCTTTCCTAGCAGTAATGAGCATTTGCATCTCTTCTTATGCTGCTGCTAACCAGAAGTGGTACCATACCACCAGTCATTGCAGTGCCTTTAGCCCCTTACCCAAAGAGTTCAGTGAAGTTTTTGGATAGGATGTTCTATTCTTCATTCCTTCTCTGGCCAATTTGATCTTGCTGGGGGCATTGGTATCTGTCTTCCAGGGACTTTTTGTTCCCCATTTACCTCTCCCCAGTGCTTCAGCCTTAGTAAGTGGATACCCCCTTAACCCAGTGCACCTTGATTTCTGTTTGCTGCACACTCTGGAAAGGGAGCAAAGGTACCAACTGGCAGTGAAGGGCTGTGCCAGGGTAGCCTGGTGGAGAGGATAAGCCTAGCAGCATTATAGTAGAAACTCCTAATTATTTCTTTATTGTTTGGTATCAGTCAATTTCAAATGATGCTGTTATTGAAGTGTCAGTAGATCAACCAGTGATGCGCAGTCTGTCTGCACTGTGTCGCTCAGCCACAGAGCTTTCCCTTGGCTGACGTGAGATGAATGAGCCAAAGCGCATGGACTCTGCTTACCCCAAGCTGAGTTAGGCAAAAATCTGGATGTTTAATCAGCTATTAGTTAATAACTCTGTACAAGAAATAAGTTTCCTACTTGCATGAATGTGCAAAGATATGCAGCTGCTCTGTGAAGACTGTTTGCTCTTCAGTATTTGCTGAATTTATCAGGTTAAACTAATTTTTAAAGAACAGAAAACTTTCTATTCTGATTTAACCTTTTTGGAATGGCTTGAATTGAACGTTTGTTTCTTTTGTGTATTGCAGACTTCTTGAAGCCAACTCTAGCAAAGAGAAAGAGTTCTGTTTCTGCCAGCCAGACCCAGTCTCCAGTGCTGGTTCCCCTGATGGCAGTTTGTACAACCCTGTGAAACCTGCCAAGCTGGACGCCACAGCTTTGCACGACTGCACTTTGGCCGCCACTGTGCCTCCTTCGGAGCTGTCGAATCATGCAGTCCTAGCCTGTGACACAGGCATTCATGAAGAGCACTATGTAAGTGAAGCAGTGGAAGATGATGTGCCAGACTGCAGAGAGTACAGAGATGCCTGCACCATTACTGGTAAGCAGCTGAATTTTTTTATTGTGGGAAGGGTACGGAAATGTATAGCTAAACTTCTTTTCTTAAGCTGCTGGTGAGATATTTGGTTCACGGACGCTGCTGCTGTTGTTCTGCATAGTTTTTCTTGTTTAAGAACTGATTTCACAAGCATATGGGTTTTCAGTGAAAGCACTTCTTAAGGTTTAAGGCTCTTGCAAACAGGCTTGACCAAACTAGGATACTGTACTTACGTGCTCGGGAAGTTGAACCATTTGAAGTTTGTTTGGAAAATAAACCAACTGAAAGTCAGGAATGAGGGGAAAGAAATACTGCAGCTTAAAATATGGAACGGTTGTCCTAATGTTCAACATAATTTAGATTTTAATGTTGATACAAGAAGTGCTTTGTGGGAGAAGGGGGTGGGAGAAACAGTATGTAACTTGTTTTGGCTATACATCTTTTTGCTTTTTAAAACCATTCCATTTCTGTCAAATTAACTTCTCTAGTACCAGAACTAATGCGTAAGGAACAGCTTCTTCTGCATTCTTATATGAAAGGTTAAATGGCTTTTTATCATAGAGCTCATACAAATAAATGGAATATGTGTTTAGGCGTGGTATTTTAAGTAGAATTAGATTTTTAGTGATGTGGTCAGCTGGCCCAATTTTTTTGCGTTTGAATAATCACTGTAACTCAGTTTAGTCATGGATATGGTTATGAGATGACAGACAGTTTCCATTTCAAATGCATGGTTTGTTGGCTGAGCTTTGAAGCTTCTTTTAGCTTAAAGTGACCTTGCTGGTTCCAAGGACTTCTGGGAGTGTTTGAGAAGTCAGCTGAGTTTTCAAGAGGGACAAATGAGAGGGCTGAGAATAATGGAAATAAGACTGGAACCCTTCTAATTGACTGCCAGATATCTTTTATCCTTAGTTACTTACAGCCATTTCTAGAATTGTCAGTAGGTCAGATATTAGTTAATGGTGATCATCAACAGATACTTTTGTAGTATGCCTTAAGTTAGCCCAACTGCTGTGTAGTTACTAAGGGTTGGTATTCTAAGAAAAGAAAATAGGAAAAAAAAAATAGGGAGAGATGGTCTGCATGTCCATCCCAATTCCATTGAGAAGACAAGCAGCAGGATTAACACTGAAGTTGCTTTCAGTCAGTTACACTTCTACATAATATAAAAGTTTTGTTAACAGAAACTAACTCTTCTTCCCTTCTCCCTTGTGTTCATGGGTTTAGAGCCTGTGTATCAATGGGTCACTCTTTTGACTGCCCTTAGGTATTTGCTCGGTAGACAGACTAGAAACTCGTGTATTCCAGGTACCATAGCTGTTTTCCAGGCCCCTTGTAGAAGAATCTTTCTTGCAAGCTGTTCTGTTAGCTGTGTCCTTTCTCCTCTCCCCTCCCTCCCCTCTTAACAGAATGACTTTATGTTTTTCTGCTTCTGCCTACAAGCTCAGACAACCAACTTCCATGAATCAAGATGCCTTCTTGATTATGGTTCCTTAGAAGGCAAAACAAACTGTCTTTTTTAATGGAGGTCAGTGCATGTCTTCCTACCTTAAACCCTTTCAAACTTGGTGTAGTTTCTAAGTCTCTTTCTTCTTGCTTAGGTATCAGCCAAGTGTGGTTTACTGTTTGCTCCTATAATGCTTTTTTATGAATTGGCTGTTCTGCAGCAGCAAATTTGTACTGTTTGTGACATGGAGACAACATGGTAAGACTTGCAATAGAAATAATAGATCGTATGGGTTGGTTGGTTGTGGCTTTTTTTCTTTTTAAGTGGATTCTTCTGAGTTTCAACTGCTTGCTATGCTTTTTAAAGGTGTCAAAGGGCTTAGACTGGGAGTTAGGAATTGGTCTTATACTTCCTTTGTAGAATCTCTACTTCTTCAGTAATATGTGCTAGTATGCAGTAGGAAACAGGCAGCAAGAAATATTCGCAGTGGAATAAGGAGTGTCAGAGGCTTTAACGTGAAGACTTTGTGTAGGTCTGGCTGGCAGGTTAGCACTGTGTACACTTCTAAGCTATATAGTGGGAAAGAAATTGCTCATATCAAGCCTGCATATACCATAATTTTTCTTCTGATGCCCAGCCTTGATTCATTCTAGAGCAGGCATGTTCAAATTCAGCAGAGTAATCTATTTTCCTTGAGTCTAAGACTTAACCCCTAGAGCTTATTGTTAAAGCCGTCTGCAAGAATTCTTGCAAATAAAGGCTTGAACACAGTTAAGAAAAAAAACTGGAAAACAGAGTCGGTGTGCTGTGTGGCAAAGCCCTTCTGAAATGTAAACCAGCTAATGGTAAGAACAAATTGTATGATGTGCACGTTTTGCTCTTTAACTTTCAGGAAGGTCGTTGGTGCTCAAAGAATTTAAAAATCTTGCTGGTTTTGGTGAGGTTTTGTGTCCTGTCCCCTCATCCCATTTGCTGGCAGTAGAGGCACTCTGGCGTTCTGTCTCAGCAGCCTTTCCTGTCCGGGACCCGAGAGCAGATGTAAATGTGGCTGTGGGTGCGTTGCACATTCTGACTGTGCTAAGCGTGTTTTCTCGGATACAGGGTTGGCCTGAACATTTCCTGTCCCCAAACCACCCCAGAATTGTGCTTGTGCAGATTTCTGTGGGAGTGCAACTGGAAGTATTTTAACAAACTGGTCTGGCTAGAATCCAGGGTTTCTGTATAACCCAGGGAATGAGTTCTGCAGGGGTGGGCCTGGGTGACAAAAATCAGTGAGATGAAAAGTTTCCTTCGGCCAGTGTTATCTCTGAATGGGGGACAGCACCCTCAAAGATTTAATTTTTTTCCCATTGATAGTAAAGCAATCCAAAACTCAGCTACAGCTGAAGTGCTATGCTTGTGCAAGCAGGGGCTTCTGAGTCTGTGCTAAGCTGAGCATAGAAGGGCAAATGAAATAGGACAATTGATCAATTTAAAAAAAAGAGTGTTTGCAAATGTTTTAAGAGTTGTTATTAAAAAAAAAGTTACTGGTAGAGCTCATATTTTCTAAACAGTAGTTTAGAATAGTATTAAATAATAGTATAAATAGTATTAAACCTGAAAATGGATTCAGTAAGTGCTGTAGTTTTTTTTTAATTATTGCTTCATTTTGGGTTTTGTTAGCAAGATTTAAGAGAAGGGTTCAAAGAGTTTCTGCTGCTGTCACTTGTGGTGCTCCTACTGGTAAATAGGCAGGAAGAGACTCGGATGCCATGGTTGGTAGACAGTGGGACAGCACATGGAAGTGACAGGCTATTGCTATATGTGCGAGGCATCCGTCTTGTCCCAGTTGTTTGTTTGTTTGTTTTTTCTTTGAACTTTTCTTGCTATAACACATTCACATTCATCTGAGAGTGTAAAATTAGGAACGTGGATGTAGCACCATCTAGTGTCCCCCTTGCTAGAAAGGGAATCGAAGGGCTTTTCAAGGTGTTGCCTGTCATGGCAGCACAGACCTGGGTACTTCCAGCCAGGTGTTGATGGAAGCAGCGACTGGGGCTGGGGGCTTCCTTCTCCAACACCCGCCGTCCTGGTGGTTTTTTTTGTAGAGCAAGAAGGGCTGTAATCTTGGCATGATAAAGTGGAGTATTACTAAGTCGTTGCATAGTTCAATTTTGTGGATTATGAAAGCCTCTTAGTCCGATTGCCGTTTTTCCTTGTCCATCAACTGCTGTCAAAGAAATCCTGTCCTTGTGGAAATGGAGAATACAGTGGGGATGGAAGTCTGAAATACCACAGGAGTACAGGTATTTCTTTTGTGACAGGTGTCTGACTGTCAGAGGTTTTTGGGTTCCCTTCCTCCCCCTTTGCTTCTTTTAAAATACACATAACAGCCATCTTCAGTAAGTGACCTTTTAGTCTGCTTTCTCATGTCTGAAGCCTTGCTATTTGCAATGATTTTGGCACAATATACTTTGTAATTCAAGAGCAAACTGCTTAATATGCCACGTTGGTTTCCTTCACCCTCCTCTGAAAAGGGAGGGAATGAATGGACTGCGATTTAAGTTGCTCAGCTCCTTCATTGGTTTGCATGATTCACTTGTTCATTGTACTAATTACTCTTTCGGAATGCATGTAGGAGTGTTCTCTCACTGTCCTGTTCTGGGCATGTCCCTGAGGGGATTTGTGAACTTATTTGTGGTGTTAA
Source organism: Gallinago undulata (assembly GCA_026546715.1). Lineage (NCBI taxonomy): Eukaryota > Metazoa > Chordata > Aves > Charadriiformes > Scolopacidae > Gallinago > Gallinago undulata. The sequence goes on from JAOTQQ010000012.1 coordinate 44,889,184, forward strand.
CCACTTCTGTGTCTTATTTTGTTTGCAATCAACACAAATTGATTTCCGATATTTTTTTTTTAATAAAGTTACCTCCCTTTATGGGTCAAACCATGAAATCCTTTTTACTCTCAGCTGGGAGGTATCTCTAAGAAGATGGTATTGTTTGACCTTGCAGGTAGTGTAACTTCTACCTTCCTGCACTGACTGCAGTGATGGGTAGTCATAACACCAGAGAAAACAACTTTTTTCTTGCTCTTAAGCCTCATACAATCTCCTAAAAAGAAAGACATTTGGGGGCAGAAAGCTTTCTCTGTTTTTTCTTCCTGCCTCTATCCTTATTCAGGCTTTAAATATGCTCTCATATGAAACAGAGTTTCTGTTCTCTACAATCAAATGTTACTGCTTTTCATGGCAACCTCAGCCAGTTTTGATGGCTGTCTGATCCTACAGATAACCAGAGTGATTCTGACCATTTTTTTTTGTAGTCAGTTTTAAAGGGTATGCCTACAGAATTTCCATTCAAGTTCTAACTGTTCCAAGTCTGACAAAGCATGACTGCCCCCAGATAACTCCGTAAGGATTTTGGTAATACAGATTGTTGATACAAAGCTTTACTTGTGTTATAGAATCATAGAATCCTGGAATGGTTAGAGTTGGAAGGGACCTCAAAGATCATCTAGTTCCAACCACTTGCCATGGGCAGGTACACCTCCCACCAGACCAGGTTGCTCAAAGCCCCATCCCGCCTGGCCTTGAACACCTCCAGGGATGGGGCAGCCACAGCTTCTCTGGGCAACCTATTCCAGTGTCTCACCACCCTCACAGCAAAGAATTTCTTTCTAGTATCTAATCTTAATCTCCCCTCCTCCCATTTAAAACCATTAGCCCTTGTTCCACAACCTGACAGAGTCCCTCCCCACCTCTCCTGTAGCCCCCTTCAGGTGCTGAAAGGCTGCTATAAGGTCTCCGTGGAGAGATGGAAACATGCTCTAGCTGTGGCTGACCTGTTTTGGGTGCATGAGATACCCCCAGACCTTGGATGCTTGGTATTCTGAGAATATTGAACAGGTTGCTCTGATTTTGCTTGGTACCTGTTACAGGCTGGGTGATTGTCCTCTAAGCATTAAATGCTTACAAAAGAATTGATAAAACAATAACAGTTTTTAATTTCTTCCCTCTGTTTGAACCTCTCCGAGTTCTGTCGTGGTTACCTTTCTCTTTTAGTGGTAGTTCCCTACACAGCTCTAGCGTTTACCTTTTTTTTACTTTCTTTTTTTAGGATGGTACTTGCATGTTGTTCTCAGTTTTGCTGATATAAGAAAAGAGGTGTAAGATAATTCTTGGTGGAGCTGGAACTCAAAGAAAATGAGAAATGCTCTCCTGAGTCAGGCCAGCTTGCTCAGGACTGTATTTCGGACTCCAGCAACAGCTCAGATGCTGGATATGGAGAGCACGTGCACAGCCATTCTCAGTACCTTATTCTTAGTGTAAGTACCCCTATCAAGCAGAACTGTTGTACTGGGGGATATAGAGGATACATCCCTGCTTAGTTCGTTTAGTGTCTATTTAGTGTTGGACCCTGTCTGAGTTTGTCTGAAACCTCTTTGATTCTGCTGTTTGTGTTATTATGCAAGCTCATGGTTTTTACTGGCTGCATGCAGTGGTGCATAAACCAGTCCCCCACTGGTTTCTGCCAGTATTTGTTTTTCTAGTTTTGCAGGATTTGGTGAATATTAGTTCTTTGTTCCCCTTATGATTTCATCTTCATGATTTTGAAAAACCACCCTCATTTTCACAATCCAGCCTTCTCCTCTCCCAGCTTTCTCAGTCTTTCCTTTAAAAGTTTGAGAACACGGGCTCTTACTTCAGTCCATTTACTTTGCTGTTCCCAGTCTCATTCCATAAGCTTGATCTAATTATGGTCTCTTCTTGCTCTTCTTTCCTGCCACTTCCAATAAGCAGCTACTGCTAAATTCTGAGCACTCTTTCTTTCTGTAAAGTATGCCAGAAATGTTAGTCCTATTAAAATGAGAGAGCTCCCACGGCATGGCTGGAACTATTCTATGAGTTCTGTACAGCATATTCTAATAAAATGATTTTATTGTCTATTCCTGCTGCATCATTGCCTCTGAATTTTCTGGCTGGTTTTGGTGGATTCCAAGTCAACTTCACACAGTTTAGCCTTCCTTCACTTCCTCAACCCCCCTGCTTCCCATCATTTATTTCCCTTTGCCAATAATCTGATTTCTTTCCTGTGACGGGTTGTTATGCTACCTCTTAGGTTGTATCCCAGGCACACTTTTTTTTTTTATCTCGAGGAATATATTTTTGTGTTTTGGTGGTGGGTTATTTTTGTTGTTTAATGGGGTGGGTTTTTATGATTTTTTTTCTAATCCCCCCTGATCGCAGCAGAATTCTGCTCTTTATATAATATATAATGCTCCTTATATAGTTCTCTCGCTTACCTATATCATACTAGGAAGAGGTGTGAATGGGTTTTAGTGTAAACTGTCAATTCTAGAGTCACTGTAAAAGCAACTGTCAGAATTACTGAAGTCCAGTGGGACATTTTTAAATTTTTTTTCTAGATTTCCCTTGTTTAGGGAAACACTTGTCATTCCTAAATATCTGCTTTATTTGGGGTAGGGAAGAGCAAGAGTGTTAAGTATTCATCAGTGTTGTGTGTGTGTTCTTTTGGAGAAGGAGCTCCTGAAGGCAAGTGCCTGGTGGACTTTTTTTTTGGGGGTGTGCTTTTTCATTTTGTCTTTTTTGTTTTCCTGTTGCAGTGCACTTTAATACTGGAACACTAAAAAGCTACACTTGATTATTGTTGGATTTAAATGTGTGAAAATACTTTTATTCCATAATTTATGTTCATAACATGCTGAGTGCAGCTTTACCTTTCTCCTTCATGTGTATGTGTCCATCATGCATCAACAAATTTTCCCTTTAAAGTCAACATCTGTAAAGAGCAAGCTACATAAGAATTATGTTTTGCTTGCAATTCTAAAGCTTCATTGAGAGCCATTGTTTAGGGACTGGCACATTTTGTAGCTGGGCTGAACAACAAGCAAAAGCAGGACAATTGCTTTTCAGGGTTTTCTGTACTCAGTGATCTATCAATGGATTTTTGAGACATTTCTCAGTCTGTCTTGGCAGCTGAAAGATCCTAATGGTTAATGAATGTGTTTATTCTTACTGCTGTTGAACAGAGCGTTGCCAGCATGCATTTGATACATGAATAGCTTTTGTTCTTGCTCTAAAAGAATAGCTGTGGCGGTGGAGTTTCCTTTTATTTTCTGTTTAATGTAAAAATAAAATCATGAGTATGGCTGCACTTACCTACAGGGAGATAAATTTTCCATTCTGAAGCAAAAATTCATTTAAACTTATGGCTTAATGTACAGTAGGGACCTAATAGTTTAATGGCCCCTCATCACTAAGATATGTCTTGTCTTTTTATACTCAGCAGGAATGTATATGTAGGATGAAACTAAAGCAGGGAGACTTTAACCTAATAAACAAGGTCATTCCTCACATTGGAACTCTGGTTTCCAGTGGTTTTATCTTTGTTAGCTTGGCCGTTGCCAGCTTTGTCCCAATCTTTATTTGGCATAATTGGCTAAGCCAAGTTTTCTCCCAGCTTACTTCTTCAATATGCTTTCAATTGCAAATTTAAGTAGAATTTCCTACCAAGGAAGGTAACATGCTGGAAATATTACTGCTCTACATACCCAAAACTGTAGATGTAGGCTGAGCCCAGTGACCTATCTGAGAAGAAGGTTCTATGGCTTGTCCACACCACAGACACTCCACAGACAGGCTTGGCCAGTGCCTACTGTGGCAGAACTGAAGGAACAGCATTTTTGCAGCCAGCAGTTTATTTTCCCGCAGAAGACTTGGATTTTGTCCAGTATTTTCCATGTTTAGAGGCAGCAGAACCACTGCTTAAATACAGGTTTGATTAAAGGTGTGGCAGGACTATGCAATTCCGAAATCCTGTCGTGCCAGTGAAGTTACAGAAGCTGCCACAGCTGTTTGAGGAGTCTGAGTTTTAAAGGTATGAGGCAGCTTTCTTGTTGAAGAGGTTTTCTTCCAGCAGTTTGACTTTGCAGCCAGCAGTGAGACTTCTGATGTGTAGGATGCTAAGGCTGTCTTTCCCTTTGGGCAAGTCAGTGAGTTGGGAGAAGTGAATTTTCTTGTTGTTGGTAGTAGTTTTCATTGCTGTAGAAGCTAATCACACACTTAACATTAAAACACACGTATTGTGTGTGTGCAGTCCTGAGTTTGGCAGTAGTATTTGTAAGATTTCAGCATAATTAGCCATATTTGAGGCATCCTAGAACTGGAATTGAATAGGAATATGGTGAGTTCTGGGGTTTTGTTTATTGCAGGTATAGGTGCAGAGTAACTTTTAAATAATGTTCAAGAAATACTTGTAATTCTGGACCCCAATTAGAATTTCATGCCTGTGTTTGTGCGGGCCTATAGAGCTCAAATAATGGATGACTACATGCTATGTTTACCTTTTTCAGTAGGGTGGCTAGCAGCCTAATTGTGAGGTTGAAGTTTCTTATATACCCTTTTGCTTTTCATTTTTACGTGGAACTTTTCTCATTGGTAATGACCAGTTCGCTCCATTCTGTGATTGTCTAAATGGACAGAAAGCATTGGGCAAATGAGGCTACTGGGTTGTCTCAAGCATCCAGGAAATATTTGCTGGAAAAGCATTTAGAGAAAGACCCATCTTTCTTGCTTCCATCCCTGGAATATGATTAGGCTTTAGGGTTGTGGTCTGCTGAGAAAGGACAATCCTAAATGTAGTCAGGGCCTCTTGGGTGGTTGTCAAGCTAGATTACGTGACATTTTCTTGGAAGGAGTTTCCAGAATTTTCTCAGCCCAATGGAATGGGATGACTTTTCACATAATGGAGTTGTGTATTTCTTCATTTTATAAATGGGGGAGGTATTGAATACTCTGAGAACTTTAAACAGGGCCCTTCCTATTTAAATAGTAGAAAATGTAATGCTGTCTTGTGCGATTGGTACATGTGTAATAGAATTTCATGTCATTTTACATACAGGGATAAAAAATACGCCGTGTTTACCGATCCTTGGTTTCTGAGAAGGGACGCAGACTTTGAGTTTGTGCTCTCTGTGCATATATGCATCACATGACATAAAAGCAGCAGTCTAGATTCACTCATATTTAGCATGAAATAGCCTCAAGTTGATGAACTTTAATTTATTGTGTTACATGTGGCTGGACTTTAACCTCCATGCGGTAGCCCTGTCCTCCAGAGAAACTACCTTTTATTTAACTAGTAAGGAGCCAGCACTGGAATTGTCCCTTTTCAGGTATAGTGTGCTTTTTTTCAAAAATAATTTCTTTTTTGACAGGCCATTTTCAAAGACTGATTTTTCTTTTTTCAAGTTTCTCTATTTTAAACTTTAGAGAGCTAAGTGTCAAGGGGTGTGTGTGTAATATGTGTGTGTGAAATAGGACAGGACTGAAAACCAGGGAGAGGAATAGGTGGCTCTGAAGTAAAGTAGTAGGCTTCTTCGTTCTTCCTGCTTTCTCCAGGGAGTTTCCTTCTTTCTTTCATCTAATTTTGTTTCTGTGCTCTTATGTACTTCCCTTTCCTCACCTGCCTCAAAATGTTGTGACAAATTAGACAAAACGTTGTGGGAAGTGAAAGAATTTGTCTGAGAGTGACTACTGAGGTCTGTTTGGTTTGGGTTTGATTGTTTAGTAAGGAGAGGGTGTTTAGATGTTCCGTTTCTGATTGTGGGCTGAGTACCAGCTGCTGGGTGGTGATGTAGTAGAGTCCCCTGGAAGGTGTTCAGGGTGGGTGGGTGATACAACCTGACGACCAGAGCTTGTGTTTTGAAAGTTGCCAAGCCAGCCCAGCACTTCCCTAAGGTCCCACCTAGAGCGTAGCTGTTCTGCTGGACACACCACTTCTGCACAGCAGTTGTTTCCCTCTTCTCAGAGGAGGCACTTCAGGGTAGTAGAGATGCCTTGAGCTGTTTCCAGGGTGTTAGCATCTAGCAGAACCACAACTTCAGAGCATGGTGCTCTAGGAATGATGCATTCTCTGGGTGGTTTGGTTGGGGTCTTCATTGTCTTGACTTGTGTGTTCTAGCCTCTCCCTTCTTGAGCACAACCCTGACCTTAGCATGGTTCGTGGCAAGGTTGCATTTATGAGAAATTATTTTGCTCCATTTACGGTAATGGGCTGTAAGCGAGAAACTGGCTGACAAAATGTTGGTGGCTTGGTGGTTTGGGTATTAAGGCACCTCTTAACGCCAGGTGGCAGCATCTCCTGCTAGCAGGTTCTGTAAAGACCTGGAAATCCTTTTAACCTTGAAAGGGGGAGTTTCTGCTTGAAAACAAACCAATAAAACCATAAAGATTGAGGATCGTTTGGGCCAGAATTCAGACAGATCCAAGCTAAATATTTTATCTTCCATGCACTGATTAGCTACGTTGTAGAGTGTTTCTAAAAACCCCTGGAGATAACAGCAGGCTTTGAGATTTGTTGTGTTTGTCTTTTCTGTGTGTATGTTTTGCGCATGTTTGGTGTGTTTTGGGTTTTTTTTATCTGTTCCCCCCCCTTCACAACACCCACCATGCCCCATCTCTTTGTTTAGATTCTTTTCTCTCAATTTATCATTACTTCTATGTGAGCTGCTGGTGAAATAGGTGCTCCCTGTTGATCAGCTTGGTTTCATTTGTACATCCTAAAATGTGACTATTCAATCATAGCTGTAAACAGGTGAAACCCAAAAGCCTGGTAGGGAATGGAGTTTGACACTGAGCTGCTTTAGGTGACCATGTTGTTTGGAATGAGATCTTCAAATCTGGCTATGTGTGGTTCGTGTTGAAGTTAGCTTGAGTTGAAGTTTGTTCAACTGAAGTTGAATTGCTTGGTCATGAGGTGCTGGCATGGTTCCTTCTGTCCACAAAACACCGACAGCTAACTATATGTTTAACTCTCTATGGGAAGTGACCTAATGTGTCGTATGGTTGCCTGAGTGCAAGATGAAAATGGCAGTGGGTGACAGCACCCTGCACAATGTCTCATGATCTGGGTGATGTTATGAGCACAGAGGGGCAGTGGCAGCCCTTGAGGTGCTGTGACCCTTCAATAGTCAGCTCCTATTCTTTTAGACCTCTCACTCTGTTTTCTGTTTACTCAACTGCTTGCTCACTTGTCAACAGAGGAGGGATGTAAGTGTACCTCCCAAAATAGCCTAGTGTACTCTTATTCTCATGTGGTTGCCCTAAAAATTATGCCTCTTTCTTCCTCAGATAATTTACCAAAAAAAGAAAAAGCCATGGTCAGTTTAATCTCCCTGAAGAAAAGTTAACTTACTGTGCTTTTCAAATGGATAGAAGTCTTACATGAGAGGGAATGGATGAAATAATTGAAGGTATCCACATCAGTAAATCCAATAAAAATTCCTGTAAGGAAATGTAAACAAGCTGAAGCAACCAGTGAACCTTTAGTGGCTGTCTTAAGTTGGGAGGGAGGTGGTGGAGAGGTTTAAAATGCTCAGAGGAGGGAAATACGCCAGTCGGTCAAATGCCAATGTAGGAAAAGATATAAAGCAAGTGAATATGTAATCCATTAATAATTACCCAAGACGTACTGAAGTAGAAAGAAAAAATGCAGGAAAGAGCTCAATGGGAGTGTTCTTCTCAGTTTAGCATCTTAATTGAAAGAGTGGATTAGAAAATGAAGCAACAAAATCATCGGGTGGAGGGAGGGGAAGTATCTGAAAGAATTTGTTTTAATCTCATTTAGAAAGCATACAGAGGAACAGTGTCAAGAACTCCTGTAAAGCAGACTGAGGAACTTCTTCTGAGTGTTAGGGTATGGAGGAATATGTTTTGCACCAGAGAGGTGAGGGTGTTTGTACATGAGCCACATTTGAGCCATGAAGGTAGCAAAGCACTGGAATGCATTACTCACAAAAAATAATATGGAAAAGAATGAACAAATTTTCTTTGTTTATATAAAACTATTTCTAGAAAGTGCTGAAAGCTGCAGACTTATACAGTATGCAAGAGCTTTTAGAAAATCTTTCTTAACTCTTCTTTCAAAAGCAGAAGCTTCAATGACCCATACTTTAGTAAGAATCCTGAGTTCATAATTCATTTAGCTATTTTAAGTTTTTTTTTATTTCCTTGTAGAAGTTTCTATTTGCCAAAGATGTCCAGAAAACTACAAGTTTAAAATTGCTTAGACAAAATGTGTAACAGAGCAACTTCGGAGGAGATATTTCAACTGTTTTGTTGTATCACTTTTATTAGTGATCAGCTAATTGATCATAATTATTATTAAGCTATTATGATCATAAGTCTTACTCTTATGGTATTATTTTTATCTCAGTAAAAAGAAGGTACCAAAGGTACTTCAGTTAATTTGATCATAAAACATAAATGTATCAGGTATTTAGAGCAGATAACTTATTTAGCTTACAGTATATTTGCAGTTTAGTCAGAAACATTCATTAGAACTATCGGGAAGCGCAGTCAGGGTCTTCTGTAAAATGTGACTGCTGTTTCAGAATGAGGGATGGTGTTAATCAGCGGATCTTCTCACAATAAGTGTCTACACCTCAGAAAAGGGAGGGGAGAAAAAGTGAAGGGGAAGAAGGTGCAATTGTAGCAGTGAGAATATTACTCTGACTTAAATGGTGAACTAATGTTTAGTCATACACAAGTGTAATTTCAGTGTCCTGTTTTTCTAATTAGGCAATTACATCAGAGCCTGTCTCTATTTCATTCTGGTATACAGATTTTAAAATCGCAATATAAGTTTAGGACAATAGCATCATAATAAGTTGCCTTTTCAGTTACTCGTTAATATCTTTTCCAGCTGTAAGCCTTTGGAGTTGCTCAGAAACACTCAAGACTTGTCATATGACAGAGTAGAGGAATTGTCTTGGTTGACTTTTATTCCACTATAATTCTTGCTTATTTACTGAGTTCTGGTCGATTTCGTTTCCACAATGAAAGTGTATGAGGTTCTTGTATATGTGCATGTGAGAGGTTTGGGTTGGCTTTTTTTCCTGCTAAACTTTATTGATAACTTGTTTTGCATTCCATTTTCTGCTGGTTTTTGACACTGCAAACCATGTTACTTTTCTGCACAAAATTATTTGACTGAAACTTCCTCTAGGAGTCAGCTGATTTCTTTTGAAATACTAGTTAAAAGCAGAAAGACACTAAAGGTTTGAAATTTTATTTCTTTGTTCCCAAGAAGATCACCTCAGTCAGGCTGTGTAGACTCTTAAATTCTTCACAAGAGGCAAACTAACATTTCAGCCAAACACCGTATTCTTGGCAGTGAAAGCAACTAGAAAATCCCATGATGTATATCTACATATCTGTATATATGTAGATATGCGTATATAAGAAACCCTTCTGTGTATGCATGTGCACACATACATCTTTGGATGTTTAGTTGAGATGAACGTGTGTTTTTTAGGAGATGAGCTGGCGTTTCTGAACTCAGGTGGTTGCAGGCACTAAGATGAATGTTGTCAGCAATTAGAAAGGTAACAAGGGAAGAAGAAAGGTTTGTAGTTACTGGTTACCTCTCAGCTTTGGAAACATGGGAGATAGGTCTTGTTTTTCTGTGTAAGTTAGTAGTTCTCTGAGAGGGCTACTGATGTGTGCAGTCTGACTTCTGCATTGTGTCCATAAAAATATTATTGTGTCCATAAAAATAGCATTCCTACTGGTGTGGGTACCTAATCCTATTCATTTTTGCACATTCACTTATGCAGTGAGGCTTGGAGAACACTTCCATATGTACAACAGTTAGCAGAACAGCCTGGGTGAAAGCGGAGGAGAACACCTCCTGTTAGATAATATCAGACTTCTTGAATGATAAGGTGTAATGCAACTTTCCCTAGTGGATTTTAGTTTTAATCAATAGGATGCCGTAAAGGATATAGGCAGGAGGTAACCAGTGTGAGTTTGTCTTTGAATCATCTGCCCTGTTGTCTGATAGAATAGTGATGTTCTTGTCATCTTTAGTAGTTAGGATGATGCTTATGACAATGCAATTTCTGGATTAGATTAGGAAAAAGACAAAACAAACTCAAACCCGAAATTACTGGCCTATGGAAAAGTATGTATTACTTCCCCATTCCTCCCTCCCCGGCAGAGGTTAATTCCACTAGCTTGCAGTGCAATTGTTGGTTTGCATCAGTCCTGCAGTAATGATTTTTCTCTCTTAGGAAAGTCGGTCTCTTTGTCAGGGAATATCAGGAGCAGCCCTGCCAGCAGCTGAGTGCGTCCGCAGGATGGGAAGGGCAGGATCCTTGTTGGCAGAGCCTAGTCCTTTTGTTCCTGAGCAGGTCAAAGGTGCTGGCAATAATGGTTAAAACTGACTCTCCAGGCATCATCAGACAAATTCCAGATACTGAGTGGACCTTGTAGTCAATCCAGGAAGCCCAAGCAGTGAATCTGTGCCAGCAGGGGACAGAGCAGGGCTCAGACCTACCCTACAGCGTTGCACTGGGGAGGATAAGGGGGATGCTGGGATTAAGTGGGGCTCCTGGGCCAGTGGGCAGAGGGTGCTGGTCCTCGATGAGCTTGGTCAGGGCAGTAAAGTCCACCCATAGGGGTGGACTTGGGCTATGACAGTCCTTGCTGTTTGTGGCTCGAGAGTGACTCCATAGTAGTTGCAAGAGTTATGGTACTGGTTAAAGATGGAGCTGCGTTGCACAGCGTATGAGCTTCCTTAGTGCTCGCTTTTTCTTATTTTTGCATGTGTGGTGGTGGTGGGGCTGTGTTCTTTCCTTTTTTTGTCCTGGAATGGAAATGGGAATGCAGGTTGCACTTCAGTATTTATGGGAAACATACCAGGAGTTACTTTGTTTCTTAGTAATTACTTAGCAAGACATCGTAGTTAATTTTATATGGTAATTAAAATGTATATGTTTAAAATGATCAGGCCTGTTCTGGATATTCACACAATTCGCACAAAAAATTCTTCATTATAGAATAATACAGATTGGAAGGTACCTCTGGAGGTCATCTCTTATGATGTCTACTCAAAGCAGATCTGAGTGCTCGTGGCCTTGTTTAGTCAAGTTGTCAATCTTTCCAAAGATGGGAGGTTTCCCAGGCTTTCTGCACCCCTGTTCCCATGTTTGACCATCCTTATGGTGGAAAAGTTATGTTGAATTGTTTTTTTCTGTGTTTAAAACTTCTCAGCTCCCTCTTGTCCTGAATTTAGATCTCCAATTTGAATTGCACCATTTTTGTAGTTGTTGATGGCTGTCAGTATCCCTTTTTAAAACTGTGTGCAAACTTGATATATTTGTGAACAACAGGGACTGATATCACAGAATGCAGATCAAGATAGTGTCAAAAGGTTCCCTAGAAGTTCTTTCAACTGACTCCACCTCTACCAGTCCATCTAAGGTGTGAATTGTGACACTGTTTCCTCTTGCAATCCTGGATTTCTTTTTCTTGAGAAAAATCGGCCAGTAGCAAAGGCAAAAAAAATAATGCTACTGAACTGTTGTCAAAGACAGATATGTAAAGCTTGCAAGCTAAAACTCATCTGTCAAATAGAATATCAAATACGTAAATTCCTGTATGCAGTACTCCATACCCAGGTTTTAAGTACCCTGTCTTGGTCAATGGTCACTTGCTTTCTAGTTCCACCCCTCACCCCCAACCTTATTCTTCAGTAGATGAGTCCCTGCTTCTGGAGATTGGGCTTTTTGTCCCTAAGAGCAGCCCTTCTATTTTTTGCTAGTAAAGATGATATTTTGGGATCATCTGTGCAAGTCTTATGTTCTAAACCGATCAGTATGTAGCTGTTTTCTACATGCAGAAAAATCTTGCTGGTGCCAAAACAAGCTGACATTTTTGCTAGCTTGTATGTATAGTACTCAATTTAAAGAAACTAATAGACATTGTCCTCTTCTCTTACCAGATGTGTGCAATAGTACCAACCTTCCTGAAGTTGAAATCATCAGTCTCCTGGAAGAGCAGCTGCCTCATTATAAGCTAAGAGCAGATACAATCTATGGTTATGACCACGACGACTGGCTTCATACACCTCTCATTTCCCCCGATGCGAATATTGACTTAACAACTGAGCAGATAGAAGAGACCTTGAAATACTTCCGTAAGTCAAAAATGCAGAAATTGTACTGATAAATGAAATAGTGCTATTTTTGGTACCTTCGCTGAAGAATCTGTGCAATTTTGTTACAACTGTGGAAAACAAGAGAGCTGTTCTTGATTTAATGCTTTGGTATTCAAGTTTGCAGTAGACAGGAAACAAAGGAAACATTTAATGAGAAACAGCAGTTGCATTTGTAATCTGTGCACGCACCTCTTCACATTATCATATTATATTGGTGTAACTGAAATACCTGGTTTTGCTTGTGATCTCTCTGGCAAGAGACTGAAATTTTCTGTACATATGCAATGTAGAAAGTCTAGACAGGTTTAAATGTCTAAATTTCTCATGTTCTCTGACACATGGCACTGTTGCCTGATGGTTCTATGTGCCAGCATCACAGCATGACATGAAATCGTTTTTCTGCAGCTTACCCTTCTAGGAAAGGCTTGTGAAGAACCAAATTCTGAGCATTTGTTTGGGGTGGCTTGTCTCTTCATTCTTTTTGTTCATATTTGTACTATTGGACAAAAAGGTATCTTTTATGCCTGGAAGGAAAGTGTGTAGTTTTGTGACCTTGGTTTTACATTCTTTTGTTTGAGCCTGTAAATGCTTTTATCTTTGGTGAGTGTCTGTCTGGGTTCTTCCACTGTGGATAGTAACTTAAGATATGCAAGTAGAGAAAACTTCTATGATTCATCCTCTAGTTGCTGATTGAGTAATGTGTGATTAAAAGATTGTTCCTTTTTCCCCCCATCCTCCATGCTTTCCCATGAACATGCAGTTTTGTGGCACCTGTGTATGTGCTGCATGTTAAAATAGTCTGTAGACCATTGAGCCAATAGGTTTTATGCTGAAGCTAT
>JAOTQQ010000012.1:44902288-44927539 GCA_026546715.1 Gallinago undulata
TTGTGGCACCTGTGTATGTGCTGCATGTTAAAATAGTCTGTAGACCATTGAGCCAATAGGTTTTATGCTGAAGCTATAGTAGTTAGACTTATATAGTAGTGGATTTACATATGTTATAGTGACAGATAAATGTAGGTAGACTTACTGAGGCACTGAGGAGCTCAGATGAGAGGAGTTACAGGGCTCAACACAAACCTGTGCAAAGATGGCTTGCTTTTTGAAGCACCTGGAGAATTCACTTTCTAAGGATTCAAGCCTGGTGAAGAAAAGCATTAAGAATATGAAGAACTGAGTTTCTGACTGTAGTGCTTCAGTAGAAGGTATTTAGTATTTTAGTAGACAGCTTACACTGGCCAAAAACAGTGGGAGAGGAAAGAGCTAAAGCTGGTCTGTGGAGTCAGTTGTGCTATAGCTCCTTGTTTTGGGTCAGTCCATTAGTGTTGCTGTAACGATGGCAGAAGTCTGCTTAAAGACATGGTTTTGAAATGCCAGGTTTCCAAAGTCTTTGGCAACCAGATTAGTTTCATGTCATGAATAAGATAGTCTGTGCGGGTGGGCTGGTGCAATAACCATGGGAAAGATGTTTTGCTAGTGGGGCAAGGAAGGCAAAAAATCCCTGCGGAAGCATCCTGGCTCTCCCAGCTGAGATACTGGTGGTCCGTGTCACTTGCAATAGTGTGTGACTCTTGGGGGTGGATACAAAATGAAGCTATGCACAGCAGAGAAATCAGATAGCAGTGGCTGCTTGTAACTGTGAGTGCTTCAACAATTTTATCCAGCTTCTAGCTTACAAGCTTAATGACTGCAACTCTGTAGTGATAGAAGATTTCATCCCATCAAGTGGCTTGAATGAAGAAATGTTATGAGTGTAATTCCTGCCACAATGTATGTTTTCTGCTCTCATTTGGAAGTAACTGCTTAAAGAACAGGAACCAAGACGGGATAACTTTCGTAAAGAAAAGTTTATTCCTTACTGCTTATATGCTGTTAATTGTGTATAGATAGTTTGAGAAGTTCATGCAAATTTGGATTGAGCCTTACACTGATACCCTGGAAACAGAGATCTCTGACTTTACCCTTGTTAAGTTATTGTGAACAAGTCGTATAATGCATCTATGCACGAGTGCAAGATCATAAAACTTCAGCACGTTTGGAAATTATGGCATTGATGGTAAACATTGGTTTGTGGAAAAAATACTTAATATTTTTGTTTGTTAAGCTGGCAGAAAAGTCTTGTGAATTTTACCATCACGTTGGAGAGTGTTTTCCAGGGTGTGGTTGCTTGCACAATGATTCATTTTCAGTGCTGCAATTAAGGCACTCCTCTACCTGTTCAGTTTGTTTTAAAAACCTTGACGAGGGGGTTGCAAATACTGTAACTTGTCTATTGGAAAGTTTTAGTATAATCTTACAAACTTCCTCTATTTTCAAAATAATATCCTTGTGGACTAAGGATTCTATGGATGTAGTTAAATTTAACAAATAATAAAAAATGAAATTTCCTAATCTGTCAAAATTTTTCCTGAACTGAAGGAAGAATTCATCAGTTTTGCTGCAATCGAAAAGGATTAGCTGCAAAATAAATACTTTTATCAGAATTAAAATGCACTACTTGTACAGATTGTTGCTTAGCCTTCTTCAAGCTTCTTAGGGACACACGAAGATAATGAAAATAAAATTAATATTAAAACTTGTGCTAGTGCAGAATGTTTTTGGATGTGAAATTAAGTCTTTTGAGGTCTTATGGTTCCTGGTATGTTATAGTGTCAATTGGCTTTGAAACCAGGATATAGCAGGGAGGGAGGTATACAGTGTGGCTTTATTCAGGAAATGCTCACATCCTGAGAAATGTTGGACAACAGGGGGGATGTTTGTGCATGTTTTAATATATGTAAATATTGTGCATTATTAATATATGTAAATATGTCTTTTGTAAGGTTCCCTGTTGTTTAAGGAGAGAACTTTTCAGGAAAAGCAACATTTCATAACCTCTCACCACACCAGTTAAAGTGTAACTACTTACCTTGGAAATAGTCTGCAGGGTAACACAACAGTGAGGGTTTTGCACTGTAACTCATTGTTTTCATGCTGTTCCGGTGCCTGCTGTGAACAACTGGAACGAGGGAAGGAGAACGTGTCTGTTTTTCCACTGGTTGTAACTACATTCCCACCCTGCCATCCAAGGGCAGCAGAGGTTGATTTTTGGAGGGTGGTAATTGAGAGCTGCTTTTTTTTTTCCCCATGCTTCTGCTGTAGGCTCTTTACCATTAAGTCCTGTAAAGTGCCCTGAAGTGGATTTAAAAAATATATCTTAAGCCTAGTAAGTAAAATGATTTGGAAAATAGATGCCTGTTAAGCCCTGCTATTGACTTTATTTGTTCCCACTTTAGAATGGCAACATGAAAGGGAGAAAACTTGTCAGAAAGTTTATGTAAAAACTCTAATTGATTTGCAAGCCCAACCCAAAACATTAACTGCACTCAGAAACCAGAGCTCTAATGGGCTCCATTGGTTATCTCTCTCTGAGAACTCTATTTCCAAAGAATTTATTTGCTGTTTAAAATGTCATTTGTATATGAATTACAGTATATGATTTCTGTATTAGGCCACATACATCCATTGTGCATGTTACAGTTTGTTTTCACTATCCATCCTTGTATTCTCCTTTTCTATAACTCAGGCTTGTTAATAGGGAACTTGTGTTACTGCGTACCTGTTTGTCTGTGATTTTGAGTTTTTGAATAATACATTTATATTTAATAAGAGAGACTTTGAGGTTGTTTGGATAGATTCAGGTGTCAGGTGTCCCCAAACACCATTATCTGTGAAAGAATCTAAATCACTTGTAGTGACACTATTCTCAAGTTTGAGTTCATCTGTGTTTAAGTTTGCTCCCAGGAGAGAATCCGTGAGAAAATATTACTTGCAGGAGTGATTCAGCATATTAGGGAACTGCCAGCTGCATTGCTGTCCTTTGAAGTAGAAGCATTGAAAAGATGGAGTTTTCTGAAGAGTTGATGGGTGTCTGGAGTGGTCTATTATCAAGCTTTTAAAAGTATACAGATGCATTTTCATTCAGTTAAAAAGTAGATTAGTAGCTATTAATGCTCACTCATACTTTTTTTCACTGTAACTGAACGGGTACTGTGTCAGGGGACAGAGAGGGATGGGTTTCCTTTTTACCATAGGAAGTCTATCACAAGGGAACGCTTGAATTTAGGAAGTCAATAATTTTTGAGTGAAAAGAGAAAACATCTCCCCTGGTTTGCAAAATGAAGAGAGTGTAAATGCTTTTAATAAGGTCACTCTCTTAATGGACATCTCAATTTATATTCCTCATCTTTTGTTGATTTGCTTCTTTAGGTGTCCTTGGGTTTGTACATTCATATTTAAGAGAACATAATGACATATAGGACCCTCCTGTAAAGGATGCATGGAGTACAATGGTCCTCTAAAGTAATTTGATATTCACAAAATGCCACCTGTTCTTGTGTTATTAATCTTCTGACTGTGTGTAATGGTTACAACTGAGTCAAGATCTGACCTATTAAATTCAAAATGCAATGAGATTTTGGAGGGGTGTGGATGTGTGTGTGCGTGCTTATGGGGATTTCAGTAATGACTGAAACCTTAGGTTCTCTGTTGAGCAGTTTCTGTGTTCTCTGTCAGTAACCAAATTTACAAACTAGTTTTTCTTAGTATTTGGATGTTATGTTTTTGCTTATTAGTAATGTTCTTGTAGGCTTACATAAATATTGTGTAAGTTGTAATACAAGCTAAATCAAGGATAAGAATGCTAAAGATCCATAAAAAGAGATAAAATCACTTCTCCAATGGTACCTCCAGATTTCTTAAATTCATTGTGATACTCGGATGATATTTTAATCTTTACAATTGCAAAATGTTGAAAAAACTGTTTCTTTCTTGGTATTCTGCAGTAACAAGGACTGTTCTTCAATCATTCTTATTAGAACCACGGGATCCTCCGTATTCTTTTCACTGTGGAAGGCAAATTTTAAGTAAAAATGTGTCTCAAACATGGCAGTCATATCATGCTGAGGCTATAATGTTCTGCCATTTCCAGCAAGGTTTTATACTGTCTAAACTCCCTTTAATAGGATAGAGGATGTGCATTGCAAGATATTGCAACAAGAGTGGTGATCTTGCTTAGAACTACTTTCTCCGTAGTGGGCAAGAAAAATACATACCAAGGGAATGTTTGGATCCTTTGTCTTAAATCTCCCTCCATAAGCTACATGGAAACTTAGGCAAAACACTGATTGTTGTTGGCTACTCTGTTCCTATGGAACTCCTTTTATACAACTCACTGGTTTTGAATGGAATTCAGATGACTTGACAAGAGTTATACTTGAAACTGAAAACTCTAGCTTTTGACTTCTAATAGTATTCTGTTAAGCTTCGTAAAGCTTACATGCTGAGTGTTGTCATTGTAACTGTTGTGTACGGACATTAGAGGTTTGAAGCCTGAGCAATTAAGCAAGGAGGGCATTTGATTTCTAAATGATTTCTGAAAAATACGCTTGCAGTTTTTTGACTATGTGCTGAGATTGCTGATTTATAAGTTGCTGGTGGAAACATGTTGTGTTTCCCATTGTGTTGATCCATACAGGATAGGAGTCAAAAATGATCCTTAGTTATACTGCTGTGGCTTGTTAGAGCAGATTTTTCTGCCTTCCTCTGGCTTTTTGGTTTTGAGATCCTCAGTCCAATTCCTGACCAC
Organism: Gallinago undulata; assembly: GCA_026546715.1. Classification (NCBI taxonomy): domain Eukaryota; kingdom Metazoa; phylum Chordata; class Aves; order Charadriiformes; family Scolopacidae; genus Gallinago; species Gallinago undulata. The sequence goes on from JAOTQQ010000012.1 coordinate 44,907,030, forward strand.
AAAGGCTGGCAAATACAGTATCTGCTGGGCAGCTTCACTCAAGACTGTGGACACAAGTCTACTTAGCCCTCCTTTTGGATTAATTTTTGAATATACAGGTAGAAAGATGGATATTTAAATATGCATGCATTTTAACTTATTCAGAGCTTATTCACACCTGGGATAGGTGATGCAGAGAACTAGTTTGTAAAATTTAGTTAGTGATTGGGAAATGGAGTCTTCACAGTTGGATGAAGATATCTTTTGGTAGGTACTGAACAGCATATTAGGGCTGTAGCTGTTGTTTTACGTTCCAAAACTCCACAGTGTATATTTGTCATTATTTTCTTCATATGCTTCAAACTGAAGACTCAGCTGGTCCCTACTAAATGAACAAAAAACTGGTTTGACCCTAAAGCATAATCAAATAAATCAAACAACATCTTACCAGACTCATAAAACTCTTGAGGCAGAGTGCCTTTAAAGCCAATCCAAAATGTGCTGTGTGAATGTGTGATACAGCAAAGTGACATTCCATCTCACCGCCTTCAGATTAGGGAATGTCGTGCACCCTGGTGGCTGCAAGAGGTCTATATAAGAGCCAGGCCTAGAGCACAGCTGCCAGAGACAGTGAACAGACTCAGCACTTTGTGCAAGAGTCTGTGTTCTGCCTTGGGAGCTTCTGGAGATAGAGCCCAGGCTTGTCTTGGGACTTCTAAGAACTCTCTGAAAAACTTGAGGGTGTCTGCTGCCAGGTAAGGGCAAGGTAAGGGGAGCCACAGGGATGTGGGCCTGAGGAAGCTCTAGTGGCTTCTGAGAAGATGTCAGATGTCAGCTGCCCTTGATCCAAGGGTGCTTGGAGCCCTCATTGCAGCTGCTGCTGATTTAGGGATGGTCAAGCACTTTTTTAGCTGGTGCTTGGAAGACCCCTATGAAATAGCTGGGTCTGGAGCACGGCTCCCGGAGACAGCCGACAGATGCAGGAGTTTGTGTGGAAGGATGCAAAGAATGGGTCCTTGTCTGAGCTCAGAACAGCCTAAACCCTCAGATCTGGTGGTGATGTGCCACAGGGTGCATTCCCCACGTTTTGGAGCACAAGTCCCTGTCAGGGGAGCGACTTCAACCCAGACAGAGCTTCAGATATTGGATGCAGCCTTGCAAGTCCCAGGCTGCCAGGAGTGCCTCAGGCTTCTCCTTGAGGTAGGGAGAGATGGCCTTCTTTTCTGCAGGAGGTGTGCTGCTGTTGAAGAGCTGTCACCAAGTGGAGAAGTTAGGAGGGGAAGACAGGCTGCAGAGCGTCAGGGAGGATGAGAAACATAGACAGGATGCAGGAGGAGTGGCTGAGACACCAGAGGATTGTGCTTTCATTCCTTGGACCTTGCCAGACTGGAGAGATGAGTCAAGAAGAGCCATGTGCAGTTCCACAGAGGGAAGTGCAGAAGTCCTGCAGCTGGGGAGGAACAACCCCATAAACCAGTACGTGCTGGAGTCTGACCAGCTAGAAGGCAGCCTCACAGAAGAGGAACCCGGGGGGTCCTGGCAGACACAAAGTTGAACACAAGCCAGCAGTGTGCTCCTGCTGCGAAGGCAGCTAATGGTATCCTGGGCTATTATGAGTCAGAGTGTTGCCAGCAGGTCAAGGGAGATAATCCTTTCTCTCTACTCACTATTGATAAGGCCACACCTGGAGTGCTGGGTCTAGTTCTGGGCTCCCTGATCCTATATTCTTTCAATGTAATGCAACTTGCATTCATTTCCTCTCCTAGGAAGTTGCAGTCACGACTGTCAGTGGGTTTTTTTTCCCCTTCCTTGTTAGAAAAATAGGTCATAATCATGCTACTGTACTATGTTGGTCCATTCAGTCAAGCATGATGTTAAGCTCAACTTCATTTTACAAATGTTTTTACTGTCTCCAGGAAAAAATATAACCACAAAAAAAAACCCCAGAGGTTGTAGTTTACATTATTTCTGGGTGGTGAACAGTTTACAAAATCTGACTCTTTAAAGCTTTACTATTTTTCATTTCTTTATGCTGGATAGGGGTGTATTCTTTTAAATGTCCAGCTCTTGGTATGATGGTCCTATTTACAATATTTAGATATGTCCAATTATACTTGAAGGAAATTATACAGCTGGTTTTGCAGGTAGATTGCTGAAGACCACATCAATTTTTATTTTATTCAAATGCAAATATAGTACTCTCCAGTAATATTTTAGAGGAAGGGAGAAATAATCCTTTCATGAGGAAAATAAATTTTTGTCCTTAATTGAATTTCATCTGTCGCACGTTAAATCACTTTGTTTCAGTGGGAGAACAGTTAGGCTCTTCTCTGTACCAGAAGAATCTTTTGTCTGTACCAGGTGAGGTCACTGTGCCCTTGTGGTGTTCAAAAAGCACCAGTTCTGCCCCATCTGTAGGAAGTACCTGTACCCTTTTGAAGCCCTGAATAGTAATCCCATTTTGATGAGGGAGAGTCGATGACATCTGAAGCACCCATTTTTCTGAATACCAATTCTGAAAGCTGCTGACACCATGCTTTCACTGCTCCAGTTCCACTCTTTTCAGGTTAAGCAAGATACAGTGACTTCTTGCTAAGCAAAATAGTATACTAGACAGAGATCTCTGTCCAGAGTTGTTTGCTCTTACAGAATGTGCAGTCACAGGATGACTCTTCAGTGTTCTTTTTAGAAGGTAACTTCACTTCAGTAAATGAGATCCCAGTTTAGAAATAAGTCTGCCAGGCTGTCCTTGAACATGAATTGGGCTTTTAAATGTGCTTGTGTTCCTTTTCAATCAGTTTTAATAACTTTATTTTTTAAAGTCAGTTAAAAAATGTCAGTTTGTGAAATAAGCATTGCAGTAATGCCTGGTATTTAACAACATGCATTGCATAGTGGTGGACTGTACAGCTACCCTGATAAAAAGGACAGGGATGGGCAACTTTATCCAGAGCGGTGGTGACTGTAGAAAATAAAAGAAGGATATGGTGTTTAAGTATCTGAACATCCTAATGTGATGCTGTAGCCAAGAGAACTGTGACCCAGAGTTAATCAAATAACAGTAATACTGTAATGCCATGGAAGTACTCCATCCATGTCTGGTATTCAGTATCAAAGGATCCTCCTGGAATTGGACAGGGTTTGGAGAAGAAAGCTGAGAATGACTAAGCATGGGAACACAGGATTTATAGGGACATACTACGTAATGACATTCTTTGAATACTGTGCCAGCAGAGATGACCTGCTGCTGCTCTGCATCCTAGCAACGTGGTTCACTGCATCCTTGACTGTGCCATGTTTATAAACAGGGTAGTTTAAATTATCTTTGTCAAAAATCCTCTTCAAATATGGAAAAAGGTTTGTTTAATTTTTGTAACCTGGCTAATTTAGGCAGCTGAGTTTAGTGTTGACCTATGGCGTGGATTTATTGCAGCAAAAGGAAAAGAGGAAAGGAGTCGTGGGCTTTTCAAGTCAACTTTTGTGCCTAATAATACTCCTTTGTAACCACAAACTTGAGGAGCGCTTAGACTAGACAATCGGTGTTGACCACCAAAATTCTTTATCGGTCTCTATGTTTTTGCTCTGTGGAGAACAGATAAGTGGGGTTTTTTGTTTACTTTAAAGCCTTACATAGGCAAATACAAGAAAATCCAGCAGCTGGAAGGGAGCGCCAAATAAGAGTTAATAACTGTACTTAGCTTTGGAATAGGGAAAAAAAAGCATGTCCTTTATAGTTACAGATCTATTACCTGAAATCTTTCTGAAACTCAAGTTTCATACGAACTTTTAGCCAAGTAACAAAGTAATACCCCAAACAAATGCTATGTTGTAACATGGATATTTAAATACACAGAAGTTTAATGTTTGCAGAAGCTGTCCACCAGGAAAATGTACTGTTCTGATGACAATGTGTAGATGTAGGAAGGAACAGTAGGGCTGCAGGGGTTGAAAGAGGGTCCCGTGAGTATGTGGCTGCTTTGTCGGCCTCGTCAGGCTTTCACGTTTGACTTTACAACCTTTCCAGCCTCCCCCTTTAGAGAGCTATGTTTCTCATATAATTGAAGGGATGCTCGCATGTGGCTACCTGGATACATAGTATTCTGTCAGTCCAGGGCTTCTCTTTTCATGCTGGGAAGATCATACACTTATCCCATATTTCCAAGTCTCTTGAGGAGTTCTGAAATCATTTGGCCACACAAGTGATTTTTCTCCACAGAAAAATAATGCCCTTTCTGGATTACACCAGGATGTTTCCCATCAGATCTGTAGAAAAATATCAGTAAAACAAATAAACAAAAAGCCCAAACCCCTCACCTTGAACTATTTTTACCCTGTTTCATTCAAAGTGTGTGTGTGTGTGCAGGGGCAAGGACAGAGAGAAGAAAGTTCTAGCATGTTGAAGATTTCCTTTGTTTAAAACGTCAGGAAATAAAAAGGAGAGAGTCCTTGTAGCAATTTAAGCTGGTAGCCAATGTTCATTCTTTATATTTTAAATGCTTGTTTAATAGCATTACCAGACCGAAATTACCTTTTGGACAAAAATAATACAAGTGGAACAAATAGCTTATATGCAGTGCAATTGAGTTAACGTTGCCATAGGAACCTTTATATTTCTCTGACAGTATTTTAACAGTGTAGCCTTAATTGCACTTAATAGCATGTGCAGTTCTTGCCTTATGAGCGTAACTGGAATTCTGCAATTCTGAGCTGGGGCTGGAGTGCTTTGTCACATTCCTCTGCTTCAAGATGGCACGGCATGAGGGCAGAACGATCACATTTGGCAAAAATGCTTGTACTATTCAAAATATGTTATTTTTTAAAAAAAATAATAATTATACGACCTTCGTATGTCCAAAGACTTTTAGTGGCTTTTATATAATCCTTTCTGATTTACTGACCTGGAGGTCAGGTGCACTTACTGTATTGCTTTCACATCAATATTGAGCATACTAAAAATCAGTAGAATTAAGCCAAAAACAGTGTGATCCTTGTCAAAACGAGAGTAAGTTTTGCTTTTCAGACCCTTGTTATCTCAGTGTACCTCTTCATTTCAGGAGGGCTAAGGTTAGCTGGATGCAGAAGTAACAAAAGACAGGGGAGAAGTGTCGATAAATGTGGTGGCTCCTGGATTAAGGCTGTGCTTCTTCACTTTGAGTTAGCCTCCCAAGAGTGGCGGTGCTTCAAGCCAAGAGCAGGTTGATTAGCTTAACTTGGGTACTACACCAACTGGATTTTCTCATCCTGAGACTGATTGCCCCCTCCTGCTGGAGAGCTGTAGGCCTTGGGTCCAGGTATTAAGGCTGACTTGGGGAGAAGGACAGAAGAGTGAAGTTAAAGCAGTGGTTTAGAAAGTTCATAGTGGTCTGAAACCATAATGCCCTTGTTCCTACTGTCCAGAAAGTTAAAAATAAGTATTTTGTGTAATGAAAGAAGTTCAAAGAATCTTAGTCAGTAGCAATTAAACAAATTAAGTAAATGGATGGAGGCCCTTGAATTACAAAATCATAGAATAGCAGAATGGTTAAGGTTGGAAGGGACCTCTGCAACTCATCTGGTCCAAAGCCCCTAGCTCAAGCAGAGTCCTCTAGAGCAGGCTGTGTCAGTCATCAGTCATCCTCAATTAAAAATAATAATAATGATGATGATGTTCAGAGGGAATCTCCTGTGATTCAGCTGGTGCCCATCACCATCTTGGCTCCATCTTTTCTGCGCCCTCCGTTCAGGTGTTTATACACATTGATGAGATCTTCCCACGTCTTGTCTTCTCCAGGCTGAACAGTCCCAGCTCTATCGTCCTTTCCTCATAGGAGGGATGGTCCTTTCATCTTTATGGCTCTTCACTGGCTCTCTCCAGTGTGTCCATGTCTCTCCTACACTGGGGAGCCCAGAGGGAAATCCTATGCATATTGCCAAATAGGTTGCTGTGTTGTAGGATGAACATGGTGATTCTTTTTTATTTTTTTTTTCCCATTTTTAATTTGCAGACATAGAAGTCTGTTACTTTCTGGTGAAATAATGTACTTGCAGGCAGAGGTGCATTTAAATTTTACTCTGGACTAGAACTTTGGAGTTGAGTAAATAATGTGGCCAATTGCCACTGACAAACGTGTGGCAGATGTGTGAACAGATCTCTTAATCCGTGCTTCGGCTATCAATATGTAAAAGGGAAGTGGCAATTCCCAAGCTCAAAGTTACTACAGTGATAATTTTTTATAGCAGTAAAGCTGAAATATTAATGTGGTTATGAAGCCAATGTATTTTCCTCTGTATAGCCTGACTATGCCTTGCCAGTTGCTGTTACAGCAAAGCAAACTGGTACCAGTCAAGGTGTAGAGTAAGCGGTAATAACCTAGGATAAGTGAGGGAGGGCTTAATAAAAATCTGCGAAATCGTGAGTGATTGGAATGGAGCATTCAGATTTCCAGAGCTGGAAGCAGAAGCATGAAATGAAGTTAGCAAAAGCGAGTTGCAAAGCAGAAGGAAAGGGTTTCTTACATCATGAATAGTAGCTGTGTGGAATTCCTTGCAAGAGGATGTTGGAGGTGCTAAAAATGTATATGGGCTCAAGAATAGACAGAATAAGTCCCTCAAGAATCACTGAAAGTAGGAACTGTATCTGCCTTAAGCTGTCTCTGAAGCTGGAAAAACCTGGAGGTTGAGAGGAGTGTTGGGTATTTCTCCCTCACCTGCTCATGACTCTTCTTGTAGATGGAGCCTTTGGCTAGACAGACACCTTTGTCAGGCCCAATACAGCCTCCTGCCTTGTCTATTAACAAATCTTGTAACATAATCTATCCTAATGCTTCTAATGGTGTTTGCAAAGAAATAGTTTCCAAGAAAAGGGAGAGAAAGGGGTGAAGAATATGTGGTGGTTATGAACAAAATGGATATCATCCCTTGGGTAACTGTACCTGCACAGATTCCGATGTGCTTTTTGCTCTGTCTGATGGTGATAATTTGATGCTATCTGTTTCTCAGATGGATTCCCTTCTAATAGCTAAAACACAATTTTAATCAGTGCTGCAAAAGAGAAGTGATCATGAACACCATGCTATTCTGTGTGATGACCTTCAGCATTTTAGGAATGGAGTATTGAAAGTTTGTCCTAACCCCTTGCTTTTGGCTATGAAGCATAGATGCTTGGGGAAGAGAGGGAAAAAAAAAGGTGGTCAGTGGTTCATGTAGAGGGCAAAAAGTAGAAGCGGATTAGCTTTTATTGCAAAGGGAAATGTATTGCTGTCCTCATTTTTCTGATTCTTCCATTTTTTGTTTGCCACATTTGCAATAAGAGGATGCATAAAGGATTTTATTATATCAGCCCAGAACAGTGTAACAAAGCATTAATGTAGCTTCATTTTCCGTGGGGAAGGCAGGCTTTTATCAGACTGTGTGGAGGAGAGTAGTAATGGACTAGATTTTCATTATTAATGTACTGCATGTACCCAGTGGATTGCGATGGCGTGATGCTGCTCTTCTGCAGAGAGTCGTATCGTCTTTCTGAGCAAGGATTTCAGTTTCCAGTATGGAAGGGTACTTCCAATCTGTACAGCCAGAAACGGCAAAAGGCATTTTCTTCATCTCTGCATCTCTTTTGGAGCCAGCTCGTCTCCATGGCAACATGTTAGACGGAAAGAGGTGTGGAGACTAGGGAGGAAAGGAATGAGTTAGAAACAGCCAGGCGGTGGTGTGTGTCCCCCACGTCAGCGCATCAGCCTTTTGATAGGATGATTTTGTTAACACCCATCCAAGGCTCCTGTGCAGAGCTTCTTTATTAGAGCAGCTGCCAGGGCATCTGCTTCTCTCTTCTGTATCCTTTTTCTATTTTTTTTGTTGCTTTTTTTTTTTTCCACCAAATACACCCTCCACACCCCCCGTTTATTTTTAGTTGCAACCTCATTGAAGATGTGCAGCTCATTTTCAGCTTTCTGTGAGCTTCCTTGTGATACGGTCCTTTGCAAAAGCAGGAAGGCATGGCTGCGTTTCACTTGACCTCAGCAGCGAAGTGAAATCTCGTCGATGTTGCTGAAGGATACTGACTATGCAGAAATTTATCGAAGCAGATTATTATGAACTGGACTGGTATTATGAAGAATGCACAGACGGTAAATATTTCTTTCTAGCCTCCTGTTGCAGAATTTGGAGCTTGTTAAGACTGGACCATCGTTATTCAATGGTTTTTAAAATGAAGGAGCTTGAGAAAGGCAGCATCCTGGCGTAGCGGAGATGCCCGCATCTCTGTTGCACCTCAGCATCCCTTGTGAGCATGCTACAGGAGACTGCTGTACGGCTTCCTCTTTTTGAAAGGGAGTGGCAGAGGAGCATATGCACTGTATGAGCGATCTCTGGGCGAGGGAGAAATATTTGAAATGCTAACTGTATGTATAATAATTCAGCTGAATTATGCTTACTGCAAGATTCTGTATTGGTTTCAATTTTAAATCTTTGTGCTTTTTATGCGTTGCCAATATGCTGCTATATGTATATATTTAATGTGTTAACAGGCAGTACACGTTTTCTCTCTGCTTATTTGTCTGTGAAAGACATGTAGAACTGTAGCTTCTTCAAAGGGAGCAGGTTAATTTTTCAAATTGGGAAAATTACTAACTCTGGCAAGCACTATTTTCTCTGGGCCTCTTGTGATTTTTTTCTAAGGTTTGCTTGGGTGATTATTTCTTTATCAGAGCATTGAATGTTTTCATCAGACTTCTGATAGAAGGGACTTGAGGAAGGATAAGGAATGGCTAAAACTGTACTCTCAGCAGAGTGGGAAAATCAAGATGCCTTATTGATGGTACTCAGTGGTAACCTCTAAAACAAATACAGCCCTTGGGAAAGCAGTAGTTGTATATGGATCTAATTCTGATTGAGAGCTTGTCTTAAATGAGGCGAGTCCAAGATCACAGTGAAGCGAAGAGCAGAAAAGAGAAAGGAGTGTAGGCCAAGGGGATGTTTTATGTATGTGGTATACAAAGACATTTCATGGTGCTTTGATAACAGTATCAGTGGGGACATGAAGAGCAAAGATACGTGTGACAAAATTTGCATGGGTTTGTGGTCTTTCCAGTGGTGTATTGCCTCCATTTGTTTCTCTGAACTGGATTTTTTGAATGCAATGCAATTTTAGAAGCTTGTTAAACTTGAACTTCTCTTTATGTTTAATTGATTATTCCTGTCCAGGTGTTCAAAGAGGAAAGATGCATATTTATTTGAAAGATCTGACCACTTTAATTTGGACTGAATCCATTATGTAACCTTTATCCTCTAGGTTTAACCCTAGTAAATACTGTAGCGTCCGGTTAATCCACATGATGTAACAGGCTGAGTTGGCCTGGTTTTAGAGCTTAAAAATAGTACTGTCATTAAAAACTGTAGCTGATTTTTTTTTTTTTATTCTTTCCCTTCCCCAGGTTAAATACGGATAGTTTTCCTTTTATTGTTCTTTTTTATGGTCCTTTGTCTGTTAGGTCGAATTGTCATTATGCAGAAGTGTGGCATGGCTGAGTGTCTGAGCTAGGAGCTCATCTGCTCCTCACTTGTGTCTTAAGGTGTGTACTGCTTTGGAGAAGCTATGGGAATTCCACAGTAATGGAATAAGCAACAGGTGTTGGGCAAGCATTTAAATACCTTGTGGGATCAGGGCCTCAGGAGCACAGTAGTCATTGGTCTGATTCTGGGCTGACAAGTTTTCTTGTGAGCGCTGAGCCCCCACCCAGCACAATTCTTTCATGACCTGAGATCTACAGAGAGTCAGGCAGAGTTTGTGCTAGCTGGAAGTATTTGGGGAGTTCTCTGCAAAGAGAAAGCAAGGTTTCATGTCTGATCGTGAAAAATCTCTCCAGTAGGTAAGGCATAATGCTTTATTTTATTATTATTTTTTTAATTAAAACACTACTTCTTACACAATGGAAAGCGCTGTCAGTCCTGTCTCGGTCTCTCAGGTGAGTGGTAGTTTCATAAGGTTTAATGGAACTTTATGGGGTTTATCTTTCTTCTGCTTTTCCCCGTTGAAGTGTGTGAGAAAGGAGGAGTTGAGATGTGTGGTGGAAAGCATAGTCTTTGGCCTTTGATGCTGGCATATTAATTTGGGATTAAAATAGTATTGACACTTCCTGTTGATGAAGAAAGGTACTCTCATTGTAGTGGGAGACAAAAGGCATCTTTAAAATACAGAAGAAAACTGAGCTTTTTTTAAAAACCTGGACCAGATGGCATGTTATAAGAGGTGCCTGTCTCTTGATGCTTGATTTTTTTCCCTACCATGTATTTGCTGATAGCGGAGTCATTTGCCTGAGATGCTTTTTATATTTAGTAGAGTGATAGGCAGTTGCAGCTCAGCCAACCTGTTTTGAATACCTATTTTAAGACAAGATGAAGTGTAGTTAGAGAGCTTATTTCTCTGCTGTATATGGACTCTCTGGAACTCGGAAGTATGTGTGCATGCAATTCTGAATCCTACAGTTCACCCTTTTTGCTAAATTAAACATTGGAGGAGAGTGGGTGGTACATTAAAACTAATAGAAAACCTCGTAATCTACTTTCCCGATTAAACTGTTCATGCATTCTCTGCCAAAGGTGCTGATTTAAGATTTCCATTTAAAAGGTGTGGCTTTATTTGTTTACTTTTTTAAATAATTAATTTAGCAGTGTATCGTTTCTTGATCTTCAAGGGGAAAAAGCACTACAAAATTACACCAGGATTTAAGGTTTTAATGCTGTTATTTAACTTAATAGGTAAAGAAGTGACTCTGACTTTTTTTAGGCCATATTTTTATTCTCTCAATGAAAAGTGCTTTCTAGAAAAATCCAGATTGACTTTGGATCAAATTGCTTTTCTTATGGTTTCTTCCATTACTCCATTTACTCCTAGCTGAACAACTCCAGGCTAATGCCTGAGAGTTCATTGCTTGCAACTCTAGATGACTTTATGTATGTGGAGTTGGCTCTTTCCTCCTCCTGTTGGCCATAAGATTAGGCATTTTTTATGTGGAGAAAAGAGCATCTTTTCCATTTTTCCCTCACCAGTCACACTGTGTGCTCTGTTTGTCACGTGCTGAAGCTTCTAACCTCTTATGTTTCATAAGCGATTTCATCTCACTTTGTTGGTTGTTCTGGCATCACTTATGCTCTTCTCTACAACCCTTATCTGTATCACATTAAAATGTTTTCATCTCTTTTTCTATTTGCAGTTTGGAGCTTTTCTCCTGTGATCTATTTTCCAGTCCACTGAGATGACTATCAGCAAGCTCCCTAACTTTTTTATCTGAACAATAATTAACAATGTTAATGCCTGTTCTCCTTGACGTATCCTTACCTTGGTTATGTTAGCGTGCCTTTGAAGATTTGAAACTCAGTCCTGGTTCTCTTTTTTTTTTTTTTAAATCACTCCTTTAAGGTAGCATTAGAATAATATTTAGTATTCCCCACTGCAGCTCTTTAAGAGCTTCTTTTCTGTGCACCTTAGTTACAGGTAACCTCTCAAACACACACCTGCCACCTCTGTGGATGGTGCAGTGAACCATTTTACTTCAAATACGCTTCCCTTGACACTTTCTCCCTTACACTAGGACTGTAGAATTATAGAATTGCCTAGGTTGGAAGGGACCTTTCAGATCATCTAGTCCAAACATTAACATTTTGTCAGTGTTACTGACAAAAACCATCACTGGCGCATGTTGCTAAGCACCACATCTACCTGTCTTTGAAATACTTCCAGGGATGGTGGCTCCAACAGTTCCCTGGGCAGCCTGTTCGAATTCCTGACAGCCCTTCCAGTGTAGAAATTTTCCCTAATATCCAATCTAAATCTCCCCTGGCGCAACCTGAGGCCATTTCCTCGTCCTATCACTTGTTACTTGGGAGAAGAGACCAACACGCACCTCCCCACAACTTCCTTTCAGGTAGTTATAAGGTCTCCCTCAATCTCCTTTTCTTCAGGCTGTACAACCCCAGCTCCCTCAGCCTCTGCTCAGAAAACTTATTCCCCAGACGCCTCACCAGCTTTGTTGCCCTTCTGTAGACACACTCGAGCACCTCAATGCCTTTTTTTATTGTAAGGGGCCCCAAACTGGACACAGCACTCGTGGTGGGGCCTCACCAGTGCCTAGTCCAGAGGGACTATCACCTCCCAAGTCCTATTCACCATGCTGTTCCTGACACAGGCTAGAATGCTGGTGGCCTTCTTGTCCACCTGGGCACACTGTTGGCTCATCTTCAGCCGACAGTCGACCAACACCTCCAGGTCCTTTTGTGCCAGGCATCTCCAGCCACTCTGCCCCCAGCCTGTAGTGCTGCAGGGCGTTGGTATGACCCAAGGGCAGGCCCCGGCACTAGGCCCTGTTGAACCTTATACAACTGGGCTGGGCCCATCCATCCATCCTGTCCAGATGCTGCTAGAAAGCCTTTCTACCCTCAAGCAGGTCAACACGCCCCACCTAACTTGGTGTTATCTGCAAATTTACTGAGGGTGCACTTGATTCCCCCCAGATCGTTGATAAAGGTATTAAAGAAAACTGGTCCCAATACTGCACCCTGGGGGATACCACTCATGACCAGTTGCCAACTGGATTTAACTCCATTCACCACCAATCTCTGGGCCTGGCTACCAGCCAGTTTTTTACTCAATGAAGAATACCCCCATCCAAGCCATGGGCAGCCAGTTCCTTCCATCTTGGCTGGTTTGAGTCATCTTCTCCCTGATAGATTAGCCCCTTTTGTCTCCATCCACGTGGGCAGAGTAACCCTGGTGTTACTCTGGGTATTGAATGGATGCTGACTGTGGGTATGCCATCTAAATTTATAAGAATCTTACGAATGCTTGTCACATGCAATCTCTGAAACAGCTCTTGCTCTATAGGTATGCAGCTAGAATTCTTATTCAGGTTGTTCTTGTATTGTTCCTATGTCCTTTTTCTCTGTATTTGCTAAATGTGATTGAATCTTGCTTATATTCATGGAATCATTGATACACTTTTCCTATCTTTCTGCCTTTTTCCTTTCTTTTCCTTTATTTGTCCATTGACTCTCTAGCCTTTATCCAGTCAGACCCAAGCTACATCTACTTATATGTTGTCTTTTTATGGCTTATTTTCCAGTATAAGCTATTTTTCCTCTTTATTCTGCTCAGCTGCTCAATTTCCAGGGGAGTGTTTTCCCCATCCATCCCATTTCATTCCATTTCTGCAAAAGTAACATGCTGTCCTTTTGGTTGAGGTGACAGAAAATAATTCAGGTGGGCTTTTGAAAGAGTCAGAAACATGCTAAGCCTGTAAATATTTGAACAAGATAACCCTGTTTGACTGCACCTCTTAATAGACAGCACACTGACAATTCAATGACCAATTCATCAAAATATTTTTAAATGTGGGTGCTGCTGGTTTAGCTGCCATTTTTAGGACTTGTTAGCTTACAGACAATCTCTCTGTTCTAAATGCAGCATTGTTATTATTAGTTAGTTGTGGTCAACATGAATGTGGTTAATTGTGCAAAAGCCTAGATGTTGTTATTGATAAAGGAAGGTTAAATTGATTTCAATGCATTGGAGTTCCTTGGAAATAGTGAGTCAGGATAAGAGGGTTTTATTTGTATTGTACCCAGCCTCACCCTTCTTCAGACCAGCTCCTGGGTTGTTTCCTGCTTGATTGTGAAGTTGCTGAAGGTTGTCTGTACCTTAATGCAAGCGTCGCGTGAGGAATGTGCATCTGTGTGCTTTAAGCATTGAAACTCTCTTGCCAAGCTTCCTGAAAGGAGTCAAATGTCCTCAGCCACTAATTCACAGCGGTGATTGCAGCAAATATGCCAAATTTACTTTGCAGTAGCAACCAATAAAAGTAAATGTTCATTCTGGTATGGTTTTTAAGTCACTGAGTATGCCTGTACAGGAAATATTAAAAATCTCTCTTGAACCTTTCCTGATTAGAGTGTATGTTTTCAAAACCATATACAATTTAGCTTTGTTTTTTTCCCATAGCTGCTTATTGTTTGGTATCCATTGGAAACCCAGCTTTTAATCTTGAGCAAGTAAATATTTCTACAGTAGTAAAAGGGCTTAATCCAGAATAACACTAAAGAGATAGTGAGAGGGTGCGTAACACATTCCTTCTCCACCCATTATGAATTTGCATCAGCATGTATCATATCCTGATATCAGTATGGGCATTGCAACCTTTATCTTATTCGCTCAGCTTTTGAATGTCAGAGTCCTTCCAAGCGGCGTGAGTTGACATGAGTCACAGTTCAGAAGTCGGTTTGGGGAATATTTACTCGTTCTCCTAATGTTCTCATGCATATTTTTTGGGCAGCAACATGCATGTTTTCAGTGTGTTGCCCACTGCCACACTGTTCTTCATAAGCCAGCTGGTTAGCAGGAGCCGAATGCTTCTCAGCAATATTGAAATCAACAGGGTTGGCAGGACTGGAGTTCTCTGTCCTGAGCTTTGAAAGGTGCTTCTTGCATTCTTGTAAAAATGTCTGAATTTCCATTCCCTAGCTATTACCAAAATGCGGTAGATTGACAATGGATGCCAGGTACATACTTAAGTTTCTTACTATCTGATTGGTTTTTTTTATTTTCAATTTTTAAAGAATTTTTATTCACTGTTACAGGGGAGAAATGAAGGTACAGAAAAGCTCTAAGAAGTCAGAAACTAGAAGTAATCCTCATTACATTATTACTAAAAATCCATCTTTTAACAGCATTATATGGGCAGAAGGGGACAGTCCTATTTTCTCCTGGGGCTCTTGCTGCTGCTGAATATTGCAGTGAATTTTGGCAGCCAAAGGTCAAGCTGTTAAAGTTTGAGTAGTAAGATCTTCCTTTGTTCAGAAATGAGTGTTCCTTTCCTCAGCAAGCACTTAGGTGTATTTCATATCCTTTGGCAATTGTTTATGTAAACGTTGTTACATTGTTTGTGTATAAATATCAAGAGCTTAAAACTTAAAACAGAGCAAGTCATCGTCATTGTATGAAATTAGTTCTTTCCCATCTCATGCTACTTCATGCTTTTGTACTGCTGGAGAAGTGGTAATAGAGACATTGTTCTTATGTGTCCCCTAACCATTAATGTCCTGCTGGCTTGTCATGTGTGTCTGTCTCCTTCCCTAGCAGCGATGTCCCCTCAGAGGGGGACGAGGTGCCTTTGCCTTGCCGTGCCCCCACTTTGCCTTGTGGCGCAGGTAGGAATGCTTTCTGCAGGCAGCAAAGGGCACCTCTCTGCCTTTGGAAGCAAGGGAGGCAACCTGGCAAACATTAAATATCTAGAGCTGCAAAAAGCTAAATAAGAAAGTGAACCTGCCCTGTGTGCGCAGTCAAGGTTAGCAAACACAGCCTGTTGTCAACCAAGAGGTTTGGGGACAAGGAGTCTGGTTGTTGAACAGGGAAGAGATCTGTACACCCTTGGAAATGCACTGGGGTACCATAGGTGGACTTGGGGTACTTCATTTCCCACAGCAGACAGAAGAGTGAAGATGTCTGTAGAAAACATGGCATTTCACAGTTAACGGGGTCTGTCATGTGAATGCATTGGACAAGCACAGTCTTTTTTGTGAGAGCCGTTTTAAAAAGCCCCAGACATTCACTCCCTTCCTCCCAGCCCAGATCTCCACGCAGTGCTTTCAGCGTGTGGGGGATGCTGCAGTCAGACCATCCTATCCCATACCATCCCATCCCATACCGTACTATTCCTGCAGCTTTCACGATCGCTCCGCCAGGTGGGATTAGTGTGTGCCTGTGTACAGGCTTTGGCTGTTCACTCCTCCTGTGAAGTCTGTTACATGCAGCGTTAGGCAACAGGAGAGGTGATTTCAGGTTTAACTCCGTGAAGGTGCACACCCTCTGCCAGGTGTGACAGTCACAGCCTGGGTCAGACTTCCGTGTTGCTGAGACACTCGTGGGAAGCTACCACTTCGCTTAGAGGAGCAGGGGCAGAGGAGAGAGAACCTTGTCAACGTGAGGTGTGCCGGGGAGGGGGCTTTCAGCCCACTTACTCTGTCTGAAATATGGTGGTGGAGCCGTTGAGCAAAACCTGGCTACCTTCAGAGCTGGTATGAGGAACAGCATAAATCTTCTAGTAATTATTAGACAGATGGTCTCTTCCCTCCTCCACCCCATCTGTACAACACAAAGCTGTTGTGCTAAGGACAGTTTCTCAGTTGCTCAGGAGCTCCCTGGCTGAGCATGTGAGTGAGGAAAGATGGTATCCTGCTTTGTGGAGACCTTGCTTTGCTCTCCCCAAAAGTACAGCCTCCGAGGGAATGAATTCCCATCTCCTGTGAGACTAAGGCATTGTACCGTGTCTATCTGGGATAACTTTGGCAATGTCACTAAACGAAGAGGAAAGCTTTGAATATGACTATGAAAAGGAAACTAAGAGAGAAGGCAGATTTCGCAGGCAGAGCCTTGATATCTTGGAAGAAGGTACGATTCAACTTTTGATTTTAACCTTCTATGGTAGTAGCACATAGCAACACGTAAGTGATCTGAGTGATGTGTGTGGATTTAAATTACTAAATTTTACATTTTTTTAGAATGTGTAGCTGGTATATTCAGATGAAATATGAAGAAAATATTCTTATATGAATAGGTTGAATCTTAATTTATGTGCACTTCTTTAAAGAAGAAATACCTAGTCAACAGATGTAGGCTATGCAATACCTTTTTAAAAAAAAAAAAAACAAACCCTGGATTTGAGAAATTATCTTTCCTTGGAAATGTAGTACATTTTTTTGTATGTACAGCTCCTATGTGTATTATGAGATTGTGTCTCATACATTATCATTCCCCACAAGGATGTCCAAAAACGAGCAAAAGAACAGGGCAAAAATTTTGTGCTTAGGCATGAACTTGAAAGTACTTAGAAATAATACAAGTTGTGGGGCTTGTGACTTTAACCTTTCAACAAAACAAACAGCCAAAAACTCTTGTCGTACTTTGTGGAAATAACAGACATCTGCAGTATCACAGGCAACTGCCCTGTTAGGGTGGGAATATGAACTCACAGCAGGTGCTTAGCATGATTTTCTATATAAAAAGTGTACTCATTCAAGGGCTGCTTCTAGCCAATCTGGCAAATTTTTTCAGGGCTTGGGGTACCAAAAGCTAAATGCACCCTTTATCTTATTTCATGTGTTGTACATTTCACTCCAAAATAGTGGTTTTGTGGCAGAGAGGTGGTATTTCCAAATGCATTATCATAAAGCTGGTGTAAGGTTGTTTTGAAAGATCATTGGCACAGAGAATGTGACCTGCTGTGAATTTACACCCTTATTCACCTCATGGGAATTAGGTCCTGTTCCAAAGCCTCAGTGGATGTAACGTGCTCCTTGAATCCCATTGTACAGGACTTTTCCTGTAAAGATTTCCTCAGAGTCAAATATTCCACTTGGATTTCCTTCATACTCAGTCAATAAACTATCCCTCTCTACTGTTATGGCTCCCTGAAGGAAGCTGAGATAACTTGTGTGTCTGTGCAAAATAGAAAGATGCTGGAGCAAATACTGGTAAAAAGAAATTTTAAAACTGGGGATTGGGGTGGGCAGGAAACCAGAGAGGCCAGATGAAGTTGTCCTATATTTTATTCTTTTCATTTTTAAGTGTTTCGATGGTTGCTGAAACATCATGCTGTTCTTATTCTTCCTGCTGACTTTACCTTTCATGCAGATCTAAGTACAGTCTGAAGCTGTTCTTGTTGGTTTTGAGAGAGGGGAAAAAAAAAATGTTGAGTTCCATCTGGGATAAATTTAGCCCTGTCTTTCTACAGTACCCTTCTCAAAAGCTCAGTATGTATTTGAAATGCCTTTTAAAGATGCCTTCCCTCTTCCACCTATACGTTCAGGTCACCTACACACTCACTGGAGTAGTGATATAGATGCACAAACATGATACGGCATTTCCATCGCACATGGGCACACATACATGATAGTATTTCTCTTGGGGATGAGTCAATCTATTCTATAAGTAAAGCAGATGGAAACACCAGCAGGTAGCCTTTTCATGCCAAACAAAAGAAACATTTTAGCCATATCTGGCTATAAATTTGATATCAGAAATGGAAAGTCTTGAGAATATGCTTCACTTCAACCATTTATAGTCGTTGAAAAGGAGGTAAAAATTGTATAATTAAGACTTCTTAACTGTTTGGCCTGTTCCATAAGCAGAACCTGTATTCACTACTTGTCTGTTATTTCCATGGTCGTTTTGATGTAATGATATTTTTTTCCCTGTCCCAATATTTAGGTCCTGTGACTGCCCTCAGTCCTATTTCTAGAGCCTCTGACACATGCCTAGCATTACGCTTGGCAGCATTAGAGAATCAGGTTTTTTGAGTATGGGAAACACCTTCATAGTGATCTGGGCAGAACTGTCGCAGAGTCAGTGCATTGCTTTGGGGTTGTAAATTTGTCTGATAGCAACATATTTACTCATCATTTTATCAGCTGGTCTTTGAGCTGACTGCAGTGAAACTTTGTGCCAGGACATCTGTTGATAGTGACTACTCAGTTTTTGTTGATTAAAAAAAAAAAAAAAAAGCCCTGAGCTATAAAAGAAGAGCCTTTCGGTTTTCTTTGGTTAGTGATTTGTTGGGTCAGCTAATTCTGAAACCTGGCTGTGTTTTGATTCTTGCTTTTGCAGGTAGGACAGGAAAAGTCTATTACCTGTTATGACCTTTGACGGCAGTCATTCATTACTGTTTCAGTTTACTAATGAAACAGATTAAAAATCCTCCTTACCTAAAGTACTGGGTAAACGTAGGCTAAGAATCTAGTCCAAGTTTAATTAAATCACTGTTAAAATCTCAAGTTCAGGCACTCTAGGGGTCTGACTTACAGAAAATGATAAAAACCTGTCTTATCTTACAGAGACATTGACTAGAATGGAGGCTGTACAAGGGCTGTGGAATCTTTAAACACTAAGGCAAAGAAAAATGGAGACCAGTAGTTCTTCAAAGCTTTGGCACATCCAGTCCCTCCCAGAGCTGGAACAGGAAAAGATGCCATATTTAAGAGAGGGAAACAACTGACAATGTATGGCTTTTAATACAGGTGTGTAACTTCATTTTAGGATTTTTGAAGGATTTACAGCCCACAACATGCTTTAAGCCTTGCACCCATTATTAGTTGCAGACATTTCTTGAGAAGAAATGGATGGTGGAGAATGTCAAGACAGTAATTGCAGGATTTTTGATTACTATCCACTGAATAAAACTTAACAGAAGAGCTGTGCTGAGGTGTGTCAGTAAATGGTGTGTACACTACAATGATGGGAAGTTGTGGGGCCCAAACATGGAGATGACAATAAGCCTTTGCTTCTCTCCAAGTGTTTTTACTTATCTCCTTAGTTTTCCTTTGTGGCTGTGTGTTCCAAGGTACTGCATTCGATCTGTGTTTATGCTAACAGAAGGAATAAATGTGTGATGTTATTTCTGAAATTTTCTTTAATTTGGTTCTTCATTCACCACAAGAAAATTTGTTGTGGTTCCTGCCCTGTGTAGCGAAAGTGCTTTGAAATGGCTACAACCCTGAGTGTTTGGGCATTAAGCTTTGGAGAAAAGTCAACAGCAGAGTTTTTTCCAAACCTGGCATTAAGTAATAACATAGGATTTTATGTGAAGCATTAATACTGGGTTTACTAAGCTACTTGAATACTGTGTGAGAGAAATGGCAGTAAACAAACACCCTTCAAACCATTTCTTCTTCTAGAAGAATTGGCAACTGCATCTTAATATCAAAAGATAAATTTGCAAACTATGCCCTTGAAATCACAGTAAGCTAGGCTGTAGCAGGTAAAAAAAAAAAAGGAAAAAATATCTATTGTCATTGTCTATTGAACTTAGAGTAGTTAATTTTAGCCACACTAATATGTGCTTGCTGACTGAGTGCTTCTTGCTCACTACATGATGTTCTTCCAGACTCCTCCATGGAGCTCGCCCACAGTGTGCCTTGACAGCTGTGGAGCAGTTGGCGTGCTGTGACCGCTCTTTGTCCCTCTGGCTGGGGTCATGGCCACCCGCTGAACTTCCATCCCCGTTTGCCTTCCGGAGGCACCGATCTGCTCCTGTGCTGGGGGAGCAGGGAGGGAGGCTGGAGGAACTGCTGGTGTCTTGCATTAAAATCAGGGCTTGCAACAAGTCATACCTCAGAAGCACTTTTTTTTTTTTTTAAATTCTTTTCAAGCTCCCATGTCAGTTTTAAATTTTTAAGCTCTTTAGATGAGCATTTTCTCTTGGGGCTGCCTCAGATGTGACAACCTGAAGCCTCTGCCCCAGTTTAGCCAGGGCTGCCAAAACCTTTTCTCTTAGTGGAGGAGATACTGTTAAACATGTAAAATTGTTCTAGTCTGGGTCAGTAGCAGAGCTGATGGCACACTTCAGGTATAATTTTCCTGACTTTATTTGAAAAGGAATATAGAATCATAGAACGGTTAGTGTTGGAAGGGACCTTAAAGATCATGGCGTTCCAACGCCCCTGCTCTGGGCAGGGACACCTCCCACCACACCAGGTTGCTCAAAGCCCCATCCAGCCTGGCCTTGAACCCCTCC
>JAOTQQ010000012.1:44927639-45034451 GCA_026546715.1 Gallinago undulata
GGGCAACCTGTTCCAGTGTCTCACCACCCTCACAGCAAAGAATTTCTTTCTAGTATCTAATCTAAATCTCCCCTCTTCCAATTTAAATATAGGTTATATGGAGTGGTTTCAAGAAATCCTCACAGGCTTGGCTCAAGTTGATGTAGTGCTTGCAGTAACCAGTGCCAGCAGATAATTACCAGTGGCTAAAAACCAGCTTTGGTTCTAGAGCAAGTGCTTTATCCTTGGAGGGCAAAAATAGCCTTTCAGCAGTGAAACCAACGTGAGCTGAGGAGTCCGAGGAGTCCACTTTGCCAGGTGGCATCCAGCAGGGAAAGAGGGCAGCTAGGCGGTTGGTGTTGCTGTGTCTGCTCTGTATATCTCGGTGCACATTTGCATTTAGGATGCAGAGAACTTGCCCGTGTATCATTCCTCAGTGTCTGAGGAGACCTCTGGGCGGAGGGGAGGGAGACAGAAGTCATTTGCGAGGCAGGGCTTCTTGTGACTGATCAAGAATATGGCGGGCCTTGCCGTAGGTAAAGGCTTTGCATAGGGAACTGTTAGGACAAAAAGCAGTTAGTTTGTCCCCTGCTGCCACCTTGCCAATAAGTATTAAAATTGCCAGAGATCTGTGCTCCCTGAACAGTATCCCCTTATCCTGATGTAGTTTCTGAGGAAATAAGTTTTGGTAGTAGGGAGATCCCCATGTGCTAGCGCCCTCCCTGTTAGACTCTATACATGTTGGTATTATCTGCACAAAAAGCAAAACTTTACTATAAAATCTTATTTCCCAGCAGCTGGAAATAGATGGTATCTGTGACTTCCTTTTCAGCTGTGGTTGCTCTCATTTAGTTCTTTAATTTCTCTCAGATTGACAGGCCTCAACAGTGAGGCGGGGGTATGGCCTCATCCAGGGGTGCAGGCAGCAGGGCCTGAGAACACCCCTCGCTGTTACTTCCTGTCACTTTTTTTTTTTTATTCTTTCTTTCTTTCTTCCACTTGAATCCCCTGTTTGGTGGGTGGTAGCTCATTGCAGCACTTCCTAGTAGTGCTATATTGGCTCTGCTTTCCTTCCATGGCTGTTTCCTGTTCCTGGAAACAGCTTATTTAATTTTTTATTATTTTTTTTTCCCCTCTAAGTGGTGTGTTAGATGGCTGTGTGACTTTCGGGGGGCAATCCAGGAAGGTACATACTTTCCCTCCTTCTCCCTCAGCATCTTCAGCTTGCTTTAGTCAGTGCGGAGCTCAGAGCCTGAAAGAAGCTTCCAGTCAGGTGCTGTGTTAACTAAATGATGATAAATAAATGCAGACTGCTTCTTTTCAGCTATACTCACTTTGAGAAACACAGGAATGCGAGTACCCAAAAATTTGCGACCTTTAAGAGAGTATGAAGATGGTGCTAAGTACCTGAAGGCAGAAGAAATACTTGATCTATGTAGCGTTTGTCCATCTGTGTGTTTGGCTTTTTTAAAAGCCAAATACTTCGGACCTCAAATACGTCCCTGGTATTTATTGCTGTCATGGAAATAATGTGATAGAAGCTTTCTCTGGTTTTTGTTTCCTGTTTTGGATTTGTGACATTTGTTTCAAAGCACAATGTGATTGTTACCAAATCATATTTTCTGACTGTTTCTGGAGTTCTGTGGTCCCACTGCTTGCTTTCTTTTTTCTTTTTAATTTAGTCTTTATTTATTTATTGTCTAACAGCCTTGTCCCTAACTGAGAGGTGCAAAGTGTATTTGACTTGTATGTTTGCATCCATCCATCCATCCATTTAGACATTGCACTTCCTATCACTCTCAAGAAAAAATACTACTGGTTTGTAAGTGAGCAAAAACAGGTCAGTAAACTGGCACTGTAGGTTTTGTGTTACAGTGTTGTCCTTCATTTACTCTTTTTTTAATCTTTATGGTAGTGTTACCAAGCTCTCATATTCATCAGAAACTCCAGCAGGCTAGAAACCTGCTATGCAGAATTCATTGGAGCTGTGGAGTTTGGTTTTTTTGTGTCTTCTGTTGTTTTCTCCCCCACTTCACTGAGCTCAAAATTATTATTCAAGGTAGTGTGTCTTTTTGACTTGTTAGTCTTTTTGGACACTATGGTAATGAAAATCGCTGCGCTAGCAATTGGAAAAAATGTTATTTTGTAATCTGTGGAGGCTGACTAATTGCATACTTAGATGCTGTTCTGAGTTTTTGAAATGCTTCTTCTGAATTGCTCTCTCTTCCGTCACTTTTCACCTTTTTTAACCCACCAGCTTTGGCTTCGGAGGACTGGGGAGCACCACTTTTTTGCAAGTTTGCCCTCCTTCCAAAAGGAAAACTTTTCTTTTAGTTGGTACCTCAAACATGTTGAGTGTCGATAGGAGGTGTTTGACTGGAGGCGGCGTTTTATTATGTGCAGTTATAGGTATAGTTATATATAGTTATAACTATATATATGCATATAACATATAGTTCTATGTATATACAGTATTATATGAAGTTTGTTTCCACTTCGATGTTGAAGAGGATGCATAAAATAATAATTTCTGTTTTGAAACCCTTCCACCTTGGCAGAATAGTATATTAAGATCTCTGTTTTAAGAGTGACCAACAGAAGATTGCTGGAAATTTTGAGATATAAAAGCTACTGGTGACCAGGTCACTGCCGCTTTGCGGGTCGTGAGTGTGTTGTGATAAGGCTGTGGTGTTACCCTGCCACGTTAAAGATTAAATGGTAAGTTCTGAAGTAATACATAAATGAGCAGCCGCACAAATCAACCTTTATTGCTCTTTCTCCCGGCTGAGTGACTTTTTTCTGTCTGTGAGAGCACCATGCTTTTATCAGCTTGGATGTTAGGGAGGTTATACATTCACCTGAATTAGGACGCTTTGAGGTTGCCATAGTCATAATCAGTGGTGTTTATTAGTTCTAGGTACAGAGTTAAAACGAGCTTGCTAATGACAATCTCAAAAATTATTTTATAGTAGCAAGGGAATGTTGTAACCAAGGGAACTATTTAGTGTACAGTTGCTTTGGAAAGCAAACTTCTGGCACCAGGGTTTCTGATAAATGTTTTATTGCTTGAGTTATGCCCTTACTATGTTTAAAACATAGTTTATGTTGATGTTATTTATTTATTTATTTATTGCAAATGGTCTTCTGGACATGACACCATTTGTCTTTATGTGAAGTTTTTACAGAAATCTTCTATTTACTACCTTTGTTTACTATAGATAGTGTTCTCTGCAAGTTGCTTTTTTTTTTTCCTGTGGAATGCTGATTAGTCTGCTTTTGACTAATACAGCTTGTATTTTACAGATGCAGTGGTATAGTTATTCTTTATATTTGCTGTGTAATCTTTGTGAAGTTACTACTTTGAAGCTTAAACTTTTTACTGTTACCACTTTCAGACTCAACTATTTGGATAAGGGTAATTATATTTTTAATATGTTCAAATGGTATTCTTTGGAGTGCACTGAAACTACCAATGTTTCTATATATTGTAAATATTTTTAGGATTTAAAAATATACTTAAAAAAAAAAAAAAGATACCGGAAAGTAAAGAGAAACAAATTGTACTTCTTGCCATAGGTCAAGCAACTTTCTGATCTTTAAGTGTGGAACCCTTCAGCATTTCAACAGATACCAAAGTACTGTTGGGCTTGATATGCTATTAATGTGCCTTAGTGGTGATCAACTTTATATTTATGTATATGTAGATTGTATATTTATAAATTGTGTGGCATTGTTTGTTTCCTTAGGGTGGCAAGCTGTCTCCTGGCTATGTTACTGTACTCAATACAGTTGTGTTTTTTTCTTAAATCTTATTAGGCCTTATCTGTCTTTCCCCTCCCAGCCTTAATGCCCACTAGAGCAACATTAGCCAATTTGTCAGACTGAGCCTTAACTGATATTGTCACGGGTAAATCCCCTCAAGAACAATTTGTGCTACAGCAGCCTGATAACCAATAGTCCATGTGATCAACTCAACTTCATTAACAGTCTCTCTTTTCCAGAATTACAAGGTTTGAGGTATAGGTGTAGCTGAAAATAGAAAGGATAGAGAAGGAAGTGCTGCTGCTTCCTCAGATTATCAGTGGATTTTTAGAGAACTTGCAGACTTCTAGATAAATCAGTGTAGCTTCTTAAAGGATAACCTATAGCAGTAGACTAAACTTCTGCATACATTCTTCAGTCTAACAAGATTCTATTTCCACCTTAGTAATTAATCATCTCATCCAGTCTAAGTAAATATTTTTATGAGTCATACTGTGGCCACCATGGTGTGGTCTCCGTATTAGGAGAATCATTTATTATTTTGCATGTATTTTGTATTTACTTTGCTGTCTCATACCGTAGAATCCAATTCTTAGCAACTTAATATGACTTAGTATGTTTATGTCGAACAGCACTGCTAATAATATTGGTGTTGCTTATTTGTGGAGTAATTCTACTACACCTAATGCAATGATTAGGTGATGTGATGGAATATTAATTATGTATCTAAGAACATCTGGTTTCACTTACTCCTTGATTTTTTTTAATAGAAGACACACCTCTTCAGAGGAGAAAGTTTTAACATTTTAATGGTTTGTTCTGCCATTGACAAAAGCAAATACTCATTACAAAAAAGAGAAGCACTTATATTCTCAGTTTAACTTGAAGCTTTGATTATTTTTTTTTAATTTTTGACATATGTACCCAAGAGTATACCTAAGTAGTTTTAAGATGAAAACTTAAATTCTTTGAAGGATATTTTGCCCTAATAGTATTGCAAATATGGTTAATGTTTTATTTTCTTTCCTTGCAGTTTTATGTGCTGAAAGAGTGGGCCAGATGACTAAAACATACAATGATATAGATGCTGTTACACGCCTTCTTGAAGAGGCAAGTATTACATCTCTTTATTTAAGAACCCATACACAGTATAAGAAATTAGTACAGATATTATATAGTACCACTACTAAAGACTTGGTAGACTGTCCTCAAATGAGGAGAAATACATAAGTGTGCATACACTTTATCTCATTGGTAAGATAAATATTCTTTCTGAGTAAAGGTCATTTGTTTACCTTAGTTATATAGATTCATTACTTGTGCTTATTTTTCAGTTGAGGCCATTTAACTTCATTTAACTTGCTCTCGGCTAAATATTTGCTGTAACAAACATGGGGGAAAGAATCATCTTAATGATAAATATTTGTACAGTACATGTAAAGCTGATAGTATCATTACTGATGAATTTATTCTCTTTTAAATTTTTTTTAAAAGTACTTCACAAATAGTCCTGTATTCATAATTATTTTCTTAGATAACATCTTTTGAGAGAAGAGCACAGACTCAAAATTAGAAAATATCTAATATTTGGTTTGTCTCCAAGGCTTTTCTCCTTTGCATTTTGTTTGGTTGGTTTGGGTTGTTTTTTTTTTTTATACCATTAATATATAACTTGTTATTATTGTAATCCTTGGTACTCAAGATACAGTAAAAAGCAATTGTCGAGCTACAATACTTAGGTTCAATAAATATCATGATAAATTGTTTTTCTGTAGCAATCTCGAGCAATGATTTTCCAAATAATGTTTATGAAGAATTCTTTAGGTGAGAACTGCTGCAACTGAATTAGTTCATGGCTAAGTGTAATTTAGACCTTCATTTTTTTTGCCCGCTTAGCAAGCTAATAGCAATGTCAAAAATGGGGTCTGTCTAACCAAGATACATTGGGCAGTCTGTTCTTCCTCTAATTCTGCAAAGAAACAAGAATGGGAATGCTCACACTTCACCTGTTTGTGTCCTGTTCCCTTTGTCTTGTTTGTCTGAGATATACTAGCATTTGCTTCTGTGGCTCCTTCTAGTACGGATGCAGCATTCTGCCAAACTGTTCCTTCTCCTGAGTCCATGTAGCCAAATGTCTGTAGATCCAGACATCACACTCATGGGAGCAATGCTAGAAGGACTTGATAAACCAGTGTTTTAAAGCTTCTGGTGTACCTCCTTGTCTGGATGATAGCAAAGGAAAAATGGGGAAACATGGAATAGGTGAACCTTTAATAAAACAAATGCTTTCACTGAGCTTTTTTGTTTTATCTATCAGCCTCTACTTAGGCAGACGTGCAGCTCCTTTCTCTGTTCTCCAAATGGTGGTTCTCACAAAAGATTTTATCTGTTTTCAGAAGTTAAGGTGTAACTCCTGCTACCTTCAC
The DNA here is from genome assembly GCA_026546715.1 of Gallinago undulata. Lineage (NCBI taxonomy): Eukaryota > Metazoa > Chordata > Aves > Charadriiformes > Scolopacidae > Gallinago > Gallinago undulata. The sequence continues at coordinate 44,933,807 of JAOTQQ010000012.1, forward strand.
ACACGCGCAAGCGAAAAACACCCCAAAAGCTACTCCTTATTTGTCCTCCTTGTTGGAAGGCTTCAAATAAATGTCTTACAGAGTTGACCCAGTGAAAGATTTTTGGGGCAGAGAGTAAGGCAGGATAGAGATCTCAAAGCAACATGCATGCAGATATTTTGAAAATCTGTGCCTATTGCCCTGAAACTGATAAAAGCAAGTGACACGAGGCCTACCTGGGTATGTGGTAAGAACAGGAGCAGGGTCATCTATGAACCTGCATTATCATCCCTTTCTAATAATAGTGTAAATGGGTCTGGCTTCAGTATTTTCTTGCATGTTGCTGTAATAAATCAATTGTTTATCACTGTGTGTAAGAAGCCTGACCCTAAACTGAGATTTAGAGCTCAATTGCTAAAAATTACCTAGAAAATCTAAGGAGGCTAACTAAAGAGCCTGGAAATACACTTAAGTTCTTCAACTTTGAGGTTAGAAACCTTGCTGCTAGGTAGCTCTTTCTTTGTGGAGTCAAAGCTGTACCAGTATGGGTTTTTTTTTTTCCCCACTTTGTATTTATGAAGTAAGCCAAATTACTAAACAATAAGTTGGCTTGATACGTAAAGCAAACGTTTTTTGGATAACTTTGTGGAACCCATTGTTCTGAAAGATTGTACGTAAGATCATATAAAGATTTTATGACTAGATAATGCCAGGAGCTTTCAATGCAAATATAAGCCTGACCTTCAAAAACCATTTGGAAAATGCTATTTGTAGATATAGCAGTGATCAATAACCTCTCTTTTCATTTACTGATTATTATATAACTTCCTTTTTTTCCCCACTACATAAGTCTCTCCATTCAAATTCATCGACTTCAAATCAATGTGCTTTTGTAGGCTTTGTCATTAATGTACACATGACACAAGGTAGCTTTTAGTCATACAGTCTGGATGGCTGTCGGGGGTGGTAAATAAGTCTCAAGCAGTGTTTTCAGTGACAGGGAGAAAACACTTCCTCAAATAGTGTTGAACTAAATGTAAGTGGGGAGTTGACCTTAGTGCCACTTTCCCCACTGTTGTAAAGATCTAGTAATTGGGTGAGAAAATGATAAATAGACATTCTTAATGATTGGTGTGAAGTTTTAGGCAGTTAATCATCCTGTCCCAGGCGGATTACAACCCCGTGTCTCAGCTTTTGCAGAAGGTGAGACATGTGTAGGCACATGTCATCAACAGGATAAGCTGCTCCTTTTTATTGGTACATGTGGTGAACTGTCTAGATCAGTTATTTCCAATTCTGTGCACGTAGAGAGGGGGAAGAAGGGAGCAAGCATGGCACAAGAGTAACCACCTAATGTAGATTTGGGCATCAGCAAAAATGAAAGAGATAGGACTTGGTTTTTATACAAAAGCACTAACAGATCTATGTACACTGAGAATATAAGAGCTGAACATTGGAATTGGCTTCTGCTCCTGCAGAGTTTACTGTCTTTTATTTCCAGGTGGAGTGAGTGGAAACTGAAGAATGCTTTGAAATGCCTAAGTTCTTTGCTATTTTTACTGGGCTTCTTTAAAATTCTTTAAAATGTAACCTCTAAAGCTCTGTGATTGCATAACAAGGTGATGGAATAGTTTCCCTCAGTAGTTTTTCAAACAAAACTGTGACAGAGAACCCGATCTGGTTTTACTTACATTGTTTTACATTAGACTTTGAAGCTGTGCTTTCATGTATATGGTTAAATAACTCTGTATGGGTTAGTCTTTTCTGAATGTGTGTGTAACAAAAGCAGGAGTAGAAAAAGAAAATTAACAAAAAAACCCAAACCAACAAACCCTTACAGAAGGAAAAAGTCTTTTTATTGTTCAAGTACTTGTTCCTTCCCTTTCATGACAATTTTACTCCCCCCCCCCGCCCCCTGATCTGAATTAGATTTCTTTTCTTAATGCTTTACAGAAAGAACGGGACTTAGAATTAGCTGCTCGGATTGGCCAGTCACTGTTAAAGAAGAACAAGTCACTCACAGAAAGAAATGACTTCCTAGAGGAGCAAGTAGAACACATCAGGGAAGAGGTAAGATTTTTACAAGTGATGTTTCTGCAGTAATGGGGGGAATTTTCTTTCCAGCTTTGCCTTCTCTGTACTTAATTTTCTCAGTCTGTAGCAGGTCAATCTGTGTTGCTGCCATTTGGTGAGCCATTTTTATACAATGTACACTTTCAGAAATGTGATCCAGAAAGTAATTTGACCTGTTGGCTCAAATCAGGTAATTTGAGGAAAAAAAACCCAACAGCTTCAAGCCACCGTATTTTGCTTTGCCTCAGATATCATTTTTGTTTTGTCCTTGTTCCACTAATTTATGCATAATTCCTCTCTGCTTTATCTCACTCAATCACTCCTTCCCTTCTCTACCTCCCTTTGTGTTGCAGCTCTTTCTTCCTGTTTTTTCCCTGAATCTTTCTCAGTCCTCACTTGTTTCTTTCTTGCCAAATGATGTTTAATTGCTTTTTCCCCAATGCTTTTCTATTCCTACCTGAGTTGAATTTTGGCTCTTTGAACATAGCATTTGAATTCTGGGAGTGCTTCCCTTTGCTTCTCAAACTGAATATGATATAGGTATCACATATAAGGTAAATCACTTCTTGTATTCATGGACATTTCAAGAGTGCATGCTCACTTAGATTGTGTGCATTCTGCCTTTTTCAACTTTAACATAAATTTATGTTAAGCTTCCAATTTTCAGGTGGGTCAGGATATATTTTAGTGATCAGTCATTTTTATTCAACATGCTCTATATGTATGAACTTCTCAATGTTAGGAAGCAAATGGTTATAGATTGAGACTTGCTACCTTCTATCTAGATGACTAAGATCTTGAAGCTTCTCGTGATTTTTGCTGTATTTATTTCCTGGGAATTGTAATAGAATCTGTTGAATCTGTTGAAGGTCAGTAGCCTGCTGTGGTACTTACATTTATCAGAGTTTGACTGCAGTAATAATGTTTTAGATGTTTGAACACATTTAGAATATAATATGATGGTCCATGTGTTTCTGAACCAGTGTACTTTGTAAAACATATCCAAAAACTTGTATTTTTTCAAGTGACACCTTGTCTTCCACGTACTATTGAATTTTTAATCAAGTATTTATATGGTTGCTATTCCTTACTGTATTCCTCTGAATGGGGAGTTGGATGCTGTAAGTACTGGGAGACTCCTGATCTTGGAGGGAACTGTACGGGATGCTATAAAGGCCTCTTTATCTGTACTGCAAGTGTCAGTAAACTCTGCTGACTTACTAACTGAGCAGGAAGGAAATATTGTTTCTCTTATTCTGGGACAGTGACCTTGTTTTGTGAATCTCATCTGTATGTAGTTTTGAGCAAGAGACAGAAATCTCCCAGTTATAGGGCAAGCAGGAGAACAATGAACTACAGTAGATTAAAGACTTATAAAAAGGCTGTTAATAAAACTGCTCAGGGCTGCGAGATGCTGAATTGCATCCAAGATGCACTGATAAATAAAGCATGGATGGAGCAATCCCAGTTGCGTGATAAATGGTGTTGGAGCACACACATAGAAATAATACCCTTTAGTGTAGTCTGCCCTTTTTGGCAAGGCAAGCTCATTCTCCAGTGTCTCAGAAGACTGCTGTTGTTTGTTGCCCAAGTCCCGTCACGTGTCAGACCATTTCATTTGCGCTTTGATTGACATGGCATTTCATGTGCATATTGACTGGGCAGGGCAATACATCCATACCACACATCCAGAATGGAAGGTTTGATGGAGGAAGATCGGGGGACAGGGATGGCTGCCTCTGCCTGGTCTATTTTTATTTAGAGAGAGACAGGAGCAGCATTAAGAGAAGTGCCATCAGAAATAAGCTTCTTACCAGGTGGCTTGATAAGTTGAGCCATATGCTCTATCAACACCCTTCTTCCGTGTTGTCATTGTGAGTCCTTTGGAAATGGATGCTTTTGAGGCAGAGCTCATCAGGCTTTAAAGTCACGACACTTTTGTATGTTGAAAATCTGTCTTCAGTAGGTTTCAGATCTTCCATTAATGATGAAATTTGAGTATTTGAATAGAATGGTAACTGAGACAACTGTCTCGAAGGGCAAGGGGTAAGAGAAGGTAATTGAATTGGTATTTCTAAAATTCTGTAAAAACTGCCTAAAAATGGTTTATTTGGGGGCTCTGTGGTTTCTGAAATGCGTTGACAATTTTTTTTTTGGATGTGTGGTATAACGTTGAGGTTTTCTTGGATATGTGTCATGGCATCAATAATTTAGCTTTATATCTCTTTGACCTACCAAACTTGTACTGACAAAACCTTCTCACCATCTTGCTAAGTACCTCAGGTTTTTTCTGTGTCCTTGTAACATGCCACATTCATAGGTATGTACAGACTGAGCAAAATGCATTAGATTCTTGCATTTGTCTTTTGAGTTTGTATTGTCAGGTGCTGCTTAGGTATAGGAGGGTGCTGTGGAAGGTGGTGTCCAATAAAAACTGGAACTGAGGCGTTTCCTGTAGTCCACTAGAGAACAGAAGACCACAGAATCACAGAATGATATGGAGTTGGAAGGGACCTCTGGAGATCATCTAGTCCAACCCCCAAATGATGAGCGCAGTGAAGCCAGCACTATACTGCGTGCAGACACCTTAGTTTCAGCTTACTCTTCCAGAATTATATACTGAAAGCATAAAAGTTATATTGGGAAAACTTCCTTAAGTGTAACTTGCTTTGGTTAGAGAGGTGGGTGTCTGCCTTTTCAGCAGCAAAAGTGTAGTTCACAGGTACAGGGTGTCTATCTGCTGTGGTATTCTTCAGTAAGAACGCTGCAGTTCGAGTCTCAAGATGTCCCCTCTCACTGAGATGGTGCTACCTACCATTTAAATTTGTCTCATTTGAAATTAAACCTCAGTACCAAAGCAACGTAAACCATCACAATGTAAACTGAGTTTGAAATGGTGTAGGTCATTAGAGTGGCATTTTCTCCAAGGGGTACATGTGTCAGTGGCTCGTGAAAATGTAGAAGAGGTTCTTTCTGTTCATATAACAAATCCTGTGGTTTGCAGTATTAAAAAATGTGTACTGGCTCTGGTTGGGATGGAGCTAATATTCTTCATGGCAGGCTCCATGGTGGAGTGTTTTGGATTTGTGACTAAAATGGTGTTGGTAACAACCAATGTTTTGGCTATTGCCAATTAGTGGTTGCACAGCATTGGGGCAATTTTTCCTTTTTTTTTTTTTTCTTTTCTTTTTTCTCTCTCTCTCTCCTCCTCCTTCCTCCTCCCTCTCCTGGCACCCTCTCTGCAAGATGTTGGAAGGGGACACAGCTAGGATAGCTGACCTGAACTGACCAAAGGGATATTCTATACCTTATGTTGTTATGCATGACAATAAAAGCTCAGGGAAGGGATGAAGATGCTGAGACATTCATGATTATGGTGTTTGTAAATAACAAGTAACCATTATGTGTGCCAAGGCCCTGCTTTCCATGAAAATAATGAATAAATTCCTTATTTTGCTTTGCTAACACAAGAAACTTTGCTTATTAAACTGTCTTTATCTCAGCCCATGAGATTTTCTGTCTTCTGTGCTTCCGATTCTCTCCATGCTGTGGGAGTTGTGGGGGCCAGAGTGCATGCTTAGCTCATGGGTGCTTAGTTGCTGGTTGGGGTCAACATACCACAAAAAGCTATGTCAAACGGAAGTGGTTACTGCAGTGAGGCATGGGGTTTTTGTTTTCGTTTTTTTGGGGGGGGGTGGGGTTTTTGTTGTTGTTGTTTGGGGTGGTTTAGTGGTTTGGTTTTTTTTTTGCATTTTACAGCATGGTTGAGGTTGGAAGTGACCTCTGGAGGTCTTGCCCCAAACCCAGGGCCACTTTGAACCAGTCGCTAAGGACCATGTCTGGATGGTGTGTGAATGTCTCCAAGGATGGAGATTCTACAATCTCTTTGGGCAACCTGTGCCAGTGCTTCCTCAGCCTCACAATCAAAAAGTTGTACCTGATGTTCACGAGGAACCTCCAATATTTGAGTTTATGCCTATTGCTTCTGGTCCTGCTCCCATAAAAGGGCACTCTTTCTTGCTCCTGACCCTCCTTTGCAGAATTGGAATGCTTGGAAATGGCAGTAAAAATAGCATCTTCAGTCTTTTTAATTCATAGGGAAAAAAGATGATTTAGTGCCCACCCACTGACAGCATCTGAATCCTTGCTACTTAAAGAGGCTGAGCTATATTGTGCTAGAGGGAAGTTAATTGTTATTTTTGGCTCAGCTTTTTAGCTCTTCCTGAAATGGGGAAAGTGAACCTCCCAAAATTAATGGATAGATTTTGTTTCATGGTTTTCTGAAATGTGGTTGGTTGGGGCTTTTTTCTCCCTTGCATTTTAGAACCAGTCTCTCAGGAGGACTTGGTGCCTTAGTACATCTGATTACAAAGAACAGCCTTAGTAAAGAAAATGACCTTGTTTGCTTAAATTTCTGCACAATTCAAGTGCTTTATTGCATTGAGTCTGCTTTTTGTTTGATCAAAATGCAGCTTAAATTATTTTGTTGATATTCTATGGGGGTTTTTTTTGCCAGAAATAACTACAAATATAAATATACCTACAATACAAAAAGCAGAAGTCTAAAGCCTTCTTTGCAATTTGCGCATTGGAAAGTTAAAACTGAGGGCCAAGTCTTGCAGTGAGAGTGGAAGGAATTGGATGTCTGATCAGTTATGCTATTTATAGCTGTGCAAGTAAAATAAAAATTAATCTCTTGCCACTGAGTTCTTAATTTGCAGTTATGAAATGTTGTAAGTGCTATTGTGTAATTGGGCTTTTAACCCTTTTCTTGGAGAATTGCAATATGAATTAACCCAGGTTAAGTTTGTGGAGCTCACAACTACAAAGTATCTTAAACACCCAGTTCTGATGTTTTCTTTCTTTTTGATCTATGTGTGTACTGAGTATGGGACTCCCCCATGCTACTTTGGTAGACTTATGTTTCGGAGTCATCAAAATCCCAAATTACACCCAGAAACTGCCTGCAGCCTCCACCGCTGCAGTGACCTCAGAATGCCAGCCTGCCACTGTATGGTGGTGTTCTACAGCTCAATAGGCTGCTGAGTCCCAGATGCTACCTTTCTACACAACCACCTTAGTAATTTTATCTAAAGTGTCTTGGAGAGGAAGAGGTATCTGTATCTGAGGTCTGCAAGGTCGTGTCCAAGCAGATGATGACAGCCATTATATAAAATGGGTGAGAAAGTGATGTTTGCGTTGATTGTGCCACATTAGTGTCTTGCAGTACCAGTGCAACGCATCTGTTTCTGTGGATATGAATCTAGACTAATGCAATAGTGAATCAGGATTGCTCATCTTAAAGAATGTGAAAGAGAAACATGTCTAATAGCAGTGGATAATTGTGTTTTTGAACTTCTGATAAATAACATTTAATGAATAATTTCAAAAGGTACCCTTTTCATTCTTTCTAAGAAATGCAATAACTGTTTCTGGTCTGTTCCAATCTTGGTTTCTTGATTTAGTCTGAGGGTGATGCTTGGAGGATGAATAACTAATCTGTAGTGTTTTTACTTAAGAATGTGCCTAGAAAAGCAACTTACTGATCTGCAAGCTCTATCTGTGTGCAGGTTTCTCAGTTGCGGCATGAACTCTCCATGAAAGATGAGCTACTCCAGTTCTATACCAGTGCTGCTGAAGAAAGTGAACCAGAGTCCGTTTGTTCCACCCCGTAAGTTATTGATCTACAACACTGAACCTTCATCTGGTACTAAGCAGGGGTAGTTTGGACAATTTGATAGCTTTGAAAAATAGTAAAATGATCTCTCTATTGGCTGGAGCTCTAAATGGGGCTCTGAACTTGGTGCATGGCACCAGCTGGAAGGATTTGCATTGGACCAGCTGGCTAGACTGGTGCCAAGAAGAGTTAGGAGGGGAAAGAATGTAGGGAGGCTGCTGACAGAGCACTGTGGCTTTCAAGGGAACTTGCCCCTGTGGTGGTGAGGCTGACATAGGTCCCACTTGCGGTACCCCACTACACCACATCCCCTTGCACGCCGTGCTAAAATGTGCTACCTGTGTGAGCTTTGTGCTTGATGGACCTGAGGGCACCCTGAAAAAATTTTAAGCGGAGGAAAAGAAATAAAGCATGGCTTATAGCGTGGGTGGCAGGCATTTAGCTGGCCCCGTTAGGGCTGCGTTGGGGTGAAATGTGTCCAACATTAATCAGGAAGCTATTGGGTTGCTTCCTGTAGTGAGGTGTTTTCCTTTTTCATAGGCTTGGCTGAATAACTTTTCCATAGGAAGTCTGGAGAATAATAAATAAATTTTAAGAAATATTAATTTATAAAAATCACTGCAAATACATTGCTGCCCAAACATATTGACGTGAAAAAAAAAAAAGCTGTGTTTCATGTGGCTCTGAGGGGTTTTCAGACCTTTGCTCAGTCTGTTCTCCTGTGAGATTGGCCATAATACAGGTAAAAATTAGTTAAAACTTTTGTTTTCATTACAAGGCTGAAGAGGAATGAATCTTCCTCCTCTGTGCAGAACTACTTTCATTTGGATTCTCTTCAAAAGAAACTCAAGGACCTTGAAGAGGAGAATGTTGTGCTTAGATCTGAGGTAAAATTGCTCCCTTTGTGTTTTGCTTAATACTGTTGTTTGTTTAAACACCAGAACACAGGTACTGGGAAGCATGTATTAATAGTTGAGAGAGTCTAATTATGAGTATGTAATTCCACATGACACATGTCTTTGTAGTTGTTTAATCACCGTCCTTTACCCTTCTAAATAAAGGAAAGGCTGAAACATGGAAGCTACATGAAGCTACACGCAAAACAGTTTCCTTGCCAAAAGAACGTGCAGGAGCGTGGGCAGGTTTTAGAGACAGAACTGCATTTTGAAACAGGTGTTGAAGGGCTGACCTGGTAGCTGAAGATCTGAAGTTTGTAAGCTGGCATGATCACTCTGGCACAAATTATGGTCAAAATAAAAATCGCTAGCCTAAATTTGCCTTAAATATCTCCAATTTGTGATTAAAGTCAAGCTGATAATATTTTAAATCTAATGTGTTTTTTCTTGTCTTTTACTTCTGACCACATTCCATTTGTTTCACAAACAAACCAGTTTTTAAAAGTTGATTTCCTGTGCCCTATCTGTCAAAGATAACACTTAATTATTGAATATCCTGTGAATAATTTCATTTTAATTTGGAATGCAACTTTCAAACTTTGGGAGCACGTTACCTTTTTGCAAACATGTAGTAGAGAGTAGGAGAAGAAATACTCTTGAGCTAAGAATGAATTTGGGAAAACAGCATTTTCTACTCCAAATGCAGGGCCCATTTCCAGTAGGTAGTGTCACATATTTGGTCAAGGCACCGACCATGTGGTAGTGTGATGTATGCTTCATTGAGAAGTCATGCAAGGAGAATGAGCCACAGATAGATGGTTTGAGAATAATGAAGGTCAGGTTCAAACTGAGAGAGCCACTGCATCAGGAGGTGATAGGAGAACCCCACGTACCACTGACTTCCCTTCCAGGGAGATGTGGTCTGTGCCAGCGAGGCACAGGATGGAGCCAAACCTGAAACCTGATTCAACAACAAGCTAGGCATCCCTCTAAAGATGCAGTCTGTGGGTGTCTGTGCATGCCCCCAGCACTGGCAATAGATTAGGTCCCCCCCGAGGTGGTGCCAGACAGAACCAGCTGGGTGTAGCCATGCTCCTTTTGGTGCTCCTAGAATCGGAGCAGAAAAGACAAAGCAAGAAAGGAGGTGGCACTAAGGTTTTGTGTGGGATACACCCTTAGAGTGCCAGAACTTCTCAAAAACTATCAGAATGTTTTTTTAAATACTTGGGTGCTTAATTCAGTTATTTAAAACAATCATTCAATTCGTTTGTGATGATGCCTAGTTTTGTTCAGGTGACCAGATCAAGATTTGCATACTGGTCTTTTGTACATTCAGGGATTTTTTATTTTTTTTTATTGTAAGTGTGAAATACTCAAGTGACATCTAGTGGGGAAACAGTGATAATGATGCACGTTTCTCCATGCAGTAATGTCTCTCCTGCAGTGTTTATCTGGCCCCTTTTTCCAGAAGGTGAAGGGGGGCAGGCAAAACCTGTAGTTTCTCACTGTCTTCCTGGAGGAATGATTAGAAAAGCTTGTCTTTCTGAAGCAGATGATGCAGCACAGACTGGCAAAGAACAAATGTGCTAATGTAGCATATTTGGTGTGGATTTCTTGAATAGGCCTGTCAGCTGAAGACTGAAACAATTACTTACGAAGAAAAAGAACAACAGCTTGTCAATGACTGTGTAAAAGAGCTAAGTATGTCCTTATTTCTTTTCCCTTCTCATTCGAGATTTTTCAGTAAAAACAAAAAAAAAAATATAGAAAACTGAGTCAGATCAGTCAGTCATGTTTTCCAGTGGTACTTTATTTTTCTTATCTAAGTGGAGGAGAAAATTTCTGGCTGAAATTTCACAGCAGAGAATTCTGTCTGTAAACTAAATCTTTCTCAGTTGCAAAATAGTTTTGCATAGAAAATGTTATTGTTAAGGGCAAATGCAGTCTCCTCTGCTGCATGAGTGCTGTGTGTCTTTCTGCTGTTTTTCAAAAGCAAAAAATACGTTGCTGTGTACTGGGGAAGGATTCCGCTGAATCAAGCGATGTTCTGAAAGAACATCTTTCTGCTTACTTGCCTGCTTTGGGGTTTGTAATGTTAATTGTAATTGCTTATCTTCAAGGGGATGCAAACATCCAGATTGCCAATATCTCCGAAGAGTTAGCAAAGAAAACCGAAGATGCTGCCCGGCAGCAGGAAGAAATCACCCATCTTCTCTCTCAGATAGTTGATCTGCAGAAAAAGGCAAAAGCTGTAAGGAATCCAGTTGCAAGACTATTCTGATTGTCTGCTGTTGTAGCTGAAAGACAAGTTACAATCCTCTGTACACTAGAGCCTAAAGGAAATTTTCCATCCTTGTTACCTGGTGACCTTACTTGATGTTAAATATCTAGTATACTTGACTAGAAAGCATCGATTTATTAGAAGATGCATATATGAGTTATCAAATACAATAGTTAAATTTATTTTAAAAATAAGATGTGAAATTTTGCACTGAACTTAATGTCTTTGGTAAAACTAGAGTGTCAGTACGAGTATTTCAGTGGTCACATATGCATTAGTTCTAGGGTCTTGGGGGCTCATTTAGTGGGGCACAGACTGATGCTGGGTGTTCTTCTGTTAACATCTTGAAGTGTTGTTTAAATGTTTTTAAACTAACATGTGTGGACTAATAGTGCTGAAGAGAGCATTTTGAAAAAAGTTAGAATCTTCCTCCTTACCTGTAGTATAGGATGCAAGCATCATTACAGGACAAAACGTCACAGTATTTCTAATGTTTCTTGGCATATTTTAGTGTGCTGTTGAAAATGAAGAACTTGTCCAGCATTTGGGAGCAGCTAAAGATGCCCAGAGACAACTCACAGCTGAGGTGAGTACGTTAATTAGCGTTACAATAATTTAGTACTAGGGCAATGGCGTTCATGGGAATTTTAGCTGGATCAGAAGTGTTAAATGATTTTGCCTCTGTATACGGAATGGAGGTACATTTGTGTTCCTGGTAGAGTTCAAAACCATTTTTTTTTCCCAAAACTTTTCTTGCTGATAAGCCTTTTTGTATCTCTGCTGCTCCACAAAGATTGAGCTCACGCCTCTCCATCACTTTCTCGGGAAAGGCATTAACAGCATCTCTCTTTCTATGCCAAGAATCTTATTTTTATTAAATATGTAGGAATATGGCATTTCAGTCTTCTAACCCTTTGCCAAACTTGGTTGAAATGGCTGATGAACTCAAAAACTATGAGGGTACCCAAATATCTGCAGAGTGATAAGATATGTTTCCCAAGAAAGTCAAGCTAAAAAAAAAGGCATGGACTTCGGTTGTTGGAGGTTATATGTTATGTATGTATGTCTTGGTTTTAAAATTCCTAAGACCTTCAAACACTGAAATATCTTACCCTTTTCCTGTGCTGTTTGCCACTGTGGTCACTATGTCAGTAATTAGGCACCATACGTCATCAGACTAAAAGTACTTTAAGCTCTGTATCTTCTCCTTGACAGTGGCATCATGTAGATAAGTAGGATAGGAAATGGAGCAAGCAGTTCTTCCCCTTCTTGTTACTAATCCATGTTATTTATTATTTTCAATGATATTCACTCTTTGGAGTTTTTTTTCCTTTGAAGTGGGATATTCTTCCTTACACCATGATGCTTTACCAGCGTGGAAAGAATTTGCAGTATTTCTGTGATGATTGTGCAGCCAGTAAGGTCTTGGGACTGTTTTCTGTATGTTACAGTTGCGGGAGCTGGAAGACAAGTACGCAGAGTGCATGGAAATGCTTCACGAAGCGCAAGAAGAGTTGAAAAACCTTCGGAACAAGACTATGCCGAATGCCATATCACGTCGGTACCACTCTCTTGGACTCTTCCCTATGGTAAGCAGATTTAAGGAAAAACAAACAAACAAACAAACCACCCTGCACAAATCAGAAAACATCCAAGCAAAGGAATTATTGCATCTGACTTACAGCCTCAGGGATAGGATGCTAGGCCAGCCATGAGCATGGGTAAAATATGTATTTATAGAATATTAAAAGATCACCTGAGTAGTCAGTTTTGCATACCTGGTTCTGCAACAGTGGTGCTGTGCAGTTACTTGGTTTTGCTGCAGTATTGTATACAACCTACAGCTGGCTTTGCTTATGCTGTGAATCATGGGTAGCATTCATAGGTTGATACACAGTTCTATACATCTTTTTTATGCATCTTCTGTAGCGTGGTTGCTGATTTTCAGTAGGAGTTTCCTGCATTTCTTCAATATCCCTGGTGGTGTAACTTCTGGATAACATAACTAATGGTTTCTGGACATGGCATCCTTCTAGTTGCTTATGGTATATATTCTAGTTCTTCAGTACTTGAATAGGTTACACATATATTCTAGTTTTAGGGCCACTGAAAATTCAGTGGTTCGCTAAAAGAATGTTTGTTGCTAATGTGTATTACGGCAACATCAATTATGGAAGTGTCGCTGGGATTAGCAGCTTTGTTTATCTAGTTTCATTTATGACATTGTACGTTTAAAGCATGGGGAATAGGCAGTACCCTCAACCAAATAAGAAAAAATAGTGGATAAGAATGCCTAGGTAAATTCAGTGGCTGGCTCTGCTTGCCTGTGTATCTCTGGGATAATTCCATTACCTCCAAGGACTATGATATCAGAGAAGTTTATTTTGAATTACATTAATGTAATCAAGCAGCAGAATCTGGCCCTCTTTGTCCTTAGCCATGTTTCATCTTCACTGCTGAGGAGGAACACGGATGATGTTTGTACTCGCAAGAAGTAAATTGTCCTCAAAGGCTTACCTTGCCTTTTTGTGTTCTCTTCTGAGACTGAACCCAGGCCAACTTAAAGTGCAGACATTTAATAATACAAGTTGTACTTGCACAAATACAAGCTGCAAAAACGATGCTTATGCTGGCATAGGTTTATGCATTTTTTACAAAAGTGTTTTTCAGGTATTGAATCATGGGACCAAAAGTCATTTAGGTTTGGGAATGTTTGATGCTTAGACCATGCACTTTATTACATTTAAGGAGTAAAACTTACTGCCCATCAGTGAAGAACTGATAGCCTGTCACCTTTAACCCTATATAATATATAATACTTCATGCCAAGAACCACGTCTTTTTTGTGGGTGAGTGGGTAACGTTGCAAAAGGGAAGAGTGTTTTGTGTTTGGTTTAAATGAAATTAAATGAAGCAGAATTTCTTAGACAAAAGGAACGTGTTATGGAGTAGGGAATTTAGTCTGGGAAGTTGGTGCACCTGGATTCTGTTGTTGCCTGTGATATTTTTTTCAGGATCTTTGACAAGTGTTATGTGTCCTCAAACGGTAAGTACTGTAGCAGTATGAAGCTAAACCATGATTTGTCAGTCGCTTTAGATATGTTCCCTCCTTTTCCAGCTTTCCAGTCAATTTTCATTGTTAAACCTGTGTTTATTTTTTTTTCCTGGAATGACACCTTACTAGTTATTCATTATTGTATATAAACAATTATTTTATGCAATGACAACCCATCAATACTTTGATATTTTCTTTTGTGTTTGTTTTTAACAGGATTCTTTGGCAGCAGAGATAGAAGGTTCAATGAGGAAAGAACTGCATTTAGATGAACCTGACTCTCCTGACTTGGCGTACGACTGAAAAGAATTGGTTCCTAATTGATTGATTATATCTGAAGTTAATTAGTATTTGATAAGAAAGGACAAGACAGGAAATAGCTGAGCTAGGGGTTTAGAAAGAAATATTTCTGTCAGAGTGTGAATGATAGAGAGGTAAATAAAATGTCTAATTACTGGGGCAGTTATATTTTTTGCTAAAGTTACCAAAAGGGAATGCCTGTGTATAGGTTTTTGCCTTGTTTTATGAACTTTTAATCCTCATTCTTGAGTGCTGAGAATGAGAAAAGATTAGTTTTCTTGTGTGTTACCATGCTAGGTTTCTTCAGTTGATGATTAAGGTATGAATTCAGTCCCTTGGGTCTCTCTTCAGGCATTATAACAGAAGATACCAAATAATTATTGATCTAATCTAGTTTTTACAGAGTTAACATCAGTGCAGAAAGGGAGCCAGGGTGGTTGGGTACTTACAGTGTGATGCCCTTTACACCTGTGCAAGGTAGTTGGCATCCATTTTACTAAAGGTCTCTTGAATTAAACAAGAGAGTGGTTTGAAACAAAGTGGTCCAAAAGCTAAGGGTAGATACAGCTTGGCACAAATGGCCTTACTGACACCAGTTGCTCATATACTCCCATGTACTCCAATAGGTTTATCTCACCTGTTTGTACAAAGCATGGACTGGTTAATTTGAGAACAAGTTAATCCTATTTAGAGTGTCTATTAGAGCTTTTATGTGTTTTGACCCGACCTTTACAAAGAGAGGATACTCAGGGAAAGTGCAGTAGCCACTTTCCAGAAACCTTAAGTATATTTATGAAGTTTGACACATAATTAAACCTTCTCTGAGCAGGAGACAAGCACTGTAAAGGAGGCTTTGACAGAGTGCAGTGTTGATTAGAAAAATGTAAGATCAGAAAGATGTGAACATGATCAAACCCTATAAGATCCTTTTTGTCCTTCCAGATTAATCTAACTTAAGGACAGTTTAACTTCATGTCTTTTTATGTTGCTATGCATGTACCAGAGAAGGATACTTTTTTTGGTTCCATATCTCATCTTGGTTTTATTTATTTGCTCAGCAGGCGTGACTGTAACCTCTGTAGGACCTTTTATTGTTAATATGACTATAGACTTGGAGCCTACACACAAAGATTGCAACTGTTGAGCACTCATGGACAGAAGAAAAGAAATTTGAGTGATATTAAATAGCTTAAGGCATGCAGTCATTGTTATACCCTGGCAGTTCCTCTAAGCTGAAAGGGATACAGTGTTCTTTTGTTCAGCCATTGTTGAACTGTAGAACAAAGCAGCAATGGCACTTCTGTATCATGATGCAGGGCAAGTTTATTTTGTCAATAAATTTCTGCGAAAGCGTCATCTGAAGTGGATGAACAAAGTTTGTTATGATATCAGGACAATGGTGATAAAGAACGAACTGTAGGAATAGGTTAAAAGATGGTTTCAAGCCTTGACAGTCTCTCTCTAGACTCTTGATCCATTATACTTCTGATTTTTTTTTTTCTAAATGGTGTTTAAGGGGATAGGAAATTGGTTTCAGAAAGAAAAGGTACAAGTCTTGCTTGCATAGAGATAGTAAGTAATTGCATATTCTCTATTAAAATGCATTAGCCAGTTCATAGTTAAGAACTGAATGAATAACAATCCTGTTTTTTAAAAACTCACTTCCACACAATGGCTTCAAGGTTTTTAGCTGATGTTCTGAAATGCACATTCACTTAATTTTTATTAATATTTGAGAGGGTCCACGCACATAATTGTGAAATGTTCTGTCTAAAATATTTTAGGGTGATGGAAGTGTGTTGATGGCCATGTAATGAATACAATGGCCAGACTGTAGGAAGTATGGGACCCTATGTATACCCCTCTTCAGAAACTATACAGACTAGGTGGTCGATGGAGCTGTGATAACGAGGGTGGTTAACAAGCAGTTACCTGTTTCTCTTTTCTTTCTTGAGGTCAGAAAGCACTGTGTGATTGTTAACTATGTGTATGTCTTACCAGTCACCAGAAACGGGTCTTCGAGACTGTGAGAAATGTTAACCAAGTTGTCAAGCAGAGATCCATGACTCCATCGCCAATGAATATCCCAGGCTCTAACCAGTCCTCTGCTATGAACTCAATCATTTCTAGCTGTGTCAGCACTCCACGTTCCAGTTTCTATGGAGGAGACATCTCGAACATTATGATAGACAACAAGACAAATAGCATCATCCTTGAGACAGAATCCTCTGACAATGGGTCAGTACTGTAGTACTGGGCTTTGGTTTTGGTTAATTTCTGACATAAAATCAAAGCTTTTCTTTTTTCCTCTTTGTCTTACATTGTGCAGTTAACACAATGCTTCACATCTTCAAAAGTTACTTTATTTCGTGCATATAGTTCTTGATACGTAGTAATTTGAAGGTGTTGGTGCATGTCTCAAAACTGTCATGCAGAAGTTTTAAGCATCTCTAAGAATTTTTTTCTCTCTCCACTCTATTTTTTTTTTTTTGGTATGTGTGTCCCCTGTTATGCTTTAGAAATGAAGACAGGATGAAGAAGCCCGGAACTCCAGGGACTCCAGGCTCCAGTGACCTAGAGACTGCCCTTCGTAGGCTGTCCCTCAGGCGGGAGAACTACCTCTCGGAGCGGAAATTCTTCGAAGAAGAGCAGGAAAGGAAGCTACGAGAACTGGCAGAAAAGGGTGAACTCCGTAGTGGTTCTGTTACCCCCACAGAGAGCATCATGTCCCTGGGAACTCACTCCAGATTTTCAGAATTCACTGGATATTCAGGAATGTCCATCAGCAGTCGCTCCTACCTGCCAGAAAAGCTTCAGATTGTGAAACCACTAGAAGGTGATAACAAAGGGCCTCGGCCTTTATCTGTTCTTCTTAGTGACTCTTTGTGGTCTCTTATCCATCACCAGAAAGCAGGAAACCTTTGTAATACGTATTCTTTTTACTTTAGAGACAGTAAACCACGCTGTTGGTTTGAAATCTTTTAACTACTACATTTTTCCCTCAAGCCTTAAAAGTGTTAGGAACCAATTCCAGCCAGTGGTAACATAAATGCTGCAGGCCGCACGTGCATCAGCAGTGCAGCCTTACATCTAAACTAAATCCCAATGTTGCCATTTTGTACTTAGAAAAGGAAGGTGGTTGAGTATCTGAAATCCAAGCAACAAGAGTATTAGTTCATCAAATCTCGGTTCTGCAAATCAGTGTCTGGAAAGACCTTTACCTACTTCCTATACTCCAGTTGGTCTAATAGGACTATTTTGGGGATTAAAAATGACCTCTGTACTTTCATTGGCTGTGTGAGTGGCCACACATGAGTCTCTATGGCTTTGGTTTCACATGTTGAAATGACATGGTCATTTCAGTCCAGTTTCCTCCATATATTGTCTCGGAAGAAGGCAAGGTATAGGTAGATGGTAGTCAAGTCTAGAGCTTTATTTCAGAGCTAAGTGCATTTCTGTAGTCTGTCTAATGAAGCTGACAGAGCACATACAGTATAGTCTCCCTGCCTTTCCCCAGTCCTTTCAGGTTGTTCCTGGAAGTTAAAGTTGAGTCAATTCCTTTGGGTTTCAAACAAAATGAAGCGATTTTCTTATAGTACGTCACAGATATGCTAGTAACATGATTTAGCTTTGGGTTCTCTCTCTCTTTTCCTTTAGCAGAATTCTGGTGTTACACTACATTGTTTATGTTGTTTTAATTGCAGAAGTACCCTTTTTTATCTTTTTAGAACAATTTTATTTCGTCTATAAGGAGCATTTAGCATGACACATTCAGAAGCAAAAATAACCCTTTTTGTGTCCTGAAGAAAGTGATGTGCTGTATCTGCCTATTGAAATGAAATGATAACCATAGCGCACAAGTCCATACTGTTTAGCAGATTTTAGTAGTTTGTTTTCGTGACTGCTTTTAAATGGTCATAAAAATTCTTGTACCGCATGAGGGAAGGGATGATCCAGATTTGTTTCAGTTACTGGTTGCTACTACTGTAATAGATTTCTGTCACCATCCCATTATATCTGCTTTTTTCTTCCAATAAACTCTTAAAGTCTTTATCATCTTACTATCTGTCTGGTTTTTTTTTTTTTTTCCTTGGTTTTGTTCATTGTTCTCACTGGGTCATTTTTTTTTCCTTAAAATTACTGCACCTTTTAAAGTATTTCTCATGTTTGGTTTTACATCTCATTTGTAGTATGTTTGTGTCTGCCTGTTTCATGAGTTTAGTGTTTTTTATCTTTTATTAAATACATGTTTATGATTCTGTTCCTCATTTCAGCTTAGTTTCTTTCTCGAGTATTTTTCATGAGATTTAACTTTTTTTTCTTTATTCTCAACTTCATGGATACTTTCAAACTACTGGGGCAAAATAGGCTGTTGTACCTGCAGGCTGTTATCAGTAGTTGTGCCTTTGGTTTTTATTACTGTTTTACTAATGGTCCTTATGCAATAAAATTGGGAAAGAAAAAAATAAATTCTGCGATACATTTCAGGTTAGTGGCTTCTATTCCTTTAAAGAAATCTTTTAAGTCCTACAGTCAACTAAATAGTCTGACAGAAGCACTAAGAAATGAATCTTCTTTTTCACCTTTTAAAAAAAAAAAAAAAAAGAAAAAATCCCCACTGTTAGACAAATAGAATGATTGCTGAATTTGACTTTAGTTACAGTCTGGTGGGTTTTTTGGTCTGGTTTTTGTTCTTAAACTTTGCATCTGTAGCTTGTTGTGCCATAAGCACAAAATAGCACTCCCTGTGTCCTCTAAGAAAACTAGAATCGTGGACTGATTTGTCTTTACTTGCTTTGTTGCAATTGTGGCAGCAACACATCATGAATTTGCAGGTTTTGCCCAACCACTGTACTCTACATGCAATAATGCAGATATCAGGAATAGAAAAACAAACTCTATTAATATACTTTACGTTGCTTTTAAATTTCTTCTCCCTTCAGCCTGGCAATCCCACTGTTGCACACTAACTCCCTCATGTCAGCTTTTTGTGATAGCATAACTTACAAAACTGTCTAGTAAGAGCCTGGGACTGAATCTAGGCTAAGTTGTTGCATTCCCCCCTTCAATTTGGTGCTTCCACCCCCCTAAATAATAACATATTGACAACTGTTGCATTGCTTTCAGCATTATTGTTAATTTTCTGTATGGAAAAGTTAAAGCTCCCTCTCATGTTTTAGGAGATTAAGATTTTAAGTAGCAGAGGTGGGAAGAAACTCAGATATCCTCCTTTTTGTGATGAAGTTGAGGCAGTTTTGTAAAAGAAACTAATAACATGTAGTGTCAATAGAAATGGTAAAGCTCAAAATGCAGATATTCTGGTGTTACAAAATGTTATCCATGCAATGCTTGTACGTTACAAGTATAAATTTTGGTGAGCTTTAAGATGAAAAAGATTACACCTTCACAAGCTTGCATATAGAAGGTAATTGGCAACAGGATTTCATACTTGCTTACTGTGAATTTTGATTTCCAGTGTTTTTTTTAACTTTTGACAGTATTGTCATACTGCAAAGCTCTACTGTTTGGTTAAGACTTGACAATATCTAGCACGTTCTCTACATTCTGGAATATTTCTTTTATGTAGGAGCAAAAGAACTTTGTGATAATTAAGGAATAAATACAAGTTATAGGGATTTTTTTTCTTCATTGGTTATTTATTTTGGGGTTGTAATCATTTTTCTTAGACACCGCGTATGAGAGCGATCTCTTCCCTAGTTGTGACAGTGGTCTATATTTCTACATGTACCATGCAACAAATCAAATATTCTTGGGTTTTGAATCCTGGTGAGATGTTTGTACACCAGCCACTTGATGGAGTCAGTATTCTGCTTTGGGGAGAGGGGACAGGAACAAGACAAAAACTGCTCTGATTTCAACTGGCAGACATGAAAATAAAGATGTTCTGTTTATTTCACAGGACCTGGAATGAATAGTTTTCAGTCACAGGTTACAGCACAGTAATGATTGGTGGACACATAGGACACCTTAGGCCCGTGCAAGTGGTGTTTAATCACTACTTGAGGAATCAGATAAATTCTGTCTGATTTAAGCAGGCCCATGTTAGTGTATATATCAATTTGACCTGATACATTGCTGTTTCTGACTCCTTGTCTCCTATTGAACGCTGAATATTGAATGCTTTTCTCTGTAAAATGCACCTTTTTCCTCCCTCAAAACATTTTTCTGCCAAGGACGAAGCTGCAGGTACAGTAGTAGCATTTAGTAACAGCATTTAGTAGTTGAGTTCCTGTAGCCTAGGGGCTCAGATAGGGGCCACGCGAGTATTTTCAGCACCTACCTTAGTGTGAGCATAATGCGGGACTGCGTGGTATGTGTTCCTCTTAGAGCTTTCTGTGATGGTGCTCAGATCGACTTCTGAATAACAATCCTTTCTACTCCTGCTTAATCTTCTGAATTTAGAGCTGACGAGAATATTGATGGGGAGGGGATGTGCGTGTGCACAAGTATGCCACAGCTTACCACCAGCCTTTGCCTCAGTGCTGATGTGATAAATTTATTTCGTGTTGACCTGGAAATGATGAAGAGTAGGAGAAGCAGTCTTGCCTTGTAGTGTGTCTTCCTAGAAATATTAAACCCAGAAACATTAAAGGTTTGGAGCTCCCAAACCTTCAGTCTTCTGGATAAATGAAGTGGGATTTTTCTGCCTTTTAGGTCCTGGATTGACTGCTGATTTATTTTGGTTGTCTTTGTCTTCCTTTTCAAGGTTCTGCCACTTTGCACCACTGGCAGCAGCTGGCTCAGCCTCACCTAGGCGGGATCCTGGACCCGAGGCCCGGGGTTGTCACTAAGGGCTTCAGGACCCTGGACCTGGACCTGGATGAAGTGTACTGCCTTAATGACTATGAGGAAGATGAGACAGGTGACATTTCTTACAAGGGCCTAACTACCTCGACGCCAGTTCAGCACACAGAGACCTCAGGTGAGAGGTCACAAGCACAAGTGACTGTTTCAGACAACAAGAATAACCCCCGCCAATCTCAGGCTTTCACAGAGGAGATGCAGGAGTCCGCGACTGACGATGATGAGGGGTCTGGTGAGGGAAACTCATTAAGTCCAGTAAAACTGACATCTTTACAGGATTTTGATTACTGGGCCATTCTCGCATCTCTCCAGAGCAGCATCCATAGTATTGCTTTGTGTGTAGCATCTGCACGTTAATGCGTGCAGTAGTTAGAACATAACCATTCTAACATTGGCTCAAAAATCCTTTCTTTAATAATCTTTTAATTTGACTTTTTGTTTTTTCAGTAACAGCATCTGTGGTCAATTTTTTACTCTATTTTGATAAGAGAAGGCTGCTAAAAGGAAGTGGTTCATTCACAAACCTTTGTGTGGCACATATGCGACTTGTATGTGTATTGAGTGCACAGTCCAGTGTATATAATGTATAGACCATATATATTTTGTATGCTTATAGTGCATATATTTTTTCTGACTGTTCATAAGAGGTGATCTAATGCTTTAGATTTTCTACTTTGGGGAAAAAATCAACAGTGAAATGATGACAAAAGGTGCATCTAAGTTGCCTTTGCTGAAACGAATGAAAGTGCCTTGAAAATCAAGCAAAGAAATTCTGCAAGTTTAATTCAGTTACCTCGGGTACATTTACCTGTTGTTTAAATTCTCTTTGAGATAAATAATTAGGAGGATGCTTTCATACAGAGAATAATGACATTTCCCTTATTCCCTTCTCCACCACACTATTAAATTCTATCCTTCCTATTTATACCATATTAAGACTTAAGCATTTTTAAATGATGCAGTACTGCATGAGTTACCAGATACTCTGAATTGACATTTGCAGTCTATTATTGCATAAAGCTACAGGTTCTCAGACTATAGTGTGTTATGAATGTGTCAGAGTGGGTTTTTTTGTTGATTTGGAGGAAGGAGAGGTGTTTTGTTTTAATAAGCTGTATAGGAGTGTTAGTCTTCATTAAGATTTGCTACTGATAAAGACTTATATTTAGTTCAGAATCAGAAAACTACCAATACTCCTTTTTCTCCAGACTTCTTGTTTTTACATAGCTACTTTTAATAAGGACATTTCCTTCCACTCCTTTTTCTGGAATAAATCATAATTTACGATTTGACTGGTCTTTGGAACATCAGATTGTCACAAGGTTCAACAATAATATTGCTGTTACTTTTACAAAGTGCAGAGTATCCTCAGCTCTCACTGAAATGGCAGTTAAGTGCTTTCAGCTATTGAATATAAGCTACTTTTTGCAGCCAGTTGTATTAAAATTAAACCTAGAATAATAGAATTATTTAAGTTGGAAAAGACCCTTAAGATCACGGAGTCTAACCATTAACCTAACCCTGCCAAATCCACCACTAAACCATGTCCCTCAGCACCACGTCTATGGGTTTTTGAAATCCCTCCAGGCATGGTGAATCCCCCACTTCCCTGGGCAGCCTGTTCGAATCTATGAACATTCAAACCCTTCAACTTCTTTTTCCATTGGCAAAAATTGTTCTTATTCTATGAAATCTATTGCCCATGCATAATGATTATATTATTTTTTTATTTTAATATGGAAGTAAATGTCCCCAGAGGAGTTGTGTACAGTTTGGGATATTATTCATTTTGAAGAGCTTAAATAACAACAGCAAGAAAAGCTGGAGATCTAGGAAGCAAGGACTCAAATAATCAGAGAAATAACTGGGCATTTTTTAGGGTCTACAGAATAAAAGACTCAAGAAATTATTCTTTTTAAAATGTGTTGCTGCAGAGAGAAGGGGAACAAGCAGTTCTTCATGTGCTCAGGATACAATAATTGTGGAGGGGGAAAAGCTATTTGGGTTATACTTTGGGTGAAGAATTTTCTGATTGTAAGAATGTTCAACACAGGAACATGTCGCAAATTTGGAAACGTTATTGTTATGGATGATACATAGACAAAAATGTAGATACAGTTTATTTCTTTTGTTTTTTTAAAACAGATTAGTAAAACGTTGGTGAGTAGTAGAAAAATAAATGTAGACCTGCTCTATGATTACAGACTGTCAAGAAAGACTAGTATTTCCCTCTATTTCCTTTCTCCTTAACAATTTGAACACAGGTCACTCTTATTAGCAGATTATTGCCTAGCTGCTGATGATTTATAAATTGGCAAGTAGATAAAATCTATAAATCCTACTAAATCTTACTTCATCATCTGTTGTTTGCTTAGTAATTTTGATATGTTACAGAGAAACCTCCTCATCATTCTTTCTGGCCCTCCCAGATTCCTTTGTAAGAAATGCAGTGCAGGTAGGGATGTGTATGGACACATACGGTTCCTTAGGGTGCTGTCACAAGCGCAAGGTTATGACCTCGTTGCTTGCATGATTCCAGGCAGCAATGCACGGAATAAACTCGTGCTAGAGAATGTGGAAGTAAAATAAAAAAGGAAGGAAAGAAATACCGTGGATGCAGTCTTCAGTGGTAGTGCTTTTCCTTGTAATCTTTGATACCTCCATTGTGGGAAAAATCTAGTTCAAGGAGATAGTTTCTGGCTTTTACAATCTCCTTACAGTTGCCATTGGCAGGCCCTAGAGTCTGCCAGTCCAGGGCTACAGGTCTTTTAATTTGAGAACAAAATGTCTTTGGAAATCCAGTGCCTACAAGGACCATTCCCAGCAGGTTTAAGTCATCTTAGTCTTTTGAGTAGATGTCTGATTCATTCTATGTGTATGCTTTAAGGGTTGTATCTTGTCATTTTTTCCACTGGAGATGTTCTCTGGCAGAGTACTATGAGGTCCTGTTTTTACTGCCATTTTGTGGGCATGTAGAGTGCTGCTCAAGCTGAGCCCTAAGAGAAATTATTTTAACATCAAGGTCCAGGAGAATAAACATCACTGATAGTGCCAAAGATGCCTTGTAGCCAAAGTAAGTCTGTTCAGAACAGAGTGTCAGTTGTTTCTTGGCAACAGATGGATAGAGTCAGAAATCATTGTGACTAAAGGAAGACAAGAGGAAATTGGCACAAACTTGAATGTAAGAAGTTCCACCTAAACATGAGGAGGAACTTCTTTCCAATGAGGGTGGCAGAGCCCTGGAAGAGGCTGCCCAGAGAGGTGGTGGAGTCTTCTTCTCCAGAGACATTCAAAACTCGTCTGCACAAGTTCCTGTGCAACCTGCTCTGAGTGGACCTGCTTTGGCAGGGGGTTGGACTAGATGATCTCTGGAGGTCCTTTCCAGCCACATATTCTGTGATTCTGTAAATAAGAAGAAGTTATGATCCTTGAATTTTCCTGTCCCTTTGTGACCTGTTGTAGCTACTCGTGTGAAATAACTTCCTCGCTGTCTATGCAGATTATATCCCAATTATGGCACTGAACATTTTGGAAGAAATTAACACATGTAATTTATGACCTGCAGTTGGTCTACTGTGTGTGGGCTACATACTGTGTGTGGGCTCAGTAATTTTATGGAGGATTGTAAATTCCGGAATCACAGTTATAGCCTAATATCCAGGAATAGTTTCAAATTTGTGTTATCAGCTGAGTAGACTCTCAGCATGATTGGAATGGTAAAGAAGTTCTAGGACATGGCATTGTTAATACCATCTAGGACAAGTAAGTTTTGCAGCACAAATTTTTAGTAATCTCAATATATTTGGGGGTTTTATTTGAAAGAAACTGTAGTATTTTATGAAACTGTACAGAGTCTGTTTTGGGGAGACGAGTGGTTGTTTTGGGTTGTTTTTTTTTTTTTAATTCATTGCCTTTCAGATTTCCCTTAAAATCACCCAAGCCATTCAAAGCACTTAATAACGTGAATGTTCTCATTCTGAAGCTGGAAGGGCTACACTTGATTCAGTGTGTGCTTAATTGCATGCTAGTTTTGGGTGCACAAACTGTTTTTTCAGTACTTGTGTGTTATTGAAGTCACTGATTGCTTTGAACAGACACATGTGCAGCACTATGGGGTCAGCACTCTTGTACTTCTTGTCTAGATCTTAACTATGACATGGAAATCTTTCTAAACACACACCTGAAATCACAAAACCACATTATGAATGTCTTACGTTTGAGTTGTTTTTAGCAGGATTACTATACATGCTTATAAGTGGTTACTATTGTACTGAAAAGCAATATATTTTGTAACTTTTCTTAAAACTAAGGTATTTATGCATATTCAAATATATTTTATTTTCAAATGGCATGAATATTTCATAGTACTTATTTGTTCAAGAAACATCTGTCAGCATTTGCTATCTGAGCTTCTAAAATGCTAGAATTTTTATTTGGGATCCTAGTCTGCATAAAATCCAATTGAAGCAACATTAAATATAGTAATGCCTTTTTGTATCTGTACTGCATGGTTATATATGGAGGAGGAGGAGACCTCAGCCAGAAGGTGGCTAAGAAAATACTGTCCAAAGAATACCTGCTTTGGTTCAGGTTTTCATCTCTTGCTGTTTCCAAAGGCAAAACTTGGAAAATTTGGATATGCAGATATTCAGAAAATAATTTTATTGTCAATTGTTTAAGGAACATAACAGGAGTAATGTTCCTAGCATAGACATATGGATTCTTGGAGGCTTTGAACATCTATGGTTACCCCTGAAACCAGTGTTTTCTGAAGGCACCTAAGGCGTTTAGGAGAGCACCATACTCACATTTTACAGCCATTGTGTTTATCACCTGTTTCCATTTTGGTTTAGTAGTTAACCCAAACATCAGGTCCAGCCTACCCTGTATTCTCCCTCTTCTGCCAGCCAGGAGTTGTCACTACAGGTAGCACTGGGTATCAGAGCTTTCACCTTTTTGGTCACCCGGAGGGGATGAACTCCTGAAGGAGCTGTCTTGTCCTGTGGATCCTAATGGGGCATGTGACCTAGTTTTCAGGAATTGCACCTTACCAAAGAATGGAGCTGGTGGCTTAGACTGGCAAAAGTGAAGTCCATAGATTGTATTCTGAATGATGACACTGGAGGAAAAAAGTGCCTTTTAATGGTCCTTTGTTGTTATCACCTTCCAAAGCAAGCAGACCTTTTTTTTTTTTTTTTTTAAGCAATAAAATAAATTTCTAATGCTTTAAAGCACCATCTCCATATGTTGCTCGTAGGAGTCCCCAACTGGATTGTCATCCCATCCCTGTCTCACCAGCCTGTGCTAAAGAGATGACCAGATACCGCTGCTCTCTTAGCTGAAAGTACAGGGAACCAGGTTTCCTCCTTTTGTTGTCCTCCAAAGAAATGATGAACAGAGCAGCTTGCTTCAGAGCTGGGCTAAAACTTTATTTTTATGCCAGTCTGGATCAAGCCATATTCTGAAGATTTCCAATTTATTTTTTTTAAAGTTCATTTTTTCCAAGAATAGTTGTTAATATAAAATTCACTGGATGCTGTGAGTTCTCTGCTGCCTCGCTATCTATCTATCATAGCAGTGAATTTGAGTTTGGAATTGATGATGCATAAGTCAGTGGTGGTTTAGGATAACTGCCTCCTACAAATCTTCTCAAACTCACTTTGTGGGACACCTTTTTGGGGGTGGGTCAGGCCACTAGTTTCCCTCCTGTCACTCTGCACAAACTGGTTGAAAATCCAGATTAAACCGTGTCTTGAGGGTTCCCTAGTCAGATGATCACGTCTTAAATTCATCTGTGTTATTGTTTGCACCAGTAGAATGGCCCGAAGCTCCCAGTACGGAAGGATCCAAACCAGCCCTGACCTCCAAAACTGGCTTGGTGTTTTGAATGGGGAAAAGCTCTGTTTTAACAGGAGATGGAGCTCTCTGCAGTCACTTTGACTAGTACCTGCCTTTTTTCACCTTTTTTAAAAAAAGATATTTTTACAAGAATATTTGTCCTTACAGTAGAGTAGTTTTCAGCTATTATAGTTTGGGTTTTTTACCAAAAAGCCAAAGAATTGTTTGAGAAAGCTTAAAGAATCATTAATTAATGAGAAACAAAAAACAATGCAGCAGCAAGCTAAGGTTTAGCTTGAATTTTAATTTAGGGGAAAAATGCACATACAGTTTAGTTTATGGTTTCCTGATGGATGAAATTATATGATGTTTCTGTAAATTTTTTTAAACATTATTATGTACAAATTCTTTTTCATACAGGTATGAAACCTCATTGTTGATCATCTACTACTTTGAATAAGATATTATGAGTAAAACACTTGGTTTCAGACACAGTCATACGGAGTTTATATATGAAATAATACTTTACTGTATGTAGATGTGAAGGCAGTCTCTCTACTATGAATTTATGTATTGTTTCCTCAAACTTATAGCAACACAGGAAGTGGCTATTTTATGTAAAATCACTAGGTTAGGAATTAATCGTTTTGTTTCTATTTTATAAACTTTGTTCATTTACAGCAACAGGTTCTCACTCTCTTTGCATTGTGTCCAAAGGATGGAAAATGCTACAGCAATATGATACACCCCATTGTTGACTGATGGAGGATGAAGCTGGTACAGGACTTTCTTAGTGGTATTTGAGGGTGGAATATACCCTTGGAAATTGATTGTTTTTTAAAAAAAATCATTTCAATTTGTTTCCTCTTATTAGAGTCGGTGATTTCTCTACTTTTAGCAGCCTTCTCCTATCTTTGACTCATTAATAGCAATGAGTCTTGCTTTTACTAATGCAGCTATCTTCAGTGTGCCTGTCCAATCTGAGGGGATGCCCAGTGGATATAACAAATGGGGAAAAATGCACTTATTGTATTACAGCTATGTGCTTTGGGTTGAGCTTGCAATCTTAAACTAGCATTGCTTTATTCTGTTCTCTATTCATCATCCAGGGATAATTGCATTGTTTCTACTTGATTTATGTTGAAGTCCTTTGTTTTCTCGAAATAACCGATTTTTTCATGTCCAGTTATTTGAGCTCTTTCTCCAGATTTTCTTTTAACTCTCTACAATATGGAGAGAATCATGATTGCTAGGCTGTGCTCCCTTGTAATAGCTTTTATAGTGCTCACACTAATCTCTAAAGCAACTGGATTCCTGAAGCATCATAATTACCGTCTCTGGAGGTGAAGTAGAGTTTGTTGTTATGTTATGCTGTGCTGACATTTGAGTGTGTTAACATGACACTCCAGTGGGTTTTTAGCAATATCCTTATTTAATGTACAGCAGCACATTCCAGTGCTGACTGGAAGTTACCTCACATTGTTTGCTTAGCCACTTCTGCTTCCACTGCTCACACTCCCCATGCTCCAGCCTTTACACACTGCTTATATGTGTTCTTAAAGGACTACCTAACTGCACACACTGTTTTGGAGCTGTGACACTTTATATATGAAAAAGGGAACACAGCCACACAATTAAGACTTGCCTTGCTTCTGCTGTAAGCATCTCTGGAAGCTTAGAATGGTGTTTGGTCTAGTTGGTCTATCTGTCTGTCCTTTGCAATGTGTTGAATAGTTGTGTACTGTGGTATTAAAATGTGGCTTAATCAGGGAATGGCTCAGAGGGTTGGGTAGGACTGAGAGGGAGGGAGCTACACTCGGATTTTATTGTGCATGTCTTTTGACCACTGCTAAGTTTGGTTATTAAGTTAGAGAACCTATGCAATCATGATATCTTTGATGTAATATTTAACTCTGGGTGTTTTTCAACCAGCTTTTCAGATGCATGGCTCTTAAATTTAGTAGTTATTTTGCAATGGCCACAGCTGCATTATACAGCAGGCTAGTATATCCACAGAAGTAGCACTGCTAAGAAAAAATAAATTGGCCAAAGTCCTTCTTCTTTTTTTTTTTTTTAAATTGAGCTGTATTGCTTCTTTCTCAAATTATTGATAGTAGCATATTTACAGCTGCATTTTTGGGAAAACGCTTTACTACAATTTTTTTACAAACACTGAAAAAAAAGCCTGCTGTATTGTGCAGCTGAGGACATAAAGAACCTAAACACAGACACAAGAGAAATGTCACAGATGTACAGTACTGGATCCAAAAAACTACCACTTCCCTTACTGTGAATGTGAAAAGTCAGAGAGAGTCAGAAATAGTACTGTGTGTCCATCCCCTCCCCAACTACTCAGTCCGTGTTCCTGTAGCAAGCTGGATCCATTACTGAGAAGTAATGAGGGTACCTTTTTGTGGATCAATCTAAAAGCTGAAATGCACAAGCGTTCAGAAAATTGTAGTGCTCCTGAGCTGGTACTGGAAAATGCTGCTCGTGATTTCCACTGATGCCAGTCGCTCCTTTAGCTGAGGACTGGCATTTCAAGCACCGAGTTGTCTCAGTTTGTTTGGAGCAAGACTTAACTGCAGTGGGAGTGATCGTGGGGAAGTTTCAGCAGACTCTTTTGGCACTGGCCCTGGAGTCCTAGATGTGTTTGTTTTGGGGAACGAGTGTCTGTTAGAACACTGTAACGCTTGTGTACTTCACTTTCCTTGTATTGATCTTGTCTGAGGTACCTCATCACTTTTTGCATCTGTCTTATCAGCACACAGAACTTTGGTTTTTCCCCTTTTCTGTGTAAAATGCAAAGAATTTGCTTTTTTTTAATTTAGTACCTCATCCTGGGAAGTGCATGTCACAAACCAACTCCACCTTCACCTTCACCACCTGCCGCATTCTGCACCCTTCCGATGAGCTCACACGAGTCACACCAAGGTAAGGGTTTCCCCGTGATGGCAAAGCCTTCAGCTCTGTCAGAGTTTTCCCTGTAAGAAAATGCAAAGTAATGGCATAAACGAGAGCATTAGCCACGTTGGTGAATTGCAACACGCCCTCAAATTGTTCCTCCCCATTTTGAGTTACCTCAACCTGATTCTATGTGAGGCATATGTGAAGTTTTAGAAAGTCAACGAAAATATCTTAAATTTTGTGGTCTCTAGTTAAAATATTTCAGGATCCGACATAACTAAGTAGGCTTCCAGTATCCAAACCTGACTACCCTTGATCCCAAATTAGTTGTAGTCCTTTTGTATGAATGTGCAGAATGTGATCCCTCACAAAAAAAAAAATAGGAGAGAGATTTTTCCAGGGAGGAAAAATCTTAAATCTTTAATGCAGAAGAAAAAGGGATGCACAAGCAAAGAAATCCAGGAAGTACATGAGGAATGGGAGAGGAAATATGCCTTAATAATACAGGGAGCTGTCTGCTTTGTTCCTTGGTATAGTTGTTGGAAATGAGCTCAGAGTAGCCAGACTGAAACCCATGAACTGGCTTAATAACAGCAGTTGGCATGTGTTGGCAATACATGCTGATAAAAGGCAATTCTGTAGCCTTACAGAAGGTGAAGATATGAGAACCAGAGAGGGTCAGTGAATTTCATACCTAAAGAGGGAACTTTCCTTCCTTAGCAAATCACTCTTTCAGGAATGTTTTTTCTGTTGAGAATGTCAATGCCTCATTGCTTTCTCTGCCCCTTTCAGCTCCT
This sequence comes from Gallinago undulata, assembly GCA_026546715.1. Lineage (NCBI taxonomy): Eukaryota > Metazoa > Chordata > Aves > Charadriiformes > Scolopacidae > Gallinago > Gallinago undulata. Next base: position 44,964,435 of record JAOTQQ010000012.1, read on the forward strand.
GAGGGGCAGTATGCCGTTGTGCATGTCTCCATTCAGAGGTGATGTCTAGACTTGTTTAGACATGAGATGGGCACTGATTACCTAAGGAACACATGAAAAGTAAGGGTGCTAAATATGACCTGAGAGGAAAGGAAATAGCTGTTGATTAAATGTAACTTTTCCCGCTTCCTTTTCTGAACTAAGTCAGTTGTGGCCTGGCTGTTTTTTCTATACTCTTTTCTGTCTTCCTCTCCCCTCAACACTGTTACTGAAGAGATCCTCTTGTATGGCTGCAGTTCTATTTTAATTTCCTTACTATTGTTTAATTGCTGTCATCATGAACTCGATTACATTGGTTGCTGTATCTAACAAGTCAGCTGTAACTGGCAGCTAAATTCGGTACATTTTCTGTTGTCTTAGTTACACCAAAGTTGATCATTCATTCAGGAGATAAAAAGAGCAGAATAAACAATGTGTTGTTTTCAGCAAACATGTTTGAGGAGCTCCTCCTTACCAACTATAAACGATTCTTCACAGGTCATGTGAGGAGGACGAGGAAACAGCATTGTGTCTCGTTATGCTGGGAGGAGGTATAGGGCAGACACTGTGACCCACCGTGGCAGGGGGTGAGCAATGCTGCCAGCAGCCTCTGTGTTGGCAGGGTCACGTACGAGGAATGCTAGTGTGTGTGGCACCAGCTAACCCAAAGAGTTTTGGTATTTGCCTACCTGGTTGCGTTTTAACCTAGCCTCTAACCCAGGTGACACTCTAACCGGACTAAACTTCATGTAGCTAAATGAGGTGCTCATTTATTTGCTTCTTCTCTCAATCTAACTCTGTCACTGGACTGAGTTGCTGAGGCCAGTTTGAATTTCTGTGGTTGTGTCCAGGCTGCTCTGTAAGTGTTGGTCAGTTTGATGAGGAAAATATCTCCCAGTTGAAGCAATACCAAAGTCATCAAACAAACGAGCAAAGCAACACCTACATAAGTGCTTTCTTGTAGGGCTGTTTGGTTTTTTTGATTGCTATTGTGAGTACCTGTGCTGGCAAATTAGTAGAAGTACTAATCTAAATATCTGTGCAACTGAATTCGTGAGCTGGAAAGAATTAAGCTGTTGGAGTTAATAAGCCACTGGAGTGCTGTAGTTGTCACATCGTGACTAGGACATCTTAGAAGCCTGATAATTAACACCCCATGTCTGAGTTTCCAAAATGTTACTTGGTTGTACCCTGTAGAATGTCAGTTCGTGCAGTAAGTTCTCTTTCTTTTTCCATCCCTCATGCTTTTCAAGACTTATTCTGTACTTCTGTGTTTAGCCAGTGTGGGAAATGCATCACGCTGGGTGCGCTGCTCTTTAGTTTCACCATGAGCTGGAATCAGAGCTATGAAGATGCAGCTTTAATCAATGCTAAAGAGCAGAATTGTGAACTCGCTTCTCCTTTCCACTCAGCCTTGCTTTCAGAGAGTGCGTGTATGTGTGCTGCTGCACACACTCCTTTGCTCCTTAGCTCTGCTCTCAGGAGTCCTTCTGCCCTGCCACTGAGACAATCCAGGCAGGATGAAGAGGACCTGAGGAGAGCTTGAGCTTGCCTTAGCACATCTGCCATATGCTCTGACAGCCACGGCACGCTGTGGGGTGCAAGGAGACCAATTCCAGAGCTGCTTATCAAGGCTGCTTTTCAAATCACGCCACTCTTAATACTAGTTTTCTCAAATGTGTGTTTCACTGCAGTTGTAGCGATATATAGGAGTACTCTTGCCGAATTGCAATGGCAGGGTAAAAATCCTGTGGTAGCTTCACTGGCTTTCGGTAGGAGTTGGTATGGCTCTAAACTACTGTAGAGATCATGTTGGTCAGATCCTATTTAGCCACGGAAAGAAGATGTGACTTGAGACTTCATAACATCAGGCTAATACTTCCTTAATTAAGGAGTGCCTTAAAAATGTTAAAGTACTGCTGATTTTTAGAAGATCACTGACAAAAGTTTGTAGTGTTATATTAATTCACATCAGCTGATCACTATATACCATGAGACGAAGTTCTAAGCTTATCAGTAACTGGCTCAAAACAAGACATTCCAGGATGTCTAACCTGACATTTATAGTATTGTTGGATTCCCAGGGTTCATTAGTGTAAGGTGAAATGAGACTGCAGATTCCACCCAAGACATCACCCAGGCCCTTGTGTCCATATGGGCAAAAAGGAGGTAATTCATTCATTGGCCTGAAGCTTATCTATACCTGGGAACCCAACCAGATAGTCTCAGCATGGCTTTTTGCTGCATTTCTTGCGACAGAGAACCCTACTTAGGTTAAAGTTGCATGTTATGGCTGAGCTGATCCAACAGTGTGGCTCTGCTGAAAAGGGAAGATTCTTCTCTTTCCCCTGTTCCCCCTCCCCTCTCCCAGCCCTTAGATGGATGAATCCATGTCTAAGAAATATTGTTGTGGAATCAGCTTTTCCATGTATGTGGCAAAAATCATCATTTCAACATGGTTAGAGATAGTTGGAAAGCTTTTTTATTAAAGGTGCATGGAATCCTTGGGAGTCTCCCAAGTAGATGTGAATTTGGAACATCATGAATGTCCCATGTGCCTTGTTTCTGGAATAACTAATTACACCATGCCTTATTCAATGAATGGTGTACCTTGGACTGCCATAAATTTTGAGTGGGAATTGTGCAGAGGTAAACATGCTGTGGCTAGCAAGTGTTTTAAGGATGGCACTGTAGTGCCAGAAACCCTCAATCCTCGGTGTCCGTGAGATCTCATATTCCGGCATAAAGGATTCAGAACATATCTTTTGTGCTGGTAATTATTTGGAAATAGGTGCTGCGTTGAGTCAGTGTTCACTCAGCATACGGGGAGAGGATGGTCTGCCAGAACTAATGCTATTTGATACATTTTGAGAAGTCCCAATCCCTACTAACTGGCAGTAGTGTGCTTAAGAAAACAAAACGCAGTAAGATAGCACTAAACATAAGCATGTAATGTCTGCTGCTCATTCTAAATGTGCAAGTTATTGCCCATTTAACAATTTCTTATCAACTCCCTGTTACATAGTTTATTTTGAGAATAAAGAGCTGGAACTGGGGAGCAATTTAGCCATGTTTCAAACTATAGAAATCAATGTTTTACCAAATTAACAGTAGAATGGCCCTTTGTCATATTTGGTTTGCTGCTGAGTTATTAGTTACCTATTGAACATTTGACCACCAAGAGCTTCACTGTATTTTCTAATCTCTTTTGATGACTGTTCACACCGCTGGGTATCTCCATCAAAAGTCAGATCACCCGTTCTCTTCCCCATAAATGAAAACAAATTCAGCAGAGGAAGGGAAGTCGGGTTTGACCCTACAGAAGTGCCTGTTGGTGACAATGCCAGCTTCCAGCAGTTTTGCCACAAATGCTTTTGTGGCAAATGTGTTCCCCTCTTCCCTTGCTGTACTCTCTGCTATGACCCAGCAGGACTAGAAGGACTGGCAGTTGTATGCGCTCAGAAGTGACACTAAACAGTAAATCTCTTTTGCTTACACCATTGGTCAAGTCTCCCAGTTCCCTTGTCTCACAGAAGGAGTTGTGACAGCAAGTAGATCGAGAAGAAAAACTGAAGGTCTTGATCACAAACCTGTGAACTTAATAGTTTATCGGAAGCAGTGTGGTGGTGTTGGGGAATGCATTCATCCCGTGAGTCTGGGTGGTGAAGTATGCAAAGTGGAGAGATGCATTTTGTGAGAGATGACGTTTTAGCACTTGTCATCACACTCGTGAGGGGCTGGAAACTGTCAGTTCCACATGCGCTCTCAAAATGGATAAAAAGGCCCTGTTTGGGGTTAAAAAAAATCTTGCACAGCAAGCTTTAATTCCCTAGGAGAGAATAATTTGCCTGCTCTTCTGCTTTCAGCCTTAACGCAGCACCTACTCCAGCTTGTGGCAGCATTAGCAATTTGAAAGGCACCCCGGTGGCTACTCCCTGTACTCCTCGGCGTCTGAGTTTGGCTGAATCCTTCACTAACCTTCGGGAATCCACGACGACGATGAGCACCTCTCTGGGGCTGGTGTGGCTGCTGAAGGAAAGGGGCATCTCAGCAGCAGTGTACAATCCGCAGAGCTGGGACAGAGCCAGCAAAGGCACCCTCCTGAACACGTATCCCCCTAAAATGGCCATCATTCCTTCCACTCCACCAAACTCACCTATGCAGACACCTTCTTCATCCCCTCCGTCTTTTGAGTTCAAGTGCACCAGCCCACCTTATGACAACTTCTTGGCTTCGAAGCCTGCTAGTTCAATCTTGAAAGAGGTGAGGAATAAAAAGAACATCAGGAACAGTGAGAGTCAGACTGACGTGTCTGTATCCAACCTAAATCTCGTGGACAAAGTCAGGAAGTTTGGTATTGCCAAAGTTGTGAGTTCAGGGCAAACCTCAGCTCCTCCTTTAACTGATGACCAGGGACCTCTTCTCTGTGGGGCACAAGGACCGGTGAGGGCCCTTGTTCCTGGAGGCCTGGCACCAGATGGTCTCCCATTGGGCTGCCCTGCCGTGACCAGTGCCATCGGGGGCATCCAGCTCAACGCTGGCATCCGCAGGAACCGGAGCTTCCCCACCATGGTGGGTTCCAGCATGCAGATGAAAGGCCCGACATCTCTCACTTCGGGCATCCTCATGGGAACCAAGCTCCCGAAGCAAACTAGCTTACGATGAAGGACTTGGATTTTTACAGCTAGTCTTTTTAAACAAAAATGCTGAGATTATTTCTCCGGTCCTCTTGCCCTTTCCCTACCGCCCCTTCATTGCCTCTTGAGTTTGACAAATCAACTTCGTGCCTAATGGGAGAAATGTGTAAACTTTGTATAAAATATGTAAATATGTACCAGATCTATTGTAACTAATTGGATTATTTTACTGTTCAATTGAGTGCAAAAGGCTCTACATTATGATTGCTGTATTTAGGTTAACTTGCTAACCTTTTGAAAAGGTTTTTTTTTTTTTTAAGATGCACTGAAAAAAAGCAAAATAACAAAACCAACAAAAAATAACTTGACTAGGAAACTATGAATTCTGTAGCTAGCCTAAGGAGTGGAAGGTGCATGGGAAGCTATTGAATGTGTTTCGTGAGACCTTGCGTTACATCACTTGAAGCATGGGAGCATTTGTGCTTCGTTAAATGCTGAAAAAAAAAGAAAAAGTGCTCAGTTTAACATATGGTAGTTTTAATTTTGCTTCTGTAGATGAGTTGAGCTGAGTTATTGGAGTGCCTGGCCATTATGCCTGAATGGATGAAACTGTTTTTGTGTGGGTTTTTTTTTTTCCTGTTCTGTATTTTCCTCCTCTTGGAGGTGCTAAACTTGAACTAATACTGTGTTGAGGTCGGTACCTGGAATATCCACATATTCCTGCTACCGCTGCTTCATTTGGCATGCTCACGCTCTGTGCGACTTCTTTTTTTTGTTTTGTTTGTTCATTTTGTTTTTCAATGCTGCACTGGATTGTGAAAGGGAAAATGCTTTAAACGTGTTGTTGCCACCGAAACACGCTTTGTCAGTGCTCCCGAAGAAAACAGTTTTTACAGCTCGTGAGGTAAACGTGGCAGTGACTTCCGAGAAATCACAGTTGCGGAACAGACTGACAGATAAGAATGTGATAAAAGAACACGTAGCAAAACCAGTATTAGGAGAGGTGCGTCCTTGAAACCTCAGCAGAGAACCACAAAAAAAACCCCATTTAGTAACGGAATGGTACAAGCTGGAAAGAGCAACTTGCAATCCTCATGCTGGTCTCCAGGTGTCGTGCATGGAGAGGACCGTGGCCTTGTGAGCAGAGTGAGAATATTCCCTCCCTATTTTCTGTTTTCTTTTTTCAGAGAAACCTTTTTCATCCAAAGTTGGACCTTGGCAGAGGTAAAAATAGGGGAAACGCTTTATCCCACAGTGTTTTTAAACTGAAAAAACACTTCTTAGTACCCAGCATATAAACCCCACTTTTTCAGAAAACAAACAAAAAGACCTTACATGACTTTTAGTTACAGCCAGGAAATCCAAATTTATATTGCAATTTTATTCTCTGTTTCTCCCAAACTTCTGCTGGGTGCTTGTAGAAAGAATTGAAATATCCTGGAATTGGAATGGACTGGAGGGAGCTTGCTTCCAGAGCTGAGCTGAGACCTGTTTTTTTTTTTTTTGGCAGGAGGGGATGGAGAGGAGCGAAAGGGGGAGGGTTTAACATCTGCTTTTTTTTTTCTTGCACTTCTTGTGGCATTTAAACCAAGCTCCTCGTTTGTTACCGTAAATACACTACACACAATTGCCGTGAATTGCCGTTTGTACCAGACTGTCACTAAATCATTAGCACTGATAATTTCTTGTATAAATGAAACTGTCTTTTAGTCTTTGTGATGAGAGATAGGTGGGTGGGGTTTGGTTTTTTTTCTGAATGAAGTAGTTATTGCAGTAGTGTTATGGACACTAAGGATATTTTTTGAGAAAGGAAAAAAAAAACACATCGGTCAGTTACTGCATGTGTTTGAAGACTTCTATTTATTCTATGAACTTAAAATGTTTTAGTAAAATGTCATCAGCTCTCTTTGCTGTTGTATGTGTGCACTTATTGCAAGTAAATTTAAGTATCTTTTTATTTGAATGTATCTTAAAACAGTAGATTCTGAAAAAAAAAAATCATGGACTTAATGGACCATTTTATATACCCAGAGAAAGAAAGCAATACCATATGAGAACTTTAAAGTGTAGAATTGAATCATGCAATCAGGAATTATTATTTAGCCTTTAAATAAGCAGTAGGAACTGTCCACCCACCAGAGAAAGCAATTGTAACACATCAAAAAAAAAAATGAAATTTAAATTTTTCTTCACTAATATAAATAAAATAACAGAAAAGTTGCGTTGTTGTGTATTAAACTCTTTTCTTGTTCTTTTAAGGTGATAGATATTGCACCTTGATCGCTTGCTTCCATCTCTCTCAAAGCAAAATAACAGGCCATCACCAGGTTTGATTTTTAAATTCTTAGACGCAGAAGTGGCTAAAGAGTTTTGAGATTTTAAGATTGCTGGAGCTGGTGAAATTTGGGTCAAAACAAAAAATACAGAAGCAAATGCAGTCTTTTATTTTAATTCAAAAATGAAGAATTGGGTGTTGCATGGGGTTTTATGTATTTTGAGCAGGAGGAGGGTGTGAACTCTCCTGACTAATATTGATGCAAAAACTGTAGTGACAAAACATGAAAGTGCAGAGTAAGGAATAAACATCCTGTGTTTTCCAACAGAGACAGAAGTGAGGTCTGCTGTGAGCTATTATCTTCATTACTGAGGGAGGAAACAGCCCACTGATTAAATGCCAGGTAATAAGAAACAAAAAATCCTGCACACCTGGGGAGAGCTAAGTAGAGATAAAAGAGCTTCTTGGAGTCAGGTAGTAAATCATACAAAGATTAGGCAGCCTCATACTTTCATTGAGGAAAGGGATGTGTGTGAAGTTGGAAGTAATACATTTTATCACATACTTGCTACAGAGAGAAAACTGGAGAGCAGTAATGCCAAAATAAACCTTTGGAGGGTTTGCATTGGTATGTTGCAGAGTCATGTGACAGCTGTGAGAAAGGCTGACGCCGCTGCACTGGACACATCCAGGTACCACTCATCCTTCTTGTCTGCCCAGTCCCCAGCCTGGGGGAGGCCCCTGATCAGAAAGTTACTGGTAAACGGGAGGGATGAGCACAGAGCATCCAGCCCTCCAAGCCTGAGGACAGGCAGAGCTAAACAAGTGCCACTCTTGGGAAAAGGAGGAGGTGAGGCTGGTCCACAGGGTGCCTGTGGCTTTAGGATGAATAGAACTTGGGATTCGGTTAACTCACGGGAGGTTGTGGGCATGTGAAAGGGGAAGGAAATCTGGAAGCCATCACAAATGTGTGCAGAAGAGAGAGCAAGGAGGGAAGCCTTGATGCAGACTTGCAGTGGGACCTATTAATGAAAGTTGATGCTTAAGGTTTAAAAAGGGAAAAGTTCTACTTGGGAAAAACCATCATTCTGTTAGTGATAAATACCATATCAGGATATTGTTTGGTCTATCTGGACCTGATCTGTCCTGCCCTGCTTTAAAAAGCAAATATTCACAGAGACGTGAGGCTAGAAGGACTCCCACTGAAAACTGAAGAGTTTTGACATCACAGGCTCTACCTGCGTGTACCTTCTTGCAAGACTCTAGTATTAAGATGTGAGGATTTTGAGGAAGGTATTTTCTCTATTATAGCTAACAAATAAGACTTTAAATAGCAATTCATACTAGATAAGTCCTCTTTTTTTTTTTTTTTTTTTTTTTTTTACAGGCTTGTGTGTTTTATCTAGATATCACAGTGGGCACAGTCAGGCACCTTTGGGAGTGAGGACCCAGCCCTGCAAGTCCAGTTGCTGAACCCCTTTGGCTGATGCCTTGGTCAGAAGCTTGAGCCCCTGAGCTCATTGACAGTGCCATCAGGGGACAGTGACATATGAGCCAGGGAAGGCCAGAGAAATCAACGTGAGGCAGAAAATAGGAAGGTAACATTTGATTGCACCCCAAGAGATTTCTTAGAATGGTTAGAGTTGGAAGGGACCTTAAAGATCACTGAGTTCCAACCCCCCTCACCCAGGCAGGGGTACCTCCCACCAGACCAGGTTGCTCTAGCGTAAGGTAGTTGTACAAGGGATGGAAGTTGAGCGTAACGCAGTTCCCTTCACAGTCCTACACCAGCCCAGCTGCTGGGTAGCCCTTTGGAAACCTGCCTCCTGGGGTCCCATCTCCTTCTAGAGGGAGCTGTTGCTTGTGTAGGTGCTTTCAAATGATTTTTCACAGCTCACGTAAACTATTTGTGAGCCCTCACAAACTGCAAAACAAATGGTTGCTGGTTCTGCGTTGCATTATGCCGGGTAGCCTGCTGGCCTTCATTTTATAACCTCTGTGTGTGGTGGGATTTCTCCTGCCCTGGGGGTTCTTGCTGTACTGCCCCCCAGTAGCCGCTGGCTTCTTTCAGCTTCTTAGAGCTCCCCAGTGCTTTCTACAGCCTGCAGAGAGTTCTTGGAGACCTCTCGCCCATGCAGGGTGGGAGCTGCTGCAGCAGGGGGCTGCCTTCTTTGCTGAAGTGAAATATGCCATCCTCCCTGAGCCCGGGTAACCAAGGATCAGCCCTAATCTTTGACACCATGTGAGCTTCTGCCTGCGTTTCATGGAGTCACGGAATTGTCAGAGTTGGAAGGGACCTCTAGAGATCATCTAGTCCAACTCCCCTGCCAAAATAGGGTTGCCCAGAGCACATCACTCAGGCCTGCATCCAGGTGGGGCTTGAAGATCTCCAGAGAAGGGGACTCCACACTCTCCCTGGGCAGCCTCTTCCAGGGCTCTGGCACCCTCACCGAAAGAAGTTCTTCCTCATATTTGAATGGAACTTCCCATGTTCCAGCTTGAGCCTGTTGCCCCTCGTCCTGTCACTGGGAACCACTGAAAAGAGTCTGGCTCCATCCTCCTTCAACCCACCCTTTAGAATCAGAGAATCATTCAGGTTCGAAAAGACCCTTGGGATCATCGAGTCCAACCATCAACCCTACTCTACAAGGTTCTCCCCTACACCACATCCCCCAACACCACACCTAAACGACTCTTAAACATGTCCAGGGATGGTGACTCAACCACCTCCCTGGGCAGCCTACTCCAATGCCCGACCACTCTTTCTGTGAAAAATTCTTTCCTAATGTTCAGTCTAAACCTACCCTGTTGGAGCTTGAATAAGTCCTGGGAGAGTTTTGTATAGCACAGGAAACATCTTTTCTGGGTATCCCCTTTTTACACCTTTGATTCTTCCCAAATTAATAGCTCCCTCCCCCTTCCTCCTTGCTTGTGTGCATGAACGCTCCTGCAGTCATCTAAATCTTTCACTTGGAAAGAATTGGGGGGCATATTGCATTGCTATTTTCTTTTAAAAAACTATCCAGAAGGATGCATGTGATGCTGGGTTGGTTCACTGCTTTGTTCAGAGATCAGCATCTTCTGTGCCAGCCAAGTGAACGGCAATGGTTCTTAATAATTAAGTACATGACTTCCAGACTATCATGTGTCTGAAGATGAATTTTAAGTGCAGCTTTCCCAAAGGCCTGGAACTCTACGGGAAACTTGGGGCTTATACAACCATGAAAATCCAGAGGTTTACTATTCACTGAAGGCCCTACAGAAGAACTGGGCTTCGAGGTTGTGTTCCTGGGGAAGGAAAACTGATTAAATACCCACGTTGACAAAATAAGCCACAGTGAAACCAAAAAGGGTAATAAGTGCAGCCCGCTGAAGTCAGAGGAAATCCAAGCGGAGTCAGGCAAAACTGCTCAAGGTACAAAAGGAGCAGCTGGACATTTGCAAGGGTAGGAGGTTTACCGATGTGCAGGACAGTTCTCTGTGAGATGCTTCACCCTTGGGTTTTCAGTGGATTCTGGAGGAAACACCCTGTTTCTGCTTCTGGAAACAATGCTGGTATTTGGAGAGTGTCTTAGTTTCTCATTCAGGACAGTAAATTATGCCACAGGGTAACGGACTGCATGAGCCATCTGGAAACTCAGCCCACCCAACATATTTAATGCACTCGGATGATTCCAAAGCAGAACAGAACTGCTGCATGAACTAAACTTCAGAAGGCCAAGTGGCTGATGAATTGGTGCCTCTGCTCTGAAATGGTCCTCTGTCCTTGCAATATCCAAGTATTTCAGAACCTTTACTGGATGCATCTTCATTACAGCACAACAAGGAATGTCCACTTCTGAAAGCTGGTTGCAGGTGAGAGGAGTGTGAGGTGAGAACTGTGTGTCTGAGACTGGGCTGTGGACACACAGGATGTTCTTTGGAGAGCCGAGACCGGTATTTCAGCCTTTTGAGACTCTTCCACCCTTCTTTTTGCAACGTCTCCAAAGCTCTGGGTGGCCCCACAACGTTAACGCTGTAGGTGCGCGGAAGTTTAACAGTGGCCCCCAACTTCCTGAAGGAGTTTGTTGGCGACTCCCCACGTCGGACTGAAAAGTCCGGCAGTGTCAGTGAGACGTGTCCTGCCTTCTTCTGGTACAGACAGGATCTGCAGCCCCTCGCCTGTATTCCTGTGGGAGAATGAGAGAATTGCTCAGCTGTGCTACGGCGTCTCGCTGGGTGCCGTTCAGACCTACTTGAAGTCAGTTAACGAGCCAAAGGAGACCACGGAATGGCAAGAAAGATAATAAAAGGCCCCCAGTCACTGGTGTTTAGCCATGTCCTTAGCCGTAATGCAGGCAGCAGGCTTTCATGTGAGAATGGCATATACCCAACAAGTTGATAATGTTTGTATTTAAAAGATTATAGAGATTTTTGTCCTGCTGAAAGAGGCTTCAAGCTGCGCTGAATCCAACCTCTGTTCAATTGACATGGGCACTTAGGAATGATTAAAGCTTTAACAAGACCACAGCCAGATTTTTTTATTTCTTTAAGAAGATTTTAATGAACTCGAGGGATAAAAAAATTGAACATACAGGAAAACCTTTCACCGCTCTGCTAGGACATTATAACATTCCCATTTTGTCTGACGTGCGAATTCGGCTGGGGAGAGGGACTGCCTGGTTTGGGACATTGGAGCTCACTGAAACGCACAGAACTGGGCTGCAGCTGGGAACATCTGGCTGCTGCGTGTCCCCAGCACACCCCAGCTGCTGCCCCACGTGCGGCGAGGACGGAGGGGCCAGTGATGCAGCAAAGGCTGGGAGAGCAGAGCAGGATCCACACATGTTCCTGTATGAAATCCCGGGGCAGGTGCCACTTCAGGATCCACACGCTGCCCCAGCTCCTGGGGAAAGCTGCCCCTTCTCACTCTCAGGGGGCTGCCTGGGCTTCCCCACTGAGTCCCTGGAGATGCACTTGCTGCTTCCACCCTCTTCTCACAGCTGCCGCCGCCAACTCTTCCCTGCTCCTTGACCTGGAGTTTGCAGTGAGATGGAGATATCCCCAGCACCTGTTTTGAAATTAAGTTAATAAAGCTGGAAGGAAGGGAGCTAATTGAATCAGGCACACGGAGAAAACAGTCTTTAAATGCAAAAAGGTATCGATTTGCTATTTTGTCGGTGTTGATTTAGCCCCTGCACACACACTTCCATAAAGACGCATTCAAATGCAGCTAAATTAAATGTCAGAGAGTGGGCAGTGCTGGGAAACACACCTCCCAGAGAAGCAGCAGGGGGTTGTGCCAACGTGCTGCCGTGTGTGCTGAGACCTGCAGGGCACTTCTCGGCCCAAAGCCTTTGCTGGACCCGAGGGGCTCGCTCCCAGCTGCAGGGGCTCCATCCCCGAGGCTGCCGTCTCCCCTGGGTTAAAGCTGAGAAGCCTGGAGGGTCACTCATGCCCTGGGATGAGCATTGCAGCTCCCAGGCTCGCTTGACTTCCCTGAATTTGCTAGCCCCCCTGTTCAGCTCCAGTTAGCACCTCCAGGTCAGCCAGGAGCTGAACTGTGTCTCGGCAGCCTTTGCAACCTTTTCCCATCTTGGGAATTCCTTTTGCTCCCAGAGGAGCCGGTGACTGATGTTTTCAGGAGGAGGGGGAGGATGCTGACCTGCTTACAGCCAGCTGCCCCTTATCCCCAGGAACATCCTGGAGCAACAGTTCTTCCTACCATGATGATTACTGCAGTTGTCCCCAAACCAGTCTTCTTTTCTCAAGACTAAAAAGACCCAAGTCCCTCAGCCTTTTCTCATAGGAGAGATGCTCCAGGCCCTTAATCATCTTTGTGGCCCTTTGCTGTACCCTCTCCAGCAGTTCCCTGTCCTTCTGGAACTGGGGAGCCCAGAACTGGACCCAGTTGGTCCAGTCCTCTAGATGGGGCCTCACCAGGGCAGAGTAGAGGGGTAGGATGACCTCCCTCCACCTGCTGGCCACGTTCTTCCTGATGCCCCCCAGGATTCCATTGGCCTTCTTGGCCACAAGGACACATTGCTGGCTCATGGGCATCCTGTTGTCCACAAGAACTTCCAGGTCTTTTTCCTCAGAGCTGCTGTACAGCAGGTCAGCCCCCAACCTGTCCTGGTGCAGGGGATTAGTTCTCCCCAGGTGTAGCACCCTACACTTGCCCTTGTCTGGGCAGCTCAACAGCTGCCTGAAGTCCAGGTGAGGTTCAGTAAGAAGCTCTTTTCTATTAAGAGACTGAGGGACGGGTGGCCCCCAAAACCATGTGCAAACACAGCAAATGTACCACGGCAGGATCAGGACAACTGCAAAGGACGTGTTCATTTGATAGTTACTTCAAACGCCCAGTCAGAAGGCAGCCCTCATTTACCTGGAGATAGGGGGAAAAAAAATTAAAAAATTAAATCAGGTATGTTTTAAATCCTCATTTGGATGCCAGGTCTATCACTACAAGTCTGTCTGCTTATTCCCCAGTCTATTTTACAGCTGTGTTACAGCTTAGATATTAAAACCAGCATGTACAGTGACTGTGGAAAAAAAAAATATTAGACCAAGGTTTGTCTGTTTGTCTTCAACATCCAGGAAAGGTGGCAAATGTGATTACTTACAAAAGTCATGCTGGTGGTGGGCCGGCAAAGAAAAATAGCGCTTTCTTCTAATCGCTCTCAAAACCAAACAAACTTTGCAATATCATCACAGGGAGAAAGCAGATTTCACAGGTGAAACGATTTCTTCTGTAATCGGCATTTTTGTGATTTAAAATGAGCAAATGCTTGGTCAAAGGGGAGGGTGATGGTGGCTTGGCAGGGGTGGAAGCATTATTTTGCACCTGGGAATCATGCCTTGGACATATTCACCTGTTGGGGATACAGAAAGTCCCAGCCCTGATAATTGTGAGGGCAGTGACATCCCTCCAGCCCCACCATGGTCTTGTTCTCAGGGCAGGAGTGTTGCAACACAAGGGTTGGGACCGTGGGGCTCCTCTTACCTGGGTGCCTTGTGAGCAGCCAGGTAGTGACACCAATTCTGTGGGTGACAGGTGATGAAAAGGTGCCTCTGTCCCGGGGGAGCCACTTGTAAAAGCCCCTGAAATGATCATCCAGCTGTGCTGAGGGTCATGCACTTTCACAGACATCTTCAGAGACCTTTGGAAGGGAGAGGAACATGGTGAAACAGCTTCGTCCCTCCATTCCCCTGCCTGGAGAAAATGAAACAGAAGAAAAAATGAAAGAAAAAGCTTGTGGGTTTTTTTTTTTTTTCTAATTATAACATTTCCCAGCAATAAGGGTAGATTTTTAACATCACCCACTCACCCTGACAATATTCTAATATTATATCCTTCAATAAGGGTAGAAACACTTTTAAATATAGTTTGAAAGTTCCTGTCACTAAAAGACCACAAAGTGGAAACTTAGTTTTCTCCCGACTTACTTCTAAAGAAGCATCACTTTGGTGAGAAACATGCATTTTTTGATTGATTTGTATTTTCCTCAGTTAAAAAACCCTATATTAATTGGTTGAAAGTTTTGGGAAAAATGGGCACTTTGGGCTGTTTTCCTGTGGGCAATAGTCAAAACTAAGGAGAGAATTCAGGTGTTTAGAGACTCATTATGTTTGGAAAGGAACTGAGAAAAGCCGGACTAGCTGGCTTGGAAACTGGTTGACTGGAAGGAGCTTGAGAGGGAGAAAAGTTCATGGAGAAAAGCAGTTCCACTTTTCAAGAGGAGATCCACAAAAAAAGAGAGGTTTGGTTAGAGAAGAAAATTCCCCATTATCGTTTGCTGAAGTCCCCCTTTCTGCAGTGCTCTCTCTTTCTCTCCCAGCTGCTCCTGGGAACAACACAAAACGTTTCTGTTTGGCCCATTATTTTTTTTTTGTCTCCCAGACTTCTTGTTTTTGGTAGAATTTTGGTTTAGTACAAATGTTCTGTGTTGTTTTCTGCGCATTGTTTTTGCGTACTACCTGCTGTAGAGATCAGTACAGCGATGCTCCCCTGCCTCTTTCCTTTGGCAAGCACCTGCTTTTCAGCATATGAAAAATGCATTCCTTTACTTGTTAGCATGCATACCCGGGAGAAATTCTGTGAATTATGCAACACAAAATCACCCCCTTTTACAGTGTAGGGAATTCCTTAGCTGTGAGAAGCGGCTGCCGAGGCAGACCCAGGAGGGATTACCTGGGGGAAGGAGAAGAGAGCAAGTAAAACACCTTTTGCGGGAAGGATGCTGAGGGGACTCGCTGGGCAGTCCCCAGGGTGCCCGTTTTGCACAAGCAGGGCTCGCTGCCTGGCTACTGGAGTGGGGCTCGCTGCGCTGCCCTGTGCCAGGTGAGGACTGGGCACCATCTCCCTCCTGCTCTCCAGGCCAGCTGGCGATAACCAGTTCAGGCTGCTGGAAGCAACCCGTTTCTTTTTGGCACACTGTGATTAGGCTGCTCTGCTGCCTTCTCCCCCTCCTCTTCTTCTCCTTGAATACGCGGAAAAACTTCTTTCTTGTGAGGGTGGCAGAGCCCTGGAAGAGGCTGCCCAGAGAGGTGGTGGAGTCTCCTTCTCTGGAGACATTCCAAACCCCCCTGGACACGTTCCTGTGCAACCTGCTTTGGGTAGACCTGCTTTGGCAGGGGGGTTGGACTTCTGCAAAGGTCCCTTCCAACCCCTACCATTCTGCGTTTCCCTCTGGAGCATCTTCTGCTCTGTTCAGGGAACTCTCCTCGCCCTCTCCCCGAATGAACGCTTGGCTAACCACACGGCAGGGAATGCTCTGTTTATTCCGTGATGCGCAGCCATCAGCAGAACTTTCACATTTAGTTGACAACACAAAATAAATAAGCCAGGAAGGTGAAACACTAGTGTCATTCCTCTTTTTCTTTTAGTTTTAGCACTGTTGACTATTCATGACAAACAGGTGGGTTTGGTGTATAACTCAATCCCTTACAAAGGGGGTCACCATGAAGACAGGTGGCCTTTTCTGGCTGTTGTGTTTATATTTGGACAAGCTCCTCTTAGAGTTCACGGCTATTGGGACTGTCACAAGATCTCTCTAAAAAGTGGCTCATTTGTCTGAGTACTCAGTACATGGAATATATTTATATTGCAGAATGAAGGCATTTTCCTGCCACTCTTTACAGAAGACACCCAGCAACATGCGGTGACAGGACAAGAAGGGATAAGTGAAATCATTTTAATATCAGTGTATGAGAAACCACAAAAGAAAGAAAACATTTTCTGGAAAATTCTGCATATGTATATATTGCATTGTATAGTCTTACAGACAAATTTACATCAAATACATGAGATATTTTAAAACACTGATTAGAAGAGGACAACAAATTAATTTTTCTCTTTCTGTACAGATATGGGAGTGTGATTTTTTTTTCTCTGTTGCTATAGTTTGCTGTTCTTTAGGAGGAATACTCGTATTCTTCAGCACTGCGGCGTCCAAAATCCATCCAGCCCATGTAGTCTCTGTCATTTATCCTGTGCGTAGGATCAATGCTCTGTACCCTGTTTCCCATGACGGAGAGCCTTCCGGTGGGACCTACAGAAAAAGTATTTGGGAGAGCAGAGAGTAAGTGGACACATTTTCCAGCTTATTCCGTTTTCGGATCTGTTTTGTACTCATTAGCAGAAGTCTGCAATAGTTCAAGCTGTTTGATTTAACACAGACCACGGAACACCACTGTCCTGTCGCTGGGGAAAACGTCATAGAAGCGTTACAGGTAATGTTCTGAAAGTGGCTTGGTTTTTTCTTGTAAAATAAACAGATATTTTTCTCCCTCCTGGTTGCCAGGAAGGAATATGGGTGCATTTCTGCCTTTTCCATTTCACTGCAAACAGAAAGTGCAAATAATTTCTCACTCTTCCTATCATCCCCCCACCCCCTTGCTCGCTGATGTTGGGAGAATTGCTCTAGAGGCAAACCAACTCTGCTTGCGGTGGGCTCGGGCCCCAGACAGGACCCTGCCCCAGTCCCGTGTTGCTCAAAGAGCCAGGAGTAAGTACAGGAGCTCTTGCAGAGCTAATTCAGTAACGAGCAAGGTAGAGTTATGAATCTCAGGTTTTGTGGAGAAGTGAGAATAGTCCTTAGATGGAGAAAGTTGTGCCTGGAATTTAGACTTAGAGATGTCTATTGCTAGAATTATACAGAGCTTATTACTATGTCAGTGGTATTTTCATTGCTCATCTAAAGCTTTCATAATTGCTTCCACAGCAGGGCTGGATGCTGGTCTCTGGTCTCACCTTAGCCTTTCTGTCACCCTTGATCAGGGCATCAAAGAGATGCAAATAATTTGCAAAGAGAATTTATGCTTCAAAAAAAAAAAAAATAGCACGCCATCCTCTGTTTTGTCATCATCACATTATGTAACTAAAACACAGGAAAAGGTAAGTCACTGCTCTCTGTGCTCCCTGAAAACAGGCAAAATTGTCATATGCCAATAATTAGATTGAGCTTAATCCTTGAGTGAGGAAGGAAGAGATTCGATAAACCAGCTTTCAGTGCAGACCGGGGCTTGAGGAATGCTTGAACTGATCAAAAAAGCAAAACAGCCCAAATCAATCCCCATAAATCCAAATCTACACAATTGCCTTGCTTATGGTTTCTTGTGTTTCAAAGAAACCTTTGATGACTCTGTGCTTTTATATTTCACGGTTTTCCTCATATAATGATTTATAATGAAGATGACCCATTAAAACCAAAAACAACTGCCTTCTTTTGTTAGTGGTTGCAGAGGAGTAGGAGAGTTAAAGGTACCAAAAAAAAAGAACTCAGCCATGTTTTAGATAGTTACCTAAAACAAAGTGGCAAAAAAATTAATTCTCTCTAGAAAAGAATATTTGTCTACTGTTAGATGCTCAAACCCCATGAAATTCCCATTCATAATTCAAAACATGTAATTAAGTTGACAAGAACAGCTTCTTGGCACTATAATCAGACAGGGCTAAGATAGCGCAGAACCATCTCTCAGATGTTGGTATTTAAGATATTTCTCAGTCTGCCGTGACCTGTGGGCTGTAATGGCTCCCCTGGTGCTATTATGGTCTGGCCTGGCAAGGGCTCCTTAGAAGACAGTAAATGTGTGTCACTGACTCGACAGCTCCGATGTCTCATTTACACAGTGCCAGATTCATGCTGAAAGCTGGAGATGAAGTTAATTGAAAGCCAGGGGCCATAAGCAGTAAAATGAATTTTTCAAGAGCACCACACTCACCCTTCCTCAAACCACCAGAGATGGCCTGCAGGATCAACCTACAGCAAACGCATCCAAAATTGTAGCAGTTTGGTTAGGAGGCTGCCATCTAGCCTTAACCTCTTGAGAGAACTTAACTCTCTCACTGTTTTAACTGGAAATACTGTCCAAAATCAGCCCTTCTATTAATCACAAGGGTAAATGCCATCAGTGATGATCGTTAACACCAACAAATGCCCAGATGCTCTTTCCCCCTAGATGGAATTTTCTAGTGAGTCTCATGGTTTAGACAGGTTACAAGTGACTAATGCAGTAGAAGTGAGTGTTCTGCAGAGATTTCTGAAATACTGCCCAGAACCTTTATGTTAAATGAGACTATAATGTTTTGATGGGAACACTGTAGGTACTGTTATAAATTAAGTAAATACTGTTTGTCCCCTCTGAATCTTCTCTTCTGTAACTAGGAAGTACATCTACAGACCAGAGTCCAACTAGCCTTGTCATGTCACAAGAATCCCATCATCTGCTAACAGTCACTTTATAGAGTTAATTAGATATGTCAATTAACAAGTATGCAGGAAATTCTCCCTCATATTAATACTTACCAAAAAAACATCTTAAATCCAATGTGTTTTTTTCCACTCCCTCTGATTAAGCTATTTGGAACTGTCAGCCAGATATTTAAGAGAATATAATGGCTACATAAACTAGAATGAGGAGTTTGGTTTCCACGTAGGTGAGTGACAGCAACTACACAGGGGAAAGCTAGGAAGGATTCTGTTTTGCAGATTCCTGCAGTAAGATTTTTACTCAGTACAGCTTTAACTGTAGCCCTGAATTGTGGAATTTCATATCTGAATTCTCTTTTCACTAGATTATGTGAACTGCTAAAATAAGTTCTTTAATGGATATTGTGCAAATTGGTAACATGAGATGAAGTCTCTCAGACCGTATTAAAAGTGGTTCTGTTTCTGTTGTTTGATTTGGTCCTATGCTGTGTACACAGATGAGTGTGTGTGGCTGTATATGTAATGCATAAAATATATGTAGCATCTCTAAATTGCAGACTGCCATCAAAAATAACAATAGGATTATGCCTAGCATAGAGGTCAGCAGTGAGGCTCAACAGGGGAGGGTTAAATGATCTGCCTACGCTTATAGACAGGAGAGGAGAAATCTCCTACATAAAGTGAATTTTATCCTAAGCACAGTCTGGGAATGGAAGTGAATTAATTTCTCAACATCTGTATGTCCAGCTAATTCTCATTACTGCCCTCCCCTCAGTGCCCTTTGCTTCTCAGATGTCCTCTTTCCCCGCAGTTCAGTGGATAGACTGAAGTGAAGCTATCACAAGTAAACAAGATTTGTGTAGTGGCTTTTGTTGAGGTTGGCACTCAAAAGGCTGCAGCATTTAGCCTGCCCATAGTGTCACTCAATTGAAATAGAAAGCAATACAGAGATGAGACAGTTGAAAAGGAAAAATGTTTTCTTGTCAGGGGGTTCAGTGGGAAATTATTTTGGTGCTTTGTTTCCACCGTTAGCACAGACAGCATGTGTTTGTGTCGATGTAAAACACGTGCTGCATGATGTCAGTAGGGACAGTTTTACTCTCTCATGCTAGTCCATGTATGTAATACAATTGTTTCCTCCAGAGACTAATAAATCACATGATAAGAATGAAGCCCTTTAATTTTACTACTTTGCACCCTAGTTACAAATAAAGTGCCACGGAGGTTTCAAGTAACTGCAAGTTTGTGCTCCAAGGCTGCCTAGGACCAAAAACCTACCAGGAATTGACATGTTTTGAAGCAGACGTGCTTTTACTTATCACTGCTTTTAGATACTGCGTTCATAAACATGAGCACTGATCTTTCAAAAGCTTTCCCGCTTTTGTAACTCCCTCTAGGAATAAATGCTTTGAAAATCCAATACTCAGAAGATTTCCCTGGTACAGGTATTTCTGGCTGAGATGAGGTTAGCCATTTGGTCTGTATTTAGCCTCAGAAAAGTTTTCCTGCTCTTCTAACTTACAAAAAGGGAGGGAGGATGTTAAGTAAATCAAAAAGTTTGAATAAAATGCAATTACTGTGTTTTATCTGACATATGAGATGGTGAAAATAATACCAAAATAATTATAAGGCTATGAAAATAGCAAGTTAAAAATAAAAGCTGAACTATGACCTGACAGGTAGGTTACATTTTCTTGAGCTACCTGGCTGCTATGTGCAAATGTATTTGGGGGGCAATTTCGCAGTAAGTAAGAGAACGTTCTCTACTTCAGGAATAACCAGGCAAAATCTCTGTCCTGTCTTCTCTAGGAAACCATGCTAGATGATGAGAGGGTTATCTTAACACCTAGGTATCCCTGCTGGAAATCCCACTGACACAGAAGTAGCACAGTAAGTAAGCTATAACCAGTACCTTTTCTGGCTTGCTGGAGATACTTGGCCAACAAAGCGCCGATGTTGGCTCTCTGGTCATTGCTTCCATCCAGCCGCGACACGGATTTCAGCGGGCCAGTAGACGAGGGGGCACGGATGTGCCGGTGACGTTCTGTCAAGCTCTGCTCGAGCTCAGCAGCCAGCGGATTCCCATTGTGTGAGCCCACAGTTTGCTGTCCCAAAGAGCTCACGGAGAGCACAGCAAGGAACACGCAGATGCATATACCGCTGTACATTGCTGGAGAGAAAAGGAAGGAGAGGCTGTTAAAATGACCAGATTTACTACGTTCCATGTTGTCCCTACCCCCCCCCCCCCCCATCTTCCCTCAAGGCTGCTGGTTTCTGAGCAAACCGGGGTTGTGTTGTTTGTTTTTTTTTTAATGCAGGCAACTATGGGATCAGTCTTAAGTTGGAAAACATGTATGTGAATAGTTAAATATCTCTCAATAAGAAGATACACTGGAAGGAATAGAATTAATTCATTGTGCTATGCCTCCTTGACCTACTCAATTCCTATTTGCTTTTCTGTTTTGGAAGCTGTAGGTCACTAAAACTTAAGGGAGATGAATCCAGCTCTGTGAAAAATCTCAGGATTCAAACACTTCAGTACTTTGCTGTTGTACTAAAAACCGCTGTTATTACAGATACTTAGTTTTGACAATTTCTGTGAAGAGCCTTTATCAACCCTTCACTGGTTTGAACTTCAGTGTTCAAGAGGTTTCCCCTCATCATACATAGAAGAGAAACACAAGAAGTTATCCTAAGGAAAGAAAAAACCCAAAATCTAACACCCTGCCCTCCCTCCTCCCCCCAGGCATTTAATCTGAAAACTAGTAGCAAAAGCTGTTTAGTTAAAAGCTATAAGAAATAATGTGCAACTTAAGAATATTCTTCATGAAAAAAAATAGAGAATTCAAGTTTAACAGATTTTTTTTCTTTCTTAAACAAGTATTAGACAAAACGATGTCATTTTACTAGATTGTTTCATCCTATAAGCTTAAATAGTATTTTTCTGGAAACAGATAAATTAATCTCAGCTTTTAAAAAAAACAAGGCACCTCTTAACACTAGAGGAGTAATTTCCCATTATAAATGTAGATGACTTATCTAATCTATGTGCGAATTTTTGAATCGCTTAAGTTTTTGAACAGTACATTGAACATAGCATTTAATTTTAAAAGAGGAGAAAATTAAGTTATTTATTTGCCCACCACATACCCTAGAAAGAAAACATTTGCAATGCATACATTCTTTTAGTATTGTTAGGAGATGAATGAAAAGTGTCCAAAAATGTCACTCCAGCATGGTTATTAGCGCTGTACCTGGGTTTTTTTAGGTTTTGGTACTTGGAAACCAAAGGTGCATTGCATCCTTTCCACGGGGATATCTTTACAACTGACCTGTATTTTTTACATATATATATATATGTATTTTTATATATATGTGTATATATATATATATGTATATTCGTGGATACCCTGACGACTCCAAACACAAAATCCTCCTCATCCGCGGTAGCTGCTCCTTTGGCAGCTCCCTCCTTCAAGGGGGAGCGCTCTCCCCCTCCGAGCAGCCCCTCCGCTCCCCGCAAACCCTCTCCCGGGGCTGGAGACCGACCGACCGACGGAGCCCTCCGGCACCCCGCGCCCGCCGAGGAGCGGCCTGAATCCCCGCGTGTGTGTGTGCGTGTCCCTCCCCGTCGGACCCGGGAGCGCTTCCTCCAGCAAAGTGCGGGAGATGCCTCCAGAGCCGCCGCACAGGTAAGCGCCAGACACCCCCCCTTTCGCGTGTGTGTGTGTCCCCCCTCCAACCCCAGCAGAGACACAGAGTGTCTCCTCCCCTCAGAGCAGCGGTGAGGGGTGCTTCCTACCTTTTCCCGAGGTGGGACCCGAGGAGGGGGAGCGAAGCCCGTCGTGTGCCCAAGGCAGGCAGGGAACTTCGGGGGCGACTCAGCCTCCGGCCCCTTAAATAGGGGCGGGCGCGGCGGCGGTGTTTGCACTGCTCTGACGCAGCCCGGGGCCGCCGCCCGCTCACCCCCGCGCCCCCCCGGGGTGGGTACCTCCCCCCTTCGCCCAAATGCCACGGCGAGAGGCTGCTGGTGGGGCTGCCGACCGCAGCCACCCTCCCCGAACCCACCCCCCCCCGTTCCCGGGGTGCGGCAGGCGGGGCGGGCTCACCCCGGTGGCGGTGGGAGAGCTGGGGGGTGTGTGTGTTTGGGGCCTCGGGTTCCTCGCCCTGCAGCCTCCTGGGGGGCACAAGTGGGTCCAGCCTCCCCTCCCCTGAGGTGGGCCCTCCTGTTCGCCTCTGGTCAGGTAGATGGGGCGGATTTTTTATATGTATATTTTTTTTAAAAAAAAAAGAACCACAAAGTCCGTGATGGTTCTATGAATCTGTCATCGCCTCCCGCCCGGGAGGCTTTCGACCTCCTGCTCTCCCTCACCGACCCCCGCAGCGACACGTCCGACCTCACCGACACCCCCCCCCCGCGGCTGCCCCGTCCCGCTGCACAGCGGCCTTCCCCCCCCCCCCCTCCCGGTCTCCGCAGACCCAGACGCCCTCCCTCCGTCCTTTCCTCCTTTTCGGGGAGGGGGGGGGAATCTCCTCCGTCCCGGCCCGCGGGGATGCCGAGGCGAGGCCGCCCGGGGGTATCCCAGCCCGCAAACACCCCGCACCTTCCCCGAGCCCGCCTCCCGAGCAGCAGCCCCTTCCCTGGGCGCCCGGCGCTGGGCTGCGGCGTGAGCGGGACGAGTTTGAATTTTTTTTTTTTTTTTTAAGTTTACAACTTTGGGAGGGCAAAGCCAGCCCCCCGCAGGTCGCTTCCCCTTCCCCGGGAAGGCGGCCGGGCAGCCCGCCTCGCTTCCTTGTGAGAGGCCGAGGCTCTGCCGTGCGCGGCGCCGTGCGCTGTGGGGGCCGGGGCCGGGGCCGTGCCCAAAGGGCAGCCCAAGGGGGCTCCAGCCCGGGCGTCCGCGTGCGGCGCCTCAAGTCACAGAAGAAAGGGCTCCTGAGGCGGGACCTGCGCTTCTTCCCCGTCCCGTCACCCTCGCCGGTGCTCCGCCACGACACCGCCCGCCGCACCCCTGCCTCGGGTTTCAGCCCCCCGCCCGGCCTGGGCTCGGCCCCGCGGTCCGGGCTCCCGCCGCTCTTCCCGCGTCGGCCGGCAGAGGGCGACCAGGCCCCGCGCCGGGCGCCGCCTCAGCGGGCCCCTCAGAACACCCCCCTCCGCCTCCCGCGGGGCGGCCTAGCGCGGCGGGCCCGGCGCCGGGCGGCTCGACGAGAGGGATAAATTCGTCGAAAAGCCACGAAATCCCAGGGCAGGAGGGTTTCCACGCGGCGTGGTAGAAGGGGAAAAAAGCCGACTTGCCAGCACCTTCTCGGCGCGGGGGAACTGTGGCCCAGGTACGCGGCTCCTCTTGCCCAACTCTTCCTCTCACTCAACTCTCCTCAGGCCCAACGGCTCCTCAGGCCCAACTCTTCCTCTCACCCAATGTCTCCTCAGGCCCAACGTCTTCTCACACCCAATTCTTCCTCACACCAAACTCTTCCTCTCACCCAACATCTCCTCATGCCCAATGGCTCCTCATGCCCAACTCTTCCTCTCACCCAATGTCTCCTCACACCCAAAGTCTCCTCACGCCCAACTCTTCCTCACACCCAGCGTCTCCTCATGCCAACTCTTCCTCACACCCAAAGTCTCCTCATGGCCAACTTTTCCTCACACCTAACTCTTCCTCTCACCCAATGTCTCCTTGTGCCCAGAGGCTGCTGAGCTGAGGGCCTGGCCGTGAGGAAAGCTGTTCCACAAAGCACTGGTCTGGAGCATGACCTGGAGCTTTACTGGTGTGTGCGGGGTGTTGCAGCCTCCTATGCCCCGCTGCCTCGGTGGGGTGAGGCTGGGAGGTGGCAAGGGTGGACATGCATGAGGTTTCTCACCGCCTCTCAGATGCTAATCGGGGTGTCTGGTGCCAAACAAGCTGCTTTTCAGCTCCCGTGTTGCCACCGACATCGGGCAAAGTTGGCATCCCAAGGCAGTTAAAAAAGCAAAAAAAAAAAAAAAGCAAAATCAAAACCTACTTTGAAAGCAGAAAACTAAGTTGAAGCAGATTGCCGGGGGAAAGAACAACACTGAAATTGTTCCAGCATCCAAGTGCTAGTTTAATGGCTCTGTCTGTCTCTGAAAAAAACCAACCCAGTAATATTCCTGATAATTCAATTTCACTCTTTTGGTTTGGTGGGAAGAATGCTCACTGCTATTAGACAATTAAATAGTCAACAGTGAATTGAACTGTAGGTGTCTGGGAAAAGTATTGCAATCTTTCTGGGAAGGTACAATACAATAACAATTCTGGTAGAGTCACATCAAGCCCTTGTGAAACTCACTGTAGATAATGAGTTCCCAAGGGACCAGCCCAAACCTTAATAGAAGAGAAAGAGAGCTTACTAATATGCATATGTATAATTCATATCACAGAGGTATAAATATAAATGCAGGCATTTAAGGCTGATATATCTGCCTAGTTGAACACATACACACTATAGGAGTTCGTTTACGTTGAGCTGATTTGGAATATGAGTTCACTTATAAGTATAGCCAGGACTGCACAAATGGAGTGAGAGAGAGTGTGTGCATGCACGTGTGGACACGTGGCAGCCAACGCGTCCTCTTTGTGAACATACAGAGAGGCCACAACACACAAAATTGAATAGACAAGACAGGAATGGTTGCTGGGCAGTTACATGCATATATTTTCAGGGGATCTCGTGTATTAGCTTTTTCACTCTCTCTCTGAATTGGTCAAATCACAGTGTTTGCAGTGAGGGGGTCAGGAATGCAACAGTGCAAGCACAGCATGAAGTTTTCTGCCTCATTCTATCTACTTGTTCTTTACACTGACTGTAAATGCCTGTTTGTTTGTTTTTTTTTCGTATTTAGCCGTTGTAGTGTATGAAGACAGTTAGTGCTACAGCCTGATGTCAAGTTCTTAAAGTCAGCAGTACTGCCCCATCTATAACTGTGGGTATAGACTTTTGAACACTGTCTTTTCCTTGCTGAATTCCTTAATGCTAGTATGTAGAGTCCTTGATGACCATTTTCTGACTTAGGTGTTTTCTTAGGTGAAAGTTTGAGGTTGCGTCCAAGTTCCAGTCCTCGGTAAATATATGTTAATTAATGGCATTTTGAAATTGGTTTGGGCATAGGTGAAAGGCCAAAAAACCTGTTCAGCTTGAGCAATGTGACAGCAGGACTCTGAAGTGAGTTACCTGTGGAAACTTAGGCAGTGTATTACTGACCAATGTGCCACAAAGAGTAAGGAATCAGGGTTTGATTTGCAGTGACCTGGTTAGGTTCCAGGACCAAGCGTTTTCACCAGCTGCTGGGCCCAGACGTGCACCATGGATGTGTAGACTGTTAACCACAGGAGGGCCTTGTGCCACCATCACAGGTGGGGTGAGATGGATGCTGCTGTAACGCATGACTTCAACCTAAGCTAACCAGGAAGGACAGTGCTTTGGCTGCAGCAGAGCTTGAGCGATATTACAAGAATCCAAGTATAGGTGCAAAGCAAATTGAAACCTAAAATGAACCCTGCAATGCAGTAAATGCTAATATAGATGCATCCCTAAGGTAGAAGCTTGATGATACCATAGTTTAGAGGCTGCAGGCTTTTAAAAATTGTTTTTTCTGGCAAGTGTCTGTTACAAGATTTGAGTTCCTCTAACCTTTTCCCCTGATAATCAAGATAACGCTGTCCTCAACTGCTTTCTCTATTTATCTGCCAAAAGTTTTCTCCTGTGTAGCTGAGGTGGCAAAAGAGAATGTGTGGCTGAGCATATATTTTGTGCTGCTCCAGCCCGAAGCTGGAACAAAGTTGGGTTTGGGGCAAGAAGGCAGCATGAGAACAGAGGGATGGACATATTTTCTTGTGCCCATTTTGCAACGGAGGTGGCTGGTGCCAGTAGTGCTCCAACAGGGCACTGTGCTGCCGTCTCGATCTCTCTCTGCTGTGAGGTGGAGCAGAGCTGGTCTGTGAGTGTCAGAGTGGCAACAAGCTTGGAAATGCCTTGTCCTTTCCAACAGCGAAGTGCTGTGCAATTCTGCATTTCTGTCCATGTGCACATGACTTTGGTCTCTGCACTATATATTTTTCCTGGCAATACTGCATGTGGTTTGCAATAGCATGGTTGTCATGTGGACAGCATGGCAACGTATGATGCCTATGTCTGATGCCTTTTTAGCCAAAAATAGAACATACAGATATTACTCAGCATTATCACATGGATTTGGTTTCCAAGACATTTAGGCTGAACATTAAAGATGGAGCAGTATACTGCTAAGTATAAGTGTGCTGTGACTTTAGACCATGGAGGAAGGATAAAGACAGGTGACTATCCCACAGGACTAGGGGAGTGCTCGTGTTCAAGAAAGTTACAAGAAATACATTCTTATTTTTCCAAGTATTATATCCTTTTCTGATTGCCACCATGTAGGGCTTTTTTACTTTCCTTTGGACTCTGATACTTATGGGTTTTTGCTGTGTAGGGGCAAATTAATGTGGTTTTTTTTCTGTGAAAATAATGGAGTGGCACTGTGGAATAATTGGCAGAGGATAACAGGGAAAGGAACGGTATCATTTTCTGGAGCTAATGGACAAATTGGAGAATATATTATTTGGACCTACTGCGTGGATTGTAGGTGTAAAACAAAGCCTTGAATATATTTTAAGACTGCATATGATTCTGCTGCTGTTTCTGTGGGTGTTATTCAGACTTTAAATTTTTGGTATTTTTTTTTCAAATATTTTAATTTTAATTCAGTAATTAAATGTTTTCACCATGGTCTCTTTTCACTGAATTTGCATCCCACTTGACAGGATGATAAAATGCTTGGAGCCAACCCAGAAACTGAGGGAGAAATTTTGATCCTGGGTAAGCAAACAGCAGCGTTGCTTGGAATTATATGGAATTTGGGTCCTCTGCCTGAAGGGTGCTGACCTCCTTTCACAGAGCAGTGCCTCAAACTAATGTATTAGTCCTCAAGAGATACCAGACTAATATACCAGACCTAAAGAAAAGTCCAGTAGAAGCAGATCAGTAGAGCTGGTGCTGAGGATGATTGGACACTTGCAGACTGCTCTGCAATGGAAAACGAAGAGCAGTGAGTGGGAATGGTCAGGAATTCTGTTTCAAAAGTGTACTCCTGGTATGAACTATGTGCACTAATGTAAATTCACTCATTGTCTTAGAATTATACATTATCCTGCAGTTGTGTGAAGAAGGAAAATAGGAGGAAAAATCCAATTTCCTAGAAGTAAGGTTGAATTTTTTAGAAAATCAGATTTCAGCCTTTTTCCCATGAAATTTGGGCAATTGGTACGTAAGCTCCCTACAGATCAACTGGAAAACTTATTTATATGTTGTCTTCAAGTTTAGTTCCCTGTAGTTTCAAGAAGATATGGTGAAGTGGGACAGAAGAAAATCCAGAGTCACTTCCTAGGACATGACCCAATCCCAAATCACTCACTTTTTTATGGTGTTTGTTTGGGGGTTGTTTTGTCTCTGAAAGACCAAGTTAATTTTCTGTGGAAATTGGCTGTATATTTTCCAAACTGACCACAGGTTAGAGGCTTTTGTGCAAGTTGAAAACTGGAAAAAGAGATCAAAGTACTAGAAAAAAATGACAAAGACATGTCAAGTGTTTGTTCCTAGCAAATTCTCTGTCATTTCAGCAGTACTTGTAGAGGTATGGTAGAGTTTGAAAAGGTAGGAAGATCAAGTCCTGCATTGGCAACCACAAAATATAAGTACAGCAACTAGTCTCCCGTGAAGACTGGGAAGTCTACTTAATGGATGCTTTGTGGAGTGGTTTGGCATTTAGGATTTATCTTCTCTTTTCTTTATTGTCTGTGACATACCAAGTTACTTTGCCATGTACATTTCATCTAAAAATGGATGAAGCAAATAATAAATAAGGAATAAGTGTTCTGTGTGAATGTAGAAGGTAGGATAACATAACAGTTTGTCCCAGCTCTGCCTAAAGGGATGTGAGTTTATTCCTATCGCTGTGCTGCCAATCCCTGCTCCTGTGAGGACATTTAAGCATGTGTTTAAGCCCCTGCACATGTGACTTGTTACCCAGAGAAGGGTGACACACCTTTAAATATGTCCCTAAATGTTCTGATGTGACACCCATAAAGACCACATGTTCTTTGAACTTGTTCTTTGCTGTTTTGAGATGATAGCACAGTGATCTTTCAGATTTTGTCACATTTTACTGTCTAAAATTCAGAATTTCATTAGCTTCTCTTGCTTGTTGTTACCTTGGGTATATGTCATGCACCTCAAGAGAGTCCTTGCCCTTCTTCAGAGGGGTTTTGAACAGACGTTATGTTGCCTGCCATTCAGACTTGAAGTACCTGCTTCATCAGATACTTTTTTGAGAAAGCAGCTGTGGTAGCACTCGTCTATGAAACTAAAATACATATCCACAAGTACTGGAATCCATTTTACATTGGTGAGGTTATTGTTTTATATAATTTATTTTATTTCAGAATTAATATTTCCTTTTATGTAGGAGAAACACTTCAATGTACATATTAATTCATTTATTATAAAACCAGCCTAATTCAGAAAGAAAAAACCCACAACATTGTACCTTTCAACATACTTTATGCTTTTCAGATGTGCTCTCCACCTCACTGCCTGGACCCAGATGAAAAGTCTATTTTCCACTGTGTGGCAATAACAGAATACTGTAGGAGATACTGTTCACTCTAGAGTCCTCTCCTGTGAAAGGAGAATTTTAACTAATCAACATTTGTCAAACAATTTAAAATCCCCAAAAGGAAATTCTATAAATGACAAGGGTGATGTATTAGACTCTTGTCTTCCAAACATTTGCATGTCTTTATCTGTGCTAAAACTAGAATCAGAATTTAAGAATAGAAAAGTAATTTGACACTGGACAGACTGGACAGCCAATTAAGGCTTTTAGTGTCCTTCAGAAGAGATGGTGGCTTTCTGTTGGAGACATAAGTGGATAGGACAGCTGGAATCTTGTTATTTCACTTCTACTGTTAAATTATACTTCATAATATGGAAGGAAATTGAATTAATCTGGGTGCAAAATATGAATTGTTATTCTGACAATTCCTATTTACATGGAAATGCCTGAAATATCCATGGAAGGTGTAGATGCTACATAGCTGTTTTGAATAGTTAGAATGGAATGAAAAAATAATGGTTATCTTTGGACAACAACCCTGACTGTGTTGCAGCAAGCAACGAATTTGGTATAAGAGAGTTGTAAAGCAGATACTTAGAGGTCCTAGGGACTGCCCAGTCAATGAAGTCGATACTCCAACTTTTCACAAGGCTGCTCCTTTACTGATTGCTCAGCAATATCTCTTGGATGTGCTGGAGGAGGATTACCTGCCATGTGGCAGTAAAAAAGCACTAGCCAGGAGGCTCTGTAGTCTGACACTTAACTTTTTGTGGTCTGGTATTTCCATGCTCAGAAACACCTACCTCTGTGCCACTATAACTGTATTACAGCCTCCAGGAGGTCAAATTGATTCAACCTGTTCAGCCTTATTCAAAGGCTGAGGAAAAAGAGACAGATAACTCGGAGCTCTACTTTTAATATTGCTCAGCTGTCCCTTAGTGAGTGAGCCTTCTCTTAAAAAAGCAGAAGGAAGACTTCTAAATTAAGATCTTTTACTGAATTATTAGGTATAAATGTATTTCAAAAGCACTGGGAGCTAAGAACACACAACATGGAAAAGAATTATCACCCAGACAGAATAACTAAATCTAAGGGGAATAATTCTTTGGAAGCAGACAAAGCTTGATATATTGCTCACTTTTTATTGTTTCTAGCTGTCTGTCTCTAAATTAGGATTTTCTAAATAAAAAGATTTACTGTATTCAGAGTACAGCCTGGAATTACTTAAATTCAGCTGTTCTATACGGCTGTGTAGGCATGACACAACCTCAGAAAGACACAACTTTATGGGTCATTTAAATAAGTATGTTTTCAGGTTGACTCCCTAAAATTAACAAAGACTAATTAGTGGGATTGTTCTGTATGATAACAATATCTTAGGCTCACTGTTTGATAATATGTTTTTTATTACCAGTGTTGTATTTTATTTAGCTGGTTCTTAGGCCAATTAAATGAGCTCTATGAAAAGGATCCTGGGGTAAGAGATGGCTCAAGGTCCTGGCTGTACTTCCCTAGAACCATAGAGTATCTCAAGTTGGAAGGATCATCCATAAGAATCATCAAGTCAAACTCCCTGCTCCTCTCAGGACTACCTAATTAGCATTTACTTGTGGAAACAGGAATAAAACGGTTGGAATGGGATGGCTCTGAGTTCTCTGGCTCAAATTTTCTCTTGAAAGGAAAGAGCAGGATTACTGATGGCTTCACTAGTGTAACATGGTGGCTTGTTTACTTACTTGCAGACTACTGAGGACCTGGTGCAATAGCCAAAGGAGACTGTGAAGTGTGTGCCCAGTGACAGGACAAGGCGTAACTGGCACAAACTTGAACATCAGAAGTTCCATCTAAACATGAGGAGGAACTTCTTTACTTTGAGGGTGGCAGAGCCCTGGAACAGGCTGCCCAGAATGATGGTGGGGTCTCTGTCTCTGGAGACATTCAAAACCTGCCTGGACACATTCCTGTGCAACCTGCTCTGGGTGAACCTGCTTTGGCAGGGGGGTTGGACTAGATGGTCTCCAGAGGTCCTTTCCAACACCATATTATTCTGTGATTCTATGTGCAAATGAAGGAACTACAGTGACTGCATTTTCTTTTCCTTTGTGAGGAGCAGGCTAGGAACCTTGCTGTGATTTCTGTTTAAGAGAAGACGATTGGGTGTCCTGTAGCCTTGCCATACCACCTGCATCCCTGCCTGACTGACGGTGGTGGTTGCCTGCATGGTGATGTATTTTCAGTACTTTGTTTTCTGGGTTTCAGTGATGTGCCCCACGCATAGCTTTTCACAAGGATGCTGGGGTTCCCAATGTGACTCCTGGCGGGGGACAGGCATAGAAGCATGTTCTTTGGGATATAATGCCAGTGGGAGGACAGCAAAAAAAGATACATTCATAACTGTGAACTTTATAAGAGCTGTACACGTTGTCCTCTTGTTCTGGCAATATAATAGAGCATCCACTGTTCAGATGTACGTAGGCTCTGCTAAGTGGTTGTTGGCTACTTGATCAGGATAATCCATACCTGAAATATTCGTTAGTGTCTGTATAGTGTTGGAGCTAATGATGCTCTTGTTGGACATATCCCTGATTGCAATAGATGGGGTGGCATTCTGTGACATTCTCCTCACAGGAAAGTTCAGGTCATGAACAACGTACGCTCAAATCCGTATTTGCATCCAGTAAAATTGTGTTAAATCTGTTCAGGTTTGGTGAGGGATGAAGCTTTCAAGTAGATTTCTAATATATCAGAAATCAGTATATCTATTGTCTCCAGCCAAAAATAATAATATGATGAACTGTATGATTAAAACATTTTGAATTTAAATCAGCCACCAAATCCTAGGATGCTACTGAACACAAGGTCTACACTTCAGATTAATCAATATGTAATACTCAGGCCTATTTTAACATAATAGAGAGGTGAATTCAGGTGGGTTTGTTGGTTTTGTCCTAAAAACTCTTCCCTCTTATGAGTCTGAATCACTATCTTAAATTTATTCAAAGCCAATCCTTTCATTTTTTAAAATAATGCTATTAAGATAATTACTAGAAGTGCACAATGAAATTGAAACGTAGATATTCATGGCTGTTGGTTTGTTTTTTTTTTTGTATTTGTGAGTGAGAATAACTTCTGAGTATATCTAGTGAATATTAACCTCTTTATAATTTTATTGCTAGCTAAAACAAAAAGCAAGGAACGTTTCATGTGACTAACAGAAATTCAAATGATCATGTTCCATTCGAATCACATTATCTTGGCAGAAATACAAATTATTATTTTTTTCTACAGATTAATTATTTAAGTTTTACCTTGATTTTCATTATTTTTCTATTGCTTTCCTTTATTATGATATGCCTGATTTGTTCCGGTTATTCAACAGTGAACACTGTTTCAGGCCAAGCCCCCAAGCATGGATCAAACATATTACAATACTTCAGCAGTTTGGGCAAGTTATACCTCTACTTTCCTCTGTGGAATATGTCATTTTTTACTCCCGCGGTTTAACTTGTGGTTCATCATACGGATCCCAGCTGTGTTTTGTCCTAGGTGAAGACTCTGACGTTCACAAAGGGAGTGTAAGTCTGAAACCACTGGACTACAGATTCAGTGAGACCATTATTTGCTCGTTATCTGCTCTGTAAATATGAGTGTTTCTGCATTGAAAGACCTTCACTTTTGGCTGAATGAAATTGTTGTTCAGAGATTTGTGTGTTTGGCCAGACTCACCTATTTCAGCAGTTTGGTAGCTTTTTTAATCCCTGTCATGTATCAGTTAGTGGTAGTGGGACAATATCTAAGAGTCTTTTTGATAAAGGAAACAATGCCCAAATGCAGAGAGCTAAGATTTGCACCTGAAGACAGAAGCAGATTGCATTTCTGTGATTTTGGAAGCATGAGGAGCAACTTTCCACCAGGAGAGGAAAAAGAGACTGGCAGCAGGCTGTGTGGTGTTCCTTAGCAGAATTAATGGCTAAGCAGCTTGGACTGATGCCTTCTGTACTACCTGTCTTGTCAGGATAACAGCGACCACAGTATTACAGATCCTTCCCAACTGCTCTGTGGAATACCCAAGCTATGTACCATGAAATGCTAGATTTTTTGATTTTTTTTTTTTTTTTACATAATTTGCATAGAATATTTGACCATACTTTGATTAAGGGCCAAATCCCGCTCCTTTATCATACTAGCAAATAGAAATTTTTGTTAAGGCTAAGCAACAGTGTGCACATATTGTATGGGTGTGCAGGAAGGTAGTAACTGAGATTTCCTTGGCACCATGTTTTCTTTCCAGTCCATGGGAGTGCCCATGGGACTGATTCTTTCCTCATCCTTTTCTTTTTTTCATCTTAAGCAGAACATTTGCATGTATCTTTTTTCCGTGCCAAAATAGATTTTCATTTATACAGAGAGTAGAAGATATTTCACATAAAAATGCACTGGAAAGGTTTATAGAAATGAGAGCTTTGGAAGTAGGTTGCTATTTTACAGACTTTGCAGTGTTTGGTGTTAAATATTTTGTTCAAAACAAAAAGAAAGGAAAAATCCTCAACTGGGCTTTATTGTTATTATTATTTTGCCCTGTTGAGGCGTGCTACTATGTGACTAGAGTAAGTTATTTTTAAGAATTACCCAGTGAATTAGGCATCTTCAAGCCATTTACTGCAGTGATGCAGACATGTTGGGATCTTTGATGCTGATAGTTAAGTGAAGAGGAATCTGAGGCTTCTGAATCTTCACATTCTTACCTGATTTGATTTATCATACTGTTAAAAATGACAAATACGTCTAATCTCAAACCCTTCCTCTGTAGGTATTCTTAAATTTGGAGGTGTTTTAAATGCTGTCAAGGTTCCAACATGCTTTATGAAATGCTGCACCCAAACCTTGAATAACAGATACTCCAAAATGGAATAAGATTTTTGCAGCACAGGTGCTATGTCTCTGAAGTGGTTTCCATGGTGGAATAATAGTTTTAGTCTTGAAAATAGTGAAAAAGAGGTGTTAGCTCTGCTTTCTGCCTTAGGCAGAAAAACACAATACCAGAAGTGTAGGACATTAACAACTTTGTTCTATACTGATGTTAGAGATAATATTGCAGTTCATAATTGTTTGCTATTGTAAAAGTTTTGCTGGGCTTTTGGCTGTATCTGTTTTTCCATACTCCTGAGGACACTTACTGTTAAGATGGATTTAGGATGTTCTTTTCTGAGTACAAAATTGTGCAAGAAAAACAAACATTCAGTATTCAAAAGACAGATGTATAGACACAGGAAACTGAAAAACAGTCTCCTAGCAGTCCTGATTCCTTGGGAAGATAAATACAGTGTAAATAGTATCATGCATTATGCGTTTTGCCCAATATGCTGCTCAATAACAAGGTAGGAAATCAATAGGGTGTTTCATTATGTCATTTTAGGAACAAACTCAAGCATATGTCCTAGTCAACTAGTTGTCTGTAAGGTCTTCCACTGCAAGGCAGATGTGCTCATATGCATTCTTCATAAGGTCACTAAAAGCTGTAGATGCTGCAGATGTCCTTGGAAAGATTTGAGCACCTCTGACTGGGGGGGTCACAAGCCACAGGAGAAAATCTCTCTCTAAATTATCAGTGCTCACAATGGCCTCAGATCATTTTCCCACAGCTTTTGCAGAGCTCTCATTTATCCTGCCTACAGGAGAGATGGGGAGGGACTCTTTATCAAGGAATATAGCAATAGGATGACAAGTAATGATTTTAAACTGGAAGAGGGGAGATTTAGATGAGATACTAGGAAGAAATTCTTTGCTGTGAGGGTGGCGAGGCACTGGAACAGGTTGCCCAGAGAAGCTGTGGCTGCCCCATCTCTGGAGGGCTTCAAGGCCAGGCTGGATGGGGCTTTGAGCAACCTGGTCTGATGGGTGGTGTCCCTGCCCAGGGCAGGGGGGTTGGAACTCAATGATCTTTAAGGCCCCTTCCAACCCAAACCATCCTATGATTCTATGATCCCTTGCTTATGTAACCACTCTGGTGTTAGGCCTGAACCTTTTCTGAAGTTGAATGCCATGGATTTTTCTCCTTTTTCTTGGTTCTTTGACTTGCTAGTTAGCTTTATTAAAAGCAGACTTATTAGAGAGGAAATGACAAATAGTTTTATATCGTTACTTAACACAGTGAAATATAGCAAGAGAAATAGGAGGAAGATCTTCATTGATCAGTTTGATTTTGCTTGCTAGCCCAAGGGTGATAAAGCCAGCTAGGGCTCATCTTTTTCTCTTCCCCCCAAAAAGTAGTAAATGATCTTCTTTTAGTCTTGCATAGTTATTTTCTGTCAATGAAAAGTGTTTTGCTTTCTCCCTAGTACAGGCTACAAAACATAACACTTGACTATGCTCCCCATCCTCGGCTTAATGTATCCGGAATTATTTGCTAGTAAAAGTTTAAGAAGAATGGGTACTACTGCCACATCCAGACTAAATACAACCTCTGCACATACCAATTTGGTATAATCTCTACCACTGTAATTTCCCTGCCTTACTGTGCTTCAAAATATGAATGTTGCTTCATGGCTTTGAGGTGAAATCCATATACAGGAGCATGGTAAGGACTCTAGATGCCAAGCTACAGAAGACATCTGTGCCACGTCTGAGAAGGAGAAAAATTAAAAGGCATCTTTGGCCTTTTGTATTACATTGTATGCTCAAAACGACACAATACTGACCTCAGATGGCTTTCTCCACTTTCTGGTTGCTACAGACCACTTTCTTTGCAAGCTGTCCATGGAAGATGTCTCACTGAGCATTTTAGGTTCTGCTCCAGGAACCAGTAAACTTTTAGTGAAACAACATTCTGAAACATGGTTTCTAGTTAGCCGAGTCAGTTGTTACTGGGTCAAGCCCACTGTGCTAGGCTGGAGCCATCAGATGACACCAGGGCAAATTTGAAGTTTGGCTAATACAAGATTTATTGTTCTCCCATCCACACAAGCATTTTGCTTTGTTTAATTTGTGATAGTGCCTGGACTAGATAGTAAAAATACCAGTTTTTTTCTGTAACAGGATATGAATGACTGGACAAGATAAATAATGGAATCTCTTGTAATTGTATCTACATGAATATTTCATATTCTTAGAGCTGTGAATTTATCCCGTGTCTGAGAATGCTCTGAAGTATCTGACAGAGCTTATTTGTTTGCTTTTCCTCCATCCCTTTCATATTGATGACAGAAGTCTGTGGCTGCTTAAGATATCACTGTTTTACAAAAGTTCAGTGTGCCTACACGTGAATGAAAACCCAAGGAGCAGACTGAATCTTCACTCTTTTGTTGCAAAGCCTATAGCAGCGGAAGGAAGCAGGTTAAATTGGTCTTGTCTTTCTCTTTGGAAGTCTGCTTTCCTCTTGTACACTATAGATACAGGGATTGGCTGCAACAAGTTAATACAAGTTTCAAAGAGGTCTCAGAGACTAAGTATGAGTGCTAGCTGGCAAGCAACATGCAAGGAATTTCTCAGTGTAGGCACGCTCTGAGGGTGAGATAAGGTGTTCATTAGTACCAGGTAGGTTTCAAAACCAAACTGGGTGAAGGTGGTTTTTTTCCACAGTTACTTTTTGGGTAACTGGAAATTACCACATGTATCAAATGTATGGATTTGATCCATGAAATGACAGAATTTCTAATCCTCTAGGAAGCAGTAAAGGAGAAACAGGAAAGTCAAAACAATGGGCTTTGAGAGTTCATAGGATGTTTTGTGAGAGCTGGATCTGAAGGAAAAAAGAGATTAAGATAGCTCACAATTCTTTGATGAAATGGTGTTAAGGGTACAGTGGAAATACAAGTGTAGAAAGAAGCCATCGTGGCTAAATCATAAGTTTTCAATTGACCTTTAACACAAGGAAGAATAATACAGAAGTTGGAGTGCAGATTGGGCAGCTGGAAAAAGGTCAAAAAACCAGAAGGATCAGTGAACAAAATGAGATGCAGCTAGTGAGGGTCATCAAAAGTAACTGAAAATCACTTGAAAAGTACATTAGTGATAAGACAAGAAAGAAGAAAAGTTTGTTCGCTGCTAACTCTGAGAATAAACATGTTAAAAAGTGTTTCTTTTGTATCAGTCTTCACTTAAAGCTCAATGGCACTCTTTCCTAATTAATACAAATGACAAATGAAGACAATTTCAGTCTTTAGGAGGGTATACCAGGCCAAACAGTACTTAGATGTATCTGATATTTTGAGATTGATGACTTCTGTCTCTGTTGAACAACTGACCAAAGCTATCTGAGTTGTCTTGAAGATTCATGAATGATAGAGGATGTACCAGAAGACAAATAGAACCAAATGTAGTGCTTCTGTTGTTGGAGGATGAGGAGAGTTGAGGATTTATAGCATAATTTTAATCCCCAGAACAAGTACTGATTCTGATAAAATGTTGTGAAAATCTAGACAGTAATGAGATGAGTAAAAGCCTCTCCCCTCTTGCTATCCTCTTGCCTCCCTGCAAATGCAAGAAAAATGAGTGTAATTTAAAATGGCAAGACAGGATCTGACTCTACACAAGTCAATACTTAGTCACAGCGACTTGTGTAATTCAGCTTTCCAGCACTGTTCCCCATATGCATCAGGAAAAATTCCTGTAGTTACAGATGTAGAAATTGCTGGCATATTAGCCAACAAGAATACCCAGCTGGCACTTTAAATAAGCTTTCTGCACTATCTCGTGTAGGACTAAGGTATTAGATTGTCACTAGAGAATTTCTTCCTTTCTTTGATTTTATCTATATCATCATAAGTATTGCCAACAAAGTTTTAAATGCAGAAAGAGTTTAGCCAGCCACATTCAGTAGCACGCATTCAGGTTTCTGTGGTGGTGGGGGTCCAGAGAATACTGAAGTATATATAAAGGGGAAATCTACATTCTCATGTTATCTGTTATCGAACAGAGGATGTGCCACTAAGCCTATAATCAGTGTTTATTAAAGGAAGGAATAAAGACTGCATGACCTTCCAATCCTAGATATAGCTGTCTCATTCTATTTAATAAGCAGATGAGGTTTATAGTGTTTGCCCAGCCATTTCCCAAGATACCTTTTTGGATTAGGCTTTGTCACGATACGACTTTATTGCTTCTTGCTCTGTTAAGATCTGACATTGACTTGTGTATTCTCTGACTGTGATACATTTTTCAGACTATCAGCTGCTGTGGATCAGTGGACCTCCAGTGAAACTGTTGCAGCAACATTGATTTACAACAGCTGAGTATTGGCTCTTACTCTTCACAAATTGCCGATGTCATTAACTGTTTAGAAGCCAAGTTTAAAAAAATGCACAAACCAGAAAACCACAGGAAAAAAAATTAACAAGAAATGAAGCCAGGACATATAAATGGATAGAAGCCAATTATCCTAGGAGAGTGTTCTGAATGATAAAAATAATGAACAATGCCATGATTTAGTCAACTGCCCGAGATTCAAGAGACGTATGTTTTTCAGCCTGTGCTTCAAATCATGTACAACAGGGCCTGGAACCTACTTTCCACCCATTCTCACTGAGTTACCTAGCTGCAGAGTTACTTCTTCCCACTCCAGATTCTACCCTGGATCTGATGAGCTTTAATTAAAATCAGTGTTTCCAGAAATGTCATTCTTTAAATTCATTTCTGACAGAACAGCATTCTTCAGTGGGAAGTAAGTAACTTTGTAAGTGGGAAGTAAATATCTATATAGTGTAGTCATTATTTTTTCTGTGAGCTCTAACTGTGTCCAAATCATAGCGAGTGTGAGATTGATTTCTTTTGCACATAACTTTTCAAAGCAAGCCAGCTTGGTATCATTTCAGAAGAAGAAAGGAAGAAGATTTTTAACAAATGTGGATCCACGGAACATAAAATAGGCAAATGGTGTGCAAATGGTCACAAGAAAGCTGCTCACCTCCTGTGGATTTGTAACTCTACAGTTCAGTTATTATTTGCTCATATAGTTCTTGATGAATGCAGTGAAGTCTCTAAATACTATTCCGGCCTCATAAAACCTAGTTTGCATGCAGTTTCATCTGCACCGCATTGCAGCAATTGCTTAAACTGCTTTTGAAATTCTTCATACTGAGAGCATTCTGGCCTAGTTGTGATTGTTCAAATCACTTGGCTGAATGGAATGAAAATACACTCATGTTTCATGAAAAAGGAAAAAAAAGAACAAACTCATCACATACAATGAATAAATAACCAGAATTAACTGTACAGAATGGAACCCTATTATTAGATGCCATTGAATTTCTAACAAGTCATATACAATTGTTATTGCTAGGCAATAAACAATTAGTAGCAGATCATTTAAATGAATATTCAGGTCTGTAGAAATAATTTTTTAACTGAAGACATAATAGTACTATAGAAAGGTGGTGGAGAAAGGTCTTGTTTAAACTAAAGATAGAACATTATTGCAGACATGCAGCCAAGAAAGATCATATTTTACCCTTTTTTTCCTGTATGGCTCTTATTTTCATTCATGCTAATTTTTCCACTCTTTTGTCTTTTATCATTTATGTATTTTTGTTACTTATGATTTCTAAGCATGCTGCATATTTCAGCCAAAGCTGAGTGCTGTGATTTGCACTCGATGGATGCCTATACAACATCCGTGCTAGCAGAATTTTAAGGCAATCTGTTCCTTCTTGTTGTCAGTCTGAATGAGTGTAGTGTGCTGCAGCACAATGATGTGACTAGAGTCACAAGGTGTGTGTGACAGTCTTTAAGATTGGGGAGCTGCTGTCTTCTCAATATGAGAATATAT
The DNA here is from genome assembly GCA_026546715.1 of Gallinago undulata. Lineage (NCBI taxonomy): Eukaryota > Metazoa > Chordata > Aves > Charadriiformes > Scolopacidae > Gallinago > Gallinago undulata. The sequence continues at coordinate 45,004,468 of JAOTQQ010000012.1, forward strand.
TTGTCAAGGTTGATGCAGGGGCATGGTGAGACAGAAAAGGGAACCAATGTCCCACACAAACCTGGGACTATGTGACTGTGTTGCTTCTATATTAATGCCAAGTATGTGGGAATAGAAAGAGGGTTCTATCCAAAGATGAATTTGAGATTATGACCAAGAAGGGCTGATTTGTAAAGAAAATCATGGATAGTAGTTTAATTCTAATTATTATTTATTATTTTTATGATTTCATGTGCACATCTATATGATCCTTAAAATATATCATTTTTAGCTTTTGCATCAGGTATCAGAATTCTCTGTAGTAGCTGGATGTTGTTCCTTGCAGAGTTTAGCACTCTGAGACTTTTCAAGACTGCTTAGGGTGTGGTTTCTACCTCCTCCAACTGAGAGATGGGATTGGAAGGGTATGAGTTTTTGAGGTTTCCAGCTGCTTTTTTAATGTATATAGTTATAGAACATATACATATTTATATAAAATACATTTATGTAATAGTTATTTTTATCTAATAATTACATTTATAGACATGTACATTTTATACCTCAGAAGTATCCCCAAGTTTCAGCAGTTTGCCCAAACAGTCCTGCAGTCTGATCGTGAACAGATTATTGCTTGAGAACACAGGGTGAAACTTAATGGAGTGAACAAATGATTTATTAAAATAAAAATTACAAAAATTGTTTTTATCTCTACCTCTGTAGAGGGACTTTGTCCTTCCAATAATTTGCTGATAATGCAGGGCTTTTCACAAGAGCATGAGCTAGCTCTTTCTTCCAACTAACAGATAGTCATCAGTTGTCTTTACTACAGATTCAGAGAAACAAGTAATGATATGGTATGAATATTCACATAGCAAATCAGCTTATGCCTTGAAAAGTGTTTTTAGGTAGAACTCAGTGATTGATCTATGATAGAGTAGATTAAACTCATGTAAAACTGGTTGTGGTTGTATATTTTTGCTCCAAAGCAGGGGAGGATCATTCACACAAATCTCCAAAACCCCTCATTAGACTCCAGTCTCTTGCCTTAAAAAGGTTTGATTATATCTTTATGCACTTTTCCTCTGCCATTGAAATGTAAAGTGATGTTTGTATCCTTCCTGCTTTCATATGAATGCAGATCTTTCCCTAGCCTAGTTTAATAAATCTGTCTGTGTAAAGAAGTTTTCAGGAACAAAATAAATCTTTCGAGTTTGTGTCTCATTCCAGTAATATTCTTCCCACTTTTTTTTTTTTTTTTGCAAGTGAAATTAATAGTAACTTGAAAATTTATATTTCATTGGCAGGTGAGAAGATGCCATTTGGGTACCAGACCAGTGAATGACAACGGGAAGGAGGCATCTCATGTTCTCTAATGGCTGTGGTTTGTGGGCACTTTTCATGGAAGTGCTATCGTGCAGAAATGGGAATGCATTCCCATTTACCTGTAATGAGAGGTAAGTGGAACTTGCTTTCTCAATCTTGTCATGAGACGGAAGATGCTTAGCTTATCACTCCTGATCTAAAGTAACAGGCTTTGCCTGTTGTATTATTTTCTTGTTCACTTTTCAATTCATTCCGTATCAAGATGAAAGTCAGGATTAGACAAAATGCAGACCTGGCCTTTTCACAGGTTTCTGATTGTTTTAAATCTGCTGCATTGCCATACACTTTTAGTCTTTCTTTCCTGAAGAAGTTATAAATTGGTTCCTATCTAGTTAGATAATCAAGACAAGGACCCGTTTGTTGGGGTTTTTTTGGGATTGGTTTTGGTTTTGTTGTTGTTTTTTTTAATAAAGGCATTATACATTGGGGTATTTAGCAGAAAAAATCAGTTGTGCAGAGGAGATCTCCCTTTCTTAGCCAATAATAAAATGCTTCTGAGTCTTATGATCCTGTTACATGTTTCAGGGTTAAATGTGGAACCAATACATTTGTTAGCAAGAATTTATACATGCACACACAGAACTTCATTTGAAATAAAATGAGGTGATGAAGGTGGGAATCACATAGAAAGGGGTTCATAGCTGGGCCTTCTTGATGAGTGGAACGAACTATGGTTTTGTTTGAATGCTGAAGGTTTAGTTTATTTGCCCAATAAAATGGTGATAGTATTATGGGGATAGTTAGGAGACCCCTTACTTAGATCACAGTGCTATTTTGTTAAGTTCTGTAAAAAAACATGGAAGACACATAATGAATGGTCTACGGAGCTCACAGCAAGACTACGAAAACAAACTGTTACTTCAGAGGTCAGAAACTGAACAAAGACCTGAATAATAGATGGAGTTCACATTCTGAATGAGTTAGCTTGTATGAGATTAAAAAAACCCACCAATCAATAAGCGGACAAAGGAAAATTGTTTCAAAAAAATGTAAAATGGATCAGAAAGTGAAAACAAACTTATTGACAATGAAAACAGATCTCTTAAGAGCATGAAAAGAGATGGAAAAAAAGAAAAGGACCTTGTTAACTCATACTCTACCTTTAGCCATAACTGCATACAGTTGAGCTTTTCTCTTTTCCCTGACATTTCTGTGCTCTTGTGATAGTGGTGACTGTGTTACTCTAAAAACCTCCATTGAAAACCAGAGGATTGTTTCAGTCTCTTAAGACAAGGCACAAGCTAGAAGCAGAGCTCCTGACAAAACTCCCACTGGGGCAGTTTCTATTCTTATTGCTGTTTGTTTTATTTCTCTACCTTGGAGAAATGAAAAAAACGACAAATTTGCTGCCATTGAAAAGCAAGACTATATATATTATAGTGCTGACTATCCTCACATGTTAGTCTGTGTATATTGTTATTTTGCCTCATTTCAACATTAATACTCTCCTGTGCTGTAGATTGCAGACCACAATTGGACAGTTTCTGAATAATTTTGAGAGCCAAATTTTTTCTTGGAGAAGCAGATCTACTTCTGCGTCTGCATCATGCTGCTCTGTAGGAGTGATTTTCACAAAGAGGTTGAATCAAGCCAGCACACTGTCTGCCAACACTTTGAAATGTTATTGAGCCATACCAAAGTTGCGGAAGATGAATTGGCAGTAACTATCATGAGATAAGGAAAAACACAGTATTCAATAAAGTAGAGCTATTTTACCATCATTATAAGTATAATCCGGAACAGAAACCAATTTGGCTGATCCTCAGCAGATTTTTTTTTTTAAGGATAACTTGATCAGCTCTTTAAGCAGGTGGATCACAGCATAGTTCTTCCCAGAATTCCAGGAAATCTGTAGCTAGAGATCCAAAAAATTGATAGTGGTACAGAAAGAATAACTAGAGAACAAACTACTGTTTTTTCTACTATAAAAATGCAAGGTATGACTGAAAGTATCACACTTCCTGTTTGAAATCCAAAAACCAAAGTGACTCTTTACCATTGTGACATATAGTTACACTATGGAACTTGTTGCTGCAGGAAGTAGTGGATGCTAACAGTTTATTTGGACTTAAAGAGCAAATGGAGAAGTTTGCAGAAGAACTATCTGCCTGGGTCTATTAAATACAGACTCCACTGTGACACTGGAAATCCCTGGTTCCCCAATTATTTAAGGCTGGGAGACATAGCATAAACATGTTCTTTCTTTCTTGTCTCACAGGTACAATATTATTAGATACAGAGTACTAGACTGGGTGGACCTTTGTTCTGACTCAGAACAACATAGCAGTTCTAATGTCTGATCTTGCATTTTTGCTTAGTTCTTTGTACTAGATGTATCCTGTTCCTTTCTGTTTCTCTGTTTGGCCAGTAGCCAGGTACTGACACTGGGTCCATTTTGGGAAGATTGTCTACCAGTCTAGGGCAGATAAATCAGTATCTTTCTTGCTGTGCAATTCTAATTTTAAAATTGTAGTTTTAAAAAGTATCAGAATTGTTGCATGAGTGCAGTTATTGGAGATCCAAAAACTTGACACCAGATCTACTTCAAATTAGTATCTAAGGGTAGTAGATAGAACGTGAGATACTCTTCTACTAATTGTGAGCCAAAGTCCAAGTCTTTCTTTTGGCTGACCAACTAAGAGCGTAACTTACTGCAGTACTAATCCTGCTATCACTATTTCTGGAACACACCCATAGGGATTCTTGAAATCATTAAGAGTATAATTAATTATGTGGTAAGTATACTTTAGTTACTGTGTGCCATGGCTCACCCAAGAACGATACAAAAGCACTTTTGAAATGTAGTATACATAAAATGGAGAACATAAAACTGTTATTTATCATGCTTTCTTCATAAACTACACTGTATGTTTGATATACTTAATTCTGTATTCCAAGTATAAAGGCATGCAAGTAAGCCCAATGCTTATTTCCAAATCTATAACCTGATCCAACATCTATTGGAATGAGGAGAAAGTTTTCAGTGCTTCTTTGTTGTAACATTGGCGTGAGTTTTGCATTCTATCTGTCTTAAATGAGAAAGGCTGGTTGCCACAGTGGGGTCTATGCACTTGATTACCTGTTCCCCCATTGTTCCTATACTGGCTTTGGCCAGACACAGGAACAGATCTCTGTTGTCCTGCTTATGCTATGGTATGATATGCTTATGCTATGCTATGCTTATGCTTATGGTATGATACCATCCACCTTTAATCACTCTAAAATTATTGTTGTCTTCTTCTGAGTCAGAAACTTTAAAGCATTTAGCTTCAACTACCCTTTCTTTTTATTTCCCTCTGGATTTTTGTTTTAGTATTCTAGACATTGTGCTTTATAGATATGACCTTCTTTCAAAGTTGTCTTAACAGCATGTTTTGGCCTAGCTGCTTCTGTTTCCCAGGGAATTCTGACTTCCATTCTGATTCTGAATGATTCTCTTTGATATTCTGTAATTTCCTAGGAAAAAATGCTTCTGTCTTTCCAGTCTTAGCACATAGGTACAGTGTCACATGTGAAGGCTGGGACATCAGGGGCAGCTGAAGTGCAGTGGTATCTGCTGAGTGGTAGCAGCACTGCATTGGTGTGAGGACCTCAGCCATCAGGTAATGGGTTGGGATGCCTGCAGGAGCCAATGCCATCATACTGCCTTTGGTCCTCACTGCACACCTCTGCTGGCCCAGCCCACTGCAAAATGGTTTCCAAGGTCAGTAGGGTTGTATACTGATGAAAAGGTGCTCCTGGAGTTCCCCTCTCGTGAATTGGCTGAGCCTTGGCCTTGAGGATCTTCGTTAGGTGAGGAGTTTGATTAGTGGCCTGTAGGATTACAAAGGTCATTTACCTCTCACTGAAACAGATTCTTTCTTTTGTACTTTATGTCTGAGTTCCGAACAAGGATTTTGAAGGTTCCTTCTTTGGGACCATTGCTGATCCTCTGCAAGTGAAGTTGTCCCAGGGGATGAATATTCTCAGTGGGTTATAAACAGGAAGAGACAATAACCTCTAATAGTTTATAAAGGTTCATATAATAAAAGCATTAAAGAACAATGAAAGAAATGTCTGCCTGTCAGAGAACAGTTAGTGGTACAGTTTTCCATTAGTTAACAGCTCCTAACACTAACTGCCTTAAATCAGCTTTTAAAGTAGCAAACAGTTGAGTGCATTTTAAAGTTGAACTTTTATCACTGGGGCTTGGCTCTATTCCCAACAAAGAAACACACAAAATAACTTGTTTATGGGCTCTGAAAAAATTCAGGTTTGCTTTCTGATGCTTTATTTCTACTTGGAGAAAAAAATAATTCCTCAAGCCATCGGTTTCATTTGGAGATTAAATGGAATAAAGAGCCTGAGGAATCCAAATAAATGTGCCCAGAATTGCACATCAATGCAGAGGAGCTGCTACCTGGGAACGGGACAGGACTGCTGGCTTCCTTTGGCTTCCTCTAACTTTCCCATCGGTCATCTATGGCTGTATGCATGTCAGAAAGCACTTGACCCTGAGTCCTCTTTGGGCCTGATGGAATGCTTCTGAGTCCTTGCTCTTCCTTGTTTTCTTCAGAGTATGTGGATATGAGAGGTGTGGGCTGCAGCCCTCACATGGTGCTTCTGAACATGAAACTTAGGATCTGTTTTACACACTCTGCAATGTAGAACGAGGACTGAGGATGGTGGGTAGTAGATAGTCTTGGAACAGATAGTCTTGGGTAAGGAACAAGGCCAGCCTGGAGCAATCTCGTCCCTAGTGCCTACTGGGTGGACTAATGAATGAAGAAATTTAAATGCTTTCTGCTATACATATCTATGCACCTGTATGTGCTGGTGGCCTCCCAGCTGGAAAGCGGCTTGGCAGAAAAGGATCTGGGTGTCCTGGTGGATACTGGGTTGAAAACGAGCCAGAAATGTGCCCTTGCCACAAAGAAGGGGAATGGTGTCCTGGGCTACATTAGACAAAGTATTACTAGCCTGTCAAGGGAGGTGATCCTTCCTCTCTGGTTAGCACTGGTGAGGCCACGTCTGGAGTGCTGTGTCCAGTTCTGGGCTCTCCAATACAAGAGAAATATGGACATAGTGGAGTCTGGTGAACTAAGATGATTAGGGGACCAGAGTGTCTCTCCTGTGAAGAAAGGCTGATAGTACTGGAATGGGTCAGCCTGAGGTCACTTGATGGGATCTTATTAATGTATATAAATACCTGAAAAGAGGCCATACAGAGGACAGAGCCAGACTCTTTTCAGTGGGGCTCAGTGGCAGGACAGGATGCGATGGGCACAAACTGAAACACAGGAAGCTCCCTCTGGACATCAGGAAACGCTTTGTTTACTATGGTTGTGACTGAGCCCTGGCACAGGTTGCCCAGAAAGGTTGTGGGGTCTCCATCCTTGGAGATAATCAAAAGCCATCTGGACATGATCCTTGGCAACTCACTCTAGGTGGCCCTGCTTGAGCTGTGGAGTTGGACCAAATGACCTCCAGAGGCTGAGGTTGAAGGCTATTCTGTGATTCTGTGATTTATACTAGTTAAGAAGAAGACCCATGGCTAGTTCCCTGGCTCTAAGGCAAGTGGTATGGCATAGGTCATGTCCATACCAGCTAAATTCTCTTCCTCCTCCAGAGAGGTCAGAGTGGCTGCTAGTTGGCCTGGGCCAAAACCATACCTGGCAGTGTGCTAATGAGCTGGACTGAATTGATGACTCTAGGGCTTTAGCCTATGGTCAGTCAATGTGGTTTGCTAATAATAATGCAGTCTATGAAACCTATTCTGCATGTTCCAACCACATTAGAGGAAATCAGCATAGTTCCCAAGAGATTTTTAGATACAGGTTTCTTCCTTCTGCATTTGTTCTTCATTCATAGCTATTAAAATCATCCTGCTTTGCTTCACAACTCTCCTGGTTCCCCACCATAGTCTGGGTTTCCTGGTGTTTTTCTGATCCTGTCCATAGGGGTTTGCCTATGATTTCAGAAATTGTCAGTTGATTCAAAGGATTTTACTGGAAGGCTGGTGCTGAGGCACCCGCTTTCCTTTCCTTAACTGGTAGCTGAGGCCACATAGTACTGCTCTGGGACTTACCAGCTGATTTCTGCTGTGTGGGGAATTGATTGCAAAGGTGTGAAACAATTCAATTACATTCCTAATGGGTGGCCCAGTGCAGAGGCTAATGCTGGCATGGCTTCCCAGCTGCTGACTTGACTGCAGGGAGAGGGGAGGGGAGAAATTCAGGAAGAAAGAGAGAATAAAAAGAAACCGTGGAAAAAGAAAATAAATGCAAAACCGAAAAGAGCATGAAAAAGAATAAAAAGAAGAAGGAAATACTCTAGAAAGAAAGTAGCGCTGGAGAGACACCTGGGGCTAGCAGGACAGACAAAGGAAACAGAAGAATGTAGTGGAATAAACATAAAAAACAGAAAAGAAGGGGGCAAAGGAAAACATATTCCTTACATCCTTTCTTCACATGTCTTTTTCCTCCTAACACAAGCTTTAAGCATTGCGTAATGAGCTACATCCCTAGATTTTTATTTTGCAGTAGTTATTCCACACATATTTTACAGCTTTCAACAGCATTCTAGCTGGAGCAGAAGGAGCTTGTAGCATTTTTCCTCCTTTCTGTCCCCCAGTGCCCTCTCAACATTTCCTGCGTTCTGCTGACAGTAGGCAGAAGGGTTATTTGGCACCGTTTGCCCACTACATTGAGTGCAAATTCATTTTGGCAGTGATTCCTGGTAAACTGCATATGCTTTGCACATGCCCCCTTCCCTGTAAAGTTTTGGGTAATATTCCACTAGTTTTCTCTCTCATTTATGTTTCCTTTCCCATTGTAGCCAGACTGTGTGAGAATGAGCATTGGTATAATGCTTACCTTTTGCTAGTTTACTCTATGATTAAAACTCACACTGATGTGTATTTTTGCATTCCTCTTCCTCTTCATTCCTCTTGTGTAGAATAGGAAAATGTGTAGAATTTTTTTTCTTGTGCGACATGCAAATGCTATAGAAGCTTCTGCACAAGGCAATGTGTTTTGCCAGGAACGAACACTGACAAAATGACAGTAACTGAGTGTATAAATTCTGCAGTATTTTCACTCAGACTGTGTACTCTTTTCTTCATTTTTTGAAGAGTATGCAAGGTTCAATTTCTTTGAAGAAAAGAGGAAAAAATGGAGACAACGTATTTGCTTACAATTGCAAACTTCTCACTTGGCATGGCTTGTCCAAAAGCTCTTTTCTGTGTGCGGATTCAGGCTATTTCTGTAGCTCGCTTTTCAGTCTGTTTTTGTGGCATCCCATTCTTTCTCTCTTGTTGACTGCTCACTCGGCCAAAGAGCAATCAGCCCAACCCATTTGTCTGCATAGTTCAAATCTGGGGGATCCATGGATAAATAGTGCCTTCAGAGAATGTCTTCCTTGTATCCTTTCAAACACTGTTAACAGTGGTGAAAAACTGACCCTTTACAAGCTCCGAAGTGGTGACCTTTGGTCCTAAGAGATGTAGACAAGGCATTCTGACTGATATTCTCTGGTCCTTAAACAACCAGTGCTTCTGTATATATCTCACTTTTAGTACCAAGATTTTAGAAATCTGTGTTTTGGTAAGGTGCTTCACTCTTTATTATTCATTTGAACTGTATTTGAGTGGTACAGCAGCCTAAAAAATAATTAAAGCTTCTCACTTCCCAAGGCAGCTATTCTTTGTGTAACTTTTAAGAGTACTGAATGACTATCTGGTAGCTCATCATATTTTCGCTGTTATTGATGGTAGAGGACTAATGAGTTCATTACTCATCTAGCTTTAAGATTTGTTGCTAACATTGTTAAACCAGAACTTTTGCATGGATAAGCTACACCTTCCCTATACTATGATGTTGTTCTTCCTGAAGAATCTTCAGTCATCTAACTGGATTATTTTTTGTATGCATGCTTGTGTTGAAAGGATCACTAATTGTCCTGGAAATGCAGTTACCTCCAGGGTGGTGATTAGCAATATACAGGTTTCTACTGGTTTTTTTCAATTGGGTAAATGTAACAACAACACGGAAGTGCAGTAAGTCTCAGTCACCAGCCTGAGCTGCAAAGGTGCTCATCTTGGCATGGCCTGACAGAATACAAGGGATGGCGTTCATGTGTTCCATGGTTCTTTTTCTCCAAGTAGTTTGAAGGGAATCACTGGCCGTCTCGCCTCTGGTCTTACTTGTTGTATAGCTGTAGGTACCATGGCCCATTCTACTCATGTAGCCAAGGGCAACATGGGAGGTACTTGTCATGCAAGAGCACACTCCACATCTGCTGCAAGAGATTCTAAGATGTAGTTAGAGAGTCAGAAATGCCACAGGGTACATTTAAGAGTCTGGGTTTTATTTGCCTTTGGAGAAAATGATATTTATTTGCCTTATTATATAAATAATTGCATAATGGAAAAATATATGTATTTGGCTAGGAAGGGGGTTGCAAAGGCAGATGAGCATTCTAACCTCACTCCCTTTGAGTCAAAGTTGTACCCTTAATTTCTGCATTTTTAACTATCCTCCTCAAAACCTGACAAAGTGTCAGTTCCTGCTGTGTTTAGGTGTGGAGGAATGTGAATGAGAATTTATTCAGAATGTAGTCATTGCTGTCAATCATTTCCCTTGATTCTTTCCATTGATCTCAGCAGGAATTATACCAAGCCTTTGTCGGGCACATAGCAGATTATGGTGCCTCTCACACCTGATATTTGGACTTGATTTGTTTCTATGAAGTATGTCTCTTGCTATGAAAAACTGTGAATTGTTTCCTTTCTGGAAGTAGCAGTTCTGATAAGGCATGTATGCAGTTCTTGGATTGTACTACTTCTCAAGTCAACTCTTTTAAGGAAATAACACCTTCTCTGAAGATTTACAGTAAAGAGATGTGCTAGAAAAAGGTTGAAGGCAATTAGAAATGTGGTGATGTGACCAGCCAGGAGTGTACTGTAGGTGGGGAGTCCGCTTGCAGCACCTGGTTTTCAGTTGAGAGTCCTGATTTGTACTCTTGAATTTTTGGGTGCTTTTTTGGGGGTGGGGTGTTGTGTTTTTTCTTTAACAGAAGTAATTCACATTACTAGTTTATTGAAAATGACTTGAAGTAAGTATTGACAATATTATGGTTTGTATTTACTTTCACAGCATTAACAATGTAAGGACATGACTGAATAATTCATCTGTGTTCTACTGAGGTATTCTCCCAAGCAACCAAAAGCTTTCCTAATGGTTTGCCTAGACAGTGATTCCAGTGTCTGCTTGCAGTGTTTGATTCGCAGTGCCCCACCACTGTGCTAATGTGGTTTTCTTTCATAGCTGTCTCAGTCATATAAAATTGTTGCCCTACCTACAGACTGATAAATACTTCCCTTCTTTGGCTCTGTCAATTCATATGAATATTTCACGCTGCTACAAATTGATCTGAATGTTTGCGTTACTGAACATCCTTTTCTCTTTGACTTTACCACTGATATTAAGAACTGATAGTCAGTTCTACCATTTTTAAAGAAAAACATGAATCAATTTGCATGTGTTTTTTCTGCTGCAGACAAGCCATATAAATATGATCCTTTGTACCCTATTTCGGCTATGTCTTTTTATCTCTATTGTCATCTACTTTACTATATTGTGTTTATGTGGCAAGATTTTAGTAGCAGGATGGCTACAGGGGTGACTTCTGTGAGACCAGGGGCTGCCCCACGTCAGACAGAGCCAGTTCCAGCTGAGCCTAAAATGGACCTACTGCTGAGCCCATCAGCAACATTGGTAGCACCTGTGTGATAACATATTTAAGAAAGGTAAAACACATTGTGCAGCAGCTGTGTGAGATGAGTGAGAAAAATGGAAGAGAAATGGCCCTGCACCACCCAGGTCAGTGAAGGAGGAAAGGGAAGGGGTGTTCCAGGTGCCAGAGCAGAAACTTCCCTGCAGCATGCAGGAAGTGAAACAGGTTGTCCCCCTGCAGCCCACAGAGGACCTGTAAGGCCTTTGACATGGTCTCCTACAACATCCTTCTCTCTAAATTAGAGAGATTTGATGGGTGGACTGTTCAGTGGATGAGGGATTGGTAGAATGGTTGCATCCAGACAGTAGTGGTCAATGGCTCCATGTCCAGATGGAGATTGGTGACAAGTGGTGTCCCTCAGGGGTCTGTACTGGGAACCAGTACTGTTCAATATCTTCATCAATGACATGGACAGTGAGATGGAGTATATGCTCAGCAAGTTTGCAGGCACCACCAAGCTGAGTGGTGCAGTTGACACATCTGAGGAACAGGATGCCATCCAGAGGTATCTGGACAAGCTTGAGAAGTGGGCCTGTGTGAACCTCATGAGGTTCAAGAATGCCAAGTGAAGGTTCCTGCACCTGGGTCAGAGCAACCCCCAGTATCAACACAGGTTGGAGAATGTAGGGGATTGAGAGAAGCCCTGAGGAGAAGGACTTGGGGGTATTGTGGGATGAAAAGCTGGACATGAACCAGTAATACACAGGTTGGATGGGGCTTGAGTAACCTGATGTAGTTGAAGATGTCCCTGCTTGTTGCAGGGCTGTTGGACTAGGTGACCTTTAAGGATCCCTTCCAAGGCAAACTGTTCTTTGATTCTAAGAGTCAGAAGCGAAGTTGAGCCTGGGAAGATGGGGGTGGGAGGAAGGTGTGGTGGTTTTAGTTTTGATTTTTTTTTTTGTGTTTGTTTCTCATTATTCTACTCTATTTTTAATTGGCAATTAATTAAATTAATCTTCCCCAAGCCAAGTCTGGTTTGACTGTGACAGTAATTGATGAGTAATTTCCCTGTCCCTATTTCAACCCATGAGCTTTTTCATCTTACTTTCTCCCCCTGTCATGCTAAGGAAGGAGAGTGAGAGGGTGGCTTGGTAGGCACTTGGCAGCCAACCAAGGTTAACCCACCACACTTACCTAAAATGGCCCCTTGTGGTTTTTTAGGCAGACCATATTTACGGATTTACTTTACTATTTACCAAGAAGAATAATAGGTTGCCAAGGGAAGATGAATGCTTTCTCACTCCCTTGTTTGTCCTCTGTATTTGAATGCACAGAAAAGATGAACAGAAATTCATGTGCTCAGACACCTGATTCGGGCTGAAATCTCTCCTGATTCTGATGCATCTCTTAAATCCCACATCTCAGGCACTCGATGAATGCTGTCCTTTTACTTACTGTGACATTCTCTTACAAGGCAATGAATGAGTAGCGGAATTGTGATTCTTGCCGAAACATTAACTGCTAATATTATCATCAATCTACGTTTAGCTGAGACATCCATGTAATTTCTTAGACGAGATGGAAACCATCTCTTGAAAGGGGTCTCTGTTCCCAATAACCTATGTTTGCTTGTGGCAAAGGTGGTGTGCCAAAATATTGCCTGAAACAAAAATATTCTGGTATTGGTCAGTGGGGGGAGAGGAGGTATTCAAGGCAAACAATTTGCTTATGTTAAGCATCAGAGGCTTTTTCTGCTAAAAAAATAAGCTTTGTAGATGTATGTAAGTAACGAAACCTGCCAAGTCGTCTTCTTCCCTTGCAAGTCTTGGGATGGAATGGGAGAATATCCACTGCCTTTCTCCTATTCCCATTAGCTCAAACTAGACTGAGGGTCTATAAAGTTAAAGTCTTTCCATCTGCTACCCAAATTACAGAGCAAGGGATTTCATCCAGTGGACAGGCTGAGCTGCAGGGGCAAAGAAATCTGGGCATGTATGTCCCTCTTTTGGTGTGAATTGTCAAGTACCTAGTAAAGGCTCAGCCGAACAATAATTTAGATAGGAAGAGCTAAAAATCAGGCTCAAATGAGTCTGCTGAGCAGGTCTGCACCTGGCTTAGAGATCCTCTCAGTGAAAGCCAGTTCCTCAGTGATATGCCCATGGTCTTTAAACACTAACAAAGTAGAATGAGGCGCCTTAGACAGGACCATTTGTTGCTGTGCTGTGATTCACCCTAGCTGGCTGCTGCCTCTTGCTGAATGCTGAAAACAGAGGCTCCTTTTTGGAATGGAAAGTGCTTTATCCTTGTTTACAAGCAAGTATCTCCTGCTCTGGTAAGAAAGCTGCTGATGAATAGAGTGTGAGTGTATTTGGGGTGAAGCAGTTTGTTTCAGGGTTCTGCCTAATTTACTTCCACAAATGCAAGCAAGAATAAGGCCTTAAATCCTAAGGCTCTAAAATCATCGGAGAACTTCCACTTGTGATGTCTGTGTGAGATAATGGCTTCTGTCACTTGAAACTGAGCACAGTTTGATGGCAAGGGAAGGAATGAGGGGAAGGTAAAGTGAGCCTTCTTGCATGAAAGAACTAATATGCTCCAGAAGTCATGATGGAGACTTTTAAATCTCCAGTTCGCTCCCAAATGAGTTGATTTTAATAGTCTGTCCAAACCCACTTGATATTCCTTTCAAGTCCTTCAGGGCATTTAGATTCCACATGCATTTGTTGTGCTACCTAATTAATTTGAAAGACTGCTTAATCCCAAGAATAAATTGATGAAGTTTTATATAAAGGTTGATCTTTGATAACAAAGCCGAAGGTGCTTCAAATAAATCAAGTATAGAAAGTCACAAATACATTACTTTTCTATGAGAATCAGTGCAAAAGAAATAAGTTGTGTAGTGCCCTTTGTTGGGATTGTGCAAGGCAGTGCTCAGTGACCTTTTATATTACATCAGACTATTGTTTGTAGTAGAAGCTGTTGGGAATTTATTTGTTCTGAATATAGTGCAGCCACTGGCCTCCTATTTTACTCTCTCAGGCAAATGTTCCAAAGGAGCAAGAGAGCTGTTTTCCAACTAGTACTACTCCATGAGCATTGGAAGAGCTCCCCACACCCCTTTCAGCATATATTTTAGCTTCAACTCTATCTGGAGCCTTTCCCCTAGATAGTTGTTTGGGCATTTTACTAACTGAATTAGCTTTGGGCCTTCACAGTGAGATGCCTCAGCAGTCATACCTCAGCTGTGGGGCAGGTATGTGCCATGGTATTTGCTGGGGTGCAGTTCTACTTGCCTCACAGATGAGAGACACGGTGGCGAGCATCACACAGCTCCTTTCTGCCTGCCTGCCTCTGTACATCATGAGTACAGAAAGGGAAGAGAGTATGGTGCCCACTTAGGTCTCACCCCACAGACAGCCAAGGCCTACTTGGATCCTGAAGATAGGAAGCATGGCCATGCTCTGAAATTTAGCCATAATGAGAGCTATATATTTTTCAGTGCAACACCCTACAGGTCCCACAGCACAAATGTCTATGCCACTTATTGGGAAACTCAGTACAACAGCCAAGAATTTAGTTAGTCTTGAGTTGTTCCCAGAACTTGCTCATGGTAGACTGCGATTCTTCCCCATGAGCAGAAGGGGCTGATCCTTCTCCACAAGAGATGGCAGTGAGCACAACAGCAAAGGAGCCAGGGGCAGGAAGAGGAGCCTCTGCTGAAACTCCTTGCAGCTAAACTCCAAGGCTGCTCAAAGAGCTCTCTCTTCTCAGAAAGCCGACCTTAAGTGCAGGCAGCTCAACTGCCAGAATGAGTAAAGTGTGCATTCCAAACACGGCACTGTGCAAGCAGATGTTCCCAATGTTGGACCGGGGTAATGGTATTGCCCTGAGGGACTACTACACCTTAACTGCTCTGAATAGTTTTGCTGAGGGTACACCTTGTGCTATTATTTAAGTTGTTGGAAAAGATACTGAGTATAAGCACCAGTGATAACCTGACATTGAACCATTGAGTGGGGCTGAGGCATGAGGGCACTAATAGCCCTTAATTTCCCTGATCAGCTTCACCTGGGGCCTCCACCCATGCTTTCTACCCATGATGCCATGAGCTCTATTTAAGCTCAGGCTTGGGCCTTTGGGCGTGGCCTGGCTTATGTAACAGGTCACTTGTCTTCAGTTCTGTCTGTGGCCTTGCTTCCTTGGTGGATCTTGGGACAGTACTTTAGGTAGCTTGTCCCTAGCTCTTTTTCTTGAATGGATAATGGATTGCAGCCTTATCTCCAGCCCTGTCTCTGGTCTCATCTCCAGGTTGGACCCTGGACCTGGTTCATTATCTTGCCTTGTCTGGGACTGTAAATGGACCCTGTTGCTACCACCATGTTGCCTGCTGTGTTCAAACCCTTTGGGAATGCACCCTGGTGAGTGAGGCCAATTCCAGTGTTGTGGTCACCTTTTTTTCTTGGCTTGTTATCCTTTGTGGAGCTGCTCTGCACTTGCTGCTTTCTGATGGGTAAAATGAAACTAGAGGGCTGTTGGTTTTATTCTCTTTTCTTTTCATGAGTACAAAGTTCAAACAAATTAGACTGTCCTTTTATATAAAAAGAACAAAAAAATCTGCAGTGAATCTAAATGAAGAATAAAGGATAATATTAAAGGAGATGAATAAACAGTTTCAATTTTTAAGTACTTAACCACTCAGAATCTGATCTAGCTTTTGTATGCCTGTGCAAATTGTCTTTGGCAGTAAGTTTTTGGAAATCCTGTGACCTCCAACAATCCCTCTCAAACACTGTTTTCTGCTGTTATTCTCTTCAGCTGTGCAAGTTTCCCAGGAGGAGCATTTCTGAGGTCTGTAGCTGTGGTGAAGGTTCCAGATGAAAAAAGAGCTCTGCAAGAATGAAAAGTCATGAGAAACTTCTGTGAAAGGTAATGACATTTCTGATAAAAAGAAATTGTACTAGGTCAGAGGAGGCTTTTTTTTTTTTTAAGGTGAAAAAAAAGGCTAAACCTGGTCATTCCTGCAAGGTAAGGAGGATGAGTCTGTGGTACATGGTCACAGGGAAGGCTTAACTTGCAGCAAATCATACTGTGAACACAGTTCACCTGTTATGTGTTTCAGCTGGCTGTTGTGGGGTTGCTTTTTTTTTTTTTTGTGCTGGCGAATTTACCATGATTTTTTCAAATGTTCTTCATCAGTGCAGAACTTGTCTATTTCTCAGTCTTTGAA
This sequence comes from Gallinago undulata, assembly GCA_026546715.1. Lineage (NCBI taxonomy): Eukaryota > Metazoa > Chordata > Aves > Charadriiformes > Scolopacidae > Gallinago > Gallinago undulata. Next base: position 45,020,771 of record JAOTQQ010000012.1, read on the forward strand.
ACCGTGTATCCTGCTGTACTGCATATTTGTGCCTTCAGCTTTCCCTTTTTGACCATAACCTGTGATGGATAGAAGAATGGTGGCAAAAGCTGATTTCTAAGCTTATATCTGAGGTAGCCTCTAGTCTTTGAGTGCTAAAAGAGAAATATGGATATAGCAAAGATTCTTGACTACTGTTTTCATGACACTAAGGTCAAGCACAATTAACTGAAAAAGGAGAACAGTCACAAAGGCGGGTGCCTTGTACCAAAAACTCCCCTGAAAGGTTTCCAAAGGTAATTAGCATTAGCCTAATTGCCCCCATTGGAGTCAAGGGGGAAGGCAAAGTTTGGCTAGGTACAGTTTATGGCATATAAGAATCTGTAATGATACAGGAATACTGTTATTTGCTACAAGCAAAAGGCTTTTACTGGACTCTGAGTTTCTGACAATAACTGTACTATGTATCAGTATAGCAAAAAGCTCCATAACCCAGTCACTGTGACTTTTGCCACTAAAACTGACATTATGTAAGGAAATTCTGCAGCTCACCATGTCTCTAGGCTAATGTCTACATTAGCTTCTCTACTGCAAATTTTCAGGGAGTGACTGGTGTACAATAAATTGGCTTTATGTAAGGGGGACATTTAAGAGACAGTGAAGGATCCAGGGGTCTTCTATGCATTTGCTTTAGCAACCTCAAAGACGCTTTAACTCTCTAAACAGAGAAGCAAAGGCTGGGGATGCTGCAGAAAGCAATGCAATAGTTTAAAGTATATGACAGAAGATCCTTGGTGAGGCTGGATATGGATCCTTATAGGGTCTGCTAATGGGCAGGAAAAAGAGGCACCTTGTATGGAGTGCAAGGGGAAAGGACAGTTACGAAAAGGACAAAAAATAGTAGAGCAAAGCTGGGTTTGAAGAGTACTGGGTAGTTTTGATGTGAGAATCTCACGAAGTTGTAGGAGTGAGCTGTATGGGGGAAAGATTTAGAAGGTTGTTGAGAGAGACTTACGGGCATAACTGGGTAAGGAGTATATAGCAAATGGGATCCCATATGGGCATCCCTCCACAAGAAGCAGGAGGGAAGGTAAGGAAACTTTGATAACAAGATGTATAAAAAGGTTTGTTAAAGGAGAGGAATGGGGCACGAACAGGGCTCTTTCTGGGAAAGGTTAGTGGCAACAAATTCTCTCACTAACATGACTCTTGAGAGACTCTTGATTTGGGAAACTGGATTCTGAAACTTGAGTCTGTGTAAATGAGAATGACAGAGCATTGGTGCAAACACCACAGCGAGTCTGAGACATGGGATGGTGAAAAGGAAGGTGTGGTAGAAGAGATGTGGAAGAAGAGGAAAGCAGCCTCTGTATGCATGTACAAACACAAGGCAGGGGTGAACCCTTGTTAAGTAGTCATGTTCAGAGATAAATTAATGTTTTGGCAGTGGTGGACTGCAGTTTTGCTTCTGCTAGCACTGTGATTGGGAGGTTGTCAGTTTCTTACTTGCATAAATGTGTATGGCTTCAATGTCAGATTCTCTCTCCTGTTCTTTATTGGAATTCTTAGTGCATTTGATTCCCGAAAGTCTCCGGCAATTATGGAAATGAATTGTAAATAATGTCCTCCTGGGTCTGTTGGGGCAGGAAGGATTGTCAGTAGTGTATTTAAAGTAATAGTGAAAAGAAGACTTGAGGGAGAAAAGAGTATTTAACTTTGTTTTAAACTACTAGCATTTGTCTTCATACTGTTTTCTTTCTTGGTTCTTAATATAATTATCAACCTGTACTTCAGATGTACCTAGGTGGCAGTTTCAGAACTGTGAACATAACAATTCCAGTTCTTTTTATTTTAGATCTATGTTATTTGTGTGCACAGGAGAAACTTTTCTTTTCCAGCAACTAGAAGCACATTTATTCTCTGTGGGGTAGCAAAGAAAGATGTGTGGGTAGCATTTTCAAGAGCATGTAGGAACCAAAGTCCTGTGGTTTTTGAAATATTCTGTAATACTGAAACTGTCTTATAAAATTAGTTTTCTAGAATTACTGTAATATTTGAGAGAAGGGGACTAAGCAAGCTGTCAATGGGGAAGAGTAGGCTGCTAGTAAAGGTTGTGGCTGGAGAGTTCACATGACTCAATATTCCTAGGGCTCTGAATGCATAGCTACGCTAACTCCAAGATTCAGCAGTGGGAGCTGTGGCTGGATACAGCAATATTTAACTTTCTCGGCCAAGATAGAGGCATGCAAGCACTCTGGCACAATATTTATTCTCTAAATTAAATATCTTCATTGTTAGACATTGGTATTTTTAATTCTGTTCTCTAATTAAACATCTGTTAGAAAGCTTCATGCGTTCTTATTTCTGTTTGTGCTGGTTCTTAGCTCCAGATGTTCCCAATGAAAAGGGAATAAGCTTGGATAAACAAACAGTTCTGCGGCTGGTATTGTGACAGTTCTTTGGCATCTATGGCAACTTAAGTATTAAAATACACTGAAGTCTATCATCCAAAAATTACACCAAAGCGTTTAGGAACTTGATTTCCTTTTAAAACTGAAGCAAATAAGGGTGAACGTTCTTCTTCCTCTGACCTCGGTATTGGACTCTCTGAATGTTACCCTTGTTGCTTTCTGGCTAAGGACTAGTGTCAGTGAAATTAAGTTGAGGGGAAGGGGGAATCCTTGGAGTTGTTGTTCTGGAAAAATATTTTCATATGTCAATGGATCTTTAGCAGATGGAAGATGGTAGGCCTGATTTATTAGTGCCAACAACTCAGCCTAGTGTGAGTCCAGCATAGCACCATGAAGAGGAGTAAGGGCTTGGAGCATCTGTCATACAAAGAGAGGCTGAGAGCTGGGATTCTTTAGCCTGGAGAAGAGAAGGCTCAGGGGAAACTTCTCAAGTTGTATAGATGTCTGATGGGAGAAGAAAAGTTGGAGCCAGACTCTTCCTGGTGGTTCCCAGGGCAAGAGAACAAGATGAGGAAATGGCTGCAAACTGAAATACAGGAAATTACAGGAAATTCTGTTTAAACATAAAAACAATCTGGTTTGCTTTTGAATTGTGGTCAAACGCTGGAATAGGTTTCTCAAAGGTTGTGAAGTCTCTGTCCTTAGAGATACTCAAAACCTCAGCAACCCTCTGTAGTCTACCCAGCTTTGAGCAGGGTAGTTGGATCTGGTGGTCATCCAACCTCAGCCATGCTCCCACTCTACGAGTCTGTTTGCCAAATCTGTTTTCTACATTTGAATATTTTAAAGCATTTTGGGAAGTACCTAGTCAAAATAAAATGAGCAAGACAAACTCAAAGCTTATAAACAGGAACGGGAGCTTTCCTGCTCAATGTATTTCCCACATTAATAAATTCATACTTAAATTATAGATAAACAAATTATAACATCCAGCCCTGCTAGGGACTGGAAAGTGATTCAGGAAATGGATATTGCCCTGCTCTTATTCTCCTATGTGACTTTGTGAGGGATGGTCCCATTAAATTGCTTATGAGCAAAATTGATACAGTTAAGTCAATATTTGCAGAATTTGGGCCCTAGTGGACCCATTTCTGTTTGATTTTTTTATTTCTATCAACCTGCCTTGGGGTTAGCAAAGGCAGGTTTCCAGGGCAGTGGTTGAGGTATATACCCTGGAGGTATTTAAAAGATGGATTGACCTAGTGCTTAGAGACATGGTTTAGTGATGGTTTTTATCAGAGTAAGGTTGATGGTTGGGCTAGATGATCTCAAAGGTCCCTTCCAACCTGGACAATTCTATGATTCTAAGGTGGCATTTCTGTCATGAGTTTCTGACCAATAGTACAGTTTAATGGATACATGGGGCAAATTGATGACATTATAGAGAAGTAATAGAAAGGAGGATAGATGTTCAGTCATTTGTTGGGTGGTAGCCCTAACTACACAGAAAATATAACTTCTGTTTTAGAAATTTAAGCGTGGCTTTTAGTAATTTCAGTAAACCAAGAAACACTTTACCCCTTCTCTCCCCCCCTCCCCTCCCTTTCAAAAAAAGAGGTGCCTAAATTAACGTAAGGGGAGATATTGGTAGGTTCCTTAAATTTTCACGCTAAGAGGGATACTAAAGTATCTGTTTGGCTGAGAATGCTCTGAGGAGACTTCTGTATTGCTGATACCAGAACCAACTTTGTGATCTGAAGCTGATGCCATATGGAATGCCAAGTGTGCAGCCTTAGCTTAGTGCTACCCTTGTCCTTACAGTGTCTCATACTTGCAGTGCTCAAGTGAGCACCTTCCCAACTGCATCTCTAGGAGTTTTTTTTTTTAATGTGAGGGTGAGACTTTTTTTGAATGTCAGCTTTCTTTTCCCGGTATATTTTTTTTTTTGGTGTCACATTCTTTTGAAAGAGCTAACTAATAAAATGTCCGCTCTGAATAAATGGCATGCTTGAACTATGCTGTCCCTTTGAACAAATAATGAATGCAACAAAAAAATCTTCTTTGCCGTGTAGTATTAGTTTTCACTGAAGCATGAAGAGCTTTTTCAGTTCTCTCTTCTGAATAATAAAATGGCAATTAAAGCATGAGAGTATTTATATTGTGAGGTCAAGATGGAGACAACTGGATATTCTTTCCAATTGACTGGAGCAGTAAGAGGTGGATGAAATGAAAGTGCTAAAAGAGAACAGTCAGCCAGAATTGTGAGAGAAATATGAAGCACAGCGTGAGTGTACTGTTGTGTATGTCCTGCATCTCAGTTGAGACTGGTGTCCCAACCATACCAGTCATTGGTATCCTATGTCAAAAATCAGTCTTATTTCCTGTTGGTTAATAGGCATCAGCTCAGCAAGTCTGGAGTCTGCTCATGATACTCAAATATAGTCCAGTTACCACAGCAGTGGCACTGAGCACTGTGCAGTAGCTTAATACCTTGGTTTAAGACCAGATTGCTCTGTTTCTGGTACCCCAATCAGGCAGCTTCTCCCTAAGTCCTCTTCTATTTTCACTAATAGATTATTAAGTGTAAGGAGACCACTTCTTCTGGTAGAACCCCTTGAGCAGTGTCCTTCTCTGTGTAGGTGGCACTTGACTCTTTCAACACAGGTGTCATAAAAACGTTCTACACCAGATGTTCCTCTTGATTCTCCTGTGATGGTTCGAATAGTCTTGTTGTGGTAGCATATAACTATCCCTCCCCATTCCCTACCTCCCTAAAAAGGGCCATTACTTCCCTAAACAGGAAGATCATATGGAGAGATGGAAACTGCAAGTTGATTTAGATTTTTTTTTTTCTTGACTTGTTCTATAGGGGGATTCATATTGTCAAATGCAAAATACTTTGAGGTGTACCAGAGCTGAAACACTATGCTGTTTTCTGGCTCCACATGGCACCTAAAGCCCTTCATCAGCTTGGCTGTGACACAGCAAAGTCCAAAGACTTTCCGTCTTTATGCTGCTTTAGAACACTCTTGCCTTGGTTAAACAGTTGATTCAGAGTATGAAAGAAGGAGCAGGAGAAATTTAGTATGGAGTCAAATCTCTGTTGTCTTCTTTGGAAGGGTCCCTATCTGGAGGGCTAGATGCTGCAGATTTTGCCACTTTTGGCCAACCTTTTACCCATTCAGTGGCAAATTTCCAGCAGTAGCAGTTGGTTTGTTCATTAAGGAATCGAAGCTGGCCTCAGATAAACGAGGAGGAGGATTTTTATTTTTTTTTGGTGGATAAAAAAATGAGAATTTTTGGTTAAGGAACTGATCTGCACCTCATCTATGAACATCAACGAACTGCTGAAAATAGAGGAATTAAGACTGATGCCATGGTGGAATAGACTATAGATGAGGCCTTTTAGTGGGATAGCTTGGATGAGAGCATCACAGACAAAAGGAAGGACTTAACCAAATTTTAAATCTGTCCAGTGTACTCTGGACCCTAAAGTTTGTGTGATTGATTTGAGCAGAGCCTAATTGCTTGAAGCTTTTTAGTTTCTTCTTTAGCTGTTTGCCTGTCTACAGGTCCTGCTTTAATATTTTACAACTAGAAGTGCACACGGCATGAATAAAATGAGTTCTGATTTACAAAGACTATGTTGTTGCCTAAGAATTCTGATGAACTGTAGCAAGTCAGCTTTATATGGCAGTTGTAGTGAAAAAGAACTAAGTAGTAAGATAGAGAAATTCTTTAGCAAAACTAGTGGCAATTAAAAACCTAAATATCCCTACTAGACTTGAATTTTTTCTTTATATAAAAACATGAAGGTTCTTCAACAAAAAAATATTTAGGTATACTTGTTTCTGATTGACTTCAGGGATTTCTTTTCTGGATATAATTTGCAAGCTTCCTAAAATATTTATTAAAACTCCTGAGCAATCCTGAAAAACTTGGGAAAAAGTCAAAATTCTCAGCTTTGTCTTTTTTTTTTTCCTATTCAGTAGCAAAAAAGGACTTTCAGTTTATAATGATGTATTTTAGATTAAGTTGAGCTGTGGGAAATGCTGAAGCAGTTTTTTTCCTTTGAATATAGGTGCAGCTATGTTGAGAATGCAAATGCTTGTAAAACATTGCTTAGTGATATTTTTAAAAAATCAAGTGCTAACAGAGTACAAAACTGTCAGGGAGCTGTGCGCCCCAGATGGTAAATATGGCAGCTTAGAATTGAGAAGTAACACTTATCCTTTGAATGTGAACAACTTTTAATGAGGTTCACTGTAAATAACATTCCCGTGGAAGTATGCTTTCCTGGACAAACTGTATTCCAACTTTCTTACCAGTATTTCATTCAGTGTGAATACGCCAGCAAACTCTTCTTCGGTACTGTCAGTTCATGTGGGTTGCTCCGTTTTTGGAGCTGATTATGAGAACTCAAAATTGATATCTTTTGCCTGTACACAGAGTGGTTACATGAGTAAGTTGGACATATTAATTAAAAAAATCTTTTTTGGTTCCTGCAATCTGCAAGTGAACACTGAGTGTGAACCACCCCATTCTGCATATTTCTAGATGTCTCCTTTCAAAAAAGGAAAAAAAATCTTGTTTATGAGGACAAAGTAGTTTCTTCTAAACAAAATTTATCATTTCTGTCTGTCTCCTGGTTAATCTGTGCAGTGCTAACTGCACAGTGCAGGAAAAGCAAACAGCTCTGTATTCAGGAGTTCTGGTTCTGCTCTTATCTGCCACCTACACACGTCTCTTCTTTGTGCCATAAACTGGCTGTGGCAAATCAGCGTGTGAAGTGCTTCTGCATCTAGCATAATGAGTGTATCGATATCATCACAGTTACTACCACATCAAATTAGAAGTTAAGATTGCTTGATGATAAAAGCATGTAAGAGAGAAATGCTTGCTGTATTTTTGTACTTTTCCCTAAGTATCCTGTTCTAACTACTGACAACAGGTTGCTGGAATAGATGCTCAGGTGTATGACTCCAGTACAGCTGTTCTTCAGTAAAATTAGTTTCAGAAAATAATCTGGAATAGCTGCATGTCATGTTCCTCAACCTGGATGTCAGGAGAACAGACTTAGATCATGATGTCTGTTCGGTTCCTGGCCCTTTTGCCAGTGTAACTTGTGATCTTGACTTCCATAGCAAGTGGCATGGAGAGTATGAGGAGGGATCAGTTATTTGCTACTTTCACCAGTAAAAGAAGTAGAGGAGCATCAAATGAAACGAACAGCTGCCAGGTTCAAAGTGAAAGGAGCTGATTCTTTATCCAATACCAAGCTAAGCTGTGGAACTGGGAGGCTGCAGAAGTCCAGAGAGCAAAAAGCCACTGGTAGTAGTCGAATGTTTAAAAGCCACCTCTGGCTCAAGAAGTATTCAAGCTACAGACTGTGAGGGCTTGGGAAATTATTCTGAGAAGAAGTATAGCAATGTATTTGCCCTGTTCTTATATTCTTTGGGCATCAAATGTTGTCCACTGTCAGGATATTGTTGAGATATTGAGCTGTTTTTTTGCTTGAGTCATTCTTAGGACTATGCGTAAATGTCTGGCAATATATACAAGAGTCCCTCAATGGCAAAGGTGTCTCTAACACCTAGCTAGCTATAAAAAAAGAATTAAAAAATGTGTATTTGTATAGATCATGTGGTTTGTAGTCTGTGAGGTTTATGTCCTTCATTATTGCTATGTGTAGACCTTAAAACTGTGCATTACTGGTAAGCTATCCAGTGTATAACATTTTTGCATAAGGTTCCTAAATACTCAATTTACAAGAGTATCACACAAAGATAAGAATGGTGGATATGAAATCCAGCCAATATTTCCAAAGCTCCAATGTTATCCAGTTAAACTTATCTAACTTTGTACTAATTTATGAATCAATGATTCCATGCTTTGCAGATGTGCAGCTTTCTTTTTTTACATTGAGGAAAGGGATAGAAATTTTTATTAACGTGATTTCAGAATTTTTTTTTGCTTTTTTTTCCTCCCAGCTTTTTTGAGGTGGGAAATTGAGGGGAAAATAAAGCAGGAAAGGAAAATAACTTTGAATTTCAAAATTATGTTTTGAGATTCTTGTGTGTGATAGTGAAACAGAAAATCTGGGTGCCCCAGTCAGGTTTAGTCATGGATGTTTTGAACCATCTGTGAACAGGTAGACGTAGACTATATTTTGCTGCTCTCTGCTCCTTCAGGGGGCACATGTGTTTTGTGTATTCGTGCACAGCCTTATGAGGCAATGCTGCCTTTGCTCTACTTCTGTGTATTTCTTTTTAATACTTTTAACTGAGTAGCTTACCTTACAGGCAGCATTGTAGCAATGGGACAAGGGAACCTCAAACTACTTCGTAAGTTACTTTTGTATTTAATGTAAGTTTGAGGCTTAAAATTGCTTTCATAAGGAAAGCAACTGTATTTATGGGAAGTAAAGGAAAAGATCAATGTTCTAAACACCTCACCGAAGAGGGTAAGCATGTAATTGTACACTTAGTGAACTGTCAGGACCTCTGACTTGTCAAAACAGCCTGAAGATCATTGTAAGAGGAAAACCTTACATCTTTGCAAATAAAACTGTGGCTCAATAGGTGAGCACTAGGCATAATGCTTGTCTTAGCCATTGTAATGGTGTAAAAAGAAATGTCTTTGATATGCTGCTTTGTTTATTTGGCAACAGGGAGCGATTGTTTGTTTTCTGTAATTATAATTGCCAGGAAAACATTCTCTTAATTTAATGTGGGTTTCAGTCATTAGTGTGCTCTAAATGGTAAGAAATCTCATAAAAGGCTCTAATAGGATCCATGACTGTATCTTCAACTTCTTTTCAAGAACTTGAGTAATGTAGCTTTTGGAAACTTTGCAGTGGATGCGCGGACCGAGTCCTCGGGTTTCAGTGCTGCACACTGTGTGTCTTTCAGAGTTGAGGGACATTCAGCACCTCACTGGAGCTCGAGGAGTGTAAGAACACAAGATGTAACTATATAGAGCACCTGAAGTGGGAGATAGAGCACTTAGTTCATAAGAGCACAATCCTCAGAAGGGAAAATGCAGTAGAGTCACAGTCTCCTGCGGCCTTTTTCATGACTGCCTTTTTCAAGGATGTTTTCCTGCCTTGAGCCCAAATGCTCTTTCATTAATGAGGAGAAGCTTACAGCTTCCTGTGACTGTCTTCATCCAGTCTTGCAAAAGAGGGGAAGAAAGAAGGAAGCTGGAATATTTTATCTCCTTTTGCGTTCTCTTGCTCATAGCAAGAGACGGGCATCTTATTCCTTTACGAGATTAAGACTTATTATAGCTATGAGGGGCTAGAGATGGGGGCTATATATCCTTGTACAAGCAAATTAGGGCTGTGACAATCTTATCCATTGGTATTTAAATCTTTGAAACCATTCTTCTTGCAGTAAAGAAGAATGTGAAGAATTCAAGGTGAGATGGGACCATTAGATTATTTCTCATAACCTCTTGAGTCCATAAATCATCACCAGTTGAACTGAAGAGCTTAGCAATAGTGTATCCTCCAAACAGCATCTTTTTTTTGGTCAAACTTACTTCTGAAATATAGGGTCTGATTCCTTCTTTAGTTTATTCCAGATACTAATACCCTTCACAGATAGAAATTTGGGCCTTAAGCTTTATTTTGTAGTCATTAGTTTCTGTCAGAGCCAACCACAGACAAAATGTATACTATATAGGTCTTTTGCTGCAAGATATTTCCCTTGGTTTACGAATGAATTTCTGTGATTTTATTATCTTCTATGTCCTAAAAAAAAAGACCCCAACATAATACTTCACTTCTAATCATGTAACTGATATTGTACTGTATTGATAAAATGGTTGCTTGGGCCCCAGTTGCTTGCCTGAGTCTCTTCATAATACAGTCCACCACTTCGTAGAACTCTGTTAATCTGTTTGTCACCTACAGAGTTTTATGGAGATCTGTAGTAAAGACTCAGTCTGATCCTCACAAAAACTGTTAGACAACACTTCATTGCAGCCTGGCTTTACTTTTTTATGTTTCTCCATTAACCAGTTCACTCTTCATATAACATGGGCTTTGTATTGCTGTTGGGTTTTTTTTGTGAGGTGGTTGTACAATACTACAAGTACTTCACAGTGGTCAGTATATCTGTGTAGCAACTTTCATAATGTGGTCTTGTAATTTATGAGTGTGTTTAAATAATGGAGGTGAAGCTGGACCAAAATCCCAGGTTAAAGAGTTAGTATAATCTTCTGTGATGAGGAAATCAATGGGAATAAACCTCATGGCTATCATAAGAGTTGACAATTCTGAAGTTTTTAACTTGTATGTGAATATTAGTTTCCCAGTGGGAGCTGTGACTGCACATGCACTGTCAGACTTCATCCCATGTTGAAGACTATTGTATGGCAACAGATGATGGTGTTATAAAGACAGGGGTTTTGCTTTGTAACAGATTTCCACAGATGTAAAGGTGATAAGGAATAGATTGAGCAGGAAAGAAATAGAAGTCTCTCTCTTAATGATCTTAAAGATTGGCAGGAGAGAAAGTGAATAAATTCTCATTGAAAACCAAAATGCTGCACTGGCACTTTTCCCTAAGTGGGGGGAGAGAGTGAAGTGGCAATATGAGGCATGAAATAGTAGAACTTTGATACCAGCACATTAAAGATGTGGTGAAGGAACCTCTGTAGAGTAGAAGAGGTTCTCAGTTTAAATATTATATCAATGTTTCATTTCTCAATGGTTTACCAATGCCAAATACACAAATAGATGTTCCAAACCTGTGTGATATGCATTCTATCAGTTGTAGGTATAGCAGAACGAATCTATAACAGAGCTATAGAATTTGTGGACTTTAAAAATAAAAAAAAATTATTAATCATTAAATTATGTATTAATTATTCATTAATACTTTAAAAGATTTTATAATTAGGACATTAATATGAAGATACCATACTGCAGCACTGTGTGGCTGTGGTAGAAGGCATATTGATTTCATGAATTATATATTCTTTCAATACATTCATTGAAACTAGTATGCTGTCACTTCAGACAAGTACATCATAGCAGTGTGATATGATCTTGATAAAGCACTGATCTAAAGTTCCTTTAAATCTGGGGATGTTCCAGTCTAGAGTCAGGTACAGATAAGCCTTTGGCAAGCACAGGTGGAACTAAACTGAGTTCTGACATGGCAGCAATGCTGTCAGTCAAGCCCAATTTTTTCCCACATTGAAACTGAGAGGGTAGAAATTATTCTGTATACATTTTCCTGGAGCTATATATGACTTTTCAGCCCATTTTAGAGACTCTTTGTCCCAGAACAAAAATTGCTTGATCTGCAGCTAGACACTGACCACAACACAGAAGGAAAAGGAGACCTATATGCAGTAGTACTCGGTGAAGACAAGGCTCCAGTGTATCCCCATTATAGTAAGTTTTCTGTTGAGCAAACGTAATCACTACCATTAAAATACAAACAACACCTGTCATCATTTGAGTCCTAAACACCTCATTAGAAATTTTGAGTATAAATGCTGTTTACTGGCGAGAGTTCAAATGTAGAGGCAAATCCTAAAAAGCAGAGTACTTGCCATATTTTGAAATACAGGGATCCTTGTTCCCATAGCTTTATTGAAGTAATAAAAAAGTTAAAACCAAAAGCCTTAGACTGTAGCTAATTTAATGGTAGGGCAGATACTTTATACTTTTGCAATTGCTCTTTAATGGAAAGGAGATAGACTGTATCATTAGAATATGTTAGTTTTCTAAATAGAAAATAGCACCAGTAATGACCACTCAGCATCAGCCCAACTGACGTAGTGGACTGCAATTGCATGCCTATTTGCTGTATCATCTCTTCCTCTATACTTCAGCTGTCTGTGGATATTCTGGAGATTTCACAGTCTGTCCTTCCCTGCTGTTTTGACTGGTTTCCTGTCCCAGCTAGCCAATTTGAAAATGGAATGTTGTGTTTCCAAGACCTGTGATTTCTAATAAACAGAGTGGGGGAAGCAGCTACAGCAGGCAGGCTTCTTGACCACAACAACAACAAAAAAAGATACATCTGTGAGATGGTATTATGATTCTTGGTCCCTGTAGCAATAAATAAAATCCCAATGCCCTCACCTTCTACAGAGCAGACTGTCCTATGAAATATTTGGTCAAAATGGAGCTTTACAGAAGAATGGAACTAAGGAATTTTTGTGCTGTGGCTGTCATGAAATGTTCGCTCCTGGTCCTAGGAATGTAAGAGTTGACAGATTGATACATCCTTCATTGCACTGAAAGGAGCAGCAGGGGCGAGGAAGCACCTTTGCCCTGCCAGGTTACCAGTGCCAACCTTCTTTTATAGGTCTGACTGTCTGCAAACTAGGTTGAAAGTGATATTACCTAAAGGGAAACGTAGTATATGCTGCAGATCCTTCTCTTAGTCAAAGAGTCAACTTCCCAGTGTGAGATTTTGTAGAATCTCTTCAAAAAGCTGCACATGAAATGAACACTGTTGAATGAGTTTAATGCTCTAGTTTTTCTGTGTGAATTTGGACAAAAAGAGCCTAAAATCTCCCCTATTAAAAGATAAGAAAAATCCTTCAGTAAGCCATTTGCTGCTGCTGTAATAAACATACATTATTAACACTACTTTGTGAACTAAGAAAAAAGCTATTTTGCTCGTAGGACAGACTTGCTGTGTGTAGCTCTGAAGTACACTAGTGACATGCTGCAGCAAGTATTGATATTCAGCAAGAAAGTCTTTGCTGCTACTTCAAATTTACCTTTGTTAGGAATAGAAATAATCCCTTTTAATACTATTTGTTTGAAGACAGTGAGTTTTTGGCCTTGTAAGAGCACTATAAACAGTGTGTTATTGCCTGTTCGGTTCAGACCACTTTGTGGCCCCAAGCAGGCTTCTGTATATCTTTGTAGCAGCCCAGTGAGAATACTAATACCACTTAATAGAAGTGCTCAATGGCTAATATATGGGTGGCAAGGGCCACTGATCATGAACAATCAAGCTGATTTATAAAGGACTTCCTCTATTTGTGTGAATCATTTTACTGCTGTGTGAGTTCACATGAGTTTGCATTAGTCCCCACTGAGCCCTTCCTGTAGGCCTAGAAAATGCATTCATTTGATACTGGAGACTCAGGAGGTGAGAACATGTTCTCTGAGTCTCTGTTGGCAGTTAACACTGGGTTCTTCTGTAGGTTACCTGGAAAATGTCAAAAAAACCTCCTAACAACCTCCATCTTGGACTTCCGGTGGGCAGACTTTAGCCTGTTCAGAACCCTGGTTGGGAGAGTCCCGTGGGAGGTAG